>CM055824.1:29317293-29668816 GCA_029582265.1 Zoroaster sp. YZ-2022 | reverse complement strand
ACAGAACAATTTTCCATTTTGTGGATGAATTACAAACATTGAAATTGACTCATATTGAAGCTGATGGTTTCAACTGTGAAATTGTTAGGAATTGTTACCGACCTCAAATTTGTAAATCATCCAACAACAAATATAAGACCAGTAGGTCTTATATGATTTGAAATTGTTATTTTAAGAAGTTTTACACAGATGAAATATTCATGTATACTGCGTTTCTTTTGGGGTAGATATGTTTATTTATTGCATTGTGTATAGTATATTGGTGGACGTTGTTTTTCAGACACCCTGCTTATACCTTTTTAAGAAATATGGAGTCGGGGTTTCTGTAGAGAAGACTCAAGAAGTCTCCACCTTGATGAGAGTCATTACCATGGAAACAAGATGATGAACACATAGTAACACAGAGAGATGGGTGAAGGGTGACAGAGGTAATGACAGTTAATAAATGTTTAGGGGGTTTATGTATCTATGACCAAAAAATAAAAGTCTCCGGGTTTCTGGAGGTAAATGCGTATGTAAGTTGGTTTCATAATCGCCGTGGTAACATGCTTTTGTTTTGGTAATCTTTTTTTTTTTTGTAATTTTGTAATCTTTTTCAAGTGATACATGTTAACATGTATGTCTTGGCGGCGCGGTTATTTGAACCACATAAAATTTTCCCATACACAAGTAGTATGGTGGCTAAGAAGGCTGTACAGTCGGGCAGAACACCCCCTAATATTGAAAAGTTGTTTAAAAACACGGCCTGGCAAGAACTTTCAGGGATTGGCTGCAATTGGACATTTTCTCATAACATTTAAAAAAAACTAAAAATATTGCTTATCTCTGGTTTGAGCGATCATGTGGATGGGACAATTTATGAAACCAGGGAACTTATGTATGGGCTGAGGCGTCCAAACCCAGTTTGATACAATGTCCATTTGTAATGCAAATCCCGCTATGGTTATGGGCTGAGGGTGTCAGCCAGTCATACAATGTCCAATTTGTATGATGACTCACAATCGCTATGGGCTGAGGGTGTACAAGGCCCGGTCCCCCTGTGTAATTGTGACTCTAAATGCGCCTAGCGCTGCGGATAATGGGCTGAGGGTCAAGCCGGTCGCCCACAATGTGTCCAATTTGGCATGACTCACAACACATCGCTATGGATATATGGGTACGAGGGTGTCAAGCCAGTCATACAATAATCCAGTTCTGTATGACTCACAAATGCGCTTATGGATATGGGCTGAGGTGTCAAGCCGGTCGCCTACAACGTGTCCAATATGTATGACTCACAAATACTTGCTTATGGATATGGGCTGAGGGTGTTGCCAGTCATACAATGTCCATTATGTATGACTCACAAATGCGCCTATGGATACATGGGCTGAGGGTGTCCAAGCCGGTCGCTGGCCAATCAATTTGTATGACCAGAAATACACAGCTATGGATATGGGCTGAGGGTGTCAAGGCCAGTCTTACAATGTCCAATATGTATGACTCACAAATGCGCTATGGATATGGGCTGAGGGTGTCAAGCCAGTCGCCCGCAATGTCCCAATAACATGACTCAGAAATACGCTATGGATATGGGCTGAGGGTGTCCGGCCAGTCATACAATGTCCAACTATGTATGACTCACAAAATGCGCTATGGATATGGGCTGAGGGTGTCAAGCCAGTCATACAATGTCCAATATGTTATGACTCACAACACGCTATGGATATGGGCTGACGGTGTCAAGCCAGTCGCCAATGTCCAATTTGTATGACTCAAATACGCTATGGATGTGGGCTGAGGGTGTCCAAGCCAGTCATACAATGTCCAGCATGTATGACTCTGTCGCTATGGATATGGGCTGAGGGTGTCGACCGGTCATACAATGTCGGGCAGCATGACTCGAAATACACGCTATGGACTGGGCTGGTGTCAAGCCAGTCGCCCACAATGTCAGCATGTATGACTACCGTCGCATATGGATATGGGCTGAGGTGTCCAAGCCAGTCATACAATGTCCAGCATGTACGACTCACAAATACGCTATGGATATGGGCTGAGGGTGTCAAGCCAGTCATACAATGTCCAATATGTATGACTCACAAATACGCTATGGATATGGGCTGAGGGTGTCAAGCCAGTCATACAATGTCCAATTTGTATGACTACAAAATACGCTATGGATATGGGCTGAGGGGTGTCAAGCCAGTCATACAATGTTGTTGTATGACTCGAAAATACGCTATAAGATATGGGCTGAGGGTATCAAGCCAGTCATACAATGTCCAATATGTATGACTCACAAATGCGCTATGGATATGGGCTGAGGGTGTCAAGCCAGTCTTACAATGTCCAATTGTATGACTCAGAAATACGCTATGGATATGGGCTGAGGGTGTCAAGCCAGTCACACAATGTCAAATTTGTATGACTCAGAAATAAAGCTTATGGATATGGGCTGAGGGTGTCAAGCCAGTCATACAATAATCCAATTTGTATGACTCAATACGCGCTATGGATATGGGCTGAGGGTGTCAGTCATACAATGTCCAAGCTGTATGACTCAGAAACACGCTTATGGATATGGGCTGAGGGTGTCAAGCCAGTCGCCTGTGTCCAATTGTATGATGACTCAGAAATACATATGGATATGGGCTGAGGGTGTCAAGCCCAGTCATACAATGTCCAATTGTATGACTCAGAACATGCGCCTCGGATATGGGCTGAGGGTGTCAAGTCAGTCATACAATGTCCAATATGTATGACCGTACGCTATGGATATAGGCTGAGGGTGTCCAAGCCAGTCATACAATGTCCAATTTGTATGACTCCAGAAATACGCTGTATGGATAAGGGCTGAGGGTGTCAGCCGTCATACAATGTCCAATTTGTATGACTCAGAAATACGCTATGGATATGGGGCTGAGGGTGTCAAGCCAGTCATACAATGTCCAATTTGTATGACCCAGAAACACGCTATGGATATGGGCTGAGGGTCAAGCCTGTCATACAATGTCCACCTAGACCCAGAAATACGCTATGGATATGGGCTGAGGGTGTCAAGCCAGTCATACAATGTCCAATTTGTATGTTGTTTCAGAAATACGCTATGGATATGGGCTGAGGGTGTCAAGCCAGTCATACAATGTCCAATTTGTATGACTCAGAAATACGCTTATGGATATGGGCTGAGGGTGTCAAGCCAGTCATACAATGTCCAATATGTATGACTCTGCATACGCTATGGATATGGGCTGAGGGTGTCAGTCAGAGTCACTTTGTCCAATTTGTATGACTCACAAATACGCTGTGGATATGGGCTGAGGTGTACAAGCCAGTCGCCCTGTCTCCAGTGGCCTTGACTCAGAAATACGCCATATGGATATGGGCTGAGGGTGTCAAGCCAGTCGCCTGTGTCCAATTTGTATGACTCTAAATACGCTATGGATATGGGCTGAGGGTGTCCAAGCCAGTCATACAATGTCCAATTTGTATGACTCACAAATCGCATGTGGATATGGGCTGAGGGGTGTCAAACCAGTCGCTGTGTGTCAATTTGTATGACTCAGAAATACGCTATGGATATGGGCTGAGGGTGTCAAGCCAGTCATACAATGTCCAATTTGTTATGACTCACAAATACGCCTTATGGATATGGGCTGAGGGGTGTCAAGCCAGTCATACAATGTCCAATTTGTATGATGACTCAGAAATACGCATATGGATATGGGCTGAGGGTGTCAAGCCAGTCATACAATGTCCATTTTCGAAACTCACGCTTATGGATATGGGCTGAGGGTGTCAAGCCAGTCATACAATGTTCCAATATGTATGACTCAGAAATACGCTATGGATATGGGCTGAGGGTGTCAAGCCAGTCATACAATGTCCAATTTGTGTGACTCAGAAATACGCTATGGATATGGGCTGAGAGGTGTCAAGCCAGTCATACAATGTCCATGTCTTGACTCCACTACTATATAGATGGGCTGAGGGTGATAAATCAGTCCAATGTCCAATATGTATGACTCTGAACACTATGGATATGGGCTGAGGGGTGTCAAGCCAGTCATACAATGTCCAATTTGTATGACCTACACAATACGCTATGGATTTGGGCTGACGGGTGCCGTCAGGTCATACAATGTCCAATTTGTATGACTCACAAATACGCTATGGATATGGGCTGAGGGTGTGAAGCCAGTCATACAATGTCCAATTTGTGTGACTCAGAAATACGCTATGGATATGGGCTGAGGGTGTCAAGCCAGTCATACAATGTCCAATATGTATGACTCACAAATATGCTATGGATATGGGCTGAGGGTGTCAAGCCAGTCATACAATGTCCAATTTGTAGTGACTCAGAAATACGCTATGGATATGGGCTGAGGGTGTCAAGCCAGTCATACAATGTCCAATATGTATGACTCACAAATATGCTATGGATATGGGCTGAGGGTGTCAAGCCAGTCATACAATGTCCAATTTGTATGACTCACAAATACGCTATGGATATGGGCTGAGGGTGTCAAGCCAGTCATACAATAGGCCGTATTCATAAAAATAAGTAATTGCTTTTACTAAAGTAACAACCCCCTTTTACTAACCTTTTACTTAAATGTGTATTCATAGAAATAAGCAATGACTTTCAAGTAAAAGCTACACATTTTAAGCAAATGTCCAATTTGTATGACTCAGAAATACGCTATGGATGTGGGCTGAGGGTGTCAAGCCAGTCATACAATGTCCAATTTGTATGACTCACAAATACGCTATGGATATGGGCTGAGGGTGTCAAGCCAGTCATACAATGTCCAATATGTATGCCTCAGAAATATGCTATGGATATGGGCTGAGGGTGTCAAGCCAGTCATACAATGTCCAATATGTATGACTCACAAATACGCTATGGATATGGGCTGAGGGTGTCAAGCCAGTCATACAATGTCCAATATGTATGACTCACAAATACGCTATGGATATGGGCTGAGGGTGTCAAGCCAGTCATACAATGTCCAATATGTATGACCCACAAATACGCTTATGGATATGGGCTGAGGGTGGCAAGCCAGTCATACAATGTCCAATTTGTATGACTCACAAATACGCTATGGATATGGGCTGAGGGTGTCAAGCCAGTCATACAATGTCCAATATGTATGACTCACAACACGCTATGGATATGGGCTGAGGGTGTCAAGCCTGTCATACAATGTCCAATTTGTATGACTCACAAATACGCTATGGATATGTTTTTTGTAGTCAATCAAACTACATAGTTATGCCAGAAACATGGCTAAATTACACACTAACATGTTTATAATACACAAAATAAGAACCACACAAAAAATACATACACCTTAAAAACATTTGAATTGTCAAACAAGTTTTGCAAATCAAAACTAGAACATTTCTTTTTATTTATTTATATTATCAAATCATCCAATTAATTAATTAGAGAAAAACCAAATAGGAATATTAATACATTTTTTGAAGTAATTAACCCTCCTACAATCAGTGTAATTTTTGAAACAACCCATTCAGGCCACTCCAAGCCATTAGCTGTTGCCAGTGGCCTCCTATGGTTACCCTTCTGTGCACTGTCACACCACTGAGATTGCAGGGTAAAGTGGTCTCCCATCGATACATTGCAGGCCATACTAATATGTTCAAACATTTACAGTGGCCTTGGGTGGCACACAGTTGATTTTGTAAGGTTACTTGGAAAGGACAGCAGGCTTGTACATGTATGTACTGAAGGTTGCTCAAGAACAGAATTTTGTGGATCGGAGTGGCCTCCATGTGTAGGAGGGTTAATTGAGCTATCCAGCCATGTAGTTGATGGTCTCCCTAATTGTCAATATCATTGGCATTACAGTTAGAATCTGTACATGACATATGCTCAATACATGACATATGTATCCAAGGGTCACACCCAAGTAATGATGCATATTAAAACTGTTGTACACCTTATCTACATGGAAAATGTGAATAGGTACAAAATCTATTTTGTGATGAAAAAAGGGGAAAAACGTGCTGGATTTAGCTCGGTTATGTTCACCCAAAAATTGTCACATGTAATATCATATTATAGATTTGTTTTATAATTAACAACAAGAATTGCCTTGTAGGTCTCCACCAATACACTTAAAAGCACTGACACTGTGAAAATCTTTCCAGTGAAAATGCCTAAAGCCTAAAGCCATGTTGTTTATCATTCTTTGTGTGATTCAATGTTTGTTTACTTCCTAAGTGGTAGCATCAGGAGATCAACTCGACAGTAATTTAGTTTACTTTTTTGTAATCCTACAGGGGTGCTACCTTTGTTTCTGTTTCTGTTAATTTAATGTAAATTTGTGTTTATTTGTGTTTATTTGTGTTTCTACCTGTGAAATCAATAAATGAAATGAAAAATGAAATAAATAGTCCAATTGCTGTGAATTAACCTCGTGAAATATTACTGTGAAATTAACATAAGTCGTTAACAGCAATTGCACAGTGATGGACCACTGAAAATGCTCACTGTGTTTTCTTGCTATGAAATCACTGTTCACTTAACAAAGCTAGGAACAGTTCACTGTGCTTTCACAGTTGTTTTATAGCAAGAAATATTACATTTTTGGGGGCATTTTCAGGGTGGTCAGACACTGGGGAAATGCACTTTACTATGTAATATCAATGTTGCGGCAAACTGACTTTTCATGGTGTTTTTCATAATAAAGATTTCATAGTGTGAGTGTACAATGCTGTTAAAGGGAAGGTTCAACATTGGTAATCATCAGATTTTCAAATTAATAAATTATTATTTTAATGCATATCAAATTATTTAGCAGGTACATAAATAAATTTTGCAATAAAAAACAAATAAAAATGTGTTGATTTATGTATCAGTGATCTTGAGAAATTATTATGAATTATGAATGTACCAATATTGTATCTACACCTAAAGCCATGTCAGTGAAGAGTCAACATTACATCATGTATGAATAGTATCCAAGAAAGTGTTACCATTAATATTAAGTAAACCAATCTAATCATTCTAGCTTTAGAATGTGCAGCAATGACTAATAATCATAGATGTTTTTTAAGGCATTGTGTATATTCTCTAATGTTCTGAAGTCTTTGTGCACCTTAAAGGGACACTATTGTCATGATCAGAGCAGACTTTCAACAGGGCATGAAATTGGTGACCTAGTTTAAGATGAATGCAGTGACTCAAAATTCATGGCTCATTTATGCAGCAACAACGGTAATAGACCTTATCTTATCAAGTGGGGGTATTAATTACAGTCACTGAGTTAATCTAAAACTAGCGCTCAGATTCCATGCCCTGTTCATCGTGAAAATATTGTCCCTTTAAGATATATATTTTTTTTAACTTGTTGCTTGAATTTGGGATAAGTTGAAATGAAACCCTGATCCCATGCATTCCCCATTCCCCATTCCCCATTCAATATTAATCCTACAAAAAAAAATGCTGACAAAATATTTGTCTCATACTTCCCCATTTTGGGCATGTAACAATATTTTTCAATTTGGGAGGCAACAAACTGCTGGTAAAAGTAATGGGCAAAAGTCATTTTTCTCAACAGCTCATCTCACAGCCCATTTGTCTGACAAACTTAAAATTTGTCAAACATTCCACATATCCAACTCCTCATTGATCATTATTCCAAACAACTGATTTGTCTGTTAACCCAATAGTCCAGCAGTCTGTCCATTTGCCCCATATTTAAAGGGACAGTATCATCACGCTCAGAGAAGACTTTCAACAGGGCATGGAATCAGTGTCCTAGTTTAAGATGAACACAGTGACTGAAAATTACTAGCTCATTTATGCAGCAGCAATGATAATATGACCTTCCATGTCGGTTTTAATTACAGTCACTGACTTGATCTAAAACTAGCATTCTGATTCCATGCCCTGTTGTTACGTTGATCGTGATGATATTGTCCCTTTAATATTCTAGTCTACCATATTGGCAATATCCCTTTTATTCATTTGTCAGAATAATGGACAGTCCGAACTTTGACCTTTCTAACATGGTTTTATTCAGTTGGTTAAACAATCATTTATTTATAAAGGTCACCCCCATCACTAGGCCCTATAAAAAGGCCACACAGGGTGAGGACTAAACAAAGAGAGGGGAGGAAGGGAGCTCTTAAGAAAAAGAGGAATTCACAAAGTAGAAAGATAACTGTTGATATTTTGTTTGAACTGGGACAGCTTATAGGTAGCGGGGTAGAAGGAGATAGGTAAGGAATTCCATAGTGTGGCAGTGTGTGGGAAGAAACTGGATGAGTACGTCATTGGTCTGAAAACCTACTGTTCAGATTAACACAATACCCAAGTATATTGCAAATCAGTGAATGTTTAATTTCAGTGTCTCTTATTTGTTAAAAGCTAAAAGACAATTAATTGGTTATTTTCATTGTTATAAATTGAAAAGGATTATCAACATTTTAAGTCTAAAATCATTTATCCAATTTAAGAGTTCATTATGATGTAGGCTGGACAATATTGAGAAATTATGTTCTGTGTAGGGCCTTTTGAAATAAAATTGGCTCATATAAACTAGTGTATTTAATGTTTTGTAAATATGCATATGTAATTTTGTATTAAAGAAGAAATTATGTTATTAAACCTTACTTAGCTCGAATTCCATGAGTAACATTTTTTTCATTAAACCATTTGGTGGCCATCTTGGATTCTAAAATGAACACCAATCCATTTGGCTGGTAAGTTTGTCTGTGAGTTCCTAACTTGAATGTTGCAGTTGGGCCTACAACACTTACAACATTACAACACGACAGTAGAGGTTGAGCCCGTACCAGCTGTAGTTAGCACTGATGCTATAGTTGAGGCGTGACAACAATAACCAACAACACCCAGCTCAGCTGTGGGTAGACTTTGGCAGAGGCAAGATGTGTGCTTCAGCATGTGATCCGCTCCATCGAAATGAGAATTGTCCCCCGACACATGTTTCCTTGTAATGGACTTCCAAAAGTTCACAAAACATGCATGACTGCATTATTACATGATAAATTTATCACATCCTAACACAGGAATGAAATGAATCAAAAATTAATGTTTGGCATCATTGGAAAGCCCATAAATTCTCTTCAAGTTGATATCCGTATCTCAAAATGTGAAATTTGGGGGACATTCCTCACTTCGATCATGGAGGTAGAATTCTACCTCCATGCTTCGATGATGCAGGTCACATATTGGTTGAGATAACACTATGAAAATCTTTACAATTAAAATACCATCTGTGAAATTAACCTTATACATAAAAATATGGTTAACTGCAGTTGCACAGTGACAGACCACAGTGGAACTGCTTACTGCCATTTCTTGCCATGAAATCACTGAACTTCTTAAAGCTACAGGAGAAGTTCACAGTGCTTTTACAGTTATTTTATGGCAAGAAATATAAAGTTTTTTCAGGGCATTTTCAGGATGGTCTGACACTGTGAAATTACAATTTACTACTTTATGTTATATCAATTTCACAGCAAACTGTCTTTTCACGGCATTCTCACAATAAAGATTTTCATAGTGTGCCATGCGTTTCCCATTCTGCCCAATACCTCCATTTATCTCCCACACAGAGGAAGTAGTTGTAAATATAGTCACTCATGACCACCATCCACTTCTTCACATTAATTACATATTCAACGGGTTAATACTTTAAGTTTCTCCTGATGATGATCAGAGCATACTGATCGAAACATCGAGTTGTAACCTCCAGTTATTTTCAGAACTAATTACCACTCAATAGAGAATTTCACATGATGTCACCACATTCACTTGTTCATTAAAATATGGCATTATCATTGGCTGTAAAGTTGGCCGATTTTGCATTGTGTGACATCAATCAGTATATGTCTTTTCAGGCCTGTGATTTTCTCAGGATTTTGACCGGTTTCAGGATTTTTTTTACAAATCTCCCTTTTCTTGAAAGAAGAGAAGTAGCCACCAAGGAAAGAAGTTGCCTGTATTGTGTCCAAACCTCTAGTTTCTTGTTTGTGGGGATGTGGAGAGTCTGTAAATCCTCCAAAATTAAACATCCAGGAGGTTCAGGGGGCTTTGTCCTCCAGACCAAAGGGAAACCCAGGACTGCTACCCATTTTCAGGAGTTTAAACTTTTGTCAAATCACACCCCTATCTTTTACATAGTTTCAACCGTTCAACTAGTTCAGTTGCCTGTTAACTATATATACAGTGTTATCCAGAGTGATCAGTTTCGATTGGGAATTATTGTTTTCTGTTTTTAAGTTTTGATTTGAAAGATTTGAGGCTTGGCACGGTAGAGGCTTGGATATTTTGTAAGAACCATGTTATATATGAACTTATATAATCTCTTCGTAAGTGTGGATCTATTAAGAACCAGGTTATGATAGAAGTCTCTATATATTGGAAATCTTGAAAACAAATATATACAAATCTATTTGGTAAAGTTGATGGTAGTTAACATCTCTTTACAGATTTCTGTCTCAGCTGCTATCCTTTATGAAGAAAATTAGTGAAATAATTAAAAAGTTTGTGAAATAATTAGTGAAATAATTTAGTGATATATATAATTTAGTGAATTTTTTTTCATGCGAAGAAAAAAATTTCATGTTGGGATGATTAGACAAATCTAAATGCATTTTCACACAATAAAACTAAGCTAAAACATGTTTTTGTTTTTATACATAGGCCTACACTATTGTATGTCATGATTGTTAAAAAGTATGGATGAATTTACAGACATTTTACCCAAACTGTATACCGGCTTTATTTAAAAGGAAAGGCACAACATAAGCATTTGATTAGGCATGTTTATTTCAACCCTCTAGTTTTCATGAAAATCACCTGTGAAAGTTTCATCATCAAGGGGCTGACTTTTTTGAGAAAGTGACAAGAAAACTTACATGTTTTTATGTTTTCATGCTTTACCGACTTTAGCAGACTTCAGACATTTATATAAAATGTAATCAATTAACTACCAAATAAGTCTGTGGCTTATCTGGTGATAACCCCTCTGACTCAACTGCTGACTTTGAGAAGAAATAATATGCAAATAAGGCGCGCGCGCAGTTTTCAACAGGTGTTCCGTGCCGTCCGTCAGCGCAGCACGCTTGTTAATTGAGTGCGTTTGTAATATGCAAATAATATGCAAATAAGCTTGGAATTTCGCGCGCAGTTTTCAACAGGTGTTCCGTGTACCGTCCGTGAGCTCGAGATCGAGAGCACGCTTGTCTTTTGAGCGCATTTTATCACGACATACGCCATATTGAAGTCGACAGAGCTATGCCGTTTTCACAAGATATTTTCCAAATAAGCAGGCAAAGTAACGTACAGAATTACTTACAAAGGTTAAGGTGAGGACAGGAATCATTTCATTTAATAATTATTGTGGTAAAAACGTAAACGGAACAACGAAACTGAAACATTTTCATGCATAAACGCGGCATCTTTGATTGATTTGAAAAACCACGTGGTGGATTTTGCCTTGCAGGCATTTTCCCCCGTTGTATGACAAACTGGTAGGAAATTCATGGCCAAATTACGACGCAGGAAAATACTGAAGCCATGGTTAAGTTCAGAGGTTTATTTTGAAAATATTTTGGAAAAAATGTAGAAATGTAGCCAGGACTTTTTCAGTTGGGGGCGGGAACAGGGAATTGCTTTTCTTTTTCTTTTCATTTTTGGGGCACTTGGGAGTTGTAAGTAGGGGGGGCACTGAAAATTTGTGGGTAAATGCCCCCATGCCACCTCCCCCCTGTACCCATGTGGGTTTTTTTTTGGGGGGGAGGGGCTGGGGGTGTGGGAAGCATTGATTTGGGGTAAAATTTGCTTCACTACTAGTACTAGTGTGGCACGGACCTGAACCCTTAGCCACTGTTGGTTCCATTGACGCTAACACTAGTAACAGTCTCGATTTTGTAAATTCTAAATGCTCAAATTGATATTAACTATTAAAATTAGGGTTTTCAGTTGAAAAATTATTCCTAAACCAACATGCTCAATATTTATATCAAATTAACCCTCCTATGCCGAGGCTGAAATTTAGCCCAGTCAGCACGGCACTCACAGACAGTCACTTGAGTATTTTTGGGTGCATTGCCAATTAGGTCAAACCACAGTCACACAGAGCTGTGTATGTACTGTCGAGTGGTTTTGGTTTGACCTCCTAGCCACATGTCCTTGCATTTATTTGAGTGCACTGCACAAAGTCAATGGGTTGGGAGTTACATACAAATTTTGAGTATTTGAGTGCGCTGCACAAAGTCAATGGGTTGGGAGTTACATACAAATTTTGAGTGTATTTGAGTGCACTGCACAAAGTCAATGGGTAAGAGAGACATAAACATTTTGAGTGTTAAACCTATAGGAGGGTTAAAGGTCTTGATGAAAGAAATACAATGGTTTTTAAATCAAGAAAATCGGACTAATAGTTTTTGAGGAATCCTGTTTTATTTAATCAAGTATACAGCATTCGATGAAGCGCGACTGTCCATACACTGTACATCCCTAATGACACCAAAACCGTTGAATCAGCCTACACACACCATGATACACACGCACAGCGTTCGTTTCCCTCATAAGAGCTTTTGAAAGAGTGTAAAAAATACACTCTCCGCTCAAAACTAAAGAAAATTACGGCTCAAAACTTTCACATATGATAGAAAATAGGTGTAAAATTAATTCAGACACCGCTGTTACCTTTCAACTTGAAGATTTCACCTCGAAAAAAACGGTGTTTACTTTTTATCTCTTCGTAACTTTGGTTGTGTAGAGTAGCTGTGGAGATCGAGCAAGCATGGGTATGTAAAGGAGCCCTTTGACTCAATAGGGAAACCCGTTTTCATGTCAATCACAATGTACTCGCGCGCGGAGACAGCTCCGAAGTGGATGCCCTCAGCAGAGCGCAGCAAATTTTACGGGTCGAATGCGCCCGATCTCTGAACACTTCACGAAAGGCTGGGCGGGACGAGAGTGGTTCATTTATAAAAACCTAGGCTTTCGCACGTACTTCCGATTGCTATTTTATGTACATTGTTGGATAGCTGAAACTATAAGCTTTCCAATGAGCTATTACATGTAAGATTTCGACAGGTAAAAGTAGTAAAAAAAATTGATTTAAAATGTTGATGTTTTTTGTTGCGGGCGATGCGCTGTGCGTGTGGAGGGCTTCGGTCAAGCACGTACGAACTGAAAACCCTACTAAAATCCACTTTTATGATGGTTTTTGGACTTTAATTTATTTCCCTTATAAAAAAAATCCTCCCCTTCAGAAAATCAGAAAATAGAATGATCATATTACAGTTGCCACTGCGCATAGGGAGTTGACAGGATCAGACTGACATGACTGAGGAAGTCATATACCAAAAATGCCTGATTTTTCATGAAATCATATATGTTCTCCACCTTTTTCTTACTGGATAGGATTGTAGATATGAGTGAGCGCCTTACAAGCAGCAACTCATAACAGCTCTCCAGTTTTTGTGTTAAGTGTTTTGTAGCTAAAAGTTTGTCTTCATTTTTATACTAGTGGATTTCTTATTACACCTGGAATCTACTGGACGTTTTATGTGAGTATTTGTACATTTGTTTTCTTATAATAAGTGAAAAACTGTTTTTTTTTTGTCTTACTGTTGAGTGTATACACATTTTGGATCTTCATTTTATTTGTGCAGTCAACTCTGATTTAGATTATAGCCTGTAGCTAGAGATTATAACCTGTAGCTTGACCACAAGCCTTTTGTTTGGATCAACAACTTTGTGATCAGACAATGGAGGTCTACATCCTGTTTATTCTACTCCTGCTATCCAGACCATGGTGTCTCAATGACTCATCAGTAGATGGCTACAAGATGCAATCTACAGATTGTTCAACTAAAATCCGCCATCTTAAATTCTTGAGATGTCCTACATCATACTATGATAATTCATCTGCCACCTTTCACCTGGAACTCTTAATTTCTGGTGACATAAACCCAAACCCTGGACCTGAAACACTGATCAACACACCCACAAACGCCACTCAGCTCCATAAAATTTCCTACAGCCGTAATGAACTACTCAATCTTCGCAATGCTCCATGTATTGATGTAGCTTTATCTTATTTAGGATTGAGTCAATTGAACTGTCTTGGAATACTTGCTAATCAACCCCAAACATACCGCCGCACACATAGAGGTAAAAAGCTGGTCGCCGTAGAATGGACAGACTTACACAACTAGCACTCCAGCCTTACCAACCCCCAGCAGTGATGAACTCAACCACATCAACAAGCGACATTGGCATAACTTCAACTCCAAATGTTCACGATGAGTCTAAACTTCAGCTCTGTGTCTTGAATACTCAATCCATATAATAATAATAATAATGTATAGATTTATATAGCGCACGTATCCACCAACTAAGTGGCGCTCAAGGCGCATTATATTATTATCCCTGCTCATAAGGCTCATAAATCATTCCTGAAACCATCTCAGCTCCCTGGGGAGTATACAGCTCAATTGCTGCCATTTCTAGCGCATATAGAGCAAACCATCTCTGCCTTCACAGGTACCCATTTAACCCCTGGGTGGAGAGAAGCAATTATGGTTAAGTGTCTTGCTCAAGGACACAGGTGTCACGGCCTGGGCTCGAACCCACACTCTGCTGCTGGCAACACCAGAACTTGAGTTCAGTGCGCAAGACCGCACGACAATCCACTTTACGTGCATTATACAACACACGGGACCTACGGCTTTACGTACGTCCCATCCGAAGGACGAAGCAATTATGGTTAAGTACCTTGCTCAAGGACACAAGTGTCACGACCGGGGCTCGAACCCACACCCTGCTGCTGGCAACACCAGAACTTGAGTTCGGTGCGCTAGACCGCTCGGCCACGACACTCCATATGTAACAAATCGGATGAATTTGTTGACTTTGTACTTCAAAACAATTTGGATCTTGTTGCCATAACCGAGACATGGTTTAAACCTAATGATGACTTGCCACCCCGTGAGTGTACTCCTGCTGGCTACTCTCTCCATCATATCCCCAGACCAATAAAGACCGGTGGAGGGGTTGCACTACTCTTTAGGTCCAGTTTATCTGTCAGTATGAAAAGTGTTAACATTGACTACCTAACATTTGAATCTCTGCATGCTGAGGTAAATTGCAACTCTAGATCTGTTCGCCTTGTTAATATTTATCGACCAGAAAGGGATGTTGATGGTAAACATGTAAACTTCTCCAGTTTTCTGCAGGAATTTGAAAAATTAATTGTCGATTATCTCTTACACCCATCTGACATTATTTTAACCGGCGATTTTAACATTCATATGGACATTATTTCAAACAATTATGCAAATCAGTTTAAAGATCTGCTCTCTGCTCATGGACTTATACAGCACATCACAGCACCCTACTCATCGGTATGGTCACTGTCTTGACCTCATGATAACGCGTGAAAATACTTCACCTCTTATCTCGAATATAACTATTCATCCTGGCTTATCTGATCATTATGCAATCATGGTAAATTTGAACCTTAAAAAACCTCCCATACCTACCATTTCTGTAACTACTCGCAACTGGAAAAAAGTAAATATTAAAGATTTATGTCATGATATTGAATCTCAACTGGAAAATGTAAACCTTGAAGATGGTGAGCTGGATTCTGTGTCAGTCTATTTGAATCTACTGTCCGTAACATCTTGGATGATCATGCTCCGCAAAAACTCGAACTGTTAAACTACAATCTGAATCCCCTGGTTCAATGATGATATCCGTGCTGCAAGGAAAATCCGCCGTCAACTTGAGCGAAGATGGCGTGACAATGGGAAACTTGGAGTACATCGGCAAGAATACTGTAACCAACGTGATATTGTGAAGAACATGATTAACCAGGCAAAAATAACTCACTACTCATCTCTTGTGGAAGATAGCTCTGGTGATCAGAAAAAACTCTTTAACATTGTTGAAAAGCTGCTTCATAAACCCAAAGCTCCAGCGCTTCCATCTATACACACTCCGATCAGGACCTCGCAAATGCTTTTTCAAACTTTTTTGTCACAAAAATTGAGAATATCCGTCGTTCTTTTCCCTCAGTACCTGCCATTCTATCACAAACACCATCATGCAAGGATCCACAATGTAGACTGTCCATGTTTGAGCCTACTAGTGTTACGGAGATCAAGAAACTCATCATGAAATCGCCATCAAAATCATGTGAACTTGATCCAGTGCCAACTTCGCTAATATTAAACAAAATATTGATGTGTTTGCTAAGTATATCACAATTATTGTAAACAGATCTCTTTCTTCCGGTTGTTTCCCTAATAGCCAGAAGGTTGCTCATGTTAAACCACTCCTAAAGAAACCCAATTTGGACAAGGAAGTTTTCAAAAATTACCGACCAGTAGCGAATTTAAAGTACCTTGGAAAAACAATCGAGCGAGTTGTTTCATCACGGATCTCTGACCATGTTCGTGCTAATAACCTGTCGGACACATTTCAGTCAGCCTACAAACCATTTCATGGAACGGAAACTGCTCTTCTTCGCGTCAACAATGACATTTTATCTGCCATGGATGAGGGGAAAATCACTGCATTAGTTTTGTTAGACTTAAGTGCCGCTTTTGACACTGTCGATCATAAAATCCTTCTCTCCCGCCTTCAATATCATCTTGGAATACATGACACAGCCCTGGATTGGTGTAAGTCCTACCTTTTAAATAGGCCTCAGCATGTTTGTATTGGTAACGCTATCTCCGAGCCTGTTACTCAGGACTATTCTGTACCCCAAGGCTCTGTGCTCGGCCCACAGTGGTTTACTGTTTATACCTTTCCAGTTCGTGATATCATTTTGAAGTATAATTTAAATTACCATGTTTACGCTGATGACACGCAGCTTTACATTACTTTTAAATCTTCTCAAGAACCTGCCGATTCCTGCATTAAAACACTGGAGAAATGTATTCAAGAGATTCGAAGTTGGATGAGACAAAACTTCCTGAAATTGAACGATGAAAAAACAGAATTTGTTCTATTTGGATCACGTCAGCAATTGTCTAAAGTTTCTCTTCCATTTATTACAATTGGTGACTCGCAGATAACCCCCTCATTACATGCACGTAATTTAGGTGTTATATTTGACTCGACAATGACTTTAAAACCACATATCTCCAACATTGTTCGCGTATCATCATTTCATATCAGAAATATAAGCCGAATTAGGAAATACTTGAATAAAACTGCTGCTGAACAAATTATACATGCATTTGTCACATCACGGCTCGATAACGGGAATGCTCTCCTTTACGGTCTTCCGCAGAATCAAATATCTCGTCTTCAGCACATACAAAACACAGCAGCTCGTGTTGTGACTTTGTCCAGAAAGTCATGCCATATCACGCCAATCTTGAAAGAACTGCACTGGCTTCCTGTTTCACAGAGAATTGTTTTTAAACTTATGCTAATTGTTCACAAATCTTTTAATAACATTGCTCCAATTTATATTTCTGAACTACTTAAAGTCTACACTCCATCACGCAATTTGCGCTCCAGCAACATGTCACTCCTCAAGGAACCAACAAAACGGAACTGGGGTGATAGGTCGTTTTCTGTCGCAGCTCCGACACTCTGGAATCATCTTCCAACTAAACTCAAATCTTGTCATAGTATAACCAGATTCAAGTCGATGCTTAAAACTCATCTTATGTCACAACTCTTCAAAGATGATGTATATTTGTAATTGCATTGTAGGTACATGTATCTCGGTACATAATTTGTTTTGTTTTCCCTATGCTATCATTGTATATTGTTTGTATTAATGTTTTTTCTTTGTTTCCGCGCCTTGAGCGCCCAGCAGGGTGGATATGTGCGCGCTAAAAAATCTTTATTATTATTATTATTATAGGTAAGATTACATTATTGGTTATATTGAATGAGAAAGTGTCGGTCGTATACGACATACCCCTAAAAATATAGGCCTACATAATTTTTCTCATTTTTCTCCCTCGAGCACTGGTGAATAGGAAGGGTAGCGGCACTGTTTTCTTTATGGATTTACACATTTTCAACATTTGAAGCAAGGTCTATGGCTTAAAATACATCAAACCCAAGGCCCATCCACTAAATGTCCATTATCCCTAACTCCCTAGACAACAAAGGCAGTTGGAGGATTTTGAAGGATTTTTATTGTTCAGTAACAATGCTTAGGGAGTTAGGGTTAAGTTGCATGTACACATTTCGTTTGTGCACACAAGCCACACTAACCCTTTTAAGTAATCTTTTATGTAAAACTCTGAGGTCACTGGAGACCAATTACAACATGAATACAAAAACCCTTGTGTACCACTCTAGACCACCTTGTTCAGTGGTGGCCTATATGTCTGTGTACAGTACTTAGATGCTGGGTGCACTGCTTACAAACACACTTGTATACCACTGTAGACCACCTTGTTCAGTGGTGGCCTATGTACAGTACTTAGATGCTGGGTGCACTGCTTACAAACACTTGTGTACCACTGTAGACCACCTTGTTCAGTGGTGGCCTATATGTCTGTGTACAGTACTTAGATGCTGGGTGCACTGCTTACAAACACACTTGTATACCACTGTAGACCACCTTGTTCAGTGGTGGCCTGTCTGTGTACAGTACTTATATGCTGGGTGCACTGCTTACAAACACACTTGTGTACCACTGTAGACCACCTTGTTCAGTGGTGGCCTATGTCTGTGTACAGTACTTAGATGCTGGGTGCACTGCTTACAAACACACTTGTGTACCACTGTAGACCACCTTGTTCAGTGGTGGCCTATGTCTGTCTAGTGTCTACAGTACTTAGATGCTGGGTGCACTGCTTACAAACACACTTGTATACCACTGTAGACCACCTTGTTCAGTGGTGGCCTATGTGTCTGTGTACAGTACTTAGATGCTGGGTGCACTGCTTACAAACACTTGTGTACCACTGTAGACCACCTTGTTCAGTGGTGGCCTATATGTCTGTGTACAGTACTTAGATGCTGGGTGCACTGCTTACAAACACACTTGTATACCACTGTAGACCACCTTGTTCAGTGGTGGCCTATGTGTCTGTGTACAGTACTTAGATGCTGGGTGCACTGCTTACAAACACACTTGTGTACCACTGTAGACCACCTTGTTCAGTGGTGGCCTATGTCTGTGTACAGTACTTAGATGCTGGGTGCACTGCTTACAAACACACTTGTATACCACTGTAGACCACCTTGTTCAGTGGTGGCCTATATGTCTGTGTACAGTACATAGATGCTGGGTGCACTGCTTACAAACATACTTGTATACCACTATAGACCACCTTGTTCAGTCATTGTCATAAATACCGACTCTGAATAGTAAGCCACCACCAGCCACTGAGACTGGAACATAATTGTATGCCCCTTGCAATACATCAATCACAAACCACTAAAACCAACAGACATATTATGTTACTATGCAGTATAGCCATTAGGAGCCACTGCCTTCCATAGCAAGGACTTAGTCAGCAATGAACCAGAACATGTAGTACATCACAGAAAATGTTTCCATCGAAACCAATGTCATCTTGACAACATACATGAACATTAAATGTACCAAATTTTACGAATACATGTATAAGTCAAATCATGCCAAAGTAATGGAGTTTTGTTTAATCCCTCCCACCCCATATGATAAAGATTCTTGGCTGAGCAAGGGGCTGATAGGGGATTTAACATTGATCTCCAGAGACAATGTAACCCAACATTTTCAAATTTATCCCCTGTTTTTTTCTTAAAGTATCATATCTGAAACAGTTAAAAATTAATGATACATTATCCCTATAGTGTACTACCATCGCTAAAAATAAGATACTTTTAACCGTTTATTCATTTGTGCATAATCTGCATCCAAATACAGTGCCCTCTAGAGGTAGTTTCCTTTGCAACCAATGTTGTCATCATAGCAACATATTAACTTTCAATGTGTCAAGTTTTATAATGTATGTCAAAGCATGTTAGAGAAATAAAGGATTATTCAATTTGTAGTGATATGGACATCCAATTAAGCTTAATACCATGGGGGCTAAAAAAGTTACCCCAGAGATAGAAAATCCACAAAACTTCTCAGTTAACACATTGTTTGTGGTTACATTAAACGTAGACAAACCCATTTAAGGGATAAATTAATTAGCTGTTACGACCTGATAGTCGGAACAGCTATTGTTTCTGTCAAGATTTTTCTTTTTTTTTCTTATACTTTATTTCCACCAAAACCCCCTTGCATTAACACGTGCACTTTCTTCGCGGCAAATGGCCTTCTTAGCATTGTCAGAAAGAGTCAACTCATATACCATATGGAAGCTTATGCCTTGACTTAGTTTATAAATGTCATTAGACTAAAATTCTTAATTAATTAGCTTAGTTATAGTCACGTGAATATTTAATTAGGCAATCTTGTTATCACCATAGCTTAGGAAGTATACACCCGATCATCAAACTTTTTTCAGTTATACTGTACATTTGTGGGGTATTGTAGATGTGCCTTTTGGCCTGCAATGTCTTGTGACGTCATCATGACATCATTTATAGCGCATTTTGTATCTGTGTACAAAACACATGCACTGAAAAAGTTGATGTGACCAAGTCGCTTCCTTATTCGGCAGTAATTCTCCATATCTTTGTACATAATATACAAACTGTGGAGAACTATTGCACTTCCTTCTATTAATTATGGTTCAGCTGTGTGGTGTAATTTAAACAAATCAGATATAGATAAATTAGAACGATTACAATTGCAACTGGCACGTTACATTTTAAAAGCCTCCAGGAATACACCTCGTTCTGCTTTATATGGGGAACTTGGTTGGTTGCCTATAAAAACAATGCACGACATCTCACGAATAAAATACATTGATCGCCTAATTAAGATGGATTCAGATCGCTGGCCTAAACTTCTTCTTATTGCCAAACTACAGCTTAACTGCAACTTCACAGATATCCGATTTAAATTTTGAAATGTGTTCTTGACGTATGTATTAAATGCGAATGTGAAAATATTTTTGAATATCTAATTAATGGTCTTGAACAGCCATCCCAAAACTGGGCCAGGTCAGTGGTGAATAAAGTAAAAGAACTAGCGGTAGATGATTGGCGGGAAGACATTGAAAAAAAAACCTCACTTACTGATTATGCACAAGTTAAAGAAAAGTATATCTTAGAAGATTATCTATTAGATAAAGTTGATTTTGAAGGTGTATCTCTTAAATTTAAACTTCGTTCCAATACCCTACCATTGGATAGTAGAATATCTAGATGGTCAGATGACATTAATGGATCTTGCACTCTTTGTGGTAATAACTGTGATGAGGATATTAGAAATTTTTTATTTGTTTGTCCTGCTCTCCAACAGATCAGAGTAGATGAATTGAATAAACTTGAACATGCTCTATTGGATTGCACTGGCGTTTTGAACCAATATTTATACGCTACGAACGATGTAAAATTAATTTTCATTTTAGGCTCTTCAACACTGTCCCTCCCAAAAGAGGTTGAGATAATATTCGACAAATTTTGCAAAACTATTTGAAAAAAACATGGAAAAGAGATCTGAAATAAAGCATGTTCAATCCTTACTTAGAACTGTATTACTGTATGCATGTACTTTGGTTTCTTTTGCTCTAATTCTTTTGATTTATTTTATTGCTGATTTTATGTTTTAGTTATCAGCGTTTTAGTTTTTAGTTTTAGTTATTGCGTACACAATGTTTGCTTTTTTGTTTTATTTTTTGTTGATTTTATTTATTTATTTTTTTCGTTATTGATGTTCGTTGCTTAATTTTATTCCATTGTACTGTTTAGTGTTGTTAATTTTATACCATTGTTCTGTTCTTTTGAACGCACCATCTTTGTGTGCCACCGATATTAAGGTGTAGGTTCGAATAAATAAATAAATAAATATGACGTGGGACTTGTTTGCGAGTCCAATTAATTACGATCTTTGAACGCAATAATAATACATAGGCCTTATACTAGTATTTCACACACGTTGTGTTGTTATTGCATTCTTAACAGGCTTCAGGGCCAATTACTTTGTGCACAATACGTATGCATAATACACGTTATGGACCCGTTTTTCAAATCCTACATATGTTTAACTGATGCCGCTCTAGCTAGTCACCATTACTAACGTATACACACGTTGTGTAGTTATTTCATTACTAAGTAAATGACATGAAAGCAGAGTGCGTCCGATTCCTTTCAGTTTCTTTTTGATAAGTTTACAATGAGTCCATTACATTGACGACGAGGATGAAAAGCTGATTTTAACTGTCACCGGTGAGCATTCTTTTCATATGATAGCATACATTTCTAGCAAAAAGGAAAATAGTAAAGAGGGCCGGACATTTTCGTAACGTTAAAGTCCCATTGTTTTACGTACATAACTACAGTACATGTAAGTGCAGCAATATACACATCGTTAGTTTAACCAGTAGCAATATGGCGGAACAACCACTATAGCAGTGACCGTCGTAAATGAAACAAGGACTTTGAAAACTGAACCATTCACTCACTACGACGATCAGATATCAACCGGTAAGGCTTGGGGAGATTGCTTATAGGGAATTGAGCATGAATTCCGCTATTTTCTAATTACTAAACCGTATTTTGTAAAAAAAATTCCTCAAAAAATCTTCAGTTTGTGCACAAATTAACGTTAAGTAGTAAAGTACCTATTTATTTGTATGCACGCATTGGGATAGTACTGACCATCAATCCCATAAACAGAATTGGTGTAAAGATGTTAAAGGGACAGTATCGTCACGATCAGAGCAGACTTTCTATAAACAGGGCATGGAATCGGCATCCTAGTTTAAGATGAACACAGTGACTAAAAATTACTGGCTCATTTATGCAGCAGTAACACGAATATGAGTATGACCTCATTATGTGAGTATTATTTTCAGTCACTGGGTTAAACTTGAAGTTGAACTCTGATTCCATGTCCTGTTGATCGTGACGATAAGCCCACCTTCAAGCAATAACTTTAATTAGCTGTTACGACTACCTGTTAGTCACATACAAGAAACACAATAGTGCATCTTTCTACAAGGAACACATCATTACCTTGTTAAGATCGCCTTACAAACTTATGAAGTCACAACACAATGTAATTTGAAGGATAACTGTACAATGAGTTCACTACCCACGCAAACTATTTCTTATAGCTCTGACATACACTTTGTCTTTCCTTTTAACACCAACCTTAACTTACGAAATTATGTATTTGGGTCTTTCCACACTAATGTACAAAAGTGTGACATTTTAGGAACATGGGACATTGATAATAAAATGAAGTACTTTTTACTCTTAACTTTTTTCTGTGTACATTCCAAGTGCCTTGAGGATTGTGCTTTTCAAAAATTAAGACAACTTTCTAAGTAATTAAGTAATTACAAGGGAATCTTCTTTAAGATATATATGTTTGTAACATGGACAGACATTTATTTAGAAATTGACTAAAAGTACTAATAATAGAACAGATTTATTCACTCATGTCCCTTTATAATGCTATTCCCCTAAGGATTGTTACCTGAAAAAATCAAGACAACCCTCCTGGTATTAAACAAATAACAGGGATCATCTTCAAAATATTATGTTTGCAACGTGGACAGACATTTGTCACAAATTGTCTGTCCACGTTTCATACGGGGTATATTTCACATGCTAATTTCTTAAATACCCAGATGTCTTAGTTTTGGCTCATAACAATCCAAAAGGGGTTAGGGATGTAAATGAAAAAGCATTTGAGTAATTATTTAATTCTATTATCACTTTCCTGTCGATTTTCAAACAAAATGTCTGTCCATGTTACAAACATGTCTTAAAGATGATCCTGTAATTTCTTAAGTACCAATATTATTTTCTTAGTATTTGTTATGCACAATCATTAAATGCTAAGGAATGTTCAGGAATAGATTAGGACAAAACAGTTGCCTTTATTTGACCCTCCCATGTCACACTCCAATAGTTATCATAATATGTACCCATTAGTGTGGAAAGACCCACTTATTATTTATTTTGTAAGTTCTTTAAAACAGTTTTCTATATATTTAATAGAGTTGTACTTTTTACAAAGTTTTACTTTCCCCAAAACCATCCAATTGTCAACTTTGATCAACTGTTCCTCAATTGAGCTATGCTTACACCAGCACGACAACTTAAGCCCCTGTAGTGGCCGTCTTCTATAGCCTGTGCATTACCACTACCAGTCAACAATTCTTAATTTGGTAGTTGACAAATCTATTAAGACCTGTTCACCATAAAACTCATATAGCGCCCTCAAGTGACCGGTTTTAAAAGTGACATACATGTAACCATTGTTCTTAGCGTTGCAAATTACAGTGTACAATGCAAAGGGCTGAAAATTTAACTTTATTGTATTGGGTCACACTATACACCAAATTGTAAACTTAGTATGAAAAATTTAATTTCGTCATTGTGATGTCGTCCGGTTTCCATTTACAGTCTCATGAATATTTAATTAGCAAATCCATTTTGAACCATAACTCAAGAAGTATACACTCGATACTTAAACTTTTTGCAGTTATAGACTTGATGGGTACTGTGAATGTGCGCTGTGGTATCGTGACCTCATAATGACCTCTACTTCCGGTTTAACAGGAAGTTTGAATAAAAATCAATATTTTAGGGTACAAAAACAATGCGATGAAGCTTCTTTAACATGTTAGAACAAAAATAGTACTGAGGAATTCTTATTATTTTTTTGACTGCACCCAAACATCCTCATGAATGAAATGCAAATAAACCACACATTATGAATCGTAACAGCTTTGTGTTCGTCCGAAGGACAAACACCTTGCAAAAACAAAGGTCAAGATCATTTCATGCAGACTCCTGTACCTTACAACTTATCTGACATTAATTCACAAACACGACCCCACTTTGACTTTTCCTTCCAGTCCAAACAGGACAAAACAAGCCACCCTCAATATCAGTCTCCGTTGAAATAGTTCATGGTATACTCCATTAAGTATCCAAGGTCAAGGTCATTAACTGTAAACAAAACAACGTCATTAATGTAACAGCTCTGTGTTCGTCCAAAGGACAAACACCTCAATGTCTATTTTTTTGTTCTTGGTGGTAACAATAAAAACTAAATGACTTATAATGAGATACTGACATTAATTTATTGTGGTGGTGGTGTCGGTGTACAGTAATTTCGGCACCCATTATGATCGCCCTATATAACATGGTGAGCTACTCATTTTGCAGACTGTTCCTTGATTGGCAAAGCTTTAAATAAAATCAAGATTGATCACGATGCGATATTGCATCTGTTTCAGTGATCACTATTGCAATGCAAAGAAACAAGTGTATGGAGAAATTTTTCCTGGAAGAAAAAACTTTGTATGGAAGAAAAATACACTTGAAGTTCTTTGGCCAATTGGTACAACTTTTGGCCCAATTTCTGCACACTAAAGATAATTATTTCTGGTAAAATATGGGCATATATATGATGGACTAAACGGCAGTAAAGCCTTGAAAACAACACCTGAACTTGTGCACACTGTATAATGTAATTTTGTATAAATTGAATTTGCCACACGTACTGTGTACACAATTTTTGAACGAAATCATCCCTGCGATGATCCCCTTATGGTTGCAAATGGGATCAAATATTTTCCGATGGGAATCCTAATTTAAATAAAAAATACATCCAAAAATGGCTAAAAAAGTGTAGTAATATTAACAATCCCTTTGCATATTGAAAAGGTTAAGTAAAGACTGTTTGCAGTGACACCATGTGAAATTCTCAGAGTAGTGATTAGTTTTCCAATTTCATATGGTGTCACCGCAAACAGCCTTCACTTAAACAATTGAGAAATTAAAAAAAAACTTTTTATAAAACTTTCATTTAATTATTTTTCTTTATTCATAAAAAAGATCATCTAAGGTTATAAAACTTTCCAATGATAGTTTTATGACATGTATACATGTACGTGTAGATTTAAAGGGGGACTGACATCCTTTATTGTGTGTGTACTTAAGGCGTTTTGTAATAAAATATTGTTTTTGAGACCCACCTGTGTCTATTTAATCATTGATTTCTGAGTACAAGTATTTTAAAACAATGTTTGAAGTGTTTGGGGGAGGCAACCCCGCCCCATGGTGGAAGCTTCATTTGCATAAGATATGTGACGTAAGGTCGGGAAGATCCAATGTGTACATGATGTACATATACATACAAACGTTTCACACGTAGCGTCGATTTCATTTCTTCCGTGATTTTTGTTTCCGGAACTAATAAAATGCGGAAGATGTGTTTCTGCAGGATGCAGCAACACCACCAAAGACGGTGTTAGCCTTCATCTGTTCCCAAGTGACCCAAAAATCGCCGTATTTGGACGAGCAAAGTTCGACTGACAAGAGTAAAGTGGTCAGGTCCATCGGCTCACATAGTTTTGTGCAGCGATCATTTTTGAGCAATTTCTCTTCCCGACATGACGTCACGAACAGCTCCTCCGTGCAGGGCGTAAAAGTGGGAGGCATTTTTACAATGGTAAAATAACTCTCAAAAACAATAAAAACACAAAATAAAAATGTTATTGATCTTTTACTGATATAAAAGAATAAAACGATCACATATTTAACTGTTTGATTTAAATCCATGTCAGTCCCCCTTTAATTGAAATCATTAGTAAGCAGTAGGTCGTGGGTTCGAATCCTGCCCGAGTCACCTGTGTAGTTTTTTCACAGACACTCGGAAAGCACTGAGTATACAGTGCTATACACACGTTGGTGTAGGGAAAAATTAAATCAATTGTTTATCTCCCGACGCAAGAATTTCACCAATCTATATATCGCGGAACCTGCTGCTATATGGGATTCTAGCCAGCCAATTGTCATCGCGCAAGCTCGGTGGTCGAGAGGTTAAGACGTCTGCACTAGTAAGCAGGAGGTCGTGGGTTCGAATCCTGTGCATGTCGCCTGTGTAGTTTTTTCACAGACACGCAGAAAGCACGGAGTATACAGTGCTATATACACACGTCGGTGTAAGGCAAAATTAAATAAATTGTTTATCTCCCGACGCAAGAATTTCACCAACTTATATTATAAAAGGTACTGTACTGTAAATGATTTTAATTGACTTTTGTCTAAATCATATATCTGATAATTTTTCTGTGCACAGGCTGAATGTTTGGAGATTGACATGAATGCTGATGGTTTCTGATATTGATACCTGCTAGGTACATGTAGCTCAAACAACAATCTTACTTCTACACTGAAGAAGATGCAAATAACGAGGTGAGTGTTCAAGTTGTAATTATAATCTTCCGCTGTATAAAATTAACATGATTGGGGAGATGTTAAAAATTTAGGTCATGTAATAGGACTATAGAACTAGTGTTCAAGGCAATGATGTATCTAGGATATAAGAGGGTAATACAAAACTACTATTATTTATTCCACTACTTATTTCATTTGTATAAAAGATTTAAAAAAATGTTTGTTGTGAAGCATAAACCAGGGTTCGACCTAAACTGTAGTCCGCTGGCCCATATAGCCACAATACCAGTTAAAATGACGGCGGACAGGTCAAAACGTCTTTCAAAGTAGTCCAGGGGGCTTGTCAAAAATAATCATAAAGACTACTTATTTTTACTTTATATTTACAAATGTTTTTCAACTGAGCCACAATTTCACAATTCTTTAAAGAATTGGGTGTTACCACTGCATATGTTATGACTTGGTAGTACTTTTGATATACATGTAATTGCAGTAGTACAACTAATTGAGTACTTAAAAGACAAGAATATGAATACGATTACCAATTACTACTCACGAGTACTTGAGTAATCACACTAGTGATCCCTTCCTTATCGCTTGACTGTATAACGTACACATTCAGAACAACCATTAGCTAATAGACATTGGTTACAAAGTGTCAACTGATATTACCGTTATTAAATGCCTGTATCCAGTTTGGTTTTATTTGCTATTTTTTCAAAGATTTGTTCAATTTTTTGTTTAATAATAATAAAATAATTAGTTTCTTGCAAGCTTTTGTGTTTGATCGTGAAACACTGACTAATAAGCATGACACAGTATGATGCAAAACACCAACTTAACACAAAAGTAAAATAAACATGAACTCGCGTTTGGTTCATTAATACCACATTACACCTGTGGTTTATATGATAATATAATTTTATATTAAGCACATTATAATTGAGCTAAAAACCATGAAAAAAATATGCTTAAATAATTTGATAGATCATTAAAGTGACAGTACGGTATTGTCACGATCAGAGCAGACTTTCAACGGGGCATGGAATTGGTGTGCTAGTTAAGATGAACACAGTGACTGAAAATTACTGGATCATTTATGCAGCAGCAGCAGTATGACCTTATCATGTGGGGTATTATTTTCAGTCACTGAGCTAATCTAAAACATCACTCTGATTCCGTGCCCTGTTGATATCTGATTCTGTGCCCTGTTGATATCTGATTCTGTGCCCTGTTGATATCTGATTCTGTGCCCTGTTGATATCTGATTCTGTGCCCTGTTGATATCTGATTCCGTGCCCTGTTGATATCTGATTCCGTGATGAAATTGTCCCTTTAAAGATGTATAGAAAGTGTAAAAAAATGTCTTAAATTAGTTTTTGGAATCTTGTTTTAACAGTAAAAGAAAGGGCCCAAATTAATTTGTGATGAGACCCACAAGGGGTGATGATACTGAATTTGTTTGTTAATTGATTGTTGACGACCATGATATCGACAAAATACAATATTATCATCTTAAATCAAGTTCTACAGGGAAGTAAACAGTTAGTCCAAACAGCCGCTCCAAAACAAGCCAAGTTCTTAGATTTGTGCCGCTCGGTGTGATAAACATTTCATAAAAAAGAACTCACTGTGACGTCCATATAAACACACCGATGGTTTATAAATGCCTACAGCCCCCAATCCCAGAGCTGAGAATGAACGGGCCATCGATCCATCGTGCACAAACAGGTCAGCTGTTATCACCCTTTGAGGCTCGTGAATTATGCCAGTGATGCATTTTCGCGACCCTAACCAGAAACTTGTTTCTGACGTCATATTCTTGATGCAAACCAGATAATTATCTTCAGTTTGCGATGTGTTCAATCATCGTTTCTCAAAATATACCGTGTAATTCAAATTTTTTCAAACTTACACGTGAGTGCTAGTAATAAACTTTAAAGATCTATATGAACAACCATTTCATCGTGTTTTAACAAATAATTAACAAAACTTTAGTTACATTTTACACTCTGCCATCTTGAAAGCAAGCGTAACCGATCACAAACTTTGTTTCACGTATGGTCAGAACAATGATGTCATCGTAGTACAACCAAACTTGCGAAAAATGCTTAACCAGTGATTGAAACATGTTTGGTCGTGAAAACGTGCCCCTGATACTGGCTGCGACCACCATGATTAAACTTTGACCTTTGTTGGTAGCTAGTGCGAGCCTTGAAGCGCGACATAAGATCTGCAGCACAACATATCCAATGAAATCCCTTGAATTGTACTTGATAGGATAAAGACATGAGACCAGTCTATCATCATCCATGCTTTTATCCTGGTATCTGCTGAATGTGAACAACCTCACCAAGTGTGGTTATTTCAAGAGGCCCACACAGCAACCAGGAGAACAACGCAAAAAAAAGACCATGCACACAAGTAGTGAGAACGCGAGTGGTGCTGCGTCGTGATTTCGAACTGCTCTTCACAGTACCGTAACTTTGTTGATATTACCTTATATAACATGAAATTTGGAGACAACTTATCACTCAGCAATATTTTAACTAAAAAGAATCATATAAATTTTATATTAGCTATAGTTTGGAATATCAACTATTTTTGGAGTATCGTCAGTCTCGTCAAAAACATAATCGATTTAGATGATAATTTTTGGAATATTGTACTGTTATGATATTATCATGATATCGTCCAGCCCTAGTACCCACCATAACTTGTTTTAGGTACATAAGCATATTTACTGTAAACCTTGCTCATCACAACTATTTTGAGAAATATGTAATGTATTTTCACAATCGCAATTGAAGAAACTCAATGATCTGGTGAAAAAATAATTAAAATAATAAAACATGGGCATTACATCTTTAAATGGCACCCAATGTTTTTTTCCCCCCCAAAACCAGTTTGGCTTAATATTTATGGTCACATATTTCAGTCAAGTGTCGCAATAGCTTACAATTTTATTTGTTCTATAAAAAGTAACTTGTACAAATAATCTGTCAATGTTTTCCTTAAAACAATAAGTGTCTGCTTGGTCAAGTTTACCTTATCACTAAATTTTAGGTTGTAATAAATAACAGATCAATGGTTGAAAACGGTTAAAAATTGCCCTTTTTTGGACATGTGGGGATAGGGCCAAGTAGATGGTAATAAGCTTGGGCGATATCGATTTTTTTTTTTCCATCCACGATATTTCAGCAAAAATATATCACGATTTCGAGCAGTATCGCAATTGTTTTTCATTCATGCATGATTGCATTATAGCCAATAACCACAGGTATGTACCCCTCTACAAGCGTCAACAAATATCTCAATCTCATTTGCAGAGCGTGTATGTACCGGTACTTCTAAAGTAGTTAGCCTTTGTTTCTCACGACCAAAAGCTGAAAAGACTTATTATCTTGACTCACAATGTTAATTTTTTTTTTTTTTTTTTTAAATTGCCATATATTTTTTAATTGCGATAGCGTGATATCACTCAAGCTTATATTGCAAAAGAGTGACTTTTTAAACTTTTGACCTGAGCTAATTATTACAGTATAAGATTTGGTGATTTGGTAAGCTTGCCCAAGCAGACACTTTTTTTGGCTTGAAGTTCGCTATTGGCGAATATAAAACTTTTAATTTATTATTTTTTTAAATTAAATTTTTTGTTTTTAAATTTCATGAAATAATACCAGATTTTATATAAAGTGTGTGCCTGGGCAAAAATACATAATTTGGGTATAATAATAGGTTGTAATAATTAGCAGATTAAAAGCTGAGGGAGTCCAGTGTATATCGGCTCTCTAAATTGAAAGGCAAGGGAGACAATGCACACATATTTATGGTCACTTAACTCAAGTGTCACAATGGCTTATTTGTAGTAAAAGTAATGTGTACAAATTTTCTGGCAATGTTTCCCTTAAAAAATAAAACAGATGGGAATATCCACTCCCTGTATTTGTTTAAATGACATGGCAAAACATTCATTGGTCTGTGCTCCACACCCCCATCAAGCTTCCCCCAGTTTGAAATAAATTCATTAGATAACCAACATTTATTCTTATTATAAACAGGTATATAACAAAGAGATACAACAAGTTGATCAACATTCACAGTCTACAAGTTTACACATCAAACCCAGATCAGATGAATGTCATCCTATAGAGAAGACATTGTTGAGGTGAGTGGTCTTTTATGATCATTTGAGAGTAACCTTTAAAATGTTAAACTCATTGAGAACTCAAATTCTGAATGGAAATGTATTCACATAAGATTCCAACTATGGGTATGGAAGAAAACCCTTGCCCCACCGTACATTCAGTAACATCATGCATTATCCCTACTGTGACTGCAAGGGTCAAAATGTTGATCTACTTGCTAAGGTGATCTTAAAGGTTGAAACACTGTCAAACCTTGCGTTGTTGTAAGTACATTTACAGGTCAAAATGAGTTGACTGTTTTGACTGTTCAGGGTGGTCAAAATAACAGTAAAAACCAGTCAAAAATGCCCCTGTGTACACATTTGGGTCAACAGTCAGATCAGCCAGTTGACTGGTTTTGACCACTGTAGCTACTATCCACTAGAGTTCAGCTATAGGAGGGTTATTCCACCATTTCCATTCCCATTTTCGTACAAACATTACATGCAAAAGTGTTCTTTAACGGGTGAATATGGGAAGGGAAATGGTGAAAGATGCATGATTTTATTCAACATATTGAATGTATACAGTGTAAATGAAGTGTTTCATCTGTAGGAGCTCTTCAGGAGCTGCAAATTGATTCAATGACTCTATTGGACTTGAGTCGACCAGTCAGCAATTTTTGTGACTTGCAACTTGACTTGAGTAAATGATTTTGTCTTCAGCCAAATACTTTTGTAATTAAAAAAAAAATTGTCTCGAATCTGTATGGAATACATGTGAAGTGTAAATGCCTGTACTACATGTCTAGTCACTATGAGTAACTTTACCCTGAAAATGCCCTGAAAATCTGTTTTACCATGAAATAAATAGTTCACGGCAATTTCATGACGACACAACACCATGAAAATGCCATGAAATACGCAGTGAAAATGCTATGAACATTTTGGGGCAGCTCATTAATTCTTGAGAACGCCATGAATTTACTGTGAAATCACTGGGAACGTTATTGCCAATATCTGGGAGGAAGAGACACTGTGAAATTACGGTGAACTGTTATTTCACGGCAAAACAGATTTTCAGGGTGAAGTTGTTCATAGTGAATTTTCCACACAATTTGTTGTAATGGAACCTGTGGGTTATTACTGGTAAAAGCTGTGCATTAACATACAAGTAATTTATTGAAATGGCTGGAAATGAGGTTATTGTGACATTGTTAATTGTGTTGAGATTTTGTGAAAAATACAAGTTGGCCTACATGACATTGATAATTATTTAAATTAAAAAAAAAATAAAAAAAAATAAAAATTTTAACCTGAATTGCTTCTTTCTATACTTTCCACACGACCCCCATCATTTCTGGAGCGAATCGATAGAAAAGTACCTGGTTCCCTGTTTTGTAAATGACATTTTTGCATTGTGTTGCGGACACTAGTAATAAACAATGATGTTAATCCTATACTTTTTTGACAGATGCATTTATTTTATTCAATCAACTTATTTTAATGAAGTAAAATACGTCTAAACATCTTATATAACATGTCAATATTTACAGTGTACATTTGATCCTATATGTAACATTACGTATATGTATACATTTACCTTCACATGTGTTGTACTCTAAGCAGTGCATGTGAGTGCATTTGTATGGTTTTGTAAGAAAATATTGCCCGATTACAGCCAATTTATGGTTGATAGAAGATAATAAACCCTGTCGCGTTGCCATCTGCGTCATGGCTTTATTCTCACTGCCATGACCGGCAACACGACAAACGGAACATAATTATGTACAGCAAAAATAATTCACGACATAGTTCTGGAAATCTGGAAGGATTGCCGAAAATCCAGAAGCTGTCCGGTGAAATTGGAAGGGTTTGAAACTCTGCTTTACACACAAGTTTGAAAGATGACTTTGATTCAGGATAAGTGACTTGTGATTTGACTTGAGACTTGAAAAAAAATGACTTGGTTACAACACACCTACTCCTCTTCCTTAAAATCCACCACATAATTTTTTTTTTAATGACTCATTACAGGTTGCAGTTTATTGGAGCAAGTTTGAAAATGGAGCTCAAAAGAAGATGTAACATCCTACTGAAATGTTGCACATGTTTGGTAAGGAGCAATCACTTACATAAGGAAGAACTTGGTGAGGTGGAAATTAACACGATGGATGTGGCATGCTTATAAATATTGTGTATCACTACAAGATTGTAGGTCAAATTTGACAAGGACAAGATCTGATGAAACGGGATTGCACAAGACAAGACAGGATCACGCAATACTAAGATTACACAATGCTAAGATTACAAAGACAATATTACATGGATAGTGTCAAATGCCAAGATAACATGGACAAGATCACGCAATAAGATAACAAAGACAGTATTACATGGATAGGAGCACACAGTGCCAAGATGATACAGACAGGATCACGCAAGACGAGATCATCCCAGACAAGATCAAGCAAGACAAGATCAAGCAAGAGAACTTTAAACTTTATCTGCTTGTATTGCTAACATCAAGGCATGGATGTCACAAAATATGCTCCTCAGTGATGAAAAGATTGAACCATAGACTTTTAAAAACATTATCTGATGTCACCATTACAATTGGTAATGCAGTTATCAAACCCTCCTGTGTAAAAAAAACGTTGGTGTTATTTTTGACAGTACTGAGTATGTCTAACCATGTATCTCCAATATACAAATCCATTAACTTTCATTTAAGAAATCTGTCACAAGTTTGTATCTTTATTGATGAAACCACTTGTCATCATGCAGTCCATGCTCTGGTCACAACATGTTCGGACTATACAAATTCACTTCTCCAAGGATCCTATAGCAAAGAGATCAAATGTCTTCAACGGCTTCAAAATCGTGCTGCAATGCAAATACATCGGAGAGCGTCTAAACATGCCATAGGAAACTCCGGAATATTTGTATGCATGCTCGGTTGAGCCACGCACTGTGGAAGCTTCCATTAACGTGTGTGTGGGAAAAAGAAACCCGACGCGAACTGGTTAATTATATTAGGTGACGGTAGTGTCGTGGCTGAGCGGTTTAGTTTACCGGACTCAAGTACTGGTGTTTAGCAGCAGAATGTGGGTTCAAAGGTTCAAAACCCCGGTCGTGACACTTGTGTCCTTGAGCAAGACACTTAATTAAACATAATTGCTTATAGTTACCCCTCCCAGTCCTATTCGCACCGTGAAGAGGCTGGTTATTAACTTGTCTTGTTTCGGTGTGAGGGGCTGGTTCTTCAGTTGGTAATTATAAGGGACTTAGCACTGGAGGGACCATGTGATGGTCCCAAAGGGGCTTGGGGTGTACTACATGCGGTACCCGCGGTGTACTGCATGTCATGGGGTGACCATTACCAATGATGTGCCTTCCTTTAATTATATGGTTATGATGGTGGTGGTGTTAGTGCGTGGAAAAAGACGATGATGATTACCATAGCACAGAAGCACGAAAGCTTCTACAGCTGAATAATCTGAGTCACACCGGAAGACCACAAAATCAAACTGAAGATCATGTGATGATCCAAAGGGGCTTGGGTGTACTACATGCGAGAGTGCCAGGTGTTACTAGCATGTCACAGGGTACAGAGCCCTACCTATGCCAGGTAACAACTGGTGTTGATCTTAAAGATGCATCAGGCTGCACCTCCGTATAGGAGCATGGTACTGGTGTGATCAGAGTTGGTCAACAAACGTTAGGTAGTTCCTTCATAACAAAGTATGGTGAGTACTTGAAGGGATGCGCTAGTAAGGGAGTAGGGTTTCCCTCTTCACAGGGGGTGGACCGGAAAGCTACACATTGCATCGTGCAAATCGCACAGTGTAGGACGATGGAACCTGACGATCATACCAGAATGCGTTGGGGCTGGTATTCTGGGACCTGCACGTGGTGGCCCTTGCCTAGACAGACCTTACCAGGATGGTGTGACTTGTTTCATAGCAAGAGTTTAATTCTTAACATCACATAATTAGTCAAACAAAATAATACTGAAAAACCAAGACTCCAGTCTGGGAGTCTGAAACATTCTACAAAAGAACCAAATTGAGTATTTATTTATAAAGATTCATTACAAATCCAGAATTTGTCATAATGCATGTGAAGAATTACTTTATGAAAACAGGTCACATTTTTATAAACTTAAAATAAATTATAAAAATAGAATATATGAATTTTAGTTCCTCTTAATTGAAGATGGATAGTAATGGAAATAAGTAATAGTATCTATAAAAGGTCTGTAATTAATAATATTGTAATTTATTAATGAATTGGAAGAATTCTCTGGCTGTATTTTTTTTTATATACATGTATGTTTTAATATGGAATGTGGATATTATTATTACATGCATCAAGTCTCTGGTCATATGTCAGCTTCAAAATCTGCATTGACACATTTTTTATTTATTTATTTTTTTTGCCAACCGGTGAAAATATGTGATACATGTATAAGTGGTTATTGGAACCAGATCAAATTTTCAATATGCAAAGTATGGTGGCTCAGAGAGGCCTCACAAATCGGGCAAATATTCATACCCCCTATCTGAAGAAGGCATTTAAAACACAGCATGGCAGAATTCCAATCGATCCAGCATTTTGGCTGCAGTTGGATATTGTTTCATAGCAAAAAAAATAAATTACAAATGCTGATAAGCGGCTCCCAGAAACCAGATACTTTTTTTGGCCTTATGTATCAAAGCATCAAGTTTCTTTCAGTTTTGAGTTATTCATTTAAGTAAACTAATTGTATTTCTTAGTCACCATAAACTTTCAATATCTTGTTGTCAAACTAGTTTTAAAGACCATACAAAGTGTTGTGTGTATTTATTTATATGCTATTCCAAAAAAATACTTAAACAAATCAGAAATATTGGAAAATACTTTTATGGTGGTAGTTTGAAGCAGCCGTCTTAACAATTGTTTGTTCGCCGCTACATTGTCCGTGTACATGCAGGTGTCCGGACCTTTGCCTGAATTTTATACAATTCAATGCCCCTTATTTCGCCAAATTCGGCATCAGTATAATCTCCATCATATGACTATGATAAACAACACAATTGGTCAGAACTACTTTTGGAAGTCGTAGTTATTTTTGGTTATTCCTACATAGAATTACTTTTTTTAAATAGAATTGAAAATATTTACCATTTTGTTATGGTCTTTAAGAGTGAACTAGTTTGTAACTTTTATATCAAAAGTATTGTGTTAAAATCTATTTCATATGATGGAAATTATGTATAAATTAATTTGTGCATTCAAGTGTTCTTGTCTTGATATAATACTGCAATTAAAGCCACTATTCACTATTGGTAATCTTGAAAACATAAAAATAATGAAGTTTTACATGAAATACACTTGGTGTATATAAATGATGATGGTATCAAACATCGCTTGAAATGCTTCTGTAAAATGAGTAAAATATAAGTAAAATGAGTGACATCAGAAAACAGTAATTCCATTGGAATGAATATGATCATTTTTAATGCATTTTCAAGCTAAATTTGTTGATGACACAATGAAATAAGCTGAGGTTCACAGGTTTGTCCAAAGTATGGATGCATTTTTAACAGAAGTGTTATACTGGCTTTAATTTTCCATTTGAGTGTTGCTGGTATTGCATATTGTTATCAATGTGTCTCAAAACAAGATGTCAATTTTCATGACTTTAAACTTAACACATTTTGATACTCATCGTTGGTAACGAACGGCCTTAATCCTTCAAAATCAACTGATATACATCATTGTTGGTAGGCTAAGTCAATGGAATTTCATATTCAAATCCTCTGGTTGATTTTGAAGGATTTAGGATGGTTAGCGTTAATACAAGGTTGTATGCAGTTGTTTTTGCCTGAAAAACATTCTTTAATTAAAGTTAATTTCGCAGAATTGTTCATATTTTAAAACACTAATTTCATGTTCCACATCAGTGGTCTGTACTCGACCCTTTCCCTACATTACATCCTCCCCACAATTATGTCCTGAAATATTCAGCGAATTTAATTCCAAATCAAGAAAACGTTTTTCAGGCAAAAACGTCTCGTCTCTGCATTTTTAATTTTCCTTTTTGCTGTGAAACTGTCCAAAATTGCTGGATTGATTGGAATTATTTTATGCTGTGTTTTAAAGGATGGCCGAAAAAATGCACCGCACCGATGACTAGAAACCAGAGAATTGTTTTTGTCTGAAAAACATTCTCGATTTGTAGTTAAATTCACCGAGTATTTAAAACTCGAATTAGTAAAAAAAATTTATGACATCCTCTGTGCTTTGTTATTAAATTGGGTAGTGTTAAGGGAAACATACACCATTGGTAATTAGTTTATCACACGAAAACAATTAATACACATGTATAAAGGTTTATTTGTTATAAAGTAACATCAAAAAATCTGCTAAATTATTCCATTTCAAACAAATTAACTAAGTAAGCAAAAGTGCAATTTGTTTCCTTGTCAAAATTATTTCCAAAACTAAGATAAAAAAAAAATCGGAATGGATACAAATTTTGCATTAGCTGATAACGAAATGTTTAATCTGTAGTTGTACCGTACCTTTTAAGGCTGAAAAAATGTCTGGTTTGTGCATGCATTGCCATTTTACTATGAAACAATCGGGAACTTTATTTTTGCCTGACAGTTTCAAATTTTAAAAAGATATTGTAAGATTATTTGAGATTTAAATTCATAACATGTTGATAAATTTTACCCACCCCCTTAATATGCCCAGCATGTATAGACAATCTTAAAATGTAACACTTGTTACTTTTTGTGTACATTCTTTGTATTATACATAATAAATAAAAATGAATATTTAATATAATTGTTGCTTTTGTTCAGTTGGAAAAGACGTGGATTCAGATGCTCTAAATTGTGCATTTTATTTTTATTTTAGAAGAAAATTTTATTAATTAATTAATTTTTTTTATTAAATAAAAAATTTAAAAAAATAAATGAAAAAACCCAATTTTTTATTTAATAATAAAATAAAAAAGTGTTTTTTTTTTTTATTTAATAAAAAAAACGGAAAAACCCACTTTTTTTTAAAATAAAAAAGTGGTTTTTTTTTTTTTTTTTTTTTGTCCATTTTATAGTCTATCCTAAGGTTTAAGTACAAGTTTAAAAAAAAAAAAAAAAAAAATTTCAAGTGGTCAGTTAGCTCAGTTGGGAAAGCTAAGATTGTAGATTGAAAGGTCCTGGGTTCAAATCCCACAGGCTTCTACTTTTTATATTAAAAAAAGTTTGCATTTTTTTTTTTTTAATTGTGCATTTAATTTTATTCAGACACACAAACTTAGCACTAGAATAAATAACTCAAGGTGTTACCACAATCCTAATCTTATTTTTGTATGTTCTAAACCAAAATGTCAAACAAATGATACACCCTTAAGAGAAGGTAACTTATCACACACAGATTCATCATTGGATTGATGTGGCTACATTGGATAGTAGTACTAGATACCACCGATTGTCCTCCCTGCCATAGGACCCTGTATACATCAAAACAAAAATGGTTTTATATCATTTAGCAAATTACACAAAATGTAACCCTGGGTCTATAGAAGACAACCGAGTTACAGCCTTCTTGGGCAACTTTTTAATTTCACTATTTCACCCATACTTCTATAAGGAAAGTATCAATTTTCAGAAAAAATAGTTGACTCAAATTCATGAAAATGAGATTCAAGCACGATAATGTGTCTCTCAAACAAGTATGAAGCATTTGAGAAAAACGTCAAAGGTACTTCTTGTCATTTTTAATTTCACCCATATTTTCTAAGGAAAAAAAATTGGGAAAAAAAGGCGACTCAGATTCAGAGAAAGCTTTTTGTCACTTACACATTCATCATCAGCATCGATTCAACTGGTGTCTTGAGTCATATAGATCTACACATTGGCTACATCCTAGTAGTACAGGATACTGGCAACCACTGATTGTCCTCCCAGCCATTAGGACGCTTTATACATCAAAACAAAAATGGCTTAATATCATTAGCAAAGGAAATACAAAGATCAACAGTCATCTATTTTGTACACGTTTGAATAACCTTGGGTATCCATCTCATTTGCATTGTTGTCGGGATCTGGCAATTTAACCTTTAATAGGTGCATAGCCCCTTTAATGCAGAGAACCACCTTGCGCAGTTCTACTTTGTATCCATACTGTATGTAGTGCAACTCAGATATAGTTTAGTGATTTTTCATTTAACTTTTAATAGCAATAGTGACAGGAGATTCATTATTATTTATATTATTTTTAATTATGTTATCATCGAGTATTCTAACTCGCTGGATTGTGCACAGATGTTTTCATTGGGCGCGTAATAATATCCATTTGTAGGGCTGTGGCGTTGCAGTGTTGTCCTACGTAAAACCAATGTGTGGTGCATTGAATTATGAACGGTAGCCATTGAAGTAGTTCTGCACAGATAAACCTATGAGAAGAGCGATTAAGTACTCGATCTTGAAGCCGCTGTTTTCTGTTGGGATGATGTTAACAGTTGGTGGGAAAAAGTGAATTAATTGTTTATGCATAGTTTGTGGAATCTGGTGAGTTAACTTTTGTTTTACATACCATGGTGTAAATCCATTATTTTATTGGTATAAAACCAACATACATGTAGGCTACTTTTACTGGTATGTGATTCGCCGTACTGTACAATGTATATATGTCTGTATTTGTTACAGCTACCGTAGTACTAGTACTAGTAGTATAGAGCAAGGGTGGACTCTCATTGCCTTATTCCCAGTGGTGTCTGGTAAGTCCAGAAAAAGTATTTATGTTTGTTATATTTCTACAACAAGAGAAGTGATATATATTATTCAGTTTATTGTACTTATGTATTGTTGTCTCTCTGTACTTTTTATTGTAGGGGATTTTTATGGGGTTTTATTTTATTGTCAAATAAAATAATCAACTGATCATCTTGAGGTTTCATCATTTTTTGGAGTGTTCCCGTCCGATCGAAGGAGTAATTCTTCACCCCGGTGTCATTTTACCACACACCAACACCAGGACTACACCTCGTAGACCCTGACATTGTCAAAGATCTATAAGAAGAGACATCCCTCCCAACTGACCCACAATTCACAGGTTTGGCTCCTAACTCACTGATAGGACACAACCACCAAATTATACCTTCTTGGACAAGTTTTTAATTTCACTATTTCACAAATATTTTGGTATAAAACATTGATTTCTGGAAAAACTTGGGAAATTAGTCAACTCAAACAAAGAACAATCAGATCTAGGCACTCTATTGTGTCTCTCCAACAAGTATCAGGCCTGTGAAATCTCCGCTTTTTTCATTTCCTCTCCCGATTTTAATTTCCGCTTTTTTAAAAAATCCGCCCGAAAAAAAAAATTCCGTTTTTTATTTTGTTGTAAATTGTGCATTGCGTGTAATTATTGTTTCAGGCGGATTTCGATCTCGATCGGTGCGTTGGTTCCCACACCAGATACCGCCTATTGGATATAGAGCGCGCGAACCAGCGGTATGGCTGATCGTCACACCGTATTTCGGCTGTGTCCTACTGCTGGCTATGGCTGAAAAGTGTGCTCACGGAAGCCAATAGCCAGCGGCGGTCAATTCCATAGACTTGCGGTGTTATTTCCGGCCGTAGCCAAGGAATTATACGGCCTAACAACACACGCGACACACCACAACAACCACCATTTTGTATTCTACGTCCCAGGTGTGTACCACGTGACACGCATGATTACTACTTAGTACTATGCAGTTCGACATTTTTTCAATGGTTGAATGGTTTTGTTGTATTGAATCGCCAAGATGTCCGGATCTATGGTGCAGCACAAATGCGTGATAGTCCAAAGAGGATCAGAATTTGACACCGACGATGATAAAAGGAGCAAGGAACTTACTAATCCGTGGAATTGGTCCTGGATGGAATACACCGTAGATCACGATGGACACAAACAGAAATTAGGCGATACCATCAGAAAGTCGGTGGATCCCTATCCTTACAATGTTCTCCATTGACACCGGGTCTTTTTTAGGTTCTCCTCTTTTTTCCTCTTTTTTTATCAAACCCCACTCACAGGCCTGAAGTATGAGGCCAAATTTGGAAAAAAAACATCAAGGGTATACCACCCATTGTGGGTTTTTTTTTAACTCAAAAATTTGTGTTCTCTGATTCTGTCATCTATAGACCTTTATCATGGTGCAGTAATCTTATTTTTGTCCTTACGACAAATCCCAAAACGAGACTGGAAAGGAAAATAGTCTGGCCCCTTTATAGTATTCAGAATCAGCACTATGATTGCATTTGAATACAGGGAATCTGACTAATGATGGTCTTCTTTTGAGTTTAGTCAGGGGTGTGATTTGACAAAAGTAAAAAAATCCTGAAAATGAGTAGCAGGCGTTTGGTCTAGAGGACATAGCCCTCCGAGCCTCCTGGATGTTTGGAGGATTTACAGATTTTGCACATCCCCACAAACAAGAAAATAGAGATTTGGACAAAATACAGGCTACTTTCTTTCCTTGGTGGCTACTTCTCTTCTATCAAGAAAATTTTGAGGCCGAGGGATATTTGTAAAAATCCTGAATCAGGAAAATCCACAAATCACAGGATTTGTAAGGGGTGGGTGAGGGAGGCGAGGATTCATAAACACAAACCTGTATAAGAGGTTGTCTTCCTCCTTTGGATGTCCATTCTATCTCCCAGGAATATCCTGCACAGGTGCCTTCCCTGAAGACATCCAAGGAGCCGATGTCCAGGTTGTCTTGCAGGAGTTCCTTCAATTTGTTAGCCGTGGCCTGGGCAGGAACTAATGTTTTATAAAGACAGAGGCAAGAAAAAAGCTTCATTAGAACCATTAACGGTGACATGCTCGGAAGTGCCGGCCACCCACTGTGGAAGCTTCCATTCACAGTGTGTGTGGGGGAAAAAAAAACCACCACAGGGGCCCAGAAAAACTGTTTTATTCCCGACGCAAACTGGTTAAGGATTGTATAAAAAACTTTTGACGAGTGTATACAAGTATAAAATTTTTAAAAACGACTAAAAACAGAAAACCTGACTTCAAATTAGAGAACCTGACTCAAATCACAAAACCTGCGGTTCCTTGCTCCAATATAGAAACAAGAAAAAAGGAATGCGTAGTCCTTTAAAACACAAGACCTGACTTGAACGGATAAAATGGGGAAGTGTATTTGAGTTTAAAATATAAAACCTGACTTAAAAATAAAGTGTTAACTTAAAGAGAAAATCTGACTTCAAAATAGAGAAGCCGACTTAAACCACAAAATCTGTGGTTCCTTATAATAAGGCCAAAAAGGCCAGTCAAGATGGGGACTAACAAAAGAGAAATATCAGTAAATGAGTAACGTGTATGTACTTTGGATTGTCTTTTTCTGTATGCTGGAACCCATGTAAGACCAGTGGATACCAGTGAATGGGACACCCAGTTGAAATTACAAAATTAATAAATAATGAATACATGCCGTGTGTAAAAATATACAAAATATTGTATTTAGGCAAAGACAAGCTCTTTAATTCACAATCTTCAAAATATTTCTTACCTTTGAAAACCTGGCCATATAGGTGGACTTCAAACATTCCACCCATCGGAGGCATGGCACTGACCGATTCCTGTACCAAGCGGTTTCAGAGTCACTGTCGTTCGTTGGGCTGGTGTCCATGATCCCGATGAGAGGGAAGTCAAAGCCACACTGTGCTGGCGTTAGGGTAATACTGAAGCTGTAGGCTTGCTTGGTGACAGCGGCATCAACGATGAAGATTCCGTTGGGTCTGTCAGGCAAACACAAGTGATGTGTTAATCCTCATATTTCCATTAAAAAATAAGCCTTTTGCAAGTTTTATTTGAATATTGTTTGGTACACTTGTACAAGAAACGCAGTGGCAAGTGTGTATTCAAAAATTTGATATTCCTAGATTTGACACAATTTTGCTATATCATATGATGCAGGGTATGCTCTTGTAGTCTGGTACCTATACACAGTTTACAATTAATATGTATGGCACAAAGGTACCAGACTTTCCCCAAGCTGGTATACCATACTCGATATGCAGCAGAGTGCAACCCCCCCCCCCCCAATGTCCCTATACACTAACACACTGTTGTTCTATTGTTAACGGACCTCTCCCCCCGAAATCCTCTAAAGAATTCCTAAGATTCCTGGAACACAATGAAGACACAATGGGAGGGGATGGGGCACTCTGCCGCTCCAAGTCCCCCCCCCCAAAATAATTCCTCGCTTTCTGGTCTATTTCACCTCAGTCACCCCGCATTTTTAGTTTCCTTTTTATTTTTTCTCATAGGGGTATGAACATTTGCCAGATTTGTGCAGCCTCTCTTAGCTACCTCACTTTGTGTATGGGAAATTTGGTCTGGTTCCAATAACCACGTACAAACACCCCCCCCCCCCCCAAAAAAAATCTTTGACCAGAAAGCAGAGACAGGTTTTTTATCCTAAAGAAGCATTCTCTATGATCTGACAGGATTTACCGATCCAATTTTTGGTTTAAATCATTTCTAAATTTCTAACATTTGTGAGCTTTAAAATATATCAAACAGTGCCTGAGGAAATCCTTACTTACCTGTTTATTGTAACGCACATCATAAGCTTGGACCGTCTGGGATGTCCCTGGTTTTAACGTCTGCTCAGCGTAGAAGACATTGTAAGGGTTCTTGACAGACCAGCGGCCACAGTATGCCTCTTCGTCATTGATGACTGTGCCGTCTTTGATCCCTGGATTCTCCCCTTCATAGTCCTGCACGTAGACACCGCTGACACTCCCGGTGATGTCGCACTTGATGCTGAACATGTCCAAGAGGGCACTTTGAACCTGGGAGAAGCAAACATATAGAAGATGAGCAACTTGCTACGATTAATTATCAATTAAGGGAATGTACCCAAGTTCAGTGCTCACAAGTTGGAAGGGGTGTTTACAAAAACATTTATCCTAAAATGATTGGTCTACCCCTGTCCTCACTCCATCCCTCCAAATTAACCAAATGTGATGTAATGTGATCTAGGAAAACCCTTTACATGGTGAAATTTGTGATTTTTGTGTTATATACATCAAATTAACGAGGACACTGTGCTTTTTTCAAAACTGTTTTTATTCATGATTCTAGGTTGTCTATAACTTGAGTTATGCTCTCTTGAGTTATAGCCGCCGCTGTCCTTAAAAAAAACATTGGCGGAAACGATAAACAAGATGGCTTTTTAATTATCTGTCATCATAAAACGATGAAATTTTTATTTAATATTTTATTGGAGTGTACTATGAGCTTACTCCCAAAAGCAGGATGAGAATGCCTCAATATAATATTATATCAGTTAAATTGTACTATAAGCTTACTCACAAAAGCATGATGAGAATGCCTCAATATAATATTATGTTTTAGAAATACATGTTAAAGGGAAGGTACAACTTTGGTTGGTAAAGTGGACAAAACTGTTTCCATTGATAAGCTTACTTTCTTTGAATCTAGATGCATACTAAAGTCATGAGAAAATTGTAAAAAGAGATTTGTTTTCTCTGAAATGAGAGCACTTAAAGGGCCACTATCATCATCATCAGAGCAGACTTTCAACAGGGCATGGAATCGGTGTCATAGTTTAAGATGACAACTAACAATGACTGAAAATTACTGGCTCATTTATGCGGCAGAAACGGTAATATGACCTTATCACGTATTATATTCAGTCACTGAGTTAATCTAAAACTAGCACTCTGATTCCATGCCCTGTTGATGTAAAACTAGCATTCTGATTCCATGCCGTTGATGTAAAACTAGCACTCTGATTCCATGCCCTGTTGATGTAAAACTAGCACTCTGATTCCATGCCCTGTTGATCTAAAACTAGCATTCTGATTCCATGCCCTGTTGATCTAAAACTAGCATTCTGATTCCATGCCCTGTTGATGTAAAACTAGCATTCTGATTCCATGCCCTGTTGATGTAAAACTAGCATTCTGATTCCATGCCCTGTTGATGTAAAACTAGCATTCTGATTCCATGCCCTGTTGATGTAAAACTAGCACTCTGATTCCATGCCCTGTTGATGTAAATCTAGCATTCTGATTCCATGCCCTGTTGATGTAAAACTAGCACTCTGATTCCATGCCCTGTTGATGTAAATCTAGCATTCTGATTCCATGCCCTGTTGATCTAAAACTAGCACTCTGATTCCATGCCCTGTTGATGTAAAACTAGCATTCTGATTCCATGCCCTGTTGATCTAAAACTAGCACTCTGATTCCATGCCCTGTTGATGTAAATCTAGCATTCTGATTCCATGCCCTGTTGATGTAAATCTAGCATTCTGATTCCATGCCCTGTTGATGTAAAACTAGCACTCTGATTCCATGCCCTGTTGATGTAAATCTAGCATTCTGATTCCATGCCCTGTTGATCTAAAACTAGCACTCTGATTCCATGCCCTGTTGATGTAAAACTAGCACTCGATTCGATGCCCTGTTGATCTAAATCTAGCATTCTGATTCCATGCCCTGTTGATCTAAAACTAGCACTCTGATTCCATGCCCTGTTGATGTAAAACTAGCATTCTGATTCCATGCCCTGTTGATCTAAAACTAGCATTCTGATTCCATGCCCTGTTGATCTAAAACTAGCATTCTGATTCCATGCCCTGTTGATCTAAAACTAGCATTCTGATTCCATGCCCTGTTGATCTAAAACTAGCACTCTGATTCCATGCCCTGTTGATGTAAAACTAGCATTCTGATTCCATGCCCTGTTGATCTAAAACTAGCATTCTGATTCCATGCCCTGTTGATCTAAAACTAGCATTCTGATTCCATGCCCTGTTGATCTAAAACTAGCATTCTGATTCCATGCCCTGTTGATGTAAAACTAGCACTTGATTCGATGCCCTGTTGATCTAAAACTAGCATTCTGATTCCATGCCCTGTTGATCTAAAACTAGCACTCTGATTCCATGCCCTGTTGATCTAAAACTAGCACTCTGATTCCATGCCCTGTTGATCTAAAACTAGCACTCTGATTCCATGCCCTGTTGATCTAAAACTAGCACTCTGATTCCATGCACTAGCACTCCGATTCCATGCACCGTTGATCGTGGTGATACTGTCCCTTTAAGACATAATCATTGTTCAGGATGATTGATACCTTTTCCAACTTCACATCAAGTTAGCTTTTGAATAATAATTTTGTAATGAGGTAATTACTGACGTTATAACTTCCATTTAAACAATGACAACACAAACAATGGGACAAGATTTTACCTCCTCGGCCGTTGATTCAGAGGATAATTCTGTGGAGATGATGTCATCGTAGACGATGGCAAAGCTACTGAGTGTGATTGGAGCAAAGCTGCTGATTCTCATGATCATCACCACGAGATCAGGATTCTCCTGAATGACCAGTAATAATGGCAATCCTGCTGGAAAGAAGAAAAAATGACAATCAAGTTATTGGTCATTGCTGAAAAATATCAATATTGGTGACTTTCAAAGAAAAGTTAAGTACTGACATAAGGAATAAATAAATGGATGTAGCTATTTCCATTAATTCACTTAAAATCCAATGACATTTGAAAGCGAGGTTACCCCTACAAACAGACACAATTAGGCAGGTAACTATAATGAGCATGTACAGGCTGACAACCTCTTGTATTCAGGGAATAAGACATAAGATGGCTAATTTATGAATAAGGTCAATACAGTGTGTTATAGACATCTCGGTTTAGGGCATAAATCAACTTATTTGTCCATTATCCTGACCTAAGAATCAAATCAATAAATACCCATTGTCAAGTCGACAAAGCAGATATATTTAGGCCCAAATGCATAAATAACCCGGTGGAATTTGGTAGCCCGGTCAGAACCCGGTCAGAACCCGGTATTGTTTACCGGGCTAAAATTTGAATCAGACCCGGTTTATCCTCATTATGGATTCTGGCGAGATCTTTGCTTGCTTGCCAGCCAGTATGGGACAACAAAAGAACTTATTTGCCAAGTGCTAATCCTCCTGGGTAAGGGAACAATAGCTCCGCTGGCAGTCAGCAGATTCAAAGGGCCTCCAGCGCTAATCCTTAAAACCGCAAGACTTGCCAGTATTAACCACGTGTGAGTGCTTTTATAGAGTTCCCTTAAAAAAAAATGTTTTTTTAATTAAATAAAAAAAAATTCCCAAACGTGTAATATTTTTGCAGAAGTTATGACGAGGGGCATACATTTTAGAACTATAATTGAGGTCAATAATTTATTTATTCAAAAGAACCGTTAAAGATGGCGTATTGCTAGGCATGTCACAGGAACCAGTGCAAAATTTTGAAATAACACGCGTACACACACCTAGAAACTAATACAAAAACATTCCGTTTTCAAAATCGTTTTCTAAAGAACAAGAACACATTTTTTTAGTTATGATTCCAGATTTGAAGAGAGGAAGAATTCTTCTCAATATAAACCAAGTTTCTTTACGAACAAAAACCGGTAAAGTGCCACTTGTACTGCTTGAAAATGGTTCAATGTTTAATACTTGAAAATCGAGCGAAAGTGGTCACAGCACCAAATAATTTGTGATTTAAAATAATGTGTACGGGGAATACGTTTTTCACGGAATAGCAGGAAATGCATCACGTGATCCGTAACGCAATCAGTGATTGGAAGGGTCCCCTTTATTGGCCCTTTTGGCTGTTCCGCCTATTGAGCCTACTCCAGCTGTGATGGGCTCGTGAAATAATATAAAAAATCACCGCGAAGAACAATATTTTATGTAAACTCTTACAGGACAAAATACAACCACGGCCTTTAAAATGTCAGTGTTGTATTAATCTGAATGTCTTTGGTGATATAACATATTAAAATATACACATCAGTTTTGATTTTTTCACACACGGGACCAACGCTTATACAGTATTAATTTTTTTGTTTTGTTTACTTTTGAACCATTTCATCAATTTGGTTATTTTTTTAAATTAAGTTTTATATTTTTGGCCATTTCAATCAAAATGAGTTTTGTACAAGGAATTTGAATTTTGGGTCTAACATTTTAACAACAGTGTAAGAACAGACAATGTACTTCAGGTTATGAAATTTCAAAACACTTTTATTACAAAACATTATTTTAAACCCCGATCCCCTATTTCCACAAATATATTCATTTTATTTTTAAATACAATCAACCAAACTTCTTTATTCCCAATTGTAAACTTAGTTTGTCAGTCGACCCTTTAATTCTTGTCTTGCCCGTTTGCAACCGTCGTTGAGGACTTCTACAGTTTTACACTTATGGTCTGTGTACCAGTCTGTGAATTCGGGAATTGTTGTTTTGCTTGCTGAAATATCGCATGAATCACTTCGGTTGATTTGTGGTATTTGACATTTTTGTTATTCTCGCGAAGTTTCCTGTCACATTCTGACGGGCAAGTTCATCTTTCGGGATTTCTCTTCAGCAATTAAGACATAACATCCGGCTCTGTCATTGTCCGATGTGTTCCGCTTTCCGTGCCTGGATGTCTCAAAGTAGTATCTTATAGTCTATGATGGATCGAACCATGTTCTCGCTTTCCACCCAGGGAGATACGTGTTATCTGTCGCCCCGAGATAACAATTGGGATGATTCGTGATGAAACGGGGTTTCCGGAGTGGTGGCTGACGGTGATTTTCTGGAGGGGTTGGTGTATTCGGACCATTGATGGTTGCTTCCAATGAACGGGTGTGTTTGACACATTTGGGGTGTTGGTTCCAGCTACTATCTCGGAGCTATCTTGATGGCTATGAACTTCACCGCTCACTTAAGCTTGTCTTGCCGCAAATCGATAGTATCTAACCGCTTGTTCACAGCTGCAAATTCTTCTCTGCATTCCTTTTGGATATTTGACATCATATCCAAAAGTGTCTGGTCGTGATGACGTGTTGGTTCAGCGCCACGATGAGCTCTTGTACCGCGCCTGAAGGTCAGCACGGATTTTCTTTCTCAAACCAGCGAGGTCCATGTCATCATCGTCAGATTCATCATCGATGATTGCATCTGGAATTTAAAATAATATGTATATATTAAATTTAAGTTGCCAACGAGCTCAGATCACGCAAACATGTATCGCACACTATTATAATTATAACATGTTATTTGTACATGTATGTGACTTGTTTGTGTTTTAATTTTAAACGTAGTTGTCAACTTTGATTTTGACACATATGTAAAACGTTCAATGTGTTGTTAACAAATAACTAAATCTGTGTGTTCATTTGGGAAATTGTGACAAAAAATCTTCACCTCCATGAAAACACCGAAAGTTGTCACTTACTTTTACGTTTTTCATTTTCACTGTCACTGGAAATCGAGTAGCGAGTATCGTGCTCCATCTTGATCCTATTTTGTGAGAGTCGGTCAGTATTATAGATGTAGGGAGCTCAACACCAAAGTACAAGATCCATTGCATCCAACGCATGGGGACGCGTTACCGTATTATCTTCCTATTGGCAGAGACTATTCAAGCATGGTATCTTTAGCATGAGAATGCGTGACAATATTAAGCCCATTTCTGTTCTAAGAGTTGAAACATGGAGTTCATTATTAGTCCAGTTAAATTACCATCGACGCAAGAAACTACCATTCTGAGCCCGGTGCATCGAAATTATTTGTCACCAATTCGAAATCCACCTCTTATTTCTCCCCCAAGACCAAGTAGGAAACGGATCTTCAGCGACCGTGAAATTCCAGCACGTGGCACGATGCCCAAGAAGCGAGGAAGACCAGAACTGCATCAAAAGTACCCAGCAATGATTCTGGCAGTTATTGATACTCTTCGCGAAAACGGATTTGCAGCGCATCGTAGAAGGTCTGCAACCTGGTCTTCAGTTGGTGTAACAGCACAGCAACTGAGAAACGAAGTCATTAAGAAGGTTCCGGAATTTCAGGCTTTTAGTAAACCTGTCAGCGTCAGTACCATAGCTCGTCTATTTGTTCCTCCTGACAGAAAACGGAAGTCACGAGTGAACTATAAATCTATAATCGATGTAAAAGTTGGAGTGAAGAGGAACGACATTTCCAGTCAGCACCAGTATTCCCATTACTGTCGCAGTAATTGCTCGTGGGTAGCGGGCCTTGTGTTGACAGGCTGACGGCATTCCGGACGTACTTCTTGAAGGACGACATGGTACATTATCCAGACCATAACTTTGCAATGGGTTACAAGGTTATACCTAGTGGGTATATGCAGCTGAAACTAAAACGAGCTCCGACAAGGAAGGTTCGATCAAAGTCTGTAACCCTGTAAGAACTTCAAATGACAGTATCAAAACTACCCCAAAACACCACGAAGAGCCACTTTCAAGCCACCATCAATCCAAGTTCTATCATGACAAGTTTGGTCGTCTCCACTACAAGTACGCTAGAACTGGCCCCCTTACAATTTGTTTGCGAGGCAACAAATTCTACAAAGCTTCGGTTTTTAGCCACTACACTGATCTCCTCCCCTTGATTCGTGAGGTTCGTGACAAAGATAGAAAACACGCAGCTGTGATCGTTTCAGACAACGGCCCAGATTGGCGAAAACACAGCTTGAAGGTCGTGACGATGATGGGTAGATTGTGGCGCGATCTCCGCCTAGATTATCTGTGTCTTGTTGCATACGCTCCCGGTGACAGTAAGTGTAATATGATAGAACACAGTTGGGCACCAATGACTATGTGGTTGACTGGACTGCAACTTTCACCGTTTGTAACTGGAGAACAAAACTCCCGAAGAGCAGACTGATCTATCAGAAAATGAGCGGACAAGAAAAAATGGGGTTGTTCTTGACACGGCAATAGACAGTGTTCAACGTTGTCTTCAAGGCAGAACATTTGACTCATTCCCAGTCAAGGCAGTCGCGATGAAATCATCTTCAAAGCATTTGTGCCACGATGAAGCAAAAGTCGAGGAACTGACCAATGCTAGTTTAACCAAAATTCGAGGTGACAAAGTCCTGATGGAACTTGCTACTGAGTACCAGTTCCTTTCTAAACATTCTACACAGCGATCATTTCAGCTGGAGTTTATAAAGTGCCAAGATCGTCGATGCAGTCACTGTACCCAGAACCCGATTCATGCCAACAAACTTGTCACATTTCTTTGACAGTATGGAGGAGGGTCAATCTTCAGTCCCAAGCCTTCCAACAGGATCCAAGACCACTACTCAACTTGGCATGAGATGGCATCACAGGCGATATCGGGGAAACTAGAAATTCCAGAATTGGATCATGAGATAGCCACATCACTCACAGGGGATCGCGTGTGCAAGAACGGTTGCAGGAAGGTTTTCCAGAGCACAGCAGATAGAGATCGTCATGACTGCCTCATCCACAAGTTGTAACAAGTCAACGGTTCTCCATGGGGCGCACACCAATTAAAAACGGCTCTTTTCAGAGCCACACAATTTCCAAAAAGAGATATTTCAATGTAGCTTTCATAAAAATAAAAAAATAAATAAAAAGGTCATATTTTCTCTTTCTCCCCATTCTCTCCCTCCCATCATATTCACAATACACAATTTAAGACCTGTCTAAGCAAACAGAAAATTAATTAATAAATGTGTGTGGATTTCTTCATTGAAGGTAGCCAAAGATACATCATGATCGCAGTTTTCTGTTACTTTGATTCAAATTGTCATGAAGAAAAGCAAATTAGTTCACAAATAAAATATATCAGTATTCAGCCAACAGGGGCTATCAAGCATTTTGTTTTGTTATGAAATATATACATATAAACACATATATAAAAAGGAACAAAAACCCCGACCACTTACACAAGTGCCAAGTTGTCAACCCAACTGTCTTATTAATATAATACAAATATATAAGTATATGTTATTTATAAGTTTTGAGGCTTTGCATGGTGGAATATCGATATCGTTTCGGTTTGCGGTAACACCATGTGTTTATCTCAACTAACGTGAAGCTGAGATACAGGTTCTGAAAAGAACCGTATCGCACAACTCGTATCTCAACCTTCGTTAAGTGAGAAAGGTTCAAGGGAGAACCAATTTCGGCAACTCGCTTTTCTACTGTCGCTAAGTGAGAAATATGGTTCAGGGAGAACCACGGGGACTTCACGGGTTAATATGGTTCAGGGAGAACCATAGGGACTTCACGGTTTATTCTCAACGTTTCGATTAGCCTGCTCTAATCTTCTTCAGGAGAATGAAGAGGTTTGCCGATGCAACTCCTTATGTAATATTTGCTGGGATTATGTGTAGAATGGGAAGTGTTCCGATTGGTGCTACTGTTGTGTGATGTGTTGTGATTGGTTGCCACCGTGGCATTGTTCTTGTTGTGTGTGTTTCCGCCTGCTGTGTGAGTTGCCTGCTCGCTGAGGCGTATCAGTTGACAGTGGGGTGTGGGTGTTGGTGGATGGTAGGATTGAATGCCAAATGTTGCTGATGAAATAGCCGATGTCCTGGGGACAGTGTCATGTTTATGAATCTCAATAGCCTCTCTGATACGACGGGTGTACCAGTGCTTTTCCGGGCTATGATCTTTGCATTCTGCCAGTCAATTATATGGTCCAAATCGGTGGAGTGTTTGATGATCGCAGATTTGTCACATTCCCTCTGCGGCCGTGGGCCTTGTGTTCCTTGAGCCTGGTCAGAAGGTCTCTGCCGGTCTCGCCAATGTACACTTTCCCACAAGTACAAGGAATTCGGTAGACCCCAGCTTGACGGCTGGGATCATGTCTGTCCTTGTGGGTGTGTAACTTCGTTTCCAACTTGTTTCGAGTCCGGTAGTAGACCTTAATGTCAGCTTCCCTCAGGATATGCTGAATCTTGTGTGAAGTGTGGCCGATGTACGGTAGCACGGCAATGGGTTTTTCGGTTAAGGCCAGAGGATCGTGGCGCGTTCCTATTCGGGAGGAACTTAAGCTTATCAGGTCTGTACCCATTGTCTCTTAACACGGCGTTAAGATGTTTCAACTCGGATGGCAAGTGCTCTTTATCACTGATAGTGTGTGCCCTTCGAAGTAGGGTGGCATTCAATCCTACCATCCACCAACACCCACACCCCACTGTCAACTGATACGCCTCAGCGAGCAGGCAACTCACACACAGCAGGCGGAAACACACACAACAAGAACAATGCCACGGTGGCAACCAATCACAACACATCACACAACAGTAGCACCAATCGGAACACTTCCCATTCTACACATAATCCCAGCAATATACTACTTATGAGTTGCATCGGCAAACCTCTTCATTCTCCTGAAGAAGATTAGAGCAGGCTAATCGAAACGTTGAGAATAACCCGTGAAGTCCCTATGGTTCTCCCTGAACCATATTAACCCGTGAAGTCCCCGTGGTTCTCCCTGAACCATATTTCTCACTTAGCGACAGTAGAGAAAACGAGTTGCAAATTGGTTCTCCCTTGAACCTTTCTCACTTAACGAAGGTTGAGATACGAGTTGTGCGACACGGTTCTTTTCAGAACCTGTATCTCAGCTTCACGTTAGTTGAGATAAACACATGGTGTTACCGCAAACCTAAACGACATCGATATTCCACCATGCAAAGCCTCAAAACTTATATCAGAACGCTCTACGGTGAGCGCACTCAACAGGCTTGTCAAGTTATATCAACGCCTCGCACCAGACGCTGTAAGCTCGCCAATGACCTGACATTTCTGAAGAGATGCCGAGATGCAAACGTAGTCGAAGGGCCTCCGCCACGAGACCCTATCCGAAATAACAACTCTGCTCGAATCATACATACAGCTGGTAAATCTCTCCTCCGAAAACAGATTGCCTCCACCCGTTGTTGCCTATCCCGCACCGATGATGAAATCGAGAGAAGCAGAGCTAGTCTCCGTAAGACTATGCTCACAACCGATTACGACAAGATATCCGCCTCACGGATAAGTCCTTATCGTTTACCTTGAATCCACTAGAAAGAAGCAACCAGAAATTTGAACGCCACATGCACGCACAATGGCAGGACGAAAAGCACGCCGTTACCACAAACGCCCAACAAAGGGAACATGAAAAGAAGGAAAAGGTCAACCCCGTGTTAACCTCGGCCGAGGCCACGCATCTCCAAATAACAGCAGGACAAAAGTAAACTGCTAAGCACGGACGCCCAACAAAGGGAACATAAAAAGAAGGGAAAAGGTTAACCCCGTCGTTAACTTCAGCCAACGCCAACTATCTCACACGGAAACCAGTGTCTTAGTTTGGGAATGAATTTTGCCACCGCCCAAAAAGATTCCTGTGGAAGAATTCATACAGTCTATTGAACCTTCCATTCAAAGCTCGAGAAACAAAAAGGCAGACGATATCCGTATTCAGATACACCAGATCTTAAAAACGTGAAGCCCCAAATCCAATATCACAAGACTGGAATATCAGGCTGTCAATAACCTCCGTAATGACTCTTCGATACACATTCTAAAGGCAGACAAGGGTAATGCCACAGTAGTAATGGACCGCTCAGAATACGATCAGAAGGTTCAGGATATCCTCGACACGGATACCTACACCGCCTCAAAAGAACCCGATTCCGTTAGCAGAAAGGAAAGTCGCCAAAAACTTCTTTCCTTAAACCGGAGCACAGCCTTACCCAAAAGCACTATACAGGCACCTCCGTCCGTCCAGCTCGAAATGCCCAAGATTCTTTGGCCTACCAAAGATTCATAAACCAGACAGACCGCTCCGACCGATTGTCTCATCCCGAGGTTCCCCACGATAACCTCGCCAACACTTGACAAGGCTCTTACACCCACTCGTGGGTAAGACGCCCACCATGTACCCAATTCAGCAGGGTTTATCAACATCATAAAGGGAACCATATTGCAGCCTTCCGACACGCCAGTGAGTTTTGGACGTCAAGTCATTATTCACCAATGTACCGACAGACGAGGCTATCCTCGTAACCAAGTCGATATCGAACATGATAGCACGCCCCGAACGAACCAGCCTAACGCCAGATCAAATCGTAGATCTACTTTCATTATGTGTGAATCCACATACTTCCAATGGAGAGAGACTTACTATCAACAGTCTTTGGGCACTCCAATGGGATCCCCGATATCCCGGTCCTAGCAAACATCTTCATGGAAGATTTCGAACAGAAAGCACTCGAGACGGCACGATACAAACCCAAACTATGGCTTCGATAGATGATACTTTCATCATTTGGCAGCACGGTTCCGACAAACTGAGTGACTTCCTCGGTCACCTCAACCAGCAACATCCGAAAGCATTCATTCACCATGGAAACTGAGCCATCCGACTGGTTGCCTTTCCTTGATGTACTCATTTCCAAACGGGTTGATGGCTCACTTGGGCATTCGGTTTACAGAAACCCACACACACAGACCGCTACCTAAATGCCCGGGTCGTTCCACCCACCATCCGTGAAATCCTCCGTGAATCGCACCCTCACTTCAAGGGCACACACTATCAGTGATAAAGAGCACTTGCCATCCGAAAGGAAACATCTTAACGCCGTGTTAAGAGACAATGGGTACAGACCTGATAAGCTTAAGTTCCTCCCGAATAGGAACGCGCCACGATCCTCTGACGCAACCGAAAACCCATTGCCAGCTACCGTACATCGGCCACACTTCACACAAGATTCAGCGTATCCTGAGGGAAGCTGACATTAAGGTCTACTACCGGACTCAAACAAGTTGGAAACGAAGTTACACACCCACAAGGACAGACATGATCCCAGCCACAAGCTGGGGTCTACCGAATTCCTTGTACTTGTGGGAAAGTGTACATTGGCGAGACCGGCAGAGACCTTACGACCAGGCTCAAGGAACACAAGGCCCACGGCCAAGAGGGGAATGTGACAAATCTGCGATCATCAAACACTCCACCGATTTGGACCATATAATTGACTGGCAGAATGCAAAGATCATAGCCCCGGAAAAGCACTGGTACACCCGTCGTATCAGAGAGGCTATTGAGATTCATAAACATGACACTGTCCCCAGGACATCGGCTATTTCATCAGCAACATTTGGCATTCAATCCTACCATCCACCAACACCCACACCCCACTGTCAACTGATACGCTCAGCGAGCAGGCAACTCACACACAGCAGGCGGAAACACACACAACAAGAACAATGCCACGGTGGCAACCAATCACAACACATCACACAACAGTAGCACCAATCGGAACACTTCCCATTCTACACATAATCCCAGCAAATACTACTTAAGGAGTTGCATCGGCAAACCTCTTCATTCTCCTGAAGAAGATTAGAGCAGGCTAATCAAAGCGTTGAGAATAACCCGTGAAGTCCCTATGGTTCTCCCTGAACCATATTAACCCGTGAAGTCCCGTGGTTCTCCCTGAACCATATTTCTCACTTAGCGACAGTAGAGAAAATGAGTTGCCCGAAATTGGTTCTCCCTTGAACCTTTCTCACTTAACGAAGGTTGAGATACGAGTTGTGCGATACGGTTCTTTTCAGAACCTGTATCTCAGCTTCACGTTAGTTGAGATAAACACATGGTGTTACCGCAAACCGAAACGATATATGTTATTTATAACTAAATTATCTACTGGCTATGGCAAAGCGGAAATTTACGAAAAGAGCAAAAAGTTCACAATCAAAACAGAAGAAACAATTTTCACTTGAATGCTCGACTAAAACCAAACAATACAAAAATAGTCTACTGACTACACTAGTAGAACAAAACGAAATAGGTTTTTCTACAAATGTCTGTGGCAATTTTCGTGCCAACAGTGTGTAACTGTTAAGAATAATGTTATTTGTTCTACTTAATACGAAGATATTGTGACACAAAACCATGCAACAAAGACAGTTGATGGGATGCACTGACGCGTCGCGACATGATCCCGTATAAACCATACATGTACACTGCACCGCACTGTGTGTGATTTTCGGATACAGCGCGAAGTGACACATGGCAATGTCCCGGCTATGAAATTGACACCAATTGAGAATACTATTGCACAGTGGTAACACGAATGATTCCGAAAAATGCGTTGTGCGTCAATTGGGAAAAAGTGTAGGCTAATTCGTTAATTTTTGTTTCGTCGTTTGCGTTTTAGTTCAAAAAATACCTCGAAAACATCATTCCGGTCATGGAAAAAAATGGCATCAAGTTGATTTGGATTCTTTATGGTTTGAAGAATAATCCATGAAATTTTCAAAGATTGTACCCGAAGTTGGATATGGGGGGACTTTTTTCGAAGATGAGTCCACAGACTAAAATGTGCATCCATGTTCAAATTTTCATTTGTATACTGTACATGTTACGCTCAAGGCATGTGGAACATTATTCGTCACCGGTTCAAAAGAGAAGTAGCTTTTACAGTAGTATTTTAAGACCATTTGTCTACGCCGGTCCCCAACGTACAGATGTATTATGTTTGTGCGTAAACTGCGGAGACCTGGGAAGCTGTGGCGCTTGTTTATGCCGATACAGGCAAAGTTACCAAGGATAATTATATTTTTATGTACACACAGCCACATACATGTAGTCGCTGATTTAGGCGCTAAGATTCATACAATTATTAGTCTGCTACCAGGTATGTGCATCCTAATGTTATGTGCTGGGGAAATAAAAAGGACTCAAGACCTATTAACGTGTGCATGTTACCAACGGAAATTTACACAGAAAAATCTTAAAAGGGGTGAAGAAATCGTCTGAATTAAACCAAAAATTGTAGTAACTGGCACCTCCGACACTATCCAAAATCACTAGCCAGCGAATAATCCTTTAACAATAGTGACTTATCCGATTAGCCAGCCTTTTGTTCGACCCCAGAGCCAGAGTCCAGAAGACAACTAAGCGATACGCTTGAGTTACCGAGCGCTTTCATGACTCACACCGGGCTAATTTAAGACCGGGCCAACACCGGGGGATTTATAACACCGGGTTATTTATGCATTTGGGCCTTACCTTCAGCGATGTGGAAAACAACAACGTACGAAGCTGAGACACCATCTTCGGTCTTGCTGATGACGACCATGTCTGAGCCGAGAGCGAGGTTAAACGCTTCCTCCATCTCCTCTGCCGTCCCTGTCACGTTGATGTCACCTTCAGCGGGAAACAGAATGAACAAACAGCTAGCATCATACAAGATAATAACTGGTCCTTTGTGGAAATAAAGCTTATTTTCATTGGTTGAATAATAGACTGTCACAGGCCAGCTCAGGGATTTTTTATGAGTCTCAGTATAGACAATGTGACCTTGCAATGGTTGTTTGTAAAATTGTGGTGTGGTCACGTTTTCTGCCTGGTGGTATGCTCGCTCATCCTGTTTTGGTTTAGACATGTCGTCACAGGACACATCGTCTCATTGAACTCACTATAATAGAGATCAATCCATCATCTATAGATGATGTGACCTGTGACCTCCAAAACAGGATGCGCGCATATCACTATGAAAATCTCGCTCGGTAAAAATTTCAATAAACACGGTTAAATTATGGGTACCCTTCATTTTAACCTTAATTTAACCATGTTAGTGTAGGGTTAAATCGCCTTTAAAAAATTCCTTTGTATTGTCTCGGTTAAAGTGTGGTTAAAACTCGGTACCTGTTCTGAGATCTACTGAGGGCTTGCTCATTAACTCTGTGGTGAGTTAATCCATTGTTGACAGAGATAATCCCCTTACAAAAGGCTCTGCTTGCCCGAGATCTAACGGTCAATGTTTGTTCAACCATGCGCGAAAGAGTATCGTCCACGTTGTGCCCATAGCGCGTAGCCCGCGGTCCATACGAACTTCGGCTGAATTTCGAAATTGAGGTAGGTGACCGCGCGCCAGTCAGGATGTGCCTAACGTTAGTCTGTTACGTTATTTGCCGACGGCCGGCCATTTTTAGCGCCAAAAAAGAAGAAAAAAAAGTCCGTCCCCCGGTTAGGATTGACGTCATGTAGTCAGTCATGATCAGCACTGACAACTTTGTCTCTGATCTGAGACTGATGAATATTTGTGTGTGTGTGTGCGAGCGCATTCAAACCGGGGACATATAAGAAAAGGGACAATAGTCCCCGGTTGCTATCACAATGGAGAACCATTGTGTCCCCGCTTTCCAGGACAAAGAAATTGGACAAAGGATGTCCCCGATTGCAGGCATTTACATGTGTGTGTGTGTGTGTGTGTGTGTGTGTGTGTGTGTGTGTGTGTGTGTGTGTGTGTGTGTGGACGTGTACGTTATTCGTTGTGGGGTCCAAAACACAATGGAACAATTGGACCCCACAACATAACTATAGAAATCTTGTACCCCACAGGAGAATTCTATAGAAAAGGGATAATAGAACGAACAAAGGAATACCCCACAAATCAATGTGTGTGAGAATGTGTGTGTGTGTGTGTGTGTGTGTGTGTGTGTGAGCGCATTCAAACCGGGGACATATAAGAAAAGGGACAATAGTCCCCGGTTGCTATCACAATGGAGAACAATCATGTCCCCGCTATCCAGGACAAAGAAATTGGACAAAGGATGTCCCCGATTGCAGGCATTTACACACGTGTGTGTGTGTGTGTGTGTGTGAACGTACACACCATTCGTTGTGGGGTCCAAAACACAATAGAACAATTGGACCCCACAAGGTAACTATAGAAAATCTTGTACCCCACAGGAGAATTATAAGGAAAAGGGATAATAGAACGAACAAAGGAATACCCCACAAATCAATGTGCGTGAGGGTGTGTGTGTGTGTGTGTGTGAACGTACACACCATTCGTTGTGGGGTCCAAAACACAATAGAACAATTGGACCCCACAAGGTAACTATAGAAAAGCTTGGACCCCACAGGAGAATTATACGGAAAAGGGATAATAGAACGAACAAAGGAATACCCCACAAATCAAGGTGCGTGAGGGTGGGTGTGTGTGTGTGTGTGTGAACGTACACATTATTCGTTGTGGGGTCCAAAACACAATAGAACAATTGGACCCCACAAGGTAACTATAGAAAATCTTGTACCCTACAGGAGAATTATAAGGAAAAGGTATAATAGAACGAACAAAGGAATACCACACAAATCAATGTGCGTGAGGGTGTGTGTGTGTGTGAACGTACACACCATTCGTTGTGGGGTCCAAAACACAATAGAACAATTGGACCCCACAAGGTAACTATAGAAAATCTTGTACCCCACAGGAGAATTATAAGGAAAAGGGATAATAGAACGAACAAAGGAATACCCCACAAATCAATGTGCGTGAGGGTGTGTGTGTGTGTGTGTGTGTGCTGCGTAGCATACACTATGTGGACTTGGAAGAAAGGATGTCCACACAGTGTAGGAACTCTGTGCACTGTGTGGACTTACACACGTCCACACAGTGTTTTGGACTTTGGAAAAAATACGAATATCTCGGAAATTAGAGATCTGTCTAGGCAGGTTCTTTGACTTAAATCGAAGGATATTATTAAAAGGGAAAAATAGAATGAAAACCGCTCTCAAAACACTCTTCTGTGTGAAATGGGAACGATTTTAAGAAATTCCTGTGCTTAAGTACATGAGAACAAAGGAATGTCCACATAGTGATAGCAACAACAGTCTGTGTGTGTGTGTGTGTGTGTGAACGTACACACCATTCGTTGTGGGGTCCAAAACACAATAGAACAATTGGACCCCACAAGGTAACTATAGAAAATCTTGTACCCCACAGGAGAATTATAAGGAAAAGGGATAATAGAACGAACAAAGGAATACCCCACAAATCAGTAATGCGTGAGGGTGTGTGTGTGTGTGAACGCACACCATTCGTTGTGGGGTCCAAAACACAATAGAACAATTGGACCCCACAAGGTAACTATAGAAAATCTTGTACCCCACAGGAGAATTATAAGGAAAAGGGATAATAGAACGAACAAAGGAATACCCCACAAATCAATGTGCGTGAGGGTGTGTGTGTGTGTGTGTGTGAACGTACACACCATTCGTTGTGGGGTCCAAAACACAATAGAACAATTGGACCCCACAAGGTAACTATAGAAAATCTTGTACCCCACAGGAGAATTATAAGGAAAAGGGATAATAGAACGAACAAAGGAATACCCCACAAATCAATGTGCGTGAGGGTGTGTGTGTGTGTGTGTGTGTGTGTGTGTGTGTGTGTGTGTGTGTGTGGACAGGCGCAGCATTCACTCTGTGGACCTGAGAACAAAAGATGTCCACAGAACGCCGGATATTTTTCCCTTCTGTGGACTTACACACGTCCACAGAATGATTTTGGACTTTTTAAAAGTAGAATATCTCTGAAATTACTGATTTGTCTAGGCAGGTTCTTTGACTTAAATCGAAGGATATTATTAAAAGGGAAAAATAGAACGAAAACCGCTCTCAAAACACTCTACTGTGTGAAATGGGAATGATTTTAAGAATTCCTATCCTTAAGTACAGGAGAACAAAGGAATGTCCACAGAGTGAACGGGCCGCTATATATGCTGTGTGTGTGTACAGGTGTTACAAGCGCTCTGTGGACCTGAGAACTAAAGATGTCCACACTATGCAGGAAGGTGAAACGTTCTGTGGACTTACACACGTCCACAGAACGTTTTTGGACTTTGGAAAAGTATGAATATCTCGGAAATTAGAGATTTGTCTAGGCAGGTTCTTTGACTTAAATCGAAGGATATTATTAAAAGGGAAAAATAGAACGAAAACCACTCTCAAAACACTCTTCTGTGTGAAATGGGAACGATTTTAAGAATTTCCTGTCCTTAAGTACACGAGAACAAAGGAATGTCCACAGACGGTATGTAACAACGGTCTGTGTGTGTGTAATAAACCCTTTCACGGTATATGCGCCATGTTTTTGTCGGGGCAAAATTGTTTATTTCGAACATTCGTTGCCGTCTGTGACCCAGCGCTCGAACTTCACGCACGGTCTGATCTGGAATGTATGTGTGAAGTTAATTCAAGCGCTGGGTCGCAGATGGCAACGAGTGTTCGAAATAAACAAATCTGCACCGTCGAACATGTCATGCCCTCAAAACCCTTTTTTGATTCGCGGGTTTCAATTAACTCAATTTCGCTGGCCAAAACCGCGATTCACAGAAGATACTATCTGAAGATCAGGATCGGCTTGGCGGTTTTAAATTTTTGGCTAGTTGGCTTACCGCCGGGAAAAACCGCAGTTTGCAGTTTTACTGTCATTATATAACATGTTACTGATGTTCTTTCACCGTATAATCAGAGAGCAATACAAATCTACTATTTGTATCTACTATAATTATTTATTCCACTAAGGCTGGCTGTTGCTTATTAATTTGTATGAATAAAAACTAACATAAAACATATTACGGTAGTCCGCTGGCCTTGCCAAATACCAGTTAAAATGGCGGTGGATGGCCTTTCGCATTTTGTCCAGCTGACTAGTCAAAACCATATATAAAGACTGTACTAAATCGTAGTTATTTTTACTTTAACCATCGGGGTTCCTATAGTAATCACGAGAAAAGCTACAAGTTTTACTTAACTTTTTTATTGTAATTTAATTTAACTTTGGTTTAACTCATTCACTTGCTCATTTTGTTCGACTTGACGAATGTTGAATAAAATTATGAGGAATTTTAGATTGTGTTTCTTGTCCTTTTTGTAATGAGTATTTAAGTACATATACATTGGTAAAACTTGTAGCTTTGCATGGTGATGATGATAAGTAAGACTAATTGCGGTGACACCATGTGGAATCTCAATTGAGTAGTAATTAGTTCTGAAAAGAACTGGTGGTACAACTCGACGTTTCGATCAGTATGCTCTGATCGTCCTCAGGAGAATGAGGATGATCAGAGCATACTGATCGAAATGTCGAGTTGTACCACCAGTTCTTTTCAGAACTAATTACTACTCAATTGAGATTCCACATAGTGTCACCGCAATTAGTCTTACTTACATATACATTGCACATGTATTTTTTCTATATAAAAACACATAAACAAACCGCCAAAAAAGGATGGGAATGATGTCGTAATAAACCATAAATGGAGTTAAAATTAATTGAAATTCTTGGGGGCTTTACACTATTCTACAAATGCTAGGCATATGCTAGTGTTCGTTTTTTGGGGAATTGCATGTATATGACCGGCTGACAGTATAGGGGTGACGATACTGAAATTTTAATCGTACGATATTATCTTCTCGATACGCTAATTGTTTTTCCTGTCCTTAGACACCGCATTAGGCCAACAAAATTTTTTGAGTTGCCCTCCACCGACCGACCCAAAAGTGCTGAAATCTCGGGTCGGGTTTAAAAAAAAAAATTTTTTCCCCCCGTCATTCATAGGCCTATTTATTAATGAAACTTACCAATTTTCTGTGTATAAAACATAATACGTTTGATTTGTGATGTTTTTCACTTGAAATTTACCGGTACCCAAGACTCAATCTACATGTTTTCAAATTGAATGGCCCCGGCCCTCACATGGTGCACTGCCTTCGCGCACACTGTGTGCCAACGATTGCGACTCAAATGGCCCCTCAATCGAATGGCCCCTCACATGTTTTCCACTGGCTTCGCGCACTGTTTTGTATGGCAACGATTGCGACTCAATCAACACGTTTTGAAATCAAATGGCCCTCACACGTTGTGCACTGGCTCCCCCGCACTGTACATGTGTCAACGATTGCGACTCAATCTACACGTTTTCAAATCAAATCAAGTTGTTGAAAGATTATTATAAAGTTGAATGTGTGATATTATTTGATTTTAGGTTCTTGTGCATACTGCTAGATCATTGTCTTTGAAAAACATGGTACATGTATGTGGTTTCAATTCCAATGCATTTCAATCTTAAAATGACAGTCAAGGAAAAAAAAAATAATAAAAAATAAAAGAATCCCGACCGACCGACCCCTTCAAATATTTTCACTGGAGGTCAACTCAACATTTTTTTTTGGCCTTATGAAATACTTTTACATAGAATTAGGCCTTCTGCAGAGTAAACCACTATAGTCTTCGGACTCTGCACTCTTTCCCGGTACATTTTCCCCAGCCACCCGACTAATGTCAGTACTTGTACACTGTACATGTACAGAGTACATAAAAACTGGCTGGGTGGATGCCGGGTGTTGATCAATACAGTTAACTTCATCCTTCATTCCGTCTATCTCTTTCAATACTCTCATACTAGCCTTGGTTTACGCTTGTTTTCAACTTTAAAAAACAAAAAGTCATGATATCGCGACAGGAGTTCACATCATGTCTGAAAATTTCAAAGTGGTAGGCCTACATGCACAAAATAAATTATTATGGAGAAAATTGAAAAAAATTAAGAATTATACTCTTTGGAGTAGGTCGCAATCCTATTTTCAGTATTTTTGCCCCAAAAATTATTACGCTTGTTTTCAACTTAAAAAAACAAAAAGTCATGATATCGCGACAGGAGTTCACATCATGTCTGAAAATTTGAAGGTGGTACATGCACAAAATAAATTGTTATGGAGAAAAAAAAGGTACGAAGACTTGCACATCTACGAGTTCGAGTGAATCACGCGCATCGTCAGTGTGCCGAAAAGGCAAGCTTTTTAACCGGGCCCAACTCGGGCTGATGGTGCAGTCAACTCGTTCGTCACACTGGCACCCGACTAATGTCAGTACATGTACATGTACAATCATTCAGAGTACATAATTATACATTGCACATTGTACACTGCAACCGTTACTGGCTGGGTGGATGCCGGGTGTTGATCAATCTGCTTAACTTCATCCTTCATTCCGTCTATCTCTTTCAATACTCTCATAGCCTTGGTTTACGCTTGTTTTCAACTTAAAAAACAAAAAGTCATGATATCGAGACCTTTGTTCACATCATGTCTGAAAATTTCAATGTGGTACATGCACAAAATAAATGGTTATGGAGAAAATTTAAAACATTTTAGGAATTATACTCTTTGGAGTAGGTCGCAATCCTATTTTCAGTATTTTGCCCCAAAAATGATTACGCTTGTTTTCAACTTAAAAAACAAAAAGTCATGATATCGTGACAGGAGTTCACATCATGTCTGAAAATTTCAACGTGGTACATGCACAAAATAAATTGTTATGGAGAAAACTGAAAACATTTTAGGAATTATACTCTTTGGAGTAGGTCGCAATCCTATTTTCAGTATTTTTGCCCCAAAAATGTTTACACATGTTTTCAGCTTAAAAAATAAAGTCATTATATCAGGACAGAAGTTCACATCATGTCTGAAAATTTCAAGGTGGGTATATGCACAAAATAAATTGTTATGGAGAAAAAAAAAGGTACGAAGACTTGCACATCTACGAGTTCGAGTGAATCACGCGCATCACCAGTGTGCCGACAAGGCAAGCTTTTTAACCGGGCTGATGGTGCAGTCAACTCGTTCGTCACACTGGCACCCGACTAATGTCAGTACTTGTACAATGTACATGTACAGAGTACATAATTATACATTGCACATTGTACATTGCAACCGTTACTGGCTGGGTGGATGCCGGGTGTTGATCAATATGCTTAACTTATTCCTTCATTCCGTCTATCTCTTTCAATACTCATGATATCGAGGCCTTTGTTCACATTTTGTGAGTAACATGATCCAAATCGCTTAAATTTCTATTGGTTGTATGACAAGGTATGTGTTCTCGTTCGACCAATAAGAAAACGTTTTACGCCCTATAGGCATTGTACACAGCACGTAACGAATATTTATATTGATTATATGATGACGTATTGTTCTCGTTGGCCAATAGAAAAATTTGTTACGCGCTATGCATAGGGCATTGCACACGTGCTAACCCGTACATATACCCTGAGTGCCTTCCAATGACTGGATCAAAATAGCGCGCTGGATGAGAATGTAATTCCTTGGACGATAGTTTCTTTACAGGTACACGTACATCACCTGACCAAAGAATTTAAAAAAAAGTAGGATGCATGATATCTACAAACATTTATTTATTTATATTTATACATGTAGTTACTTTTTAATAATAATGCAGGATTTTTACCCGAAATACCGCCAAAAATACCGCCGAAATACCGGTTTTGAAAAATAAAACCGCGGTTTTATAAAATCATCCGTTTTTGAGCCCCAGAGCGGGTCAATTTATCCCGACAGTCGAGGCTTACGTTTACTGGTCCTCATCGTATCCTTGTTCTTCGGCAACGATTATTAAAACAACCCGTGATAATTAGGAACCCCGATGGATGAATTGTTATTTTAAGTCCTATTGTAAGTACCTGTTTGGCCCGCAACATACCTCAGTTCGGTAGTCAACGCATTATATTACAGCCAATAAGAACAACATAAATTTGCTACTATGCAAATCTATCCAATCACGATGCGCAGAAATAGGCACATGATCATCAAACACTACAATGCCCACAAATTTCAGCACTACCGGGTCGCACGTGGTACACGTATGTATGCATGTATACATTGTATATTATGTAATGTACGTGTACATGTGCAGTGTTACTGCATTCTCTGTGAGGAATTCCCTTTCGAGTTTTTCGTGTTTATAAATCTTTGAGTGAAATTCTAGTGTATCTAAAAATGAAGAAATTATGGCCCAGTGGATTAAGATTTGTAAATAAAGTGTAGTTTTGCCACCATAATCCAATTAGAACGTCAAAATAACTTAAAAGGGTCAACAATGGAGCAGTCGGGAAACCTCCGGAGCGAAATCACGCGTTGTTATACATCATGGTGGCCGAGCGGTCTAGCGCACCGAACTCAAGTTCTGGTGTTGCCAGCAGCAGGGTGTGGGTTCGAGCCCCGGTCGTGACACTTGTATCCTTGAGCAAGGTACTTAACCATAATTGCTTCGTCCTTCGGATGGGACGTAAAGCCGTAGGTCCCGTGTGTTGTAGAATGCCCGAAAAGTGGATTGTCGTGGCCGAGTGGTCTAGCGCACTGAACTCAAGTTCTGGTGTTGCCAGCAGCAGAGTGTGGGTTCGAGCCCCGGCCGTGACACCTGTGTCCTTGAGCAAGACACTTAACCATAATTGCTTCTCTCCACCCAGGGGTTAAATGGGTACCTGTGAAGGCAGAGATGGTTTGCTCTCTGTGCGCTAGAAATGGCAGCAATTGAGCTGTATACTCCCCAGGGAGCTGAGATGGTTTCAGGAATGATTTATGAGCCTTATGAGCCTTATGAGCAGGGATAATAATATAATGCGCCTTGAGCGCCACTTAGTTGGTGGATACGTGCGCTATATAAATCTATACATTATTATTATTATTATTATGGTGGGATGATCCACAATTTTGGGTCAATATGTCTTTGTTCGAGCCCTGCGGTTCATTATTCACAACACTCCGGAATTTGATATACTGTATATTATTCTAAACCTTTCCCCTTTCCGATGAAAAACAGATTAACAAGTATACCTAAATATACACCTATCACGTACGCCTATCACAGCACGCCAACCCATTCTCAGTATAGACACCTATTCTCATATGGGCAAGGTCAGTGGTATTCTGAGCAAATTGTGTGCATGTCCCCCGTTGTATACCAGTGATTTACAGACACTTCGTAAGTGTTTTTAATCTCTTTATCGCCTCTTGTGTGCAAGTTGTACTGTTACGTTTTATACTCGGTTAAACCATGGTTAAACTTGCATCCTCATTATCACATTGAACAAAGGTTTACACTTTTTTACAGTTATGAATAACAAAGGAAATCCTGGCAGGGAACCACTCGGTTAAAACGCGGTGAGAATGCGGTTGAATAGCCAGCTGAAATCAAAGGGTTAAACATGGGTTAAAACACTATATTTTAACCGAGGAGATTTTCATATCATAGTGTATACTGCTGGGGAGAAATGTCCTGTTTTTGGTAGGCATGACATCACAGGTTACATCATCTATACAAAGCCATAAAAATTACTAAAATGTTTAGAAAATAAAAGCAGGCCAGGAATTGGCCATTTACAGTGAAGTTTTTGATGTTAACAAACCTGTCACACTTTGGCCTAACTTCAACCTGTAGAATGCAGAATAGTTGCTGGCTGTCACGCACGTTGGGAACTCAATGTGCACCTGCTGTGTCTCATATGTAGCGCCCTCTACTGTCAGAGTCTGGAGAGTCAAAATACAAATATTAATAACTAGAGATTAAGTGCTTATTGGAACAAACACAAGGTGTTCGGGTTAACTTCAGGTTCAATGAATAGAGCTTTGATTACGGTCACAATCTATTCACCGCATTTAAGATAAATATGTGGAGGCTGTACAGCACGACTTTTACTTTTATTTTTATTTTTCTTCATGAAAGTTTGCCAAAACGCAAGGCTCTTAAATGCTACTCAAAGTGCAAGCTAGGACTAAAGGAGGGTAAACAAAATTCTCACAACCACGCTGTGTAGCTTACATGCTGCATGAACCAGTGATGGACCATAAGCAACTGCTTGGATCAGTTAGCTGCTGAATATTTCTTAGATAATTTCAAACTTTTTTTGTTGGCCTTGATGCCCCTTCAAATTTTGAGGTAGACAAGGCCAAAGTGGCTGTGCCTTCTCAATCCTTAAGGTTAAAGCCTGGACTAGTGGATAGTAACAGTTGTCAGTACACTGTAACCTTACTGACCAATCTATGAGCTGTTTGATTGACATGCTAGGTTGGTGTACTACAGGGATAAACTGACTAAGCAAATTCACATGTTTTCTGGGGGGACCGGGGAGATAAAAAAAAAATTCATCAAATTGACCAAAACTGACTAGAGATGATTATCAACTCAGTCTGTAGAGCACTGGTACTGCTATCCAGATGTCAGAGGTTCAAATCAAGCTTCAGTCATTCTTGGTTTAACTTATCAAACTAGGCCGGGATGATGACACAATAATATTGTCATGATACGACATTCAATAAATTATTGGGTAAGTCGATTAAGTTTTTGAAAATTATCGTCATACTGACGATATTCCTAAAATATTAATGATTTTCCGAAAATATCACTAATATAACAGATATTTTGCACATTTTACCACTAACAGTGCCATCATCACTGTTCTCATCACCAAGCTACATGGTGGTAGGAGCTAACAATAATTATTTGTTTTAAATGACTGGTGATTCTGGTGGACCAGTGGATCCTAAATCAGATTTGGGGTGGTTAACGTCATTACTTTTGGTTAATACCTATCTTGAAATATCATTAATATGAGTCGTAATTATCTCTAAAAACATCATTGGAAACTACACAGAATATATGTTAAAAAATAGGCTACAAATGATTTACTTTGTTCCCCTGTAAGCAACAGGGTAAATAATGCAAACTTAATTGATCATACTGTCTAACGTGTTGTTTACAGGCATGCAACTGCAGTTTGTCACAAAAAAGAGGAAAATGCCAGGCACAGCAAGAATTTATACACCGTTTTTCAGTTTTCAATGGCACAGCTGAAAAACCAAAAAAGAAGAAATCAGCTGATCCGCTGAAAAGTTGCATGCTTTTCAGAACCTGTACCTCAGCTTCGCGATAGTCGAGATAAACACATGGTGTTACTGCAAACCGAAACGATATTATTTCAAGTTATAAATTCCTTGCCATTTCATTTTACTGGACTGTTCAATAATGACAGCACTTTCATTCATGAACTGATAATTAAGACTGAACTATAGTAACCAGTCAACAGTGCATTCAACACACAGAGCACTGTATGAAGCACCCGCTCGCGCTGTGGGTACGTGTTATGCAGTCTGTGTTGGAGGAGTGTTTTTAGCAGCAAAGGAATTGATATGTGCCCAAATTTTACCAGAAATAATCATCTTTACTGTCCGGAAATTGAGCCACAGGTGTTTAAAAAATTTACGTGTTTCTTCTAGGCCAATTTCTTCATTATTTTTGCCAAATTGCAGTCATTCATGAAAGTTAGTCCTCCGTCCATTTTCTTTTTTGTTTACATTGTTATATCGATCGCTAAAACAGAGGCAATATCACAAAAACAAATTACCGACTCCGACATGTTCGGGTGCTTTTCAAAGTGAACGTTACTTTGTGGTACAATCAAGCTTGATTTTGATCATTAAAAAATTGTCAGGAAAATGAGTGGCTCACCGTGGTTGAAAGTGCTATCATATTGTGTGCCGAAATGATTCTAAATCTCACCACTACATATATAAATGAATGTTCATTTTGTTAAACGTTCAAACAATTTTTATTATAAAATGAAGTTGTAACATTTCTAGAGTTCCTTTCAATACGGCCGTAGTGATCGTATCAAAGCGCACGTGTGAACTGAACATGGTACTATTGTGTATAGGGGGTGACTCAATTGCTCAATTTCAAACCCCCAAACTCAGCAGAAGAAAACAATTAACACGTGCGAACCTTAAAAACAATGGGCGGTTGTTGAGTGTTTTGCATTTCAGGAATTTCTCCCATAGTTAATTCATCTGCAGAAAAATAATGCATGTACATAGAATTTTAGGCATTGTGGATAAAAGCCAGACAGATTGCTGGGAAATAAAGTTGCATGTATGGATACACATAGGTAAAACCTTCGCGTCATGATGTCATCGTTGACCATGTACGTCACACGGACGTACCCCCCGTGGGGACTGGACACACGGAAACAAACCCAGTCACGACAGATCCCTTTGATTTGGTTGGAAATATACATGTAAACGTTATTTCAGGAAAGGTTTGTGAATATGATTTCAAAAATGTTTATTATTAAACCACAATAGTGAAAAAATCTGTCGCAATTTGTTTCGCAAAATATGCGATGTATTGTTTGAAATTCCATCTCAAATTGTCCAAATTACGTCGCATTTTGTGATGCAATACAGGGGAAATCGTTCACTGGATATGTGTCAAAACAAGGGGTCAGTAATTGGACATCATGTAAAATGAACCGCCCACAAATTAACAATGAATATTCAAATAGCTCAGATTCTGCATTAATTTTATTCAGAATTCCAGTGAAGATATAAATAAAAAGTTAAAATTCTCGATAACAGAAGTTTCAACGCTGTTGTTCGAATTTGAAAGTGTACAAGGTCACTATTGACAACCATCAGTTGTTTCTGGTGTATGACCCATAGGGCCTATTTGGGGAGATCAGCACACTGGCCAATGCAGTATGCAGGCCTGCTCACATAGACCTCTTCATAAAAGTGCAAACCAATTTACATACATGCTACAGGCTATAACAAAAAAATAATACAATACTGACCTAACCTGCACAGATATTGCCTATCAATGTTACCAATCACACTGTACTACAGTTGGCCATACTACAACTTCTTCCTTTTTGTGTTCAGTTTAATAACACAACAATAGACTGAGGTTCAATGTGCTTGTAGTTGTAGGACTATATTTGCGAAGTTGGTGATGTAATGTACATGTTGTTGTAGGTGAGCAAAGGTTGTTGCTAGAAATAGGTACGTAATGGGGGTACCAATACCAGTAAGAGCGATGGAACCAAACCGATGAGTCATTTAAAAACAGAATAGTACGTGTACAAATTAGTGTACCTACCACCCTACTGTCTACTGCCATGTATGTGCTTTGTGTCACTAAAATATCTTCACCATTCCAGTTGAATTTTTTTTATTTTTCTTACCTCAATTCTGGTGCTTGTACTTGAATCAATCACATGTTGCAGGTCCCACTATGTTTGTCTTCTGGAAAAAAAATGTACAAAACAATACTGCAAGATAAGTCTCATATTACACACATGTACATGTATGTATTTGTCAGGAGTTGGGCATACCAATTTTGAAACAGAGGTGGACTGAAAAATGATTTCATATCAAGGTCAAATGCAATCACAAATGTATGCAAAAGACCTTTGCACACTATACAGAGCCAATTCCCGGGGGAAAAAAAATTCATGGGAAGTTCGCAGAAGTTTTTAACCCCACCAACCACACTACACCTATATCTGGTCACTCCTGGGAGCATTATTTCCCGGTAATATGTACGGTCATTTCAAATCTTGGGAAATGCGCTAACAGAATCAGCCCATGCGAAAGTTGAAAATGTGGGCGAATGTCCAATCCTATAGAATTCCATGCACTCAAGCAACCACCATGGCCGAGTTGTTGTGACTGTTTTCCATGCAATGCATCACGACCAAAATGGCTCCTGCAAACGTGTCATCACATCATTTTCGCATGCTATGAAACCAATATTTGTGTACGTGTATTTTAGAGGAAAGGAGGCCGGGCAGTTCAGGAAAGTCATTGCCGACGACTCATCTGGAAAAGACGAATGCTATGGCAGCGTTTTGAAGAAATGCAGTCAAATAATCACATAGAATTTGGGATGCAATTGATAGGTTTATTAGTCGCGTTTGGGGGAAATGTAGGTGATAGGTCCGTCTGGTTTACTGAGAAGAGCAGTCACTGGTGGCAGGTTATTGCTTATCAAGTACAAAGAATAGTCGGAAATTCTACTTCTGCTTGAAATTTACTGTTAAAGGTGTGTCATTTATTAATAATGTTCATGGTAGCCTTTTGTTTCCCATAAGGCATGAACACACGATGTAACATTAGGCATGTGGTTTATCGTTAGTGGTTTTTTAGGGGCCAAACAATACAAAACCAACAATGCAATAGTGCATATCCAACGGTCCAAAAACAAGTCAATTCGAATAGAGAATATTTTATTTTTATTTCTGTCTTGCACCAACATCGCTGTAGTTTCCTTATAAAATCAGTATCATGGCAAACACATTTGAAATGGATGATATATCCATCCAACACTTTTTCCCCTCATTATGACCAATGATTTATCAGTTCTTACATGTACATGTACCTGCTCACAGAAGATATTGGCTAGCCAATAATTTCAAGTGAAAAACAAATCGTGATTGGTGAAATACAGTACCCTTTTCACACAATCAATGAAACATTAATTATATGAGTGCGAGTGTTGATACAATTTTTGAATTCATTTTGATTTTTCAATAAATTAAAGTTAATGGTCATAAATGATTAAAAAAATTACGATGGTCATATATTTGTTTTCATATGTATTTTTCCAGGTGTTAAAGATGAAGATTGGCTGCGAAATTTTCGTATGTGACGGGCGACATTTAAATATATGTGTGCTCAACTATGTACTTCCAAAGCCAAGGAAGCAGAATACACAGCTACGGAAGGCAATAGATGTGAAGAAAAGGATGGCAATAGCACTCTGCTGATTGTTAATAAACGTTGACTATTGCACCATCGCTCAGTTGTTTGGTGTGGGCATTTCTACTGTTTGCATAATTGTGACCATCCACCACAAAGGGGCTGTAAAGTCGAAAATTTCACATTTGGAGGTTTATACATTTTTGTGTCAGATCGCCTTCATATGGGACCACACCAGATTATGATCAAGTACGAGGGACAAGAACAATCTGTGGCAGACCCAGCCACCTCGCAGCAGGATGCATCTACACAACATGTTAAAACTACGAGGAGGTCGGACAATAAAGTGCTGAATGCCAACCTTTCAGGGCATCTAGCCAAGGATTACCACCAACTCATGGCACAAGACCAAACGACCTTCCCCAGCCAACCAACGACTTACCAACCCTGTCAGCAGCACCTCCCACCATCCTGACAACAACCTCAGCATCAAAACTCACCCTGGAAACAGGACCTACCCCGATAATAACTCCAGAACCTACATGGCCAGCCCCATAACCCCCCCCCCCCCCGCTCCCCACCAAACCTCCCCGATACCAGTAGCGACGAGGACACAGCATATCCACCCCACCCCAAAAAACAGAAATCACCCGCCAGAAAAGAAAAGAAAAAGCTACAGAGCGAAATGTGCACTACCTACCCCATGACAGGACAATAAGCCATATTGGAGGATCAACTCGCCGCAAACTCATACACCTCCTTCTTGCGGTCTCCTTGGCTAGTATGGGCAGCAAACAGTCACTCTCCAAATCATCATCATTTACTGGCCACGCGAGCCAACAACAAGACACCGGTTTCAGACTCCTCCCAAGATCAAGGAAAAAGAACAAATCACGGAGACTACTGGGCCGGTATTTATCAAGCAACTTAAGTCAAAGTACGGTGCCTAAGTAGGTACTTAAGTAAAGTACTATACTTAAGTGGAATTCTCCAAGCTACTTATCTAAAGTATCCTACTCAAATCCACCCCTAAATCTGAGACACCTCTCGGGGTGTCTTAAGTCCAAGTGCGTTGGCTTTTTGAACATAAATTCTAATCATTTCATAAAGGGAGCTACTTGGAGATGGCTGTGTTAATGCTGTTGGCGCAAATGGACATAAATCAGCGGCGCGCAATGAGGCGGGAACGTGTATTTTGGGACAGGATGCATCCATTGGATACCTACAATGGCATTGAATTTTATCAAAGTCTGGTTTCCTTTTTGGTTTTTCCATGACAGCTCTATACTAGTGGATACCGGCCCATGCACAGTTGTTTCCAGTGCAAGAAGGTATAGGCCTACGACCAACGCATGACCCAGGATGAATTTATTATTATCAGTCATTAATCTTACATATGTGTCAGTAGATGTCTAACTTTCAGCTCACGACGTTTTTAAAACATTTGAAACAACTTTAGAGATTGCCGATTACGATATGGGTTAGTTAAAAAGTTGATGAGGTCAGAAAAAGATATAATATATATTTGAAAAAATGCGTTGATGTATAATACGGGGTGAATTGAAATTTGTTAAAATATTAGATTGTAAAAAATGTAATATTTTAACACATTTCAATTCACCCCGTATTATATACATCAACGCATTTTTTCAAATATATATTATATCTTTTTCTGACCTCATCCAAACTTTTTTTAACTAACCCATATCGTAATCAGTCAGCAATCTCTCTAAAGTTTTGTTTCAAATGTTTTAAAAAAACGTCGTGAGCTGGAATTGGCAGTTAGACATCTACTTGTCATCATGGTCATTCAGACGCACGAGCTGACCCATCGCCAAACCGCATAAATCTACATAAAAACAATGTGAAATGTTACATAATTCCTTGGAAACGACCTTTCGACAGATCTAGGCACCATACCTAAATTGGTGTATCCTACTTAGCTATGTAGGTACTTAAGTCAAGTTGTGAATTCCAACATCAGTATGGTACTTAACTTAGTATGGTACTTACCGCTTAGGCATACCTAACTTAAGTTGCTTGATAAATACCGGCCCTGAACTCTATTAAATTCATTTGGACACTAAATCAATGGACACTGAACAATATATTACGTTATCTTTATTAAATGTAGTTTCTTTAAATGTTAAAGGTTTGATATATCCAGTCAAACACTGCCAAATTTTCGACTCCTGTAGCATTGCGGGTATCGATATCTTACTGTTGCAGGAGACCCACGCCGCTGGCTACAAGGAAGCCAGGGTGTGGGGCAGAGAATTTGGTGGCTAAGGGGTTTTGTCCTTTGGGACAGCCCTCACTGCAGGAATAGACATTTTTGTTTTCAAAATGCCATTCGTGGAGACTCACTGACATTTATGAGACAATAGAGGCTGTTTACTTTCCGTAACAATAACCCTACCAAACAGAAATAATTATGCCAATTGCTATGCGCCTAACGACCCCAGAGATAGACAAAGCCTGTTCTCTGGGCAGCTGTCGAGTCATCTCAGGGGTCACAGGCACATAGTTCTTGGCGGGGATTTCAACTGCTTTTCAGATCTGGTGTTAGATACCAAAAATGGGAGAAACAATTATCATGGGACACGGGGGGCCAAAGAACTGGGGAAGATCGTAGAAATGTTTGATCTTAAAGACTATTGGCGTAAAGAACATCCATGCCAACAGCACTTCACATGGCATAACCAGGATAACACTCAAGCCTCCCATATAGACAAAATCTATATCTTGTGAGTTGTCAGTGGGTTCCCAACATGAGATTATCACTTTTCCTCTTTCAGACAACAATATTGTAAAATCAAGATCATAACAGGTGGAAGAATCGTTTACAGGGTTAATTATGTCAGAATGATACAACTGGGTCAAAAACAAAACACTTTTCAAAAACAGTACTGCATGGTGGGACCTCGGGAAATTACAGTTAAAGAAAGAGATAATCTCCTCTTCTGCTGATGACTCTAGGAGATGTAATTCTGAACTTGAAAACAACTCCTGAAAGAGCTCAATCTCTCAACCAAAGCTAAAGTTTCTATGTACGCCGACGATACCACAATGATCCTGTCACAGGCGAACGATCCATAAAACAGAGCTTTGAGTTGGTCCAGAGATATGAATATGCATTGTGGGCCAAACTCAATCAGCAGAAAAAAAATGGCAAGTGGGAAAAAAAAGCTCAGGAGTGATTTACACATTCTGAGTTTAAACACTAACTATAAATTAGACTTGATTTCAAGTTTGAGATCGCGGTTATTTTTGTCTGCATCAACCACGCAAAACGCCGTTTACCCCTACTGCACACAGCCCTAACTCACGATCTCAGACTTGACCCTGTTGTGTTTGTGGGATATTCATGAATTCATAGCTAAAATTTACATAATAATACGGATGCTAGAGAGATGGCCAATCAGGAGGCCACAAAACCTTGTAGGTCATGTCTATTACTAACAGGTTACACTCGCTTAAAGTTATTTCTGTAATATTCATTCGATATTAAATTTGTACAGTGCTTGGTACGTAAATAGTATTTGAAATGATAGGTAAATTTAATGATACCTTAGAGTTGTAAAAAAGCACAAAATAAAATACATAATTCCTTTTCTACAAAAAACGTCTTACCTACAGTTTAAATGGAATCGTTGAGTACATCTCCTCGAACTAACTGCTTGTACGTGAGAAGGTTTAGTTTGAATATTCATATTATGGAAGGCATTCCGACCAATCAGATTGTTCCGTCCACTTTTGGACTAATTTGCAATACGGAGTGTACAAACCGACGAACAACATTCCCAAGTCTGTGATCTCAGGTTAATGTCGGAGGTTAATACACAAGAGGGAGCTATTTAATGCGATACTGCAGAGCCGTATTGGCTTTCAGACATAAAACCACGATCACAGACTTGGAACCAAGTCTAACTATAAAGGTTAAATGAACCACGGAGGAACATTACCTTTGTTTTAAATGAAAGACTATCAGCCAAGCACTTTTTTGTTTTTCTGCTACTACCTCTGAATAAGTGGCTTAAATCAACCACTTATTTTTATTTGTAAGTTTTCTTTCGATGTACCACCTGTATATTTTATTTCTTTGAATAGCGGTAGATTTTTAATGACAACCTGACAGTTGGCTTCCACAAAAGTAGTTTGATTTCGTTTCCCACTTCCTAAAGTTGAAAAGACCCAACTGACAAGCAAGGATTTGTTTTATCACGATATGCCGATATCTCGATAATATTAATCGATATCATATTCGTAAAAATATATATTGTGATATTTGAGTATCGTGTTATCGACCAAGCTTAGGTATGAATTCGGTGAGAGGAATGTTCAAGGTTCTCACAGATGAATTGAATCAGGGGTGTCAGCCAGACAACAGCGATAGAAAGGACTCTACAGCCATCAATAATTTTGCATAGAACATGCACTAACACTCCACCAACCGGGAACCGAAAACAAAGAGTGTCAAGAGAATTTTTAGCAGACGAATCGAGTCCTTTTAAGAGAAGGGCATACATATAGTTTATATAAAGATTTCAGTCATAAATAACTAGAAGGATTTCATTAGGCTGTTCAAGCTAGTATGACTTTTAAACTAGTGTCAAATGATATCCGAGTATCTTTTATAAAGTAAGACTAATTGCGGTGACACCATGTGGAATCTCAATTGAGTAGTAATTAGTTCTGAAAAGAAATGGAGGTACAACTCGACGTTTCGATCGGTATGCTCTGATCGTCCTCAGGGGAATGCCAGACTCTGGAAAATGCTGCTACTTAAGTAGACTGCTGGAGGATCATCCCATGAATGAATGCTGGAGGATTAGTTCGTTGAGGCGCGCAGGCGGGAACTGTTGAGACTAGGATCCTAGGTGTTGGGGGAGAGGAGTGTGTGCTCACTGAACTGAATCAGTTGTTAACAAGCACAGGGGATGGAGGGTGGTTGACTTAGGATATAGGAGATCCCTCAGTCTGGGTTGGGTTATGGACTTTGCATATAGAACATCCTTCAGTCCGTAGTATAGTGGTCGCCAAATGTCGCTGATGTAGAAGCCGATGTCCTGTGGCACAGTGTCGTGTTTGACGATCTCGATGGCTTCTCTGATGCATCTGGGGTGCCATGTGTCGATGGGTGTGATGAGTTGGGCTGCCTGCCAGTCGATTTGGTGGTCTTTGATGTGCGAGTGCTTGACGATGGCGGACTTTTCGAAATCTCCACTGCGGCCGTGTGCTTGGTGCTCCTTCAATCTGATGGGGAGGTTGCGTCCTGTTTCGCCGATGTACACCTTACCGCACTCACAGGGGATCCGGTAGACTCCTGCTCTGTTGTTTGGGTCCGGTTTGTCCTTGTGGGTGTGTAGAAGTCCTTGGAGTTTGCTGGGGGCTGAGTGGAACACATCGATGCCTGCTCGTCGGTGGATGCGCTGTAGTTTGTGAGACATCGAACCTAGATGGGGGAGACAAGCAGAGAGGGTTAGATTACTTACCTTTCTTTCGGGGTTTGGAACCGGCTTCGCTGTGCTGATCTTGCTGGGGTTGTAACCGTTGCATTTGAGGGTGGTTCGGATGTGCTGTAGTTCCTTGGGAAGGCTGTCCTTGTCACAAATGTTGTGGGCACATTGTACGAGGGTACGGTTGACCGATGACTTGATGCTTGGGTGATGGAAGGAGCGCTGGTTCAGGTACCGATCTGTGTGCGTGGGTTTTCTGTAGATGTTGTGGTGTAGGGAGCTGTCTGGGTTTCTGGAAATGCCAACATCAAGGAACGCTATCTTTTAATTAATTTGTTTTTATTTTTTTCAATCGGCTATTGCATTGGGAAGCAACAGTCAATAATGTATATTAAAAACAAGGTTAAAATTTGCATAACTGAGCTAATTTGCACAATTAACCCTAACCTTCCCAAATCCTCCAAAATCCTCTTTGCTAAAGTGAAGGATTTTGAAGGATTGAGGTTATTAGGCATACTTGCCTTTCCATTGTACATGTACATCCATGTTTGTTGTAGTGATTGCAAGGTCAGTGCTTGGGTCAGTGGACACTGTTTATTGCTCCATACATGCAGGGACCATACATGTATCACAGATTAGAAACACGTGTGTGCATACACGTCATGTGGTTGTGGGATTCAATGACGGGTCTGAGACACTTTACTGTACAGGACCAGTAAGAAGTGAGTGATGCATACGGTGGTGACCGATTTCTTCAAAGATGTTTTCACCACATGCACCATGGACGAAGAAATGATCAGCACCGACTCGGCTCGACTGTTCCCGAATTCCGGACGAGCCTGTGAGTCCGGTCCAGACATCATCCGTCCAGTAACACAGCGAGAAGTGTCACTCCGTCTGGGCCGGATGAGCAACTCTGCCCCAGGAAAGGATTGGTTGGAGTATCGTCACATCAGACAAGCCAACTGCACCAGTCATGTCACTGTCACCCACAAGCATTTTATTAACCAAGAATGTATTTTTGTGATTTATCTTTGAGCATCCTACTCTTTGGGATTTGGTTATGACTGCTTTCCTAATAGGGGCCGTCCATAAAGTACGTACGCACGAAGGGGGGTTGTTGACATTGCGTACACCATGCGTACAGGGGGAGGGGGTCCAAGCCAATGCGTACCGTATGCAAACCGACAATTTGCTTTTAATGAATTATCATGAAATCAATGTACTATCTCATTTAAATAACTACCAGGACCAGCTTTTGTGCATCGAAAAACAGTCATAACACAGTACCCTTCACCCCAACCAAAAGTAAATTTAACTTCCCAGCGCTATCGCCAGCCAACTTCGGCCTATAGTCTAAGACCATTGTCACCACTCTGAACTTGATATTAAATGTGTTGGGATACGAGTGATAACAACAAATAAAAGAAAGACGAACACCAGATATACATATTTCTTGAAAACGAAATTATATTAAATTACTCATTATTTACATTATGTACAATATTATGAAATAATTATTTTGCTAAACCAAGCTGGACATTATTACGTTGCCGAGTATAATATAGTGTTGAATTATTAAGAAAAATTTTACTTTGAAATTTCCTAGGAAAACCAGGTGCTTAAACGGATAACGAAATTCACTTCACACGACTAAGTAATAATAATAATAATGTGTGGACTTATATAGTGCAAGTATCCACCAACTAAGTGGTGCTCAAGGCGCATTCTTTTACGTGCATTACACAACACACGGGACCTACGGCTTTATGTCCCATCCGAAGGACGAAGCAATTATGGTTAAGTACCTTGCTCAAGGACACAAGTGTCACGACCGGGGTTCGAACCCACACCCTGCTGCTGGCAACACCAGAACTTGAGTTCGGTGCGCTAGACCGCTCGGCCACGACACTCCAAGTATATCAACACTCACACAAACAAACAAAAAAGAACTTTAAATTAATATGTTTACATTTATGACCTAGTCTTTATAGTCTTCTTTGAGGTTAATTAAATATAGTAGGTTACGCCTATAACCTGTCCTCATAATTATTTTAAAGTGTTCAGAAGTTATTTCTCGGATATATCTCTTGGTTGGATCTCTTGAGTCCACCTTCTCTCGTAAGTTCTTCTTCCGATGACTCTCGACTCTCGATTCTCTATACTTGCCTCTGCGGGCTTCTATCCAAACATATCGGCCATCTAGGATAACATAGATGTATAATACCGAATACAGTTTTACTAATAAATCTATTTTCCAAACAACATTTCCATAAATTTAAATACCATTCACTTCAAAACAACTCATGTTTTAGTTTCAACGTTTATATAATAGTTTTTGTTTCTCTTCAACGACTACTTCATTATTTCATTTCCAAATGACTGGTTTGTTTTACACTATTCTTATACATAGAGATTTCTTTATAATAAAGTTAATGTTACACATAATCATTCAAACTTACGGTTATTGTATTGTTGCTGATCTTTAACGGCGAGGAAGAGTGCTTCTATGTATGATGTGGACCGGCAAGGCGATGTTTTTGCCTACCAATGTTATGGTGATAAGTTTGGCCTGTTTGCCAAATCTTACTTACCAAATCTTACTTACCAAATCTTACTTACCAAATCTTACTGTTTAAATATTAGCTTGATCTACAGATACTTAGATCACTGAATTTGCTGATATACAGTTATACCGGTCCTAAAAGATAAGCTTACTCTTGTTTTCGATGTTCTCTCTCTTAGATCATTTTGTGTTCTACACACTATCTCACTTTACCCACACACACACAAAATATTGCTTTGTTACCAAGACGTAATAGGCCTCACATGACAGAGTAAAACGTTAATCGAACAATAACCATGGCTAACAAAATAAAGCAAGCATTGTTATAATATTGATCATCGTTGTTGTAAAAGACGCACTAACGCCAAGTGGCTAAAACGGGAAGTCCGCGGGAACTATAAACACCACTGATTGGACTAAAACTTTTGGACTAGACGATTATCTTGACAGGTAAGTGCGAAAAAGCGAACTCGCGGAAAGGTAAGTGCGGACAATAGCTACACGTACGAACGGGACGATACAACAAAACCGGGACGACAAACAATTAATTAGGAACGCTGTGACAACCATCCTTGTTGCTACCTAGTTTTATTTTTTTTCAATGGCCTGTCTAGGCACAATTACATGTACTGCAGGTAAACAAAAAAACAAACAAAAACAAACAAACACAAAAACAAAAAAAACAAAAAAAAAGATCTACATCTTGTATATCAACTGCCTCTTGTTCAAACACATTTTCGTGAAAAGCGTTATTCACTCAATAAACCACTCATGAAACCACTCTCAATAAACCACTCATGAAAAGTCAAGGGCAAACTGTGCAAAAAAGTGTATCAGGATATATTTTTTCCTTTTTTGGTTCAAATATGTCATCATTAACTGCTGTTTTATATATAAAATATATCGCTGTTCAATCATTTCCAGGTCCGTTAATAAAAATGTTTGCCAATTTTTTTCTGTCAACATTTTGTGATTTATTTCGGTCTTTGGATGCGACATGCGAATCATACTACTACAGCAGGTGTACTGTGACGTTTAATGATGCTAGAATAAGGTAGTCTGAGAAGTCAAAAAGAGATATGGAATGCGTATGCGTACAGGGGGGGAGGGGGGGTTGGAGCCACTGCGTATGTCATGCGTACAGGGGGGAGGGGGGGTCAAAAAGTCGACATTTCGTGCGTACGTACTTTATGGACGGCCCCATATTGCTTTCTTTTTTTTTAAATTGTTTTTGGTTGTTTACAATATCAATCCATCGTTCTCATGTTTTTGTTCTTGGCCTCATTTCACTTGCCCTGCATTTACACCCACCTGTTTTTCATTGTAATGCAGGGTGTATTTATGGGGGTTGGATTCTGAGGCTCTGCGCTCTTTGATCATCAATCATGTGTGCACAATAACTGTCTGGTTTATGCCTATGTGTATTTCTCACGGTTCACGCTAGTACTGATGGTGTTTATCTTCAAATTTTGTCTTAGATTTTTTTATGGAGAACCCCACTAGCTAAGTTTCTTTATTATTTTCCTTTAATACTCTTTTGAGTACATTTTTAATACTTGTAATCATTGTACCATTGACAAAGATTGAATAAACTTCAGGTTAATATCTGTAGGTCATCGGGCAAGCTCGGTGGTCGAGAGGTTAAGACATCTGCACTAGTAAGCAGGAGGTCATGGGTTCGAATCCCGCCCGAGTCGCCTGTGTAGTTTTTTCACAGACACTCGGAAAGCACTGAGCATGCAGTGCTATACACACGTCGGTGTAGGGCAAAATTAAATCAATTATTTATCTCCCGACGCAAGAATTTCACCAATCTATATATAGGTACACTGCCAACATCATGAATTTAAGCAAAATGCACCTAAGGCCCAAATGCATAAATAACCCGGTCTTATCAAACCCCCGGTGTTGGCCCGGTCTTAAAATAGCTCGGTGTGACTCATGAAAGCGCTCGGTTACTCAAGCGTATCGCTTAGTTGCCTTCTGGACTCTGGCTCTGGGGTCGAACAAAAGGCTGGCTAATCGGATAAGTCACTGTTGTTAATAGATTATTCGCTGGCTAGCGATTTTGGAGAGTGGCAGAGATGCCAGTTACTACGATTTTGGTTTAATTTAGACGATTTCTTCACCCCTTTTAAGACTTCTGTGTAAATTTCCGTTTATAACATGTACAAATGTACACGTTAACATCAGTGGCGGACCGTCAAGGGGGGCTGGGGGGGCAGCCGTCCCCCGGCCCGGAGGGGTCGGACCCTCCCCAATTTTTTTTAACATTCTGGTGGAGGGGTGGGGGTGGGGGTGGGGTGGTTGGGGGGACCGGGCCCGAGCTGGAACTTACACAAATCAACCGGGCCCTTTATTTTGAGCTCCCTGAAAACATGAAGTGTAATCATGACGGGTCTCTCGGAAATCACGTGTGGTTAGGGAATGATGCCTGGGGGGGGGGGGGGGGGGGCCGACCGTGCGCTCTGCCCCCCGGCCCGGCGGTAACTTGTTCCGCTGTTAATATTTCCCCAGCACATAACATTAGGATGGACTGTATGAATCTTAGTGCCTAAATCTGCGACTATGTGGCTGTGTGTACATTAAAATATAATTCCCCTTAATTGGTAAATTCGCCTGTATCGGCATAAACAAGCGCCACAGCTTCCCAGGTCTCCGCAGTTTACGTGCAAACATAACTTTACTGTAAAAGCGTTGGCACCGTGAGTGAAAACGTCTAAACTGATGTGTCTATTTTAATATGCTATATCTCCAAATCCATTCATATTAATACAACACTGAAGTTTTAAAGGTTGTGGTTGTGTTTTGTCCTGGAAGAGTTTACATAAAATATTGTTCTTCGCGGAGATTTTTTTCTATTCTTATTTCACGAACCCATCACAGCTGGAGTAGGCTCAACAGGCGGAACAGCCAAAAGGGCCAATAAAGGTGACCCTTCCAATCACTGAGTGCATTACGGATCACGTGATGCATTTCCTGCTATTCCGTGAAAACATACTCCCCGTACACAGGTTTTAAATCACAAATCATTTTGTGCCGTGACCACTTTCGCTCGATTTTCAAGTATTAAAAATTGAAACATTTTCAAGCAGTACTAGTAGCACTTTCCCTGTTTTTGTTCATAAGGAAACTTGGTTTATATTGAGAAGAATTCTTCCTCTCTTCAAATCTGGAATCATAACTGAAAAAATATGTTCTTGTTCTTTAAAAAACGATTTTGAAAAGGGCATGTTTTGTACTGGTTTCTGGGTGTGTGTGTGTGCCCCCATAACCGCTACCTTGTGGAGTCCTATAACAAAAGGGAAAGGCAAGAACAATTCCGTCCATAAAGTACGTACGCACGAAATGCCGACTTTTTTACTCCCCCTCCCCCCTGTACGCATATGCATTCCATATCTCTTTGACTTCTCAGACTACCTTATTCTAGCATCATTAAACGTCACAGTACACCTGCTGTAGTAGTATGATTCGCATGTTTCATCCAAAGACTGAAATAAATCACAAAATGTTGACAGAAAAAAAATTGCAAACATTTTTATTAACGGACCTGGAAATAATTGAACAGTGATATATTTTAAACCAAAACAGCAGTCAATGATGAAATTTTGAACCAAAAAAGGAAAAAAAATATCCTGATACACTTTTTTGCACAGTTTGCCCTTGACTTTTCATGAGTGGTTTATTGAGAGTGGTTTCATGAGTGGTTTATTGAGTGAATAACGCTTTTCACGAAAATGTGTTTGAACAAGAGGCAGTTGATATACAAGACGTAGATCTTTGTTTGTTTTTGTTTACCTGCAGTACATGTAATTGTGCCTATACAGGCCTTTGGGGAAAAAAATAAAACTAGGTAGCAACAAGGATGATAACTTGAGTTCCCTAATACGTTGGGGTTGCTCTTGCTCCCATGGGGATTGTAGAGCCTCAGACACGTCGCAATAGACGTGAATCGGTTCGACGGGTGGGAAGATAAATTCACTTTTGGTTGGGGTGAAGGGTACTGTGTTATAACTGTTTTTCGATGCACAAAAGCTGGTCCTGGTAGTGCTGAAACTACCAGTCGCCGACTGGTCAATTAAGCGTTTTTGTTAATTATTTTGCGTATGAATTTAGTTGAAACCCCATTTTCCATGACTTTGTACATTATACGCTTGAGAAACATATTGCAGAGTTTGAGTGGCCACCATGCAGTCGTTTAGTAGTGGCCTTGATTACAAGTAGGCGAGGTCAGCACCGCCAAGGGATTTCCCCATCGAAATTGTACACAAAGCAACCTAATCCTCAGAGGTAATTGACCGCAGGCGCCAGACAGGCGTACGTCAACGAGCATTTGAAACATTGTAGGTTTTTTATGAATGAGTTGTTTACTACTAGGTCTGTGGGGGGGGGGGGGGGGGGGTTAGGGGACGGTGCTTTGGAGCAAGCCTGACTGAAAACAGCTGTTTGACTTGCCTGAAAAAAGACAACTGTTTGACTCACGTGGCGTGAAGGGAGCAATGTCTGGAAGTAATAATTGTTTGGCACGCTCTTTGCAGTCAAGCATAGCGTATCTAGCTATAAACGGAGGAAGAGTACATATAGGATTTGACTGCCCATTTAGCCACCCCCCCCCATCCCCGCTTTTTTTTCCCATGGTGGGAGGTGGGTTTTCAAAGTGTAAACATGGAGCTATAAAAAAAGGATGGTGTAAACAAATGAGTGGACCTTGAAAATGCCAGGGGACAGACATGATTTATTCAGCTCTATGGTTTATTACAACAGTCTTAGGGTGAGACAAGGGACACTGAAGGGGAATCTGGTACCCTGTAGCTCATGTTGGCTAAAGTAAACAATGGGACCACCCACAGGAGCCCCAACTATATCAAAACCCTTGATCCTCGGCCATATTACATCATTGCACATGTAGTTCTCGAGATGGCTTCATCACGTACGTCAGCTCCTGATGCTCTAGCTGGAGTTTTTTATGACACTTCTGAAGAAAGTGGCGATTCATCTGAAGATGAATCGGATGCAAGTAATATGGTTGCCTCTGACATCGATGAAAGTAGCCACAGTAGCAGCGAAGATGACGTCCCATCCCGGCCGGCCACGCCGGTCCAGCCAGCCACTCTGCCCCGGCCGGCCATGCCGCACCAGCAAGCCACTCCGCCCCGGCTGGCCACGCCGCCCCAGCAAGCCACTCCGCCCCGGCCGGCGACTCCGTCCCGGCCGGCCACGCCGCCCCAGCAAGCCCCACCACCCCAGAGAGCTGCCCGTGGTCGTCGGCCCCGTGCCCAGCCTCCTGCCCCACCACCCCAGCCAGCTGCCCGTGGTCGTCGGCCCCGTGCCCAGCCTGCTGCCCCACCACCCCAGCCAGCTGCCCGTGCTCGTCGGCCCCGTGCCCAGCCTGCTGCACCACCATTTGTTTCCCCGGATGGTAGGGTCTGGGACGACCAAGTGCCCGGAGCAGGAGTTGGACGAGCGCGTGCCGCCAATGTGATCCATGTCCGACCGGGACCGATAAATGTGGACCCAAATGCATCCAAACTGCACCTCTTCGAATTGTTTATGCCGGTTGCAATGTTGCAACTCATCGTCAACCACACCAACGTGTTTGGTCTGTCAAAGCGGGGGCAGCAATGGAAAAACATCGCAATGATGGAGCTACGGTCAGCCATCGGGCTACTGCTCTACATCGGACTGACTAAGTCGGGCCGTGAAAGGGTGAGATCTTTCTGGAGGCCTGGCATGTTTTGCCGACCCGTGTGCCAATCGACCACGTCTGGGACGAGATTTCAAGAGATTTTGAGGATGCTTCGTTTTGACGATATGACTACCCGACAGCAACGAAAGGAGAACGACAGATTTGCACCCATAAGAGAAGTGTTCGAAATGTTTGCCACTTCGTGTCGCCGATATTATAGCCCCGGCGAATGCCTCACCATTGATGAGCAGCTCGTTGCTTTTCGTGGGAGATGCTCCTTCAGGCAGTACATGCCCAAGAAACCGGCAAAGTATGGACTCAAGTTTTGGGCTTGTGTAGACAGCGCAAACCACTATGTTTGCAACATAGAGCCATACATCGGGAAGCAGGATGGCAGACGTGAAGTTGAACTTGGTTCCCGTGTTGTGAAAGATCTAGTGCACCCCTACTACGGAACGGGACGAAACGTCACATGTGACAATTTTTTTTACAAGCGCGGCCTTAGCCGAACACTTGCTAGACCAACGGATGACCCTCGTAGGAACCATCAAGGGCCATCGCCGCGAAGTCCCGAAAGAAATGCGCAAAGAAAGTGTACACGGCAGAGAGGTGAATTCATCCCGTTTTGTTTTCAACGACGACTTGACACTTGTGTCCTTTGTGCCAAAACAGAACAAGAACGTGACACTCCTCTCCACCATGCACTGTGACACAGTAACCAACCCAGTCACTAAGAAGCCACACATCATCGAGTACTACAACGGCACAAAAGCTGGTGTAGACACTGTCGACCAGATGTGCAGTGTTTACAATTGCGGACGAAAGACAAAGCGATGGCCCTTGGTTGTGTTCTACAACCTCATCAACTTGGCTGCAATCAACGCCTACGTCATATGAGATAGTACATTGATTTCATGATAATTCATTGAAAGCAAATTGTCGGTTTGCGTACGGTACGCATTGGCTTGGATCCCCCTCCCCCCTGTACGCATGGTGTACGCAATGTCAACAACCCCCCTCCCCCCTTCGTGCGTACGTACTTTATGGACGGCCCCTAAGGGAACTGGTCTCCACAAGGAATTTCTAAAGGACTCAGGTCTCCACAAGGAATTTGTGTACAAAACCTATGGGAAATTATTAATTACAGGGACAAAGGAAAGAACAATAGAGGTCTCCACAAGGATGCAAAAATGAGAATGTGTGTGTGTGTGTACACAATGCTGTCGTATTTCACAATTTATTACTGGTTCCTGTGACATGCGTCATAACTTCTGCAAAAATATTACACGATATACATAATTAGCGAAACCTATATCTTTCGTTTATATTATGTTTAAAATAATATACATAGTTTGAGTTGTTTTTTAGGGAACTCTTATAACAAAAAACACCCATCTTTAACACTGGCAAGTCTTGCGGTTTTAAGGATTAGCGCTGGTTCTATGAATCTACGGACTGCTGGCTGAACTTGTTCCCTTAACCGGGGGATTAGTGCTTTGCAAATTGGTTCTTTTGTTGTCCTGGTACTGGCTGGATAGCAAGCAAATCTCTCCAGACTCCATAATGAGGATAAACCCGGTCTGATTCAGATTTTAGCCAGGTAAACAATACTGGGTTCTGACAGGGCTACCAAATTCCACAGGGTTATTAATGCATTTGGGCCTGAGATAGCCCAATCATGCAGCACATTTCGACAAGACAGTTCTCATCGATTTTCAGTTGAATGTTCCGAGTATTTTTGGCCAGAAAAATGCGTGCCTGAGCGTGCATGCGCCCGGAATTTGGTGTGTGCATACGAATTGTACAGTGCTTTACAGAATGGCAGTGTAACTTCTGATGCAATATAAATGAAGAATGTGTGCTGTCGTTTCTATAGGGATCGGTACACTGCCATTCCAGTCAAGCAGACACAGATTGACTTCTTTATGGACTCTACTTGAGGACAGATGACAATAATTCATTCAAAAGCAAATGTGTCTTCTCTCTTACCTCTCAGTTCAGTACGGTATACATGTCCATGTACATGAGTTGCGTGCAGGTCCCACTGTAACAGCTCCATGTGATGTGTACATTTCATGCAGACAAATGTTGTTCTTTGCAATCTGAGTGAAAATGTCAAACAAAATACTGTAAGATATTAGTAACCATTTACATTAAATACATGTAGTGTTTTTTTTTAAGTCTCTAGATTTTTTTTTCTAGCACACTGGTGATGGAAATGTCCAATAGTGCATTATGCACACAATAATAATGTTAAAACAATTTTTAAACAGAAATCCAGACAAAAGTTGAAAAATGTTCACATGGGATGTTAATATATTATCAAATTGTGATCTGCAAAAAATATGTGTCTATAGTATTATGTAAGGATATCATAAAAGCTTAACCAACAGACTAAAGGTTGATATCTTTGATGGGTCAAATGGAGACCTAAGAGGAAGGTTGCAGAGCATCAATCAAACATCAAAAGACCTTGTGGATGCACGGCCACATTTGCAATGTTTGTATCTGAACATCATGGACATTGCCAATGTATTGCATTATGGAGTTATGCCATTTTTAATAATCAATAATTTGAATAATTAACACAATTGAATTCTTAGGTAAACAAGCAATTGAAAAGAAAACAAATGACAGAAATTAAACAACCTACTCACAAAAAATAAAATATTAAAGCCACATAGAAATCTCAATTTTTCAAATTTGCGATTTGTGACTCATTTTCACAGATCGGGTCACAAATAATTATGTAAAGTAATTAAAGTAAATACTAAAAAGGTATGTTGATATATTCGTAGCCTGTATGCACATATTGTTAGTTAAAAGTTGAAATTTAATATTACAGGTGTACATGTATCCTTCAAATCAGCTCCTGGTTTATACAATGGCCAGATCTATGCATGCGTTATGGCAAAAGAGAACTCTGCTAGATAATTGAACGACAACAGCCATTTTGTTTAACTCTGTAAGGGAGCGCTGTGCTCTTGAACTGGCTTCCAAGTTTAACATGCACCAATGCAGTAGTACATCTATATTCCCTCAACAATAATAATAAAAATCAATGTACATGTAGGCCAGCAGATGCTGATGGCAGTGGATCGTCACAACAAGGTCAAGAAATTTTTCCCAACTCGACTTGCAATGAACCATGACTTTTACATCTCAAGAACACCAGACAAAGATTGTTCTCTTAAGTCCTCACTCAACATGTAACATTGCTACCTACATGAATGACATCAATAAACTCGCATTGGATGAGGGGTAAAGAAGGGGGTGATCATTGCTAGTATTGCTTGTTGATGGTGGTGCCGACTTCAATGTCAACCACATTGTCAATGAGCGTTATTATGGCTGGCTTTTCTGGAAGTGTAAACCTCGGTGAATTGATCGTGATGTCCCGTCCAGGGGATTCTGCTTTGAATCCAATTGAACATGTCTGGTCACCATACACACAGTCTTTGCCCTTTGTACACCTCCCTGCAGTGTTAGATGGAGAGACCTGTCCACCATGCACTCAAAGACATCGTCAAACAAAGACTGTCGCAATATGGGAGGGTTCTGTCTGGAAGGCATTACACTTTCGCCGAGGAACCCGAGGTTTTCAACGGGACAAGTTATAGGATGAGAGTGAAAAAGAGCATCCCACGGTGCTGTGCATCAGAGACTGAGAGGCCTGGGTGTCCTATGTTGGACAGACCAGGACTTGCACCCGATGCGGAACACCCGGCCATATGGCCTAAGATTGTGAGATCGTCAAGTGCTCTAAGTACCCCAATAAATTAGTTTGAGCAGTTTGTGGGGATGAGGGGCAACAAGTTTAAGGTGTGCCCAAATTCCTTCGCAAATCGTGCGAACCCCACCAAGAGGTGGACCAATATGGCGGCTGAGAACGAGGTTATTCCTCCTTCGCAGCCTGTTGCTTGGAAGGTAGAGTCTCCTCCTTCACCGGTTTTGGTGGAGGGGGACTCTCCCTTTCTCCGTCTAGGGCTTCGGCCCATGTAGAGGCCATAAAGGGGGATGTTCCTCCGCGGTTTATTGTTTCCAAGAAGGGGAGGCCTCTTCCTAAACCGGTTTCGGTGGGGAAGGAGTCTTCTTGCTGGGATTAAGGACTATAAAAGACTAGTCAAGTATCAGTCTTTGGTAGTTACACCTTAGCATTTCCAACTCAAAGATCATTTTTTGAGTGCCTTTCATTCATGATGGACGCAATATTGAATTTGACAGAGCTTTACCATTTTGGCAAGATTTTCCCCCTAAATAAGCAGGCAAAGTAATGGACAGAATTACATCTCAAGGGTTAAGGTTGTCATCACCTCTGGGAATATAAATGTATTATGCTGCCAGCAAAGGCCATTATAACATCAATTAAACTGCAATTTGCATTCCTGTTTATGTCAGCATTCAAGGCCATGATGACACCAATGCTGCAAATGTTTACTACAAGGTGTATAAACTGATTAGTCACAAATCAAGCACTGGAGATGCACATACAGCTACCAATGAGACTCTGTAAGGCCTTAGTTCATCCAGTTAATAGACGCATCTGCTGACAAGAGCCAGAGGAAATAATGACAAGATCAATCAACCACTGGAGATTCACATTATCAGCATAATATTCTAAAGTTATTGTAGAAGGTGCTCCTTGGGTGTGATTTTAGATATCTGCAAGATTGGATTTTAATCCATTTATTTCTTTGTACATTTATTTCTTTGTACACACAATCACAGCTTAATACTTTTGTTTAATGACGGATGTTTCACCGTGAAGGTCTTTTCTTTGAGAGAATGGAAGACTTGTGTGAGATTGTTAGGACAATAAAGTTAATCCAGTATTTAACCCAATTCGTTCGCGACTTACTTCGTACGATGTGGCAGAAGGGATGCAGGACGCGTTTGCAAATGATGGCCTTTGCTAATCTACAGAAGTCGGAAGGGCGTACGGACCTTGCTCGATTCATTATAAATAGGGGCCAGAAAGTGGTCGAAGAAGTGATATAGTTACATGTATGTTATACGCATAATTATTGTATAATTAGCATTGCATATTTAGGTTCGAAATGTAAAAATATGATATTTGTACTATATACATAATCTATTTTGGACTTGGAAACACTTTTATGTGGACTCTTAGCCAGTTCAGTGAAACCTTCAGTGTCCAATGAAATAAACAAACCAAGCGGTATCCAATGACAATGCGCACCTTATAAAATGTTTTCATGCACCCCCGTTGATAACGAGGGCGCTTCACATGTATACAAACCAGACGGCACACAAGACGTCTGCAGTGACGCTGTTTCATAAGATGGTACTAATTATGCATATAGTTTACATCTATTGAGTGGTTTTGCTTTTCTAAGCACATAGACTCCGAATCACGATATAGAGTTTCACCAACTGTAAGTTTAATGCTGTTGCGTTTAAAAACTGTAAAATAAATGTTGATACAAAATCGGCAGTGTGCCGCCACTCTTGAACTGTGTGCAAAGTCTACGAGGGGTCACAGAAAACACTGTCAAATGTACACACCACATTGAATTTATCTCTGCTGAAATCACATTTTGTACTCGCATTTACAAAATATAGGTTACATGTAGATATGACGAGAAAAGTGGCAGAAAAATATTTTCCAAATGTAGTTGTTCCATACAGTTTGTGTCCCACATCTTTATGGTTGAGTGTTCCTAAGCTGGAATTAGTATAAGGAAATTGTTAAGCACTCTTTCTGTTGTGCAAAACATGGCTTAGACATCATTGTGCACTGTCACTTGATTGCAATTCATTTTCATTGTATATTCTCCTTTGTCCATGAATGGCCACTCAGCTTTGTAGATACCTGCAATCGTAGACCACCCCCCCCCCTATTGTCCCTCTTTTGTTTGTACTTTTTGAGAAGACCTCCATATGTTTTGTACACGAATCTCAATAGTGGATGTTTGTCAATAGTGGACTGTATTGTCCTCTATTGTTCAATGTCCACTATTTGAATGCATATACATGTACAACCCCCCTACCCACTACTCCACCCACTACTCCACCCACTACTCCACCCCTTACTCACTCCTCCACCTCCACCCCCACCTCAATCCACCCCACTTCCCTTCCATTCCCTGACTACCAAGTGTCAACAAATAATCCCAATCAGTCATATTTAGTGTTGTGGCCGAGCGGTCTAGCTTACCGGACTCAAGTTCTGGTGTTAGCAGCAGAATGTGGGTTCGAATCCCGGCTGTGACACTTGTGTCCTTGAGCAAGACACTTAACCATAATTGCTTCTCTCCACCCACGGGTTAAATGGGTACCTGTGAGGGCAGAGTTGGTTGATTAGCCCTATATGCGCTGTAATGGCAGCAATTGAGCTGTATACTCTCCAGGGAGCTGAGATGGTTTCAGGAATGATTTATGAGCCTTATGAGCAGGGGTAATAATATAATGCGCCTTGAGCACCACTCAGTTGGTGGATACGTGCGCTATATAAGTCTACACATTATTATTATTATTATTATATTTATAATAGGGACCGTCTCTAATTATGTTTTCACAGAATGCATGGGAGCTACACAGGGCACAGGAAGAACTGGAACGGGCTACTCTCACGCGAATTGAACTTCTTCACCAAGCTGCCGAGGCTGGCTGTAATTGCAATGGAGTGTGGCTGGACTGTGCTCGAGAAATATCGATTCAAAATAAAATTGAGATAAGTACATTTGTATACGGCATATATGTGTTGTTACAAAAGGGTCGAGGAGTTTTGGAAATGTACTGTTTCCACTCTTTCCGATGCCTACTTTCAACAGGATTTTCGTAAAGCTTACGCTGGTTGGCGGACTCTCAACGAGGGTTTTGACAATGAACTCCTCTGGTGGGAGGATGTCAAGCAGCGGATTAAAGATTTTTATTTCTAGCCACTCGTGGAGCTTGTCTAGGAAATGGAGACAGAAGTGAAGTTCTCTTCTTCAAAAGTCTTAATTTTATTGTATCTAAACTTAGTGCTGGTAGTACGGATCCAGATCTGTTGCTCCAGCGTGAGTCTATAAAGAAAGAGTTGGAGAAGTTGGATGGCTTTGAAGCGGAGGGTGCACGGATTCGTAAACTTGAGGAAGGGGAGAAGCCATCCAAGCACTTCTTCCGGCTCAAATCGGCTCAGTCTAAAGCTCGTTTGATTTCATCGGTGCGTGCCCCGGGCAGAAACGTCTATGACACTACTGATGAACATCAATGTTTATAGAAACTTATTTCGACCTTTTTGTGAGGATCCTGTCGAAAAAGATTTACAGTCTTATTTTCTAGACAACTTCAATATAAGTGCAGCCGAGGACCTCCGTGTTGAACTCGAAAGCTCGCTTGAGCTTTCCGAGATTGATGCGGCAGTTCGCAGTATGGCCAATGGTAAGACGCCAGGTGAGGACGGTCTACCCAAGGAATTTTACATCTGTTTCTTGGATTTAATTGGGCCATACCTCCTTGGCGTTTTTAATTGTGCCTTTAATGTTAATTCGCTGGGCTTTTCCCAACGAATGGGTATTATTACCCTTTTAGACAAACAAGGGGATCCTTTAGATCCCCAAAATAAACGTCCTATTTCTCTTTTGAATGTGGACTATAAAAATTCAGTCAAAGGTCTTGTGTTCTAGGCTTGGCAAAGTTTTGCCAGATTTAATTAGTCCTTTTCAGACTTGTGGGGTCAGGGGGAGATCCATCCATGATAACTTGGTGGCTTTCGCGGATGAGAAGAACCTTGACTCCCTCGTCATTTCTCTGGACCAGAGTAAGGCCTTTGACAGAGTCAAATGGTCTTTTTTATTTAGGATCCTGGAGCGTTTTGGCTTCGGCCCTAATTTTATCCACTGGATAAACATTTTATATACTGACATTTTCAGTAAAGTTTTAATTAATGGTCACTTGTCTGACCTTTTTTTAAATTATCCAATGGAGTGAGACAAGGTTGTCCCCTTTCTCCTCTTCTTTATGTTTTATTTATAGAATCTTTTGTTGTTTCTATTATGAAGGACAGTCACATCAGTGGCCTTTCTGTCCCTGGATCGGGTGGTTTGCAATGCAAAGTCGTTCAGTACGCTGACGACACCACCTGTATCGTTGGTGCGACTGTTCAAAGTTATTAACTTGTTCGAACGAGCGAGTGGGTCTCGCCTCAATATGAATAAGTCTCAGGGCTTAGTTTTAGGGACTTGTCCTGAATCAATTTCTTCTGCTGTCCCTATTAAATGGACTGCAGAACCTATTAAAATCAATGGTGTTCTAGTCGGTAGGGGTGACATGGCTCTTATCAATTGGAATCAACACGTTTCTTCTGTCCTTTCTACTATAAACAGGTGGAAAGATAGAACATTAACCCTCTCAAGGAAGGTTTCAGTTGTAAATACATTGGTTCTTTCACCTTTGTTTTATTTAGCTCATGTTTTTCTCATTCCTGCTTCTGTAGAGAAGGTGATAACCAGAGCAATTTTCAATTTTATCTGGTTGAGTAAGACCGAATTAGTCAGCAGGTCAGTTTTGTACCAGCCACTCGATAAGGGTGGACTTGGTCTCACTGATCTGTGCATCAAATGAGGTGTCTGTGGGATGATGTTGGCCTGCCATGGAGGTATTTTGGCCTTTACTGGTCCGCTTTATCTCTCCGCAGGGTTTCCAGCTAGTTTTGGTCTAACTGCACGCCTCATTCCTTCGAGCCCGTTCTTTTTTATGTGTATTTTTGCAGGTTAGTCCTGCTTGTTTTTAATAATAATAATAATAATAATAATAATAATAATTTAAAAATTTATATTGCGCTCTTTACATGGAGATGATCAAAAGCGCATAACAATGACTTGAAACAGAGGTAAAAACTGACATGAAAGAAACACAAGAGTTGTGAAAAAAGTTTGAGATAAAGTCAGGTCACCAGGTCAGAGCCCAAACCGCAGTATGGGGATACGTCTGTCCCGCCGACAGGGGATTAATAATATTAATAATTACTTAAGCCTACCCCTGCCGACATCGATAATGTCTCGACCTTTTCAGGAGACAGACGCCTCTAACCCTACCTAGGTAATTTATACATGTCTAACTACCTGACACGGCGACCCTAGAAGTAGAAATATAGAGAGAAGGCAATAAAACCAACAATACATTTTTAACTTAATGGCGGATGTCGACTGGACTTCTGTGACAGTGAAGCATCCTTATGTTTTTTCTCGACTAGAAGGCCGTCAAGCTCCCCGACATCTTTGTCAGTGACCTCAATGAGGTTTTTAGAAGTATTCATAACTCCAATTTAGATCACCGACTTCGGGATCTGAATTGGAGAATAGTTTGGGGCGCTGTTAAAACAGCGCACTGTGTTTTTAAATGGGGGTATTGGGAACGGGAAATGCCCACGGGCCAATTGTGGCAACCGGGAGTGTGTTTCTCATGTTTTCTGGGGTTGTTCCTTCCTTTCCCAACTTTGGGTTTGGGTGGAGCATGTGGGGGGAAAAATCTTCCCTTACAGAGAACTTATTCGACAAGTCATATGCTACCGCTGAACAGCTACTTTTACGTATTAAAGGTGGCCTAAGGGAACGTATTAGGGCAGATTTTACTCTACTAAATAGGAATGACTTCTGCACCACTTGGTGTGTAGGCAGAGCATTATGTGATGTAGAAAACGACCGGCTTTTTTTCCGGCACATGTAATTGTGTAAAGTTTTGGAATGGAAGGGTTAGGTTGTTTCCCAGCTTTAGCACATCTTCCTCCTGTGGAACGTCATCCTTCTGTCCCTATGGTATAGATTGATTTGATTACAAACCTTTCTTATGATTACAAAGAAAGTATCATTAGTGGTGTTCTTGACCGTCATTGGGCAGTATTAAGTTGTGCACAGCATCCTATTTGATGTGAAATATTCCTAAAATTTTAACGGATGATTTTAACCGAGTCGTGGATGCCGAGTTGCCAATGAATTATCCCAACTCATGTAAAAATTTTCATTAACTGGATTGGTGGCTGTCTTTACACTCGTCTGATATTTCTTTTACATGATGTAATGTATCCATAATGTATCCATACTTCATCATATGACTTCGTGTTTATGTGTCAAGTACTGTGGATGTGGTGTCTTGCTTGCATTCACCATACCATTTTACCAACCATGATGGGATTATTTAAAATTTTAATTGTCCTGAGACTGTGGGCGTTGGGAAGGAGTTTTGGAAATGTAATGTTTCTACCCTTTCTGATGGCTGCTTTTAACAGGATTTTCAAAAGTCTTATGCTGGTTGGCATAAACTCTGGGAAGCATTCTGACACATGTTACCTGCTCCTTCATAATCAAGCTCCATCACTTGTGGACAATGACTGCTAAAAGACCGCATGGCAGAGACACTGATCACCACTTTCGATGTATAACAGAACATCTTAATGCCCACAGAGAAAGCTCAACTATCATCCTGTGACTGTAAGTATATATGTATGTGAAATCTTTGGCAGAAACAGTCGGCATTCTGAAAACCACAAGAATTCATATCACTAGACAAGCTACATGTACAACTATCATCGGCTATCCAACCAGATACTCCTCCATCAAACATGAACACTTCACAGCTCCACATTCACACCGTGGGTTAAATTTCAGAAAGTCCTTCCAGGGCAACTGGGATAAACTCAACAAGAGGGCATTAGTGTTTGTGGTAGCACCATGTAATAATCTTGAGTTGTGTGGTTCGAGGGTAACTTGACATTTCAGTCAGTGTGCTCTTGAGAACCAAGGTGTCAGAGAATGCAAATTTGATAATATATCAGGTTGAGTTTTCGGGAGTGGTAATTATGTTATTTAAACTACACTTTGATTATTCAAATGACCAACCAAAGTTTATATAAGGTATTCAACAATCATTTAATTGTTGTTACTATTCCTGTCATTGAATGTTGTTCTGTTTTCTGTTTTCAATGTCTTTTTGTTTTCTTTATTTCCATAGTTGAAGTTGCTGGCATGGTTGTTTGTATGGTGGTTGTCATCATTCACAAGAGTCTTATCTAAAATACCAATACCGGGCCAATTATTATTTATTAAATCAACCCAGCCGGCACGCAAGCTTCATAAAAAGCTTCCCGGAATTGTACCAATGATAAGGAAAGTCCAATCTTTAAAGAAGAAGTACGACGAAGAATTCTAAATAATTTTGAAGCCCACCGAGACATCATCTGGGATGAGGATTGATCCCAAGGCACTTCACAAGTCCCTCATGTATGTACATGTATATGACAACTTAGATCATCTACCTCTGGTTCCCTACATTTTGTTGAGCCCAGAACTCATTTTTATACTTTTGCTGACAGAGCATTCTCCGTCTATGGCCCCAAAATCTGGAATAAGCTTCCTGCAACTATATCAGAGATGCCAGTTCAATTCAACACCTTCAAGTCACTTCTTAAAGCTCACCTGTTTCAGGAGACTTATTAACAATTTTCATTCTGTGCCTCAGCGCCTTAGAGCAAACTTTTGATTTTGGCGCTATACAAATGACTTTTGATTGATTACGTTGATGGCCAGCAATGTTGGAGGCTTTACGGAGATGCCAGGACATTTGGCAGGAGGCAAACCACTGTTTTTGGTATTACTAATACCAACAATTGCCAAGATCTGAAAGGGCATGGCTGTCATAGTTCTTACGACTTCTGGCGTATTGCACTGTTCTACTTTGCAGACGATCGACCGAACTTAGAAGCAAATGGGTGCAGCAGATGTTCGGAGAAGGCCATCAGATCTATTTATCTTCAGATTCCAAGTTTCAGGATGCCATCGTTGGTGGAAACATTGGACTGCTGACGATCTCCGGATTCAACAACTTCAGAGAAACAACAAAACTAGAAAACGAGTTGTATGATCCTGCAAGCGGTGTGAGATCTGCGCTGTCTTTATCTTTTGGCAGACAGCACAAAGATATACCGGTATTGTTGAACATACCGCAGGCAAACTTTGGGGTGTGCATTGACCATGCTGTGACAAGGATAATGGAGCATCAAATCCGCGCTATTTATACATGTAGGTATAAATTTATACTATTTATAAATGGTTACAATGCAATTTGTATTCCTGTTTATGTCAGCATTCAAAAGCCATTGATGACATCAATGCTGCAAATGTTTACTACAAGGTGTATAAACCAATTGGGGATCAATAAGATAAAAAGCTATGGTTGCCAATCGCAAGGCATTTAGTTCATCCAGAAAATAGATATACATTTATACGATTTAGAGAAATTAGACAATACAAATCAAGCCACTGGAAATGCACATACAACTATGGTTGCCTCCGATGAGATCCTGTAAGGCCTTAGTTCATCCAGCTAAAACAATCGTAGTATTGTATAATCTTTTGACATTGCGTTGTTTTGACTTGGACTCGAGACAACCGGTAGTAATGTACACGCATATGTCCATTGTTGACGCGCGCAAATCAAACGCGCGGCAGTATAATACACACAGCCAGCTAGCTAGCCAGGCAATATGTAAACATGTAGACATACGTATGCATATGTACACATACGTACTGCAGACGTTCTATAATAAAATCACTGGTAGGTAGAATGTTTTCGATGGCAGAATTGCCCGCCGCCTTGTGATGGTTCGGAATGTCGCCACCTGCCGGTGTTTGTTTTGTCGAGTGGTATTTTTGCAATAGCGCCACCTTGAGTTATTTCTTGACCATGCCTGTTTCACAATATACGAGCCGTTCTGAACGGACGAGGGGGAATTTTCTCGTGGGATTTTGTGAGTATCGCTTCTCGGCCTTAAAGCTAAGACATTTTTTCCGTAGTAAAGGGCAATCGCTGACTTACACCAGTCTTCTAAACCCATTATTTGTGAAATTATTCCTGACTGTTGCTTTAAGCAACTTATAAGTCTTGTTATTTTTTCCGTGCACTCAAGTACTGCTTTAAGTTTTGTTCTTTTGCACAATCTTTCTTCGTCGCGGCTTACTGTTCCATTGAGTTCAGTGAGCCGTTGACTCCCTTTCTTTTCCTTTGTTTGTTGTTCTATTGAACACTAGTATACGGGCGAAGCTAGCCCTCTTTTTCTTTTGTGTGTTCCCTGTGTGACCATGGCCGAAGGTTTGGTGGTTGCACAGGGTACAATGTGTCCTAAATTGTTTTATTTTTACATATGTGTAACGTGTGTTTCCTTTCCTTTTTAATGTTGTATGTTACCGTGCAATAAGTGTAATTTTAATTACAGTACATTTACTATTTTAAATGTTTATCATATTTTTGTACAATAGAAATCTAATTATATATTTTTATATTTGTAAGCCAGTGGCATTGGAGTTGAAGGCCTTCGTGCCATAGTTTTTAAGTAAACTTTTTTAACTCCAGGCATGTGCTACTGGTTAACTGTTCTTGTTTGTATTGTTGTTTGTTTTGATGACATGCCAAATAAATAATAATAATAATAATAATAATAATAATAGTTGTTTGCCTCGGGAAACAAAGCATAAAGATTTAGCTTTGTTTCCTCGGGGTTCTTGTATCTAATTATTTTTGTTTAGCTGTATATACGCAATACCAGACCGGCAAACAACGGTCTGGAATTGTGCTTTTTTTGTATAGCACTACTACAAGTCGTAGTAGTGTACTTGTACGTAATTTCTAAGCTACCCAAGTAGGGTAATTGTATTTATTATATAGCACTACTACAGGTCATAGTGGTGTGTGAGTGTATATATTTATATATCAGGTTTTTTGCCCTATTTGGGCAATTACTCTTTCTTAACATCACTACAGGTCATAGTGGTGTGTGAGTGTATATATTTATATATCAGGTTTTTTGCCCTATTTGGGCAATTACTCTTTCTTAACGCCACTACAAGTTGTAGTGGTGAACGCTACATATAGTTATCCAAGTAGGATAACTATATATTTTTTGTCTTTACACTACTGCAGGTTGCAGTGGTGTGTTTATATTCTGTTAATTACCCAAGCAGGGTAATTTCATTTTATTTAACACTACTACAGGTAGTAGTAGTGTATTAAATTTGTTCACATTATCCGAGTAGGGTAATTATTTGTCTTTTTTCTCCTTTTTACAATGTCTTTCAGACAATATTATAACTGCTCAGTCGATCTAAAATTCGACCGTGCAGTATCTCCAGCATTTGTGTTCAAATGCTTACGTGAGAGGGACATAGTCCCTAAGGACCATTTGTTCGCCCTTCAATCCATGAGGGGCGGACGGTATGTTTTGATTTTTAAGACCCCCGCTCTATTGCGCAGGTTCCTGCCAGCCCTGTGCAACATAGCGGGGTGCAAAGTATCATCTCGTGGAGGAGTTTCGTTGGTGACGGTCCTATATGTGGACATGTTCACTGACGAAAGGATCGTCTCACGAAAACTTCGCGAGTACGGTGATATCATTTCGAGTAAGTTTGGCACGCATGGGCCTGAAGCCGAGACCATTAGCGGGGCAAGTCTATACATAATGCGTGTCATTTAATTTAACACTGCTACGGGTAGTAGTAGTGTAGTCTTTTCTTCATATTATCCGAGTAGGGTAATTTTTGGTATTTCTTCTCCTTCCCTGTCTTAGTATGTCTCTAAGACAATATTATAACTGCACGGTCGATCTTAAATTCGACCGTGCAGTATTGCCAGCATTTGTATTCAAATGTTTGCGAGAGAGGGACATAGTCCCAAAGGATCATTTGTTCGCCCTTCAACCGATGAGGGGCGGACGTTTTGTTCTGATTTTTAAGACCCCCGCTCTGTTGCACAGGTTCATGCCGGCCCTGTGCAACATAGCGGGATGTAATATTTCGTCTCGCGGGGGAGTTTCGTTGGTGACGGTCCTTTATATGGACATGTTCACTGACGAAAGGATCGTCTCACGAAGACTTCGCGAGTACGGGGATATTATTGCAAGTAAGTTTGGCACGCATGGGCCTGAGCCTGAAACCATCAGCGGGACAAGGCTTTACAAAATGCGTGTCAAAAAGAATATACCGACGGTTCTCCGCATCGGGGGCACCACTGTGATGCCTGGATCTTTTACTACGGTCAGACCCGGACATGCGCCCGATGCGGGGAAACGGATCATATGGCAAGTGACCGTGACAAAGTCACTTGCCATAAGTGTTTAGAAGTGGGACACGTCATTTCGGCGTGTCCCAACCAACCAGTTTGTACATTTTGTGGAGAGAAGGGGCACAGCTATCGGTTGTGTCCCAACTCTTTCACTGATCATGTTTCTCCAAAGCGTAGTTGGACTGATGTGGTGAGGGGAACCCCCTCCCCGCCAGAATCTCTGGCGGAACCACATTAGTCTAACGATGATAGCCCATCGGCCCCGGCCGATGGTACACATTCAGTTCAAGAGAACTCCCCCTCCACTCTGACCGATTCGTCGGTCTCGAGTGGGTCGGGGAGTTCCCCATCTTCTCCTTCATCGTCTGGGTCTTCGGACTCAGACACAGTTTCTGGGGTTGAAACCCCCATTGTATCAAGTTATAGCCTACCACCTGCATCCTGCTTGGGATGCAAGAAGGTGGCAGGTCCTTTCAAGGGTGACTTGCAGTGAGAATGTTTCCACTGCTAGCGCACTCTAGATAATAAATCTTGTTTTAGCCTTGTCGGATACGCCGATTGCACTGGCATTAACACCCGCCCAACCCTGGCTTGTGATGAGCCAGGGGGTCACTCGGCTGCATTTGACAAGGTACATCCCTTTACGGTCGTGGGTGGTAAGGGTAGGAAGAAGAAGAGGAATCGTCCCTCTTCGGATTCCGACTCTTCCACCAGGCCAACAGCCCTGGTGAAACGGGCCACCCCTGTGATGGGGAACAACCTAATCGACTCCTCTTCGGAGTCGGAAATGGAGCAGGAGGAGGTAAAGGACACTTGTCCTAAACCAACCCCTGCTCAGAGAACATCTAGGGGACACCCCCCGAAACCACCGGAGAGTGCCCCCACGTAATGTGTTTTTGTAATTCGAAACAGTGGTCATGATCGCCATCCTCTTATTAAATGTGAATGGGATGCGTGATCCCGTGAAGAGAAGACGTATTTTTTTATTTATGTAGGGGGTATGACATTTTTGTCTTCAAGAGTGTCATATCTCCTCTACAAATGACTTACATGTAGTTTATTGGCGGACGGAATGGAAGGGGAAGATGTTTGCCAGTTTTGGTACATCTTCCACTTATTGTACTAGTATCATTCTTCTTCCTGCTGGGAGCTCTTATGTTTTTTCAGATTCTTCCGTTGATTCTGACGGGAGATTCGTTTCTGGTATATTGCGTGGTCCTGGGGGAGGCAGGGGTGTTAGGCTGTGCACAGTCTACACCCCTTCTAATCCCAGGGCACGTCGTCTTTTCTTCACGGAATTATGCTCTTTTTTGACGGGTAATTTTCCTGTTATTTTAACAGGGGATTTCAATTGTGTGTTAGATATTGAGCTCGACCGTCGTGGTTCTGATTCCACATCTTTTGGGATTGGGGCCGATGAGCGACGTCGCCTCATGTCTGATATTTCTATAAAAGACTGTTGGCGGTCTTTAAACCCTTCTCAATGATCTTACACATGGTGTAATGCAGCAAACACCGTATCGAGTTCTGTTGATGTGGTGTCATGTCTGCATTTGCCATCCAATTTTCAGCGATCATGATTGCATTGTTTTGAATATGTGTAAGGACACAATACTGACTAACTTTCATGGTGCACAAAATGATCTTGATTTTCTTAAATAATTTGACTATTTTGAACTGTTTTTTATTTTAGATAATATTTGTATATATGTTTAAGAGACAAATAAAGATAAAATAAAGTGTGAATACGTGTTGTGTCACTTAATTCACGTTTACAAACCGATTTTATTGCCAAAATGGCATCTAAAAACGGGACATTAATTGAACAAAAGTTCATCAAATTAAACACTTTACGTATATCCCTTACTTATTTTCCTCACGACGTGCATATAACTTGAGTAACTTAATGAAGAAATAAACAGGCTCCTAAAAAAAAAAAAAATTTGACGAACCTCAAAAATGATCGCTATCTGTGTTCACGTTAGTTACACATCGTGTCCACCAAATCATACGATGTTAAAACGGCCAGATATTTTTTTTTTACAAAACTCATCCTAACCAAACTAAGCCATTGTTTTATTGGGAATAATCTACATAATCATGGTGTAAACATAGTTTTGCTTTGACTTTTATTGTTGGATACTAGACTGAAAAGTGGACACCAAGTAACTTACGTTAACTTTCACACGCCAATCGAGAAAATACAACAGGGAGGAAAATCTACTTGGCACATTATCGCTCCAATGCTATTTTCAAGTACAAGGGTGTCGATTCTCATGACTTCCAAGTAAATTACAACTTTCCACCAATATTTTTGTTCACCCCCTGTGTCCCATTTTTGTCAGCCAGTATTGTGTTCTTACACTTATTTCTTTCCCTGAGAGAGCCAGTGTCGGTCGAGGTTTCCGTCCTTGCCAATGCCGACTTTCAAAGGGATTTTCATGTCGCTCATATGGGCTTCTCTGGTGGGAGGAACTCAAGTCCCATAGCTTTTTATTATTTCTTTCTCTTGCCGCTTGGTTAAGAAAAGGCGGAAGCGTAGGGAGTCACTTTTGGTTTCCCTGCAATCTACCATTTACCAATTAAATACTGGACAGTGCAGCCATGCTGTACTTGCCCGGCATGATTTCCTGAATAATAATAATAAATTAAAAATTTCCATTTAAAAATGATCGAAAGCGCATAACAAAAATAAACACGCCATTTAATAAAAATATAAATACAAACAAAATTAATGATATTTTGAGCTTGCCAAGCCAGCTCCCAAACCTCAGTATGGGGTTACGTCTGTCCCGCCAAAGGAGGATCTATGTCAATATTCCCCCACTGGCATCGGTGATGTCTCGATCTTTCCCGGAGACAGACGCCTTTAACCTACCTATACTAATTAAGGAATAAAGCCTAACTGGCTTGGTTCTCATCAAAAGTGCGATTAATGCCCCGTTCCCACTATCACGATTCGCGCCACGATTGAAATCGTGGTCTTAATCGTGGAGTATTCGTGGTGATCCTATCAGATCTTATCAGATCTTATGGTCAGTCGTGGCAATCGTGTTGATCGTAGAACATGTTTCGACGGTTCAACAATTTTCTACGATCAACACGATTAATTTTTAATCGTGATCATCGCATGAGATCGTATTGGATCGTAACAAAGCGCGACAGATCGCATCTAATAGTGCTTCGAAATCGTGGTGATCGGGATCAACCTTGGACAAGACAAACACCACGCTCTGTTGAGATGCGCTGCGATCTCCCACGATCTGTCACGATCTGTTACGCTCTGTCGGGTACCATCGCTCACGACCGGACACGATTGACTCACGATTTGATACGAGTAGATGCGAGTAGATGCGAGTAGATACGATTAGTAACGCTTTTTCACGGGCGCTCACGATGTGTTACGAGTTCTCGCGACCATATATATACCGGACAAGATTGATTGAGCTTCATTCATCGATCTACACTTGAAGAGAGCACATTTGTTTGGTCAACTTGCTTTTGCTAGTATTTTTGGAGCCTTTTAGAGATGCCACCCAAGGGTACCAGAGGCAAGAAGGGAAAGGGCAAGGCTGCCCAACCCCTTGAGCCTGAACCAGTCCAGCCAGAGCCGGCACCAGAGGAGGCAGAGGAGGCAGAGGATACCACCCCCACCCAGAAAGCCAAGAGAAAGAAAACAGTAACTGCCTTTACTGAAAAGCAAAAGGAGGAAATAATTGAGTTCCTCATGAGAAATGAGGTCCTCTACAGCAAACGCCTTGCGGGGTTCAAGGATGTCACCCAGAAGGAGGATCTCTGGGCTGCACAGGCTGCCAAGATGAACACTACTGTGGCGCAACTTAAATTATGGTACTCAAGCATGAGGACCATGATGGGCCGGCTGAAGAAACGAGCCAGGAAGAGTGGGTCAGGAGGAGATGTCATTACTGACATGAACAGAACAGAGAAGTGGGTGTGGGATAAGTTCTCCTTTTTGATCCCTCACATTGAGATGTTGGATGCCAGAAATGTGGCCTCCTTTGCAGCAGCAATAGCAAGTGCCAGTGGCACTGAACTCACCCCCTCCACCAGCCCAACATCAGTAGTTGCCTCTACCTCCAGCAGGGCTCCAACACCACCACTCCCAGCAGCCTCACAACCAGCCTCGCAGCCAGCCACCCACACAGCCTCCCAGCCAGGGTCGGTCGGCTGCAGACGGGGCAGTGAGGAATGGGGGACCTCTGGAGAACTGAGTAATTATTATCTCCTCTAATAACAATTTCAATTTTATTTTATTTCACATGAAGATATACTTAGAGATATACTTACTAGAAATAATATTATTTCCCTCGCTTTCTCTCTTTCAGAAGACCTGCTGGTGCAATTCATGTCCAGAAGTACGGCTGCATCTGGCACCTCCTACTTTGGAAAGTATGTGGAGGAGACCCTGTCCAAGTTGCCTGGGGAGATCAGGAGGGATGCTGAGGCGAACATCATGCAGGAGCTGCACAGGGCTCAACGGGCAGCTGAGCATAGCAAGACGATTCCACCACCAAGCCAAGACCAGCAGGCCCCCTTCCAGTTCCAGCAGCAGTTGCAGCAGCAGTTCCATCAGTTCCAGCAGCCCCTGTGGCAGCCTAACCCCTCCCAGTGGCCACCTCGCCCTGTTGGGCCTCAAACCAGTGTCTGGGGTAGTCAGGACCACAGGTACGTCCAGCGACAGTTCCCCACGCTCCCGATGACCACCCCATTACCACCAACCAATGAGCCACAACCAGGACCCTCAGGGGACAGGGCCACCACCACCACCACCACCACCACCACTACCACCACTGCGCTGCCCTCCTCCCTAGATGACTCGTTGGTCAGCCTGCTGGGACCCAGTCCAGCAGCTGCCTGCAGTTTCAACCTCTCCTCCCAGCTCAACACATTTGATCCACTTACTGAGGGTGATGATGACCCAGACCTGCCCCAGACACAGGCACACCCCCCGGATGACCATTAGAGACTCCTTGTGGCAGAAGTCCCCCCAGAGACAGACTCCTTAACAGCTCTTTTTAGGGACACCCACTTCCACTCAAAAGAACATTATGTGATGATTCCCCAAAAATAATTGAAATAAAAAAAATGATATATTCAATGTGTTTGGTGTTTTTTGGGGAGGAGGGTAAGCATGTCAAAGTTGGGATTATCTGTTCATTTCTTTGGGTTTGAGTAGGGACAATCTCAAGTTAATTTTCTTTGATTTTGGGAGAGGAAAGGGGTCTTTTCCAAATTTCATTTCTTGTTTTTTGGGGAGGGAATCAATTGGCAGTCTGACCGTTGTTGAGGAAGGACCTGACGTACCACGGTCCTATCATCCTCTTCAACTGGGAATTGGGGGAGTCTCTGTTTGGGGGTCCCTCAGTCGGCAGCTGCATCATCATCACCACCATCTCCATTTCCTCCTTCATCCTCTCCACCTTCCGCGTTATGCAGCCCGGCCATCCTTTCCTGCCATGCGACCGCACCTTGTGGTGAATTGAAGAAGGCCTTCAGGAGTTCCCTCTGATGCTTTGCATCTGCTGTAGCTGAGTTGCGAGGTGCATGAGGTTGATCCACATCTGGCCAGTCCACTTGGTCCCTCCATGCCCCTGGGATGACATAGCGGTTTTCATCCTCATGGTCCACCTCTTGTGCTGCAATGCCTGGATGCCTCTGCCTCAGTAGGTTGTGCACAACCACTGCCGCCTCCACCATATCCTTCACAGTGTTGGGTTTCTGCTCTAGAGTTCTGAGGAGACACCTGAATCTGTTGGCCAGAATCCCAAAGGCATTTTCCACCACTCTCCTCCCCCTTGATAGTCTGTAGTTGAAGATCCTCTCCTCCCTGGAAATCCCTCTTCTGCTGTAGGGCTTCATGAGGTAGTTCTTGAGTGCGAAGGCGTCATCCCCCAGGATGAAGAAGGGCATGTCCTGGTGGTCATCAGGGCTTGCAGTCAGAGGGCAGGGTGGGGGGGACTCCTAGGGCTTCCTCTTCCAGGCCGTTGAACAGCTCAGAGTCGCCAAATATCTGAGCATCTGACATGTGTCCTTTTCCGCCAAGCTCGATCCACACAAACTTGTAATCTGCATCCACCAGAGCCAGGAGTGGTATCGAAAAGAAGCCCTTGTAATTGTAGTAGAGGCTGCCAGTGTGGATTGGCTTCTTGATAGAAATGTGTTTACCATCCAGGGCCCCAATGGCGTGGGGGATGTTCCATCTCTGCTCAAACTGGTTAGCTAGGGCTGTCCATCAGGCTTCAGGGGTCACAGGTAGGCTGAACACTTCATCTTTGTACGCTTGCACAATTGCTTGGCACACTTCTGGAACCATCTGTGAGATGCTGGACACTCCACACCTGAAGGCATACGCTAGGGACCGATAGTTGTCTCCAGTGGCAAGGTGCCTCAGTGTCATTGCCAGTTTCAGTCCAGGTGAGAGGGGTTGCCTGAAACTGGTGAGTTCCCTCTCAATAGCTGGGGCCACCCTCTGCAAGACTTCATCGAAGAGCTGTGGTGTTAACCTTGTGTAGTTTTGGAACGCTACTGGATCATCCAGCCTCAATTGGGTGTCTAGGAGGCTGGAGAACTGGCCAAGCTGTTGTCTCCTCTCCTCTGTGAGCCATGGTCGCACCCAGAACTGCCTGACTGCAGCTCTCCTGGCCCGTTGTGGCTGGTGTGGCAGCTCCTCGTCTTCTTCCTCTCTGGCGATAATGTAAGCATACAGTAATACTGCAAATGTCATGTTGTCATCATCCTGAACTCCTGCCATCATCAATGATTGTGGGTTGTAGTCTTCACTCTGTAGAAGGTCAAGAAATAATGAAGTCCATGGTCAGTCGGGCTGTATATGTACCCGTCGGGGTTCAATCGTGGCTCAAATCGTGATCACTCTCCATCCCGATCGTGAAAGACATCGCCACCACAATCGTATCGTATCGCAAAAGAGCGCATCGGTTCGCGATGATCGTATCGGAACGTATCCGAACGTATCTGCACGTATCAGATCGTCCAAAATCGGGGACCATGATCGTGTCAGATCGGGACACAATCGTGGACTCAATCGGGACAATCCTATTGGAACGTATCTGATCGTATCTGAACGGGAGACCAGATCGTGACAGATCGTGTCATCTGAAATTGACCAATCGTGCCTATATCGCATCCAAGCGCACCAAATCGTACCAGAACGTATCGACTCGCATCAACTCGCATCCAAACGTGAAATTTCAGAAAAGGAAACAAAAATTCCACGATCAGCTACGAATGGCCAATCGTGGCGTTCGTAACGGATCGAACGACAGTGGGAACCTAGCATAAGGAAATTTACAAAACCTTCATTAAAAAGGTACAATGTATGTTTTAATATTACGTTTAAAAGAATCAATTGTCTGTTCATTGCGAATGTGGCGCTGGAGTGCATTCCAGAGCACTGGGGTTGCCGATGAAAATGCTCTAGCACCCAGCGTAGCAAGCATCTTGCCCTTAGGGTACAAGACCATTACAACTTGACCGGAGATTATAATGAGAACCTTTGTTAATACTAATGAGATTTTTTATGTACACTGGAGATAAACCATGGAGTGCCTTGAAAGTTAACAAAATAATTTTAAAATGAATCCTAAACGAAACAGGTAGCTAATGTAATTCGCAAAGAATTGGTGTTATATGCTGAAGGGAGAACTGAAGAGAGAACTAGAAAAACTAGACGACTTTGAAGCGGAGGGGGCCCGGATCCGTTAGCGGGTACGGGACCTCGATAAAGGGGAGAAGCCGTCAAAATTGTGTTATAAACTCGAGACCTCCCGGGCTCAGAAAAAACTCATTTCCTCAGTGCGAGGCCCTGGCGGAAATGTCATTGACTCTGCTGAGGGAGTTACTAAAGTTTCGAGATTTTTATCTTGATCTTTTACTGAAGAGCCTGTGGAGGTTGAATTACAATCTCCCTTCCTTAGCTCTTTGTCTACTCACGTAGATGAAGAGATCCGTGTCGACTTGGAAAGCCCACTTGGGCTTTCCGAGCTCGATGCTGCTTTGCGTAGCATGGCCAATGGTAAGACTCTGGGTTGCAACGGCCTTCCCAAAGAGTTCTATGTGACTTTTTGGGCCACAATCTTCTCTGGGTTTTTCGTTGCGCTTTTAATCTTAACATATTAGGTGATTCCCAAAGTTTGGGAGTCATCACACTATTAGAAAAAAAAGAGAGATCCGCTTGAGCCAAAAAACAAGCGTCCCATCTCCCTTCTTAATGTTGACTACAAGCTCCTGTCGAAGGTTCTATGTTTGCATTAGGGCAAAGTCTTGCCCGACATCATAGGTCCTTTTCCAACTTGATACCCAAATCTGTTAGAATTGAATGGATGACATCAAAGTGGCCAGGAGTACAGGAAGATGTTCCTATGGGTCGAGTCAAGACAAGACCCCCTCTAGATCTTGACGTTGGGATGGAGATCAAGATCTCCTACAAGTCGGGTGTATATAAGGCGAAAATAGTAAACATCAACTACGGTAATGATGGTAAGTTTAAGACTTATTTTTTCTATTTCTTTTTTTAAATGAGTTCTTGATTTTTTATAAAATCTAAATCGGTTCTTCTCAGAGCCACACAACCCATAATCCATTTAGAAAACTCCCATTTTAGACACTATTCCCCAATGAAAACTTTATTAAGGAGCACTTGGCAGTCGGCTCCGTCTCCACCCGGGCAGTTGGGCCCGTCTCCACCCCGGCAGTCGTCTCCGTCTCCACCCCGGCAGTCGGCCCCAGACTTGTCGGGTTGGGTGCCTCCGAGTCCAGATCAAGATCTGCTTTTGCTGTTGCTGAAGGAGTTTCAGCGCATCCACGAGAGGTTGGACTTAATCTCAGAACATATAGGGTTGTCGAGGAAGGCTGCAAAACCAAGTTATGTAGACTTGGACTGTGGCGACATATTGATTGGTAAACCTGAGACATCGGTGCATGTCATGAATAAATTTGATTACCTTGATGTCTTTGACAAAGTTGACAACCCTAAGGATTTTGTCCTAAAATTAGTATCAAAATTGCTAGCCGAGAAAGAACTGGCTCATTTTAATTATCATGGGGGGAGGTGAGTTGCAAACAAGGAAATATTGCAAAGGAAGCACTGAAACGTCATCCAATTTTTATAGCCATAATAACACAAGCACAAATAGTCAATGTAAACATCAACCACCTATCCAAAACAGCTACGGGATACAATAAATGGAAAGTGTAGGAAGTTGGCAAAACAATTTGACATAAGTTAGGCATTTCGTTTTCTATTTAATTAATTTTAACATTTACTATTATCACTTGCTGTTAACGTTAGTTATTTTTGTTTGGGGATAAAAAACCATGGGATAATCCTAAAGTGTATATTTTTTAAAGTTAGACTTCCATTGACAATTACTATCACTAATTGCTTTATCGTTACTTATTTTTGCTCTGATCGCCTTCTTTTCAGCGCTAATTACTAGTGTCACCGATATTAGTCTTCCTTAATAAATGATAACGTGAACATTTGCTATCTTCACCTAAATTACGGAAGCATTATTGGTCGAATTGTATTTTTCAAGATCGGGGTGAGGTAGAAAAAGTGAGGTAGAAAAAGTGATTATACGAACTCTTCTCATTTCTCGATCATTTGATCTTCTTGTCTTGATGAGAACCACTTTTTCTGCTTGAATGCAGACCTCCACGTGTCGTGAGAAAATTATATCTTCTCACGCGGTTCACCCTGGAAACTTCTTTTTTATTTTATTATAAAAAGAAGGCTAACTTGCATTCAAAAATTTTACTACGCCGGTGTAGTTAGTGATCGCCTTAAGCTGCCTTTGGCATCACCAAGGGAGCTACCTTGTTTTTGTTCCCTATACCGCGGTGTAGTGCCTGTTGCATCTTTTTAACCTCCGCGTCCTTGTCAGGACGGACTTTTTGGTGTATTTCACCTTCTTTTGTATTTTGCCTTTGGGCCGTGTGTGCACTTTTGTGCTTTTTATCCGTGTTGTGATGTCTTTTAATAAAACGAGTCGGACTTGTAGTGGGAGTCCCAGCGATCCATTCATGTGCGCCACTTTGGTGTACCCGGCAGGTACTTCGAACTTTACATGTTCCTCATGTAATAAAAATTTGTCAGGCCATCCGAGTATAGTCAAACATCTGAAGTGTCACGGCGTTGTGCCCGATTACCGTTGCTCGAAGTGCGATAGATCATTTGTATCTATAAGAGCTGTGTCCGGACATTTCCCTAAATGTCAATTTTTAAAAAGCCCTGTACAAGCAGAGGACTTTCCTTGTCAGCATTGCCCTAGGTCTTTTTCATCCTTTACGGGCTTACGGTTGCACCAAAAACGAGCTCACGCAGATCTTTTTAATTTTGAGCAGTGCTCAGCCTTGAGCAATAAGGATAGATGGACCAGTGAGGATGTCGATATTATGGCTCACTTCGAGGCGTCTTTGCCCCCGGAGATCCGTTTTATAAATCAAGAAATTAGAAAGTTTATGCCTTCCCGTACCATTGAGGCCATTAAAGGCCAACGTAGAAAACAATTATATAAAGATCTGGTTTACAATTTTAAGCAGCAGTCGGAAGACGATTCTGAGACTCTGTTAGTGGGTGTTATGGAACAGGAAGTCTCAGTTGAAAGTGGTTCGAACGTGGTCTCTGCCTTTGAAGTGCCCCAGTCGGTTCATACCGATTATTTTCGGTTATACGAGGAGTCGCTTCAGCACAGCAACCTCGCTGACATTGATAGTATGCTTTTAAATCTTGTGAGATCGTATCTTGTAAACCCATTCGTCGAACTCGAGTACGATGCTTTGCTCGATGCCATGGGCCGTAAACCTTGGAAGAACGCCAGTCGAAAAACAACAGTGTATCCGTCCATTCAGGCCGATATGTCTAACAGACAGAGGAAAAAGCTTTTATTTCCTATCTATCAAGATTTATATAAATCCAACCGTAGAAGTTTGGCTCGTCATATTTTGGATGATGCCCCACTTGGGGATCATTGTCCAAATCAGGCCGCCGCCTTTACTTATTTTTTACGTATTTTTGGTAAGGACGCTGTCGATGATGTGGTTCCTTGTGCCACAAAACCATTAGACGACGATGTTGATCTGGTCGGACTGATGGAGCCAATTTCAGACGAGGAGGTGAAGAGCGCTCTGAAAGGCATGAAGAAAGATGGGGCTGCCGGTCCCGACCGGATTCATTTTAAAGATCTTGCCCGATTTTCCTCGAGACAACTTGCTATTATGTTCAACCTTTGGCTGAACACTGGTCGTATTCCAGACCCATTGAGGTCTAATTTTACTATCCTACTTCCAAAAGGAAAACCTTCGCCCAACGATCCATCCAAGTGGAGACCAATTACGGTGGGTTCATATGTACTGAGGTTGTACACTCGCATTTTAAATTCCCGTCTTACCGATGCAACCAGGATTAATTACAAACAGAAGGCTTTTATCCCAGTCGATGGATGCCTTGAGAACACTACTCTTCTTGATGTTCTCATTAATAAGTATAAGACGGAAAATCGGTCTTACTTTATTATGTTTGTTGATTTGTCCAAGGCTTTTGATTCCGTGCACCATTCAACCATCAAAAGAGCCTTACAACGGCATAATATACCCGATTCTTTCATTGGAGTTATCATGGATTTATATACGAATATCAATACTAGATTGCGGCTCCCTGGATCTACTTCGGATCCAATACCGATTCAATGTGGTGTTAAACAGGGCTGCCCGCTCAGTCCTCTGCTTTTTAACCTTGTGCTCGATGAAGTTCTCGAATCTTTGCCGAAGTTTTTAGGCTTGGACGCCTTTGGTTTTAAACATAACGCTCTGGCTTTTGCCGACGATATCGCCCTGATGTCTGAGAGCAAACAAGGCCTCACTGAGCTTCTCAATCACTGTGCTGCCTTCTTCGAAGATCGAAAGATGAGTATAAATGCGGCGAAGTCGGCTGTCTTGGGAGCCTCTGTAACTCACAGATTGGGTTCAAGTCATATTACTAAATTGGTACCGTTAAATACATCGAGTTGGTTTACAAATGGCACATTGATTCCGGTTATTCAACCGACCGATCGTGCTAAATACCTTGGTTTAAAATTTGGTTCCTTTGGGAAGGATAAGGCCGACATTCTTGGCCCGACATCTAAGTGGCTTGTTGGTATCGAGAAATCTTTTCTAAAACCCGACCAGAAATTGGTTTTAATTCATCAATACGTGGTGCCTCGATTGAATTACCAGTTTGCAAACAACACCTATAATGGTTCGGTGCTTAGGCTCCTCCAGAAGTCTATAAATGGATCGGCTAGGAAAATTCTTCATCTGCCTGAAACGAGTAGTATAAACTTTTTGAATTTACCTCGTCAATTAGGTGGCATTGGCATCTGTGATTTTTATTCAGTTGCAAATAAGATACGGCATGGAGCTTTCTTACGCCTTGCAAAATCCAGCGACCATCTTATAAAGTCTATGTATGCTTCCAGCTACATACAAGACCAATTAATTATCACAGCTAAAGCTTTAAATTTAGTACATTTTGAAGCTGACAAACAAATGGTCAAACAGCAGATTCACAACGACTTTCTTAGCCGTCAGACCCAACACGCTGAGACTAAACAAGGCCAAGGATGCCAGGCTTTCGACCATCCAGCTGCTACATCATGGCTTATAAACCCGAGCATTCTTACCGGTGGCTACTTCACCAAAGCCATTGCCTTGAGGGCCAAAACCATGCCCTGTAAAAATAATATGGCCTTCAACGGGGGTGATCGGACTTGTAGGCATTGTAATGCCGACCTGGAAATCTCTTCACATATTCTTCAACGATGTCCCAAGGTAAGGAAGCAGAGGATCGAACGGCATAACGCTGTCGGCCGACAGTTAACTCGTTTTTTAGTTCGGAAGTATGGTGTTGAAAATCTCTATTCTGAACCACTTCTAAATACTAGGACTGGAAATTTCAGGCCGGACTTGATAGCTATAGACCCAAAGAATAAACATGCCTACATCCTCGACGTAGCCATTCCCTATGAAGCCCACGGGAGCACTCTCAACGATAGTGAGCATATTAAGAGTACGAAGTATGGTTCTCAAACGATTGCAAACTTCGTAAAAGAACGTTATGGAGTCTATACTGTGTCAGCCGAGGGCGTTCCTGTCGGCGCCCGAGGCGCGATTTCTACCGCAAAGCATACTTATGGTGGCATCAAATTGTCTCGTGGCCAACTTGCCACATTAGCGCAGTTGGCTATTAAGGGGTCCATCCATATTTTTCATTCATTTATGTCTGTTTAACTTGTTTGCTTCTTTCTTTATATTTTCTTCCTCCTCCGCTCGACAAGTGAACGGGCCTCAGAGGGACCGCGGGATTGTCGCGCAACGCCGAGGGGCATGTTTCTCTGTAAACCCCGGGTAGGCCGGGTCCGGACCCTTAAATTGCAGACCCATACTTAACCCTCAATTTTATTTTGCTTGTATATTTTTCACGAAATAAATTTTCACAAAATGAATATGTGATAACATGGTTATTTACTACCATCTCCTAATACTGTTTTCATTTATTTTTGTTTGGGGGTAAAAACGGTGCGGGGTAATCAATTATTGGTATATGTTGAAAGAGAAAAACTCCACAGTTAAGTTTGCTGCAATTGAGACCAGTCAATATCTATCCATACTTTCAATAATATCCAATGTCCACTGTTCGTCTCAAAAGTCCCCAAGCTGCCGCAATGTGAGCTTTTCACAGTTTAGACCGTTTCGGTTTTACTTCAGTGATTATGATCCTGTGGCTTGGCTGGCTGCGGCCCGCTGTGGCCCGCTCCCAAATAGTCTGTTTATTGAGCTCATTTACATATCAAAAGGGCTTCCAACTAAAATACTTATGATGACTTCCCTAATCAAACACAAACAACTCTGCCCTCACAGGTACCCATTTACCCCTGGGTGGAGAGAAGCAATTATGATAAAGTGTCTTGCTCAAGAAACACAAGCACCATGGTCGCGGTTGGGATTCGAACCCACATTCTGACGACTCGGCCATCAAAACACAAATTCTATGCACTAAACCGCTCGACCATGGCACTCCATTATGTGTAAACAAGTAGGCCAAGGGAGTAAGGGTCAATATATAGTTTATGAAAAAAAATTCTTCAATGATGTTTTCACCACACGTGCCACGCACCGACTCAGCCCTACTGTTCCCGAATTCTGGACAAGCCTGGGAGTCTGGTCCATACATCATCTGTCCAGTAACACAGTGAGAAGTGTCACTCCATCTGAGCCGGATGAGTAACTCTGCCCCAGGAAAGGATAGGTTGGAGTATCGTCACATCAGACAAGCCAACGGCGCCTGTCGTGTCATTGTCCGACGACTTGGGCCCTGGACAACGACGCCATCAGCAGCGCCCAGTAGAGTGCTCGCCTTGGGAAAGGCTGCTTTGAACATTCCTTTTTGGTGTCATCTATCATGAAGGATGCTCACCAAAATCAGGAGTCTCTACACATCGCCTGGTTGGGCCTAGCCAATGCTTTTGGCAACATCCCTCACGATGCCATCTTCACCAAGCTGGCTACCATCGTGGCCCCTTGAGGGCCTCATCTCACTCCTGCATGACATTTACTCGGGAGCCAGTATGTATATCCCCACCGGCCACACTGATCTACATGTATTTGTGACGGGTCTCAATTGACTTGTCCCATATTTACACCCACTTGTTTATATTTTTGTATTGTAGTGATCTCATGAATAATGCATACCAAGGGCGGTAATGTCAGCTTCTGATTGGCTGGGAGGTTTGGCTTTCTTTTTCTTCTTTGCTGTGGAGAAATGTACATTTACGGTGACGGCCAGCAAATAAATCGCTGTTTTGGGATTGTTGATCTTCTTTCTGGGCATCCTAAGATAAACCATTGTCTTTCTTATCAATTACAGGTTCCACTGGTAGCTATAATCATTCCAAATTCAAACCTTAAAGCCCTTAAATTACGTGACATTTGTGCGGGATATTGTGGGGTCTGATCTCATCTAGCTTGTATTGGGTTTTATGTGTGTAGCCATTTTACGTGCGTAGACCATGGAGTAATTGTGGCACGTACACACACTATTGAACAGCGCTGAATGACATTTATCGTTGTTGTGGTTAACTGTTATCTGTTATCTGTTATCTGTTATCTGTTATTCGGGGATTTACTTTACGCTTAGTGTTATTTCATGTTTCGTTCATAGTAATTTATGTATCATCTGATGAGCCATATCAATTATCAATTATTGTAATATTGGAATGTTAGCCCAGTAGTCAGAACAAGGTTTTAAACTTTATCACAGACAGAAAGTCCGTTTGCTGCTGTTGACTATTCCTTCCTCCATGCTATAATAGCCGAGGATATGCACTGACTGGTGTGGTGCTGGGTGAGTCTCAATCTATTTTATTTTACACACTCATAATGGGTGTTGGGTACTGTAGGTCCATCTTTATTATACATTTCCTTATAATATCAATATGATTTGTATAATGATTTATAGGTCTATATAAGCTGCTTACCTTATGGAAATATTAATGTAGGCCTATATTTCCTTTTATTCTATTTTAGTTTTTTTTTAACTTTGTTATTCTTCATTGCATCGATTCATACTTGGACACTTCAATAAATGGAAGATCACTACAATCAACTAATTGTCATCCTTGAGTCAGTAAAGAGTCACCCCCTTACCGGAGGCTCGTCCCCTCAACTCACTGGAAGTACAACTCTCAGAAGCACTACTGTTAATTCACTACAGTATCGCAAGGTGTATCTGCAGGACATGTCTACACGTCTACATGTCTTTTTTTAATTTGTTATTCCTTTTAATTTGTTATTGATTTACATCAACATTTATTATTAACTAAGAATGTATTTCTGTGAGCACCCTACTATTTGGGCTTTGGTTATGATTGCTTTCCCAATATTGCTTTATTTATTTTAATTTTTTTTTGGTTGTTGACAAGATCAATCTCATATTTTGGTGATCCTATTGTTCTTGGCCTCATTTCACTTGCCCTATATTTACACCCACCGTTTTGTTTTAATGTAACGCAGGGTGTATTTACGGGGTTGGATTCTGAGGCTTGGCGCTCTTTGATCATCAATCATATGTGCTCAATAATTGTCTAGTTTATACATATTTGTCACAGTTAGTACTTATGGTGTTTACCTTTTAATTTTCTTGTTTTTTTTCTTTATTATTTTCTTTTACTACTCTTTTGTGTACATTTATAATACTTGTAATAATTGTACCATTGACGAAGATTGATTAAACTTATGAACTCTGTTCTTTTTCAGGTTAATATGTATAAGGATCTGAACACTGCCAACGTCATAATTTTAAGCAAAATGCACCAAAGATAACCCAATCATGCACCACATTTCTACAAGAAAGTTCTCATTGATTTCAATGTTTCAACAAAAAAATGCATGCCTGAGCGTGTGAGCGCCCGGAAGTTGGTGTGTGCAAACGAATTGTACAGCGCTGTACAGGCATACAGTTGCGATCGAAAGAAAGTAGACTGTCGCGATAACCTTATCGCGATAAATATTGCCTTATCGCGATAACTTTATCGCGATAACCTTATCGCGATAAACATATTTTACGCAATAAGTATAAATAGCCGTCGGTAACATGTCACTATTAATATCGCGGTAAGATTATCGCGATAAAGCATATTCTCCACACGATAAGATTATCGCGATAAAGCATATTCTCCACGCGATAAGATTATCGCGATAAAGCCTCATCCTCCACGCGAGAGTTTTTCGAGAAAACCCGAGAATTAACGTTGCCTATTTTCACCGCGCCGAGCCTATATTGATTCCGCCATGATAATGCGCATGTGGACATGCACAGCGGCGGCACGGGTAGATCCTCCCATGCTGCCATAAACAAACTCAAACGATCAGGGTTTTCACTAAAATATTAAAAATACAAACACTCAAATATATCTGACAAATTCACAAGTATTAACTTAATAACTTGCTAATATATTTATTGTCTTAATTTTGACCATCTGTTCGTGGGAGCCTTCAGAAACCCGAAATCCAGGTAGATCCGATCACGTGTAGTGGTGTGTTTTTGATAACGTTCCTCGTGTCCCAAACTGAATCGATCGGTGTTTTCACTAAAGTATTAAAAATACACAAACTCCTCAAATAATTCTGCAAAATTCACATGTATTAAATTATTAACTTGTTAATAGATTTGTTGTCTTAATTTGGATCATTCTGTTAGTTGGAGCCTTCAGAAAACCGAAATCCAAACCAATCCGAAGACGCGCAGTGACGATTTTTGAGAATTCTTCATCCCAGACGTATATTCGGCCCTAGCCGCATGCCCAGCCTCAAGCTTAAAATTCTCCACGCGATAGTCTTATTGTGATTATACGGTTAAATGCCATCCTCCACGCGAGAGTTTCTGGAGAAAACGTGAGAATTGGACGTTGCTTATTTTCACCGCGCCGGCCGGCCGGCCGCCGAGCCCCTGCTTCTGTAATTCCATAATGCACATGATATGTACATGTACACGTGTACACATACATGTATATGTACATGTACATCATGTACCTAGACGCTTGTGAGCGGTGGCACGGGTAGTCACAGTCAGTCATTATAAACAAATTGAATCGATCGGGGTTTTCACTAAAATATTAAAAATACAAAAACTCGTCAAATATTTCTGACAAATTCACAAGTATTCAATTAATAACTTGTTAATAGATATGTTGACTTCATTTGGATAAATATGTTTGTGGAAGCCTTGTGAAACTCGAAATCCAAGTCAATCCGATTTCGTGTTGTGATTTTCGATAACGTTACCGAGCCGTATACGCAACATGTACATTACTGTCACAAATTGAATTTGTCGGGGATTTCAGTAAAATATTAAAAATACAAATACTCGTCAAATAATTCAGCAAAATTCACAAATATTACATTAATAACTTGTTAATAGTTGTGTTGTCTTAATTTGGATCAATCTGTTAGTTGGAGTCTTCAGAAACTAGAATTCCAAGTAGATCCGATGATGTTCTAGTGCTGATTTTTGAGAATTCTTCCTCCCAGCCGTATACTCGGACGTAGCCGGGCCGTATACACAGCTACTGTCACAAACTAAATCGGTCGGTGTTTTCACTAAAATATTAAAAATACAAAAACTCGTCAAATAATTCTGCAAAATTCACAATTATTAAATTAATAACATGTTAATAGATATGTTGTCTTAAGTTGGATCATTCTGTTAGTTGGAGCCTTCAGAAAGCCGAAATCCAAACCAATCCAAAAATGCGTAGGGGGCCTAGTGACGAATTTTGAGAATTCTTCCTCCCAGCCGGCCGTATGTTCGGCCCAGCCTAAAATTATCCACGCGCGTAGTCTTATAGACCTTTATCATGGGGCGCCATCTTGAAAATGAAAGCGATGCTCCTAACGCATACAACGAACGTAAACAAGCGACGACCGGCATATGCGTGTGGACTTCATGTGATAAATAAGAAGCCACCTGCATGTACTACTATCTGTACAGATACATCTACATTGTGATGATGAAACCTAAAATAAATATGCCATATTAAAATTGATTTTAAAGTATATACATTTAAGAAATGATTATTAGTTAAAAACTGTACATGGGTGATATACATTTGTACATGTACACTGTTCGGTTCATTTACATTCCCCCATTTTAGTGTTTCATCTGTAAATCCGAATAATTTATATAAAAAGTGCCTGATGTTGTATAAATCTACACAATTTAATATTAACCCTAACTCCCTAAGCATTGTTACTGAACAATAAAAATCCTCCAACTGCTTTTGTTGTCTAGGGAGTTAGGGTTAGGGTTAATTTATTTGCATTAATTTTCTTAAAGGTTTTTTATCTTACAGGTTTCTGTTCAGCCCAACTGAATGTACAAGAAATTGGTTCAAGTCACACCCCAAGCGCTCTCAAGCCAACTTTCACCCAGGTCAAGCTGTTCTCAAGCAAACTCAATAAAGTAGAACCCATTCCAAAATCCAGTCATGTCATTTCAAGCTATTGTCTACCCAAATCAAGCTGAATACTGCATGAAGTCAAGCCATAACATTTAGCGGCAACAAGAACCCTTGCAATGCTAAGCCAAGACCATCAACATACAAGAAAGAACCCAACGGTCCTTTTCAGGACCACCACAATTGTCAAAGAGAGGTTTATTTTCATGTCTGAAGAAAAAAGATATAGAGAAAGTCTATACCAATCAAACCTTAAAATGTAATCATTAATCAGTGGCTTTGTGGTTTACGATTTTTTTATTTGAATACACAAACCACAATAAAAAAAAAGTACTATTGCTTAAATAATATAGGCCTATATATTGTCTTACTTTATTTACAACCCATCAATCATATCAACAAACCATGAACAGCTGATGAGTAACCATTCTAGATTACATGCATGTGTGGTACATATCACATTAACAGACTGGTAAACACGATCTCTTCAGTCTAGTCAGGGAACATTTTCCGTTAAACTGACAACAGAGGGCAACCTTCAACACAAACTTTTAGGGGGCATGTAAATTAGAAATATCAATTTTATTATCTTTTATTGTAGTCTTGTTTCTAATATAGGCCTGTACATGTTTAGAGGGGACAGAATTATAAAAAGTGAAATACCTCCCCCTAATCTAAAAGTGTTTTTCTAGTTATAAGCTGTGATATTACAGACAGCACGCGCGCGCGCGCGCGCCTATGATTGATGCACAGATGCACAGCAATGCTTGATCTGATGATTTTGACAAACCAGCTGCTGATAAATTATGTTCGCTAATAATAATGCACCACTTGATCACATTACGTGGTTTACATTGTACCTTTGCATTTTCCATTATGTCCTAATACATGATGAGTTAAAAGAATTCCGAAAAAATTGAATTCTCCGAGTGAATAGCGTCCACAGTGGATGTAACACCCCGCGTTACTGGAGGAGGCGGGCTTCAACCATATAAAAAACAAATCCCGACCCATGATCATCTCCCTCATGATATGATCCGTGACGAGAGCATGCAACACATGTCTGGCTAGCTCAGTAGCTGGCAACATGTTCAGGAAGTGGGACATGCAGTGTTTTGCCAGGGCCGGGCTTCAGCTGGCTGGTGGTACCATCATAAACATGGAGGAAAGAAATGACACTCGAACGTTAACGCACGCGAAATAACCTGATCATTAACAATCAGGAATATCGTCTCTAGCCTGGAATATCTGCAACCTCGAAGGTGAGTTAGTTTAGTGTATTAAATAAACCACGTCACAGTAACATTATGCACCATGTTTGAATGGGCAAAATAGTTTCTTCAACCCCGGCCCCCCCCCCCCCCCCAACACACACACATAGGGGTAAGCGTAGCGAATGTATTTTCTTTGGGGTGGATTTTAGGTATTTTTCCTTTTACATAAACATCAACTTTGAAAACTGTATATTAGGCCAAAAAAAAAGATGTTGAGTTGCCCTCCACCGACCGACCCAATTAGCAAAAGTGCTGAAATCTCGGGTTGGTTTTCCGTCTTTCATTAGGCCTATTTATGAAACTTACCAATTTTCTTTGTATAAAACATAATACGTTTGATTTGTGAAATTTTGCACTTTTTACCTGTAAATTTACCGGTACCCAAGACTCAATCTACATGTTTTCAAATCGAATGGCCCCGGCCCTCGCATACACACGGTGCACTTGTGTGCCAATGATTGCAACTCAAATGTACACGTTTTCCAATCGAATGGCCCACATGTTTTCCACTGGCAAGGCTTCGCGCACTGTTTTGTATGTCAACGATTGCGACTCAATCTGCACGTTTTCAAATCAAATGGCCCCCACTGTACGTGTGTCAACGATTGCGACTCGACCTACACGTTTTCGAATGGCAACTCGCATGTTGCATGTTGAGCTTTGCACGCAATTACAACACACAAAATGTATATGAATTTGCTGTCAATCACAGCGAAAAGTACAACAAAAATGCTTGGGATATTTTTATTCTGAAGCAAAATTCCTTGCTGATAGGTATACAAATGAAAAACATGGTATGTTGTTTCAGTTCCAATGCATTTCAATATTAAAATGACAGTCAAGGAGGAAAAAAAAAATTCCCCACTGACCGACCCCTTCAAATATTTTAAATGGAGGGCAAATCAACAATTTCTTTTTGGCCTTAGTGATTTTTTATCAAAATTAAAAGTTCTAGCTGGAATAAAAAGGTTTTAAATTAGGCCAATTTTATTATAGTGATTAATATAAAATAAATAACCTTTAATTTTTTAAATATTAATATTAGCCTAGGCCTAATTTTATTTTTTAAATTAGGCCTAGTATTATCTGTTTAATTAATTCCAATTAGGTATAACGTTAGCCTTGCTTTATTTAAAAATTGTTAACCTCACTATAATGACAGACATACTATAAAATTCTCTTTTTGGAATGTGTGTGGCTCTGAAAAGAGCCGGTGGTTTTTGGTAGCTCTCTGCCCGTCTAGTATCCTGAAGCTCTGCCTTCTCTCTCCACGACTTTTGGTAGAACTTTATGGAGATGACCTATGTATTTTCGGCACTTCTCCACAGTCATCTTCTGTGTCCAGAACTGCTGAATGCCTTGGATCAGCTGTGCCTTGGTTGAAGGCTTAACGTGCTTCCTTAAGTGGCCTTTTAGTTCCGCCCATAGGTTTTCGATGGGATTCATGTCTGGAGACTCAGCTGGTGTACGCCACCAGTTGATGCGCAGCTCGTCCATAACATCTTGCGCTGCCCTACTTGTGTGCTTAGGATCGTTGTCCTGCTGGAAGCGGTGCGCCCTACCGAATCGGCTGGTCAGAAAAGGGTTCAATCATTGGCGCAGAATAGTATCGCAATAATAATCTGCGGCCATGATTCCATCGAAAACGCCTATGCCAGTTGCGCCTCGCATGGAAATCCCAGCCCACACATGGACTTTAAGCGGATGCTTGGGTTTTCCTTTGAGGGCAGCTGGCATATTCATTTTCCGGAAAGATCTCTTGGTATGTCGCTCGATTTGGATTGAACTCTCATCTGACCAGATGACATCATCGAATGTGTCTTTATTGGCAAGACACAGCCTCGCAAAATCTAGGCGCTTGGGCCGATTGGCTTCCCGAATGAGTTGACAGTAACTAGTACCTTTGAGAACCCATCCGAGCTTCCTCCTGGCCCGTCGAATGGTCACCTGCGGAATGACATTGCCCGTTGTACGAGAAATAACATTCTGCAGTTGCTCCGCGCTTAGCTCGCTATTTTGTTCTAATTCGCGATCGATGATGTCTTGTATTTGCGCTGTAATTTTGCTGCTGCGGCCCGGCTTCGGCAAGTCTACCAGACATGAATCACCCGCCCGCACTTTCTTCAAGAACTTAGAAAGGCCACTTAATGAAACAGTCAAACTGTCTTCCGCCGCAAGAGCTGCTCGTATCGCACCTCTGGAGAGTCCCTGTGCGTTCAACAATGCGATGCGGTGACGAGTGTAGGTGCTGTATCGTGTCATTGTTGAACAGTGCTTGCGTGAGATGCAGGTTCAGGCGGGACAGAGAGCTATGAATGAATCCACATAGGATTTTTCCTCTTTTATACCATTTTTTCGCGCCTTTTATGCATGCAAAGTTAATTTATCGCGATAAAAGCAGTAAGCAAGAACACAATATTATCGCGATAAATAAGTGCATTATCGCACGGAATAAATTAACTTATCGCGTATGTATTGCGTGGAATAAATTAACTTTTTGCTTTGGCTTACGTACGGTTCACATACATTACATGTACCAAGTGTTCATGTAATGTACAACACATGGACAAAATGTACATGAAGTGCACTGTGTACATAATAATATATATGTACATGTACACACGTACATGTACATGTTCTGTACATAGTTCAGTGTTACACTACACGTACATTACATTGTACATAAATATTGTACATGATTACTGTGCAAATGGTCATAGAGAACTCGACCCTTTTGGCAACTCGTCACGGACACAGCTCCATCGACCTACGAGACAACTCGACCCTCATTTTTACGGCATTTTCCAAACATTTTTAAAGGATCATATACACATTTTTTCCAAACTTTGATATGCTTGAGATGTTGTCTGACGACTATGTTACATACACAACGGGTCAAACGTACCGTCGCATACATGTACATGTACGTTAACGTTAGCATGGAATATTAAATCTCCGTACCATGCGTCTATTATCATTCCTCCATGGTTAAACCATGGAGGAAGGCTCCGATCCATGGTTAAACTTCCAAGTCCTAGAAACTTATTTCGCCAGCGCTAGGAAATGACTGAATTTATGCTTGAATTGAGCCATGTTGGGTGCTACACTAGTACTAGAATAAGCCTAGTGGTAATGTTTTTTCGATCGATGATACACTTCATAGTTTTGACCAATAATCTGTTGGTCTGCAAAAACACCTACACATTTTCGGTTTTGAGAGTGGTCCTATTCTCAAAAAGAGTGGGGCGAAATGGTTTTGTTTGAATATCTAGATCTGTACTGATAAAACCCAATTTGCTCCCACCCCCATTAAAATGAATCTTTGAAAATAATTTTCTGTGAAATGTGATTTCATTTTCAAAGGGGAACAGTCACATGTGGTTCAGGATGTCCTAAAAGATCAATGTGACAGAGTTTCATAGAAAACCACGTGGTGAAGAGCACGAAACTAACTTTCTAGAGACATTTTGTCATGTACCATATGCCTGGTATAACAATTTTTGTTTAATACACGTACATGTACATGTACAGTGTACACATGTATCCGATACTCATGTAGTGAGTGCTGCATTGCGTATAACATACAACACGTTCGACGGTCACCACTGCTTCGCCGAGGGTTTCCATTCAAAAACACAAGTGAACTAGTGTTCATGTACATGTACAGCCAGCCGGCCGGCCGTATACACACATAATTATACATGTAGTGGCATTACACGGATCAGTTTGGCATTGATACTGTAGCTTATTATTATAAAGCTCAACGATGTACGTGTGTACAGTCATCATCTCTTCTGAAACTTAACTATGCATACACTTTTCGGCGTTGATTTGATACATTCAAAAATCATTTTAGGAACGAGGAAAGTAATTGATGGTGGCCTTTTTGTGTGGTAAAATTGTACATACATGTACATGTACAAAGTGCAGAAGTAATGTTTGTATACAGGTGTACATGTAAAAGTCAAAGTACATGTCATTCAGATTTGTAATTTTGTTCAACTTTTGATCAGCTAATTATTATAACATAAAGCTTTCATGAAATTTTCTTTAAAAATTAAAAAAAAAAATTAAAAAAAAAAAAAAAACCAGTGAACTTTATGCCAAAACTATCTTACCTATTCACAACATTTTAGATTGTAATGTAATTAAATAGCAGATCAAAAGTTGAACAAATTGCTCCATTTTTGTACATGTATGTGGTGCTGCATGGGGCCAAGCATACGGGGAGTACAGTGTATTGGCCCTAGAATGGGACTAAGGCCTAAGGTTGTGTACGATTTAGATTTGTTGCATCCAGCATGGGATCTCTACTGAAAAATTCCCAAATACAGACAGTAGGCCTATAATATACACACACTAAAATATGTATGTAAACATTGTATGATGTACATGTACGTATGTACGTATGTACGTATGTACGTACGTACGTATGTACGTATGTACGTATGTACGTATGTACGTATGTACGTATGTACGTATGTACGTATGTACGTATGTACGTACGCAAGAGTCATTTTAACACATTCAGCACCAACATTTTTCAATTCATATTGTGTCCACGTATTGTACGCATGTTGCTCGTCTGTTAAAAAGATAATAAATTACCAAGCCAATTCCATGGTCATGTTCTAATCCAGTCATAACTACAGCTGTTGAGCTTAATGACCTTTCAATCACATGATTGCTTGTATTAAATTTTGGTCATTACAATTTCAGTCCGTGTCCAAAATGCAACATGAACCCTGAATCAGCCCAAGTTATGCTGATTCGGTTATCTCTTTTATTTGACCTATCAGTTGTATTTGACGTGAAAGCAATTTGGGCTAAAAAAAATTCTCAAGATGGTTGATACTAAAAATAAAACTTATAAAAGTTTAAGTCATACTATAAAATGAATACAATTGTATACTTCAGTTTAATTCTGCACATATTCAGTTGATTTTAATACAATAAATACATCACATCTCTTGTTGATTTAAATTATACACAACATGTTTAACCCTTATGTGACTGCAAGGGTCAAAATCAGTCAAAATATTAATATATACTAGCCAAGGTATATCTAGAGCACAGAAAAGTCAAACACTGTCAAACTGTACGTGCAGTGAACGATTTCCACTGTATCGCATCGCAAAATGTGATGTAATTTGGACAATCTACAATGTAATTTCAAAAAATACATCGCAAATTTTGCAATACAAATTGCGACAGATTTTTTCGCTATTGTGGTTTAATAATAAACATTTTTGAAATCATATTCACAAACATTTCCCAAAATAATGTGTACATGTTTTTTAAAATTAACAAAATGAGCATTCATTTTATTATATATGTCGTGAGATTTAGAATCATTTCGGCACACAATATGATTGCACTTTCAACCATGGTGAGCCACTCATTTTCTTGACAAATTTTTAATAATCAAAATCAAGCTTGATCATACCACAAAGTAACATTACACTTGGCGAAATCACTTTGACAAGCACCGGAACATGTCGCAGTCAGTAATTTGTTTTTGTGATATTGCCTCTGTTTTAGCGATTGATATAATAATGTAAACAAAAAAGAAAGTGGACAGAGGACTAACTTTCATGAATTAGTGCAATTTGGCGAAAATAATTAAGAAATTGGCTTCGAAGGAAGAAAGAAACATGAATTTTTTTAACAACTGTGGCTGGCTCAATTTCCGGACATAAATATTATGAACCAAACAGTAAAGCCTGGAAAAACAACACCTTTACCTATGCACACTACATATTGTAATTTTAAGCATTTTAAATTTGCTACACAAAAATCACAGATTGCTGTACAAATATTTTTTGTTGCTATGCAAATTCATTTTTTGCATCGCAGTTTTGCTATGCAAAATTTTTAAACAAAATTGTAAGTACATTTATAGGTCAGAATGAGTTGACCATTTTTGACAGGTAAAAAGCATTGTCTGTTATTATTGAGGGTGGTCAAAAAAGGAAAAAGGAAATGATGTATTTTAATGTTTAAAGGAATTGCGCTGCCACTCGTTCCTTGCGAAGAAGTTCACGGCCAGAGGCATCAATGGCCTTGCAGCATTTCTTCCATTCGCCCCGCTTGAACAAATCCGGAATATCAACTATTCGGAAATAGTTATTCCGGATTTGTTCAAGCCGGACGAGGTCCAGCTGGCCGTGAAGTTCTTCTGCCCCACCCCTTCTTCTGTGCCCCCCAAACCATGTTCTGTTTTTAAGTTCATTCTTTGTGAAATATTGTCTACCCAGATTTACTGCAAAATTAATGTTGCTGCTGCTGTTTCTGTGAAGAGTAATAAGTTGGGCTAGTTGGAAATCATGTTCAATTACAGGATTAACTACTTCTACATTGTCATTGTTAGCTGGTGTTATGTTTTCATTTAGTTGTCTTTGTATATTGTCAATTTTTGCATTAATTGTTTGCTGGCCCTTGATCAAATCCCTAAGTAACCCCAAAATAATTCTTCCCCCACCTACTCTTCCCTCCACTCTACCATCCCCATCACCTACACCCTCAACACCCTCAACACCATCATCATCCACACCAATATCAAAGAAACCCCAGTCTTCATTAAAATCCATAACAGCAATTTCATCTGCAACACTTTCCATTTCAACATCCCCAAACTGATCCACCAACTGATCTCCCACCTGATCCCCCCACCAGACCCTCTACCTGACCCTGACCCCCCACCTGGCCCCTCACCTGACCTCCCACCACCACCTGACCCCCCACCTGACCCTCCACCTGATCCCCAATATCCACCTGATCCCCAATATCCACCTGACCCTCCACCTGACCCCCCACCACCACCTGACCCTCCACCTGACCCCCCACCACCACCTGACCCACCACCTGACCCTCCACCTGATCCCCCACCACCACCTGATCCCCCACCTGACCCTCTACCTGACCCTCTACCTGATCATGACCCTCTACCTGATCATGACCCTCTACCTGATCATGACCCTCTACCTGATCATGACCCCCACCTGACCCTGACCCCGACCCCCCACAGCAATCATGTCAGGTCCATAATTCAGTTCATCATATTTCGTAGAAGCTGGTTGGAAAAACCCAAGTGTACTTGCTGCCTTTTTTTTAGCTGGAACCTGAAAGAATAAAATGTTGAATAATGTATTAATTTGTGTTTTCCTAATTTTTGAGGTTTGATCTTTAAGAATAAAAGTATGTTTTCAGATTTTTAAAGCAAAGTGTAATCTTTCCAGCTACTATTAAAATAAAGTAACTTTGATAGATTATTGCTTTTGAAAAACATTTTTGAACTGCCAATATTCTAAATTTCACATATTACATATATTTTTTATTTTTGTAGAAAAGTGGTCCTATGTTGGAATCGATTGGTGAAATAAGTTACATGTAGCAGCATTTTCTTGCAAATTTAGTCAACCCACGAGATTTAACAGAATATGGTAAGTTAGATTAAATTGAAAATCCAGTGTGTGCTATGTCTAACCATATCAACAAAACATAGCATATGATCCACAACTATGGGCCCGGTAAAGGGGGGGGGGGGGTTATTTTACATTTAACCCCCAGACAGGGCATTTTCTTTCTTTCTTTTTTTTTTTGGGGGGGGCGCAAATATGCTTTTGTAAATTTACAGACAACAGTAATATGCCCAGATAAATTTACTTTTTCCTACTAAATGTAAAGTCGCTCAACAACTTATAACAAACAACTTGACAAATCCTCAGTCCTTAGAACTGCGATACATTTGCAGTCGGCAAAGCAATACCTCTAGGTTTGCCGACTGAATTTTATTTATTTTTTGACCATCTCTTGTACCTTTGATGCTTTGTTTGCCGACTGAGGCTCTAAATGCAAACTGATATAAATTGATTTTTTACTATTGGTCCATGTTCCCCTCGCACAAAGTTGAAACCCCATCAGTTTTGGAAAGACAGAGTGAAAAAACTTTTTGAAGTTTTTGGGTCATGTTTCACCTTTTTGGGTCTTGACGCTGCTGCTGGTACAGGAACAGCTGCAGGAAGCTGCAAGAAAAATATTGTGATCTGTCAAATAATGTTTTCTCCCTTTTGGGGTTGAAATGTAAACAATAAAAACATTACTGTTATTTTTTATTTTATTTATTTATTTATTTGAATTCTACTGTACACAGTACAATGCTTCTTTCTTTCCTACTTCTCTTCTTTCAAGAAAATTAGGTGACACAGTGGGATTTGGAAAAAAAATTCTGAAATCACAAAAAATCCTCAGAAATCACCTGCCTGATGTATTTGTTATTTTGTAGAAAAGTGGTCCTATGTTGGAATCGATTGGTGAAATAAGCTACATTTAGCAGCATTTTCTTGCAAATTTTGTATCCCCATGAGATTCAACAGAATATGGTAAGTTAGCTGAAATTGAAAATCCAAAGTTGGCTAGGTCTATAGCACATCATCAAAAACTTGACCTAGCATACGATTCACAACTATGGGCCTGGTAAGGGGGCATTATTTTACATAACCCCCAGACCCAGTATTTAAAAAAAAATTGCCCTTGCACATAATGTATTATAAAGTGTAAAACACGTCAAGTTTCAAGGTTTTTCCCTTTTTCTTTAAATTAAAACAAAAACAAAAACAAAACTAATATAAAACCCCCCCCCCAAAAAAAACAAAAAAAACAACAACATATACACAAAAATAATTAACATAAACAGCAATTTTGAAAAGACAGAGATGCTGTTCACACACAATTAAAAAGGTTACCTTATTTTTGTTTTTTCTTGATTTTTTGGTGGTTGGCGTTGCTTTCCCAAAGTTCACATCAGCTTCATTGAGCACGGTCTGGTCATCTGAAAAATTTTGAAGAAAGTTTGACAGACTTTGGTAATTCAGTACCCAATGAAATTGTGTCATGACAATGAGGATCCATTTCCATATTATAAAATACTACATTTTCTATACAATGTAATTTATAACCGAAGTGTCACTTTCCCCTCATTTTACCTGACATGCATATCACTTTTGCAGAAAGCTTTTCCGGACCCCACTTGACTACAACTGATGTTCCAAGCTTAATGGAAGTAGGAGGCCCATTGTGAAGTAGACGTCTAGTTGTTATAATAGCTGTTGTGTCATCCTTAAATAGAACGAGGCACTCTTTAGGAACTGTATTTTGATGAAAAGTTAACAAGATGTTGAAATAACATCTTAAGCAGAAATTAAAAATGCACATAACATTCCACGATTATAAAGGTTTATTTCTTTCTTTAATGAAATTAAGCCTAACATTGTTCCAATTAAACTAAGAACATACATTCCCAATTACACCATGTGTATAACCCCTTATTGTACTTTGAAGTCCATTGTCCCAGTTTCATTTATTTTCTAGAATTTTCCTACTCCCTACATTATAACATTACATGTAACCCAACAAATATGCAACCTGAAATCCATATCCTCCCAGTTCAGCAACACAATAATATTCATCCTTCTTGAGTTGACCCCCAACAGATTAAAAAAGTGTTCCTGGATCTTGCCCCTTAGTTCATTATATCACTAACTTAACAGTTGAGCTAGGCATAACTTTTTTAAGGCTGGTTAGTCTAACATAGTATACATAAATAATAATTAGGCCAAACGTTAAAATTATTAGTATACTATTAATTTAGGCCTACATGTAGGCACATAACTACTGTCACGACTGTGTCAAAATAACATTAACTGTTCACTGTTTCCTACTGTCATGACTGTTAGGCCTAGTTGTTTTTTTCTTCAAAATTCTTCTATCTGAAATTAACGTTAGGGCCCAAAAAGTCTCCAGTTTCTGGTTGTAACTTAACTTAATTTAAAATAATATTAATTTTTGGCCAACAGGAATATGTGATAGGTACACTTAGTGTGAACTTTTGTCAATGGTTGTAGGCCTGCGCGGGGACCATATTTCTCATATTTAAAGTGTGATGATGGCTGCGCTAAGACTAGGACTAAGAGATGCGTTCACAATCGCGCAAACGTTCATACACCTGGGCTTTGTCAACAAGTCGCTTAAAACACAGCAATTTAGCAGCAATTTTACATCGTTTCATAATAACACAAAAGAAATAAAAAATGACCACGGGCATGACGGGCAAGTCTTATGACGTGAGCGGAGAAAAGAAACATGATTTTTGTTTTGGCCTTGACGTTAGGCATAACTTATTTGAAATTAGTCACAAAGTCAAAGAAAATATAGGCGTTATTATAATTATATTAGAATTAACTGTTATTAATTATTATTTTAATTAGGCCTAGGCCTGTCTTTGTATAATGTATATGTTTAGGCCCAACACGTTTAATTACGTTAGGCCATAAAATTAAAAAGTTTCTGAACAGTTAACTTCTTATTAAATCTAACGTTTTTATAAAGTAATATTTCAAAGAAAAAATATTGTTGGTTTTATTGTAATAAATGATAACTGAGGCAGAATTAGTAGGCTAAATTTACCTTTTGTCGCTGCTCTTAGTGACATCTCGATGTTTTCTTTTTAACAAGAGTACTCTCTAACTGTATGGATCTTATGGATGAATGGTAATTGATTTATTTTTACCACGCGCGCGATTTATAGGGCCTATAGCTAGCTAGCTATGATAAATTTTTTGGCGGGATGGGAGATGGGAGATGGGAGCCATTCTTTGAAGGGGTAAGAATTTATGATAGAGATGAATAAAAAAAATTAAAATCACAAACTGGTACCTTAATTATGTTATATTTTCGATTTTGATTTTCCTTATACCTTTATTAAGTATATCACATTTATGCAATTAAAGTTGAACAACTGTTAGGGCACAATCACTACGAACAATAAAACAAAAATTCACTTTATATTGATCTGGTCCATTCAGTGTCTCCAAGACAACACTGTAAACTTACTGCTGGTCGTCGGGCAAGTTTATATATCACAGGTGTGGCAATGCTTCTCTCTCTGTGCATGTGACGTATATTATTAGTCTTCATGAATTATTCATATTTAAAACAAAGAAAGACTTAACGATGACTCGCCAATGAGAGAAAGTTATTAAAGTGACGTTTATTGGTTGACAGTTTATTTAGACCTCTCATGGAGAGAAGGCATGTTCAATAATACTTTTAGTTTTTAAAACGTGAAAAAATATTAACCCTATACCTTTTTACAAAAGTTCTAAGTTTTTGTACATTTGGACGCCTAAAATTTACAACTTTATACATAAGATAAAGCGGATTTTTTGAGTTTTTTGACATCAAATTTGATGAAAGAGGACATGATTTAGCGCCGTGGAAGCGTGACGCGAAAGCCAAGACGGAGAACTCGACCGATCTATGGAAATTACCCAGGATGCACACGGTGCCATTTCAATTCGAGTGTTGCAAGCGCAGCTAGCTAGCGAGCAGCTAGCCAGGCATTTCATGTCTGACATCACTGTGTTTGATCTGGTAATGCGCGGCGCCCAGTTGAGAACCCATTTGCAAACATAAACGACATGCACACATGTGCGTGCTTATATTGAGTCGCAGTGTTTGCAGTATAAAACATCAGTTTGCAACCAAAAATGCCTGTTTATTTGAATTTTATTAACCTCTCCGTAAGTTCATTTTTTGACGAATTGAGAATTCGTAAATGGGCCTCATGTGATGAGTCGGCACTTGGTGACGTCATACACGAAGTACCTGGCTGCGCTTATAACCGTACTCCAGCAAAGCTGCTGCGGTGCGCATGCGCGCACTGCTATTGACTCGCGATCGACGAGCTAGCTAGCTAGCTGTACTATTTATTTACTGTATGTAGTACTCGTACTCTGTGTACGTGTGTAGTCATTGGTCGCAAGTTTGTGCAACTGCGATGTGTCGAGGTAAGGATTAGGAAATTTATACCGTTATGGCTTCATTTTGTTGGGCCATTTGTTGCAAGAACAAGAAAAAATGCCCAGAATTATCCTTTTTGATTCTAAAGAAGACAGAAAGGTAGGCGCAAAATTATATTTTTCGACAGTAATATCGCATTTGCAGAGAAAACGTTCCCTTTTCCAAGGTCGATGCTGCTGTTCAAACTAATAAGTCCTATAGTAGGTTAGACTGCTTATTTTACTAAAACTGAACGCATTCTGTTTTTAATTTAAGCCTTTTGTGTCTGTTAGACACAGCCTATCATTCAATGAAAATGCCTGAACTTTAAAAATCTAAATATGTGTCTGCTGTGTCATCAGTAGCGATACTAATTACATCAGTAACGATGCTGTCCACCATCTTAATTTTTGTAATGAAAATGCCTGAACTTGAACAATCTAAATCTGTGTCTGCTGTGTCATAGGTCAGGATGATCCTGATCTGACATGTCTGAAATTCTTTGAAGTGACTAACGACACGTTGATGACGTGGTATTGGCCCGTTTTAAAACTTACTGTAATGCAAACCAAGGGCTAACTTAGTTTAAGGGTAACTCACTGTGTTAGTTAGTTTAATAGTTGAGCATATTCTCACATCATTCATACTTGTCATATTATAGGCCTATCAATGAATGTATCATATGACATTAATATCTGTACTGTAGTCTTACTGTTAAGTCTTATTTACTGTCTACTGAATCATGTCTTCTTATTGCAGTGGGTGAAACTAACTTTTTTGTTTTTTGCTAACATTGGTAAACTGTGTAGGCCAGTTTTGTGCCATATCAACAGGTGTTTATTAAAAAAATTTCCAATTCTCAACAAACTTTTTCCTGTTTGTATGGCAAATGTCATGTATTTTCAAAACTGCATGGAGCTTTGATGACCAGAGTACTAGCTGAAGTGTATGTGGAGCCTCCCCTACCCTAGGGCAGGTCCAGCAAAATAGCCTCGAGTGTGACTGGTGACACTAGTGTTTTAAAACTTAAATTAGTGTAGGATAAATTATTCAACCTGTTATTCTAGGGTTATTACAATAACAAGATTTTGTTCTTATTTGATTATACAATAGAACAGCCAGCAGTGGGTTCAAAATACGTGGAGTAAAGATTTGATCGGAAGAACACCATGGTAGGCCTACCTCTCCAATAACTGCAGACTTCTCAAACCACTTCGAGGAAAGTCAGTTCATCAATAAAGACAAATCCTAACCTGTGGAATCTTCAAGAAGAAAGTTGAAATGGAAACAAAGTCATACCTCGCCGTCAGGCACATCTAACAAGCGCATCAAAGGTGGGGGGAAAAAGCAGACATGTCAACCCTATCCATACAGGCTATTCATGGAGGCCTATAAAAAAAAAATTTAATAATGATTTTTTTAAATACATGGTCAATGGTCATTTCAATATTCTTGTTTTTTAAAAATAACACTATCATAAGTAATCCTGTTAAGAAATTAGTTAACCAAAATTTTTATAACATTTTTTGTTTTTGTTTTTGCATCAATGCATATTTTACAAAAAAAAGGTTCAGATGGGATCTTTGTATTATTTGATAAAATAATTCCCAATTGTCACAACAATTATTGCATCAGGAAGAATTTGTTAATTGAAAAATAAAATAATTTGGCAATTTTATCATAAGCTGACTACCAAAGATATAACCTTACATGTAATTTTAAATTCATTGAATTTTATTATTTTATGTACTTTCATGAAATGGACATTTCCTACACTAGTCATCAGATAAGGCAATTAATTTTTGTGTTCAGTTAATTATGCAGTGCTGTCGCAGCATGTACGAAACTTTGAGAATAATTGCATTATAGTAAATCATTTATAAATGCTTAAATATTTAAGAGTGAAAACTGCATTAGTCTGTATGCTTAGTGAGTCTGGTAAATTCAATTCAATGCATTTCTTAATTTCAGTTAAATTTACTAATTTTTTTCTTGTTCTGCTCATAAAATTAAATGTTGAATGGTACTATTTGGTAGCCATAATTTATCTGCAAGAAGTTTTGATACTTAATTAAATTTCTGTTTATAAACAACTACACTGAAGGACTTTAATTATGCACGATGAATTTGTACGCAGTATAACAGATGCAAGTAAATGCATTAAATAATTGTATTCACAGTTTTAAAATTATTGATATCTATGTGAAAGAAATGACCACAGTTCACGTTCCTTATTTAAATCTGGGAAGTCAACTCACATGTCTTAAATATCGCTACCGTAAAAATATACCTATTAAAAAAACTTGCGTAATTAAAGTCCTTCAGTATATTAATGACACCCACAGAATGTTTGTTGAAAATAAATTACAGATGGATTATTAAATCAATATTTGTTTTTTAACACTCCTCATATTTTATCATCTTTTTTACAGCTTCCCCATGCCCAGTGGAACATGACCACACATAGTGACAAGGAGTCAACGATGCTGTCCACCATCTTAATTTTTTTAAGGAAAATGCCTGAACTTGAAGTCTAAATCTTTGACTGCTGTGACAGTGGCAATACTAATTACATCAGTAACAATGCTGTCCACCATCTTAATTTTTTTGTAATGAAAATGCCTGAACTTGAAAAATCTAAATCTGTGTCTGCTGTGTCATCAGTAGCGATACTAATTACATCAGTAACGATGCTGTCCACCATCTTAATTTTTGTAATGAAAATGCCTGAACTTGAAAAATCTAAATCTGTGTCTGCTGTGTCATCAGTAGCGATACTAATTACATCAGTAACGATGCTGTCCACCATCTCAATTTTTTTAAGGAAAATGCCTGAACTTGAAAAATCTAAATCTTTGACTGCTGTGGCGATACTAATTACATCAGTAACGATGCTGTCCACCATCTTAATTTTTGTAATGAAAATGCCTGAACTTGAAAAGTCTAAATCTTTGCTGTGTCATCAGTGGCGATACTAATTACATTAGTGGCGATGCTGTCCACCATCTTAATTTTTGTAATGAAAATGCCTGAACTTGAAAAGTCTAAATATTTGTCTGCTGTGGCAATACTAATTACATCAGTAACGATGCTGTCCACTATTTAAATTTTTGTAAGGAAAATTGCCTAAATTTAAAAAATCGAAATCTTTGACTGCTGTGTAATACCAGGTGTACATCTATCTTTTCTTTGTATTGAGTAGGGGTGAACAGTTAGTTTATTGGAAATAAACTATGAGTTAATGGACAAACTATCTGATCTCCCATACTGTATATCGCTTAAAACAATTTGATAGTGTTTAGCTTTTTAATCATCAAACAATATATATTTTCTTTGTCATCAAAAACTTTTCTGCAATTGCAATTACACTTGTTTAATAATTGTTCTTAGCTGAACGCCATCAGTTTGAAATAAATACCATCCGTCATCTTCCTACTGTTACCATGGTCCTATTTGTAAATGTCACTTGACAACATAAATATGCCCTACTATATAGCTTGTCAGTATTGTGTTTGAGAGTAGAATTTATCCATCTGGCGGTCTCATTTAATCCTAACCCTTCCTTAATCCTCCAAAACCCTCCTCGTGAACTTTGGGAAACATCCCTTATCAAAATACACCATGTATTTGTTATTGATCTTGCATATTTAGCACTTATGGCTTATACTTCTTGCCAGGCAGTAATTTTGCCCCATTTGATGAGGTGAAAGTGCCCCTTGGAGGATTTGGGGTGGTTAGGGTTAAGTAACTAATTTCTCTTAGCTTGTGACTACTGATAATTATTTAGCTCATTTACATTATTTGCATCTATGCAGATTGGTTTGATTCTACGTCTACATTATTATTATTTTATCTTCAGTATCATACTTGGCATCAGAAGTTTTGCAATCCATCCCAAACAGATGTTTATTACTTTGTTTTTTTACCACCATCCCCTGCAAATTCTTGTCAAAGATAAACTGTTACTTAATGGGACAATGTCACCGCAATCAACAGGGCATGGAATCAGTGTCCTAGTTTTAGAGTAATTCAGTGACTTAAAATAATACCCCACATGATAATGTTATATTACTGTTGCTGTTGCATAAATGAGCCAGTAATTTTCAATTCAGTCACTGTGTTTCTCTTAAACTAGAACAACATGCAAATGTTTTGTTGAAAGCCAGCTCTGATAGTGATTGAACCTCTCATTTGCTTTCAAGTTCATGTTTCAGTTGGGTTTGTGCACATTTTCTGGAGAATCTTTTAAACAGCGCATCTCAAATGTCACGTTATTTTGTTTACATAATCATACTGCCATCAAATTTCTTCCATCAGTTTTTTTTTTTTTTTAATGAAATTGTTTACGCTATATGTATGAGAGCTTGGGAAGATTTTAATTTAAAAAAAATCAGTAGTATCTGTAATTGAACATTAATTAAATTAATTATGTCTTGTCTGGATCAATTTCTTTATGAGGGGGAAATAATCTGGCATTGCTTTAACTAGTATACAGTCCCCTTCACATTGTCATAACATGTTTTGAATATACTATTTCATGAAATTACACAGTAATTGTTTGTGTTTATATATACAAAACATTACCATCTTAAAAGCTTATCTATTAATTTTACTTTATTGTTATCGTGTTTCTATTTGCATTGCCATTGAATTAAATGAGTGCGGCTTAACCTTCATAAACAGTTTTGGTAAATCCATGTAGACAAGTAACAATCTTTTAAGTAAATAAAATATAAATGACATGAGAACTCCAATGAAGTGTACACTAATTGTTAGCTGTCCTTTCAATTGTTCATTAGCAGTTGCGTTAAAACCATGTAACACACTCATAATAGGGTTATGTTATAATTGTGAGTTATGAGTTGAACTGGTAGATAACTAAATGTTTCGATGGGTATACCCTAACAATCTTGTGTAAATCAGAACCAACACTTAAAACTTTATAGCGATTGTGACAAACCTTACTCCTACTGTAATTCTTCCATCTTGCAAAGCTTAAAATGCCACTCAACTGACTTTGTGTTTTTAGTTAACATTTATTATGTGTACTCAAATGTTTTAAAGGGAAGGCCGGGTGGTGGGAAAACATGGGTAAAATACAACACCCCCCCCCCCCCCCCCATGTGCTACTGGTTATAGCATACACTTTTTGTTGAATAAAACTGGTTTGTGTCATACCATGATACTATTACACATGAATGTCACTTTACATTTTTGGACAGGGAATATCTAAATAATATATTATCATTTCTGGTATATGTATTTAATCAAAGTGAAATATATCTTCAAACCAACATAAATTTTCATTTAAATGCACATTGCCATAAAATGGGGGACACACTTTGGGAAAATATGTGAAACTATTTATTCCATACATAGTTGAGGGAGAGGGGTGATTTATTTTTTGGATATAACCACTGATTAAAGATTAAATATTAAGGTTCGATTGGTATGGACTTTATCTTTTTTTCTTCAGACATGAAAATGAACCTCTTTTTGACAATTGTGGTGGTCCTGAAAAGGACCATTTGGGTTTTGTTGTATGCTGATGGTCTTGGCTCGGCTCGGCACTGCAAGGGTACTCGTTGCCGCTAAATGTCATGGCTTGACTTCATGCAGTATTCAGCTTGATTTGGGAATGGGCTTTGCTTGGGAACAGCTTGATCTGGGTGAAAGTTGGCTTGAGAGTGCTTGGGGTTGTGGTAGGAAACCAGAAAAGCAGATGTCCACTTTTTGACCACCAGTGAAGGTGAAAAAGAAAAATCTGCTTTTCGTGAAACTGAAAAGCAGAAAAGTAGAAAAATGGATATTACTAAAATGTTCAATCTCCTTTTTAGGTGGAAGAAAAGCAGAAAAGTAGATAAATGCACTAACAACGTTCAATCTGCTTTTTCATTATTTAGAAAGCTGAAAAGTAGATGTCCACTTTTCGACCTCCATATAGTGTGGCTTGAACTGAAACCTGTCAAATTGGACAAACTTATTGTTAATATGTTTGTGTTTAAAACATTTTTAAGTAGCACCCAGAAAAGGGCACAGAACAACTATTCCCCTCTCTCTGTTACTGCAATAAATGGTTGAATACAATATTAACATTTTTAAATAAGGCTCCATCATGGCTGCATGCCTGGTTAAGCAAATTAATTCAAATTATTAAATGTAGTTTTGCACTAGACTATCAAAGTAAATTTTTTAACATAGCTTATTCGTACAGTTGTATGTTTTTGTAGGGCATGTTTCAGGTGAGCAAGTACGTGCAACTGTAAATACAACAATTAATATATATGGCTAAGGGGCCGTCCATAGTTTTCATCATTATCACAAGTGTACAAAGAGTACTCTTTTTTTACAACCCCCTCCCCCCCCCCAAAGCATACAAGGCAACTGAAAAAATGATGATGATAATTGATATGCAGGTACAGTATACTAGTAGTAGTACTCCACATGGCCAGATTCTGTATAAAAATAAAAATGCACAATCCTCTCAATAGCCAGAATGAATTGTCTTTGCAACAAATTGCAGCAACCTTTTCATTGTCCTCGTCATTGAAAGAAAACATCTATTCATGTGGATTGGTAAAAAATACGGCCGACGCGTGATACGGATCATCATTTTCTATATTTCTAAAAAGCGTACGTCGGGTCTTAACCCCCTCCCCCTAGCGTACGGTATGTACGCTCGTGATAATGATGAAAACTATGGACCGGCCCTAAAGGGACTCAGCAGGATTGTTAAAGAGCAACAAGAAAATTGTTTCGTTTCAAGTTAAAAGCTCACTGTTTATAAAGTTGATATCTTAATGTTAAATATTACCCTTTAGACTGTAGACAGGGCCCATGTCTATATCCTAAAGAATACATGTACAGCAGACAGGCTTCGTGCATCAAGGGGTTTCAATGTAAAAAGTTGGTCAGGACTAAGTTAAAACAACATTATTTGTTGTACCTTCACTTGAAGGTTTTAAGTTATACAATTAACACATTTTACATTTACATATAATCACTTCCTGGTATGAATGGTTAAAAGATGTGATAAAAATCTTCCATACATGTGGTGTACACGTATACGAATTACAATATGACGTGTACATTAATCAACCTGGCCCAGATCAATACAACAAAGGAAAACTGATACATGTCGGAGAGTACTACAAAATACGGACAGACAGACCCAAATTAAGACAACAAATAAATTAACAAATTATTGAATTTTGCAGAATTATTGGACGAGTGTTTGTATTTTTTTTCTCTAAACCCTCGATCGGATTGGCTGGGAGGAAGATTCTCAAAAAACAACACTAACGTCACATGTCTTCGGATCGGTTCGGATTCCAGGTCATAAGACAACTCGACACGGACAACTCGACCCTTATTTTGATGGCTTTTCCACACATTTTTTATTGGATCATATTAATTATTATGCATGTTTTTTACATTAAATAATGTCCCAGACGTCAGCAAACGTCATGCCGACGACAATGTTATGGGTACAGTTCAAACATTCGACAGTTTAGAACACGTCACGGAAAGCAACGCACCGTCGCATCACACATAGAGAAAGGATTAACGTTAAACTTCATGTCATAATTATATCCTCTTAGTCTTATATCCAGAAACTCTCGCGTGTAATTATGGTAAATTTACCGCCTGGCATATATTATCTTGTGGAGAAGTTTAAGCTTTAGGCCGGCTGGGCATACGGCTGGGATGAAAAATTCTCAAAAATCACAACCACACGTTTTGGTTTGGATTTTTTTTGGCTTTATGAAGGCTCCCACTCAAAAATTGATCAAAATTAATAGGAATAAGCTATTAATATAAAACTTGTGAATTTTACCGGAATTATTTGACGGGTGTTTGTATTTTTAATAATTGAGTGAAAACACCGATTGATTTAGTTTGTGACAGTACAAACATGTAGCTATACAGCCGAGCATACGGCTGGGAGGAAAAATTCTCAAAAACCAGTACTACATACTTCGGATCGATTTAGATTTTGGATTTTTGAATATTTGTATTTGTAATATTTTACTGAAAACCCCGATCGATTCAGTTTGTGGCAGTAACGTACACAGTAGCGGAACAAGTTACCGCCGGGCCGGGGGGCAGAGCGCACGGTACATATCATGATGTATGTGTACACGTACATATCATGTACATGTACATTATGGAATTACAAAAGCAAAGGCTCGGCGGCCGGCCGGCGCGGTGAAAATAAGCAACGTCCAATTCTCACGTTTTCTCCAGAAACTCTCGCGTGGAGGATGGCATTTAACCGTGTATCACAATAAGACTATCGCGTGGAGAATTTTAAGCTTGAGGCTGGGCATGCGGCTAGGGCTGAATATACGGCTGCAATAAAGAATTCTCAAAAATCGTCACTGCGTGTCTTCGGATTGGTTTGGATTTCTGCTTTCTGAAGGCTCCAACTAACAGAATGATCCAAATTAAGACAAATCTATTAACAAGTTAATAATTTAATACATGTGAATTTTGCAGAATTATTTGAGGAGTTTGTGTATTTTTAATACTTCAGTGAAAACACCGATCGATTCAGTTTGGGACACGAGGAACGTTATCAAAAACACACCATTACACGTGATCGGATCTACCTGGATTTCGGGTTTCTGAAGGCTCCCACGAACAGATGGTCAAAATTAAGACAATAAATTAGCAAGTTATTAAGTTAATACTTGTGAATTTGTCAGATATATTTGAGTGTTTGTATTTTTAATATTTTAGTGAAAACCATGATCGTTTGAGTTTGTTTATGGCAGCATGGGAGGATCTACCCGTGCCGCCGCTGTGCAGTACATGTCCACATGCGCATTATCATGACGGAATCAACATAGGCTCGGCGCGGTGAAAATAGGCAACGTTAATTCTCGGGTTTTCTCGAAAAACTCTCGCGTGGAGGATGAGGCTTTATCGCGATAATCTTATCGCGTGGAGAATATGCTTTATCGCGATAATCTTACAGCGATATTAATAGTGACATGTTACCGACGGCTATTTATACTTATCGCGTAAAACATGTTTATCGCGATAAGGCAATATTTATCGCGATAAGGTTATCGCGACAGTCTACTTTCTTTCGATCGCAACTGTAATGCATCGCAGCAATTCACACAAGTCCACACCACACACACCATGGATGAGCAGAAACGAATGCACAGATTGCTGACAGGATCACAAAAAAGCATCAAAGAAGCAGTGGATATTCATAGCGATATGGACTTTTTCAAGAAGCACACAGACAGCCGTGTTGGAATGGTAATATTTAACAAGTGTTTACCACCTGACCAATGCGTGGATTGTTTGAGTCAACCTATCTTTAATGTGGATGCTGTTCATCTATACAAGAGATTCCCCTCACCCGTTCCTTCAAAAACCTTACCGGGTCACTTTGTTTCATTTGTTGAGGCCTTGGAATTGCCTCTTGAAGATACTAATGAATGCACGACTGCAGTGTCTACCAAGCAACTAGGAAGATGTTCTTCCTGCAAGTACGTGTTCACATCCAAGGCTGACAGCAGAAACCACATCAGACTGTTTCACCCTAAGCATAGCAGTAGCAGTATCTGTATGTTACCCCTAGATCCTACAGTATATTTAACCCTCCTACTATTGCTGCACTTTTGTGGGAAGTTGCTGTAGAAGTCAAAACCAGTCAACTGCCGGATGTCGACTGGACATCTGTGACAGTGAAGCGTCTTTATGATGTTTTTCTCGACCAGAGGGCAGTCAAGCTCCCTGGCATCTTTGTCAGTGACCTCAATTAGGTTTTTAGAAGTATTCATAACTCCAATTTAGATCACCGACTTCGGGATTTGAATTGGAGAATAGTTTGGGGCGCTGTTAAAACAGCACACCATGTTTTTAAATAGGGTATTGGGAACAGGAAATGCCCGCGGGCCAATTGTGGCAACCGGGAGTGCGTTTCTCATGTTTTCTGGGGTTGTTCTTTCCTTTCCCAGCTTTGGGTTTGGGTGGAGCATGTGGGGGAAAATCAAGGGAAAACGATTTTCCCTTACAGAGAACTGTGTTCTTTATGGTTCGGGTCTGGACACTTGTCCAGATTCCGTGTTAATTTTGTATCTGGTCAGTGTGGTCAAGTGGCTTGTTTGGTCTTCACGGTGTGAAGCCTTATTCGACAAGTCGCATGCTACCGCTGAACAGCTACTTTTACGTATTAAAGGTGCCCTGAAGGAATGCATTAGGGCAGATTTTACTAGACTAAATAGGAAGGACTTCTGCACCACTTGGTGTGTACGCAGAGCATTATGTTATGTAGAAAACGACTGGCTTTTTTTCCGGCACTTTTGTGCAAGTTTTTTTTTTTTGGTGCACTGATTCTTTAGAGCAGTTTTGCTCTATAATCAGGGTTTAAGTTTGATGTGTTTTTTAGATGACTTAGATTATATTGTCCAAAAGTGAATGGAATTTTAAAACACGTTCTTTTCAGAAACTCACTTTGTTGTACATGTTCTTGTTCGAACATTATGTAATTTTTAGTTTGGTGGGGTGGGTCGTACCCACCTTATGTCGAGGCATTAGTAGCGGGTGCTACACTGCTGGCCAGGCTGCTTAGCTCGGTGTTTTTTTTTTTCACGTGTACATTTTGGGTTAGTGGGGTAGGGAGGGTCGTACCCTCACTCACTAAGGTATAGCGTGGCTATCCTATCACTAGAGCGTTATATTCAGTTCCAAAACCGATCAAGCGATCAATCTAGCTTCCAAAACCCGGTGAATAGCCTTTTTAAGGAAATGTATTGTATATTCCCTTTAAGCTTTGTTTCAAATTTTATTGCTTTTGGAGCATTGCTTTAAGTGCTTTTTTTTTTTTCTAGTTTGTCACAGCCCACTGTTCCGTTGAGTTCAGTGAGCCGTTGACCTCCCGTTTTTCCTTTGTGTGTTGTTCCTTTCTGAACAATAGTATACGGGCAAAGTTAGTCCTCTTTCCTCTTTTGTGTGTTCCCTGTGTGACCACGGCTGAAGGGTTGGTGATTACACAGGGTACAATACTGTTCTTTGCCTCAGGAAACAGAGCGTAAAGTTTTGGCTTTGTTTCCTCGGGTTGTTTTTTCCCTAAATTTGGTCTGGAATTGTGCTTTATTTATTGGAATTGTGCTTCACCACTACATGTTGTAGTGGTGAAGTTAACAATTAATTTATCTGTAACTTTTTTTCTTTTCTCCTTTCCTTTCCTTAATACTACTACAGTTTGTAGTGGTGTAGGTCTTTCTTGTTTAAAGAAAATTATCTAAAAGAAAAGTAAGGTAATTTTTTCCAAGTTGTTCTTTAACTCTTCATTTAACTCTTCTTTAACTCTTCATACAGAAGGTGTTTTTTTTTTCTTTTCCAATCATGCCACCAAGATGGGTAGGCCTTAGGCGTGACTGTGCTGCCGAACTGAAGTTCGACAACAAGATCACGCCAAGTCAGCTATTTACGGAGCTTGAAAAAACAACCAAAAAAGGAATTAATATCAGCGACCACATGGTCGCTGCTCAACCACTTCCAGGAGCGCAGTTGATTTAGCTTTTATATCGCCCTCCATCAGAGATCGCTTTCTACCGGGGTTGGAGTCCATCCCGGTAGTAAGCTATTTACTTATGGTGGCTATACAAAAGTCACCATATTTTCAATTCGCATGGAACTGGACAACAACATCGTGAAGTCCAGACTTGCGAGATATGGGGAGGTTCTTGTACCCGATGCGGAGCATCCAGCCATGTGGCCGCTGGTTGTAACACAATTAAGTGTTACAAATGTTTAGGTTTGGGACACACGGCTGCCGCGTGCCCCAACCGAGTAGTTTGCACGATTTGCGAGGAGGAGGGGCATAGCTTTAAAGCTTGCCCTAATATCTTTTCAAATCGTGCAAATCCCACAAGAGGTGGTCTAATGTAGTGGTCGCGAAGAAGGCTAATCCTTCTTCGCGGCCTGTTTCTAAGAAGGAGGAGTCCCCCCTCACCAGTTTTGGTGGAGGGGGACTCCCCTCCTCCGTCTAGGGCTTGACCCCTATAGAGGCCGTGAATGGGGATGTTCACCCTCGCGGCCTGTTTCTTCTAAGAGGGGGAGGCCTCTTCAAAAAAGCCGGTTTCAGTGGGGAAGGAGTCTTCTCCTCTGCAGTCTGGGGTTTCAGCCCCTGTGGTAGTAGGGAACTCTCCCACCTCTGTTCTTTTTCAGGTTAATATGTATAGGGATCTGTATACTGTCAATGTCATAATTTTAAGCAAAATGCACCAAAGATAGCCCAATCATGCACCACATTTCGACAAGACATTTCGACAAGACATTAACGTGTAGTTCTACCAGTGTTGATGTGATAGAGAATAACTTGAATATAGCCCTAGCTATAATTTACGATTGGTGTGTCAGAAACAAACTTACAATAAACGCCAGCAAAACCAAATCCATGCTCATTGGAACTAAACGAAAAATCTCGAGTACTGACCTTAATGTCAGTATCGCTGATAGTCCAGTGGTAAAGGTGAACTCTTGTAAATGTTTGGGTGTTATTATTGATGAAACTTTAAGTTGGGGCCGACACGTTGAATACGTGAAGAAAACCGTTTCCTCTAAACTAGGTATGCTAAATAGAATCCGCGACTATGTTCCTCAAAGCAGCCTCCACTCTCTTTTTGTTAGTTTAGTTATGCCATCTTTAGATTATTGTAGTACTGTATGGGGAGGACGGTACACATCTCACGACAATATTCTTAATAAATGTCTGAAAAGAGCTGCGCGGATAATCCTTAAATGTGCATTCTTAACTCCTTCAGCCGATATGTTTGCTAGACTTAATTGGATGTCATTTTCGGAAAGAGTCGAGTATAAAAAGGATATTCTTGTCTACAAATGTATAAACAAAATTACTCCTTTGTATATATGACAAATCTGTTTTCACCACTTATTCAAAATCGTGAAACGAGACAATCCACTGACATGGCACTGAAGATTCCTTTTGCGAAAAAAGAATGTTATGCCTCAAGCTTTGCTGTAACCGGTACAATCATATGGAATAATTTGCATATACAATTGAGAACCATGACTTCTCTAACCTCATTCAAATCTGAACTACGTAAAACGTTTAGTCAGTAACATATACTTTTAGATGTCACAAAATATGTCCGAATTCTGTTAACGATGTTGTACATGTAGTTGTAATAGTTCTACAATATTTATAACAATTATGCACTAATCCCATATGCTTTTACTTTATTGTATTGTATTTGTAATGTATTGTACTTGTACATGTGTATAGTCATTTGTATGCAGGGCCCCAATGGAAACCAGTTTTAAACTGTTTGGGCATACCCTGGGTAAAGAAATGTAATAATAATAATAATAATAATTGATTTCAATGTTTCAACAAAAAAATGCATGCCTGATGGTGTGAGCGCCCAGAAGTTGGTGTGTGCATACGAATTGTACAGCGCTGTACAGATATAATTATGTACGAAGTACATGAGGGTCGGTTTTCGTTAAGAGAAGTGGTCGTGTGAGTGAACAGAGTAATTTCATAAACAAGGTCAAATTCAATCATTTTGCATGAGTCGGGCATCATACAACTGCAGTTTGTTCAAATGAGAGGAAAGTGCCAGCCACAGCCAGACTTTGTACTATGTTTTTCAGCTGATCAGCTGAAAAGTTGCAGCAGTGTAACTTCTGATGCCATATAGATAAAGGAATTGTGCTGTCGTTTCTATAGGGATCTGTACACTGCCATTCCAGTCAAGCAGACACAGATTGACTTCTTTATGAACAATGGCTACTCCAGGACAGATGACAATAATTCATTCAAAAGCAAATGTATGTCTTCTTTCTTACCTCTCAGTTCAGTACGGTATACATGTACATGTACTTGAGTTGCATGCAGGTCCCACTGTAACAGCTCCATGTGATGTGTACATTTCATGCAGACAAATGTTCTTTGCAATCTGAGTGAAAATGTCAAACAAAATACTGTAAGATATTAGTAACCATTTAAATAGTGTTTTTTTTTTTTTTTTTTAAGTTTCTAGATTTTCTTTCTTGCACACTGGTGATGGAAATGTCCAGTAGTGCATTATACACACAATAATGTTAAAATAATTTTTAAACAGAAATCCACACAAAAGTCGTTTGTTTGCCAATGAAAACTGCTAGATCGATCAAACAACCGAAGGATCACCAACCAAACATGGGTACATATAAAATAAACCACACTTTTTTGCTATTTTGAGAAAACAGACAGAATTTTACCAAATTTGGCACAATTGACACCATTATTATGACGACAAATTTTGTTAAGTATGAATGACGTCACATGAGTGAACTGGAACTTACTAGTGGAAGAATTTAAAATTATATGGAATGACTGAACCGGAAGTTAATGTATTCAGTACAGCACATTATGTTATTTTAATTATATATTATGAAAACTCATATCTCCTGAGGTAACTCTAGTCTTTTAACAACTTTAGGTGATGACGTCATCACAAATGATGCACAATCGAACACCCTGCGGTGGTTTTCTACAAACTCAATACCTCTAGTTTTTCTTTTCTCTTCCTTTTACATCACTACAAGCAGTAGTGGTGACGCTTTATTTAAGTTATCCGAGTAGGATAATTAGCTTTATTACACCACTTCCAAGCAGTTGTGGAGTAAATCTTTTTATTTGAGTCGAGTTTCTTTTCCGTCACAGCACTACTATCAATCATAGTGGGTGTAAGTGTAATTATTTTAATTATCCGAGCAGGGTAGTTTCTTTCTTTACATAACACCGCTACAAGTAGTTGTGGTGTGTACGGAATTTCTTTTATTATCCGAGAATGGTATTTTTTTCTTCTTTTTTTTTTGGCTACTTCCAGTAGCCATGTTATTTAGTATTACTTTTAACTGCTCGGTCGAACTTAGTTTTCACCAAGGCAGTCACTCCAGAATTTGTTTTTAGATATCTAAGAGAAAGGGAGGTAGTCCCTAAGGACCATTTGTTTGCCGTCCAACCCATGAGAGGGGGACGGTACATGTATGTTATCTTTAGGACGCCAACTCTGTTGTACTCTGCGGGTTGTACGGTTTTGTCCCGTGGGGGCATTTCGGTAGTAATGATCCTTTACGTTGATATGTGGATCGATGAAAGGATTGTCTCTAGAAAGTTGCAGGAGTATGGTGATATAATCACAAGCAGATTAAGCACTTACGGGCCGGAACCCGAGACGTTCAGCGGGGCCCGGCAGTACAAGATGCGAATTAAGAAGAATATTCCAACAGTTCTCCGCATCGGGGGCTGTGATGCCTGGGTTTTCTACAATGGCCAAACCCGGGCATCTGCTTGATGCGGGGAACCAGGCCACGCGGCCAGTTACTGTTATAAAGTCACATGCCACAAATGTTTAGAAGTGGGACACAGCGTGTTCCAACCAAGCAGTGTGTTCCAACCAAGCAGTTTGTACTTTTTGTGGGGAGAAGGGACACAGCTACCAGTTGTCCTAATTCCTACACAGACTATATTGTTCCCAAGTGGAGTTGGAAAGATGTGGTGAGGGGAACCCCCTCCCCGCCAAAATCTCTGGTGGAACCACGTAAGTCGGGGATTTCAAATAGCGAGAGGCCATCGGGCAAGGCCGAAGGAATGAATACATGTTTACCGACGAAAGGATCGTCTCACGTAAGCTTCGTGAGTATGGTGACATTATTTCCAGCAGATTTGGTACTCATGGGCCTGAACCAGAGACTATTAGCGGGGCGAGGCTATATAAGATGCGTATTAAGAAAAATATACCAATGGTTCTCAGCATCGGGGGCTGTGATGCCTGGGTGTTTTATTACGGGCAAACCCGGACATGTGCCCGATGCGGGGAATCAGATCATATGGCAAGTGACTGTAATAAAGTCACTTGCCATAAGTGTTTAGAAGTGGGACACGTCATTTCGGCGTGTCCCAAACAACCAGTATGTACTTTTTGTGGGGAGAAGAGGCACAGCTACTCCTACACAGATCATGTCGCTCCAAAACGTAGTTGGACTGATGTGGTGAGGGCAACTCCCCTCCCTGCCAGTATCTCTGGCAGAACTATGATGATGATGAGAACCCATCGGCCCCAACCGATGGTACAAATTTAGTTAATGAGAACTCCCCCTCCACTCCGACCGATTCTTCGGTCTAGAGTGGGTCAAGGAGTTCCCCCATCTTCATTGTCTGGGTCTTCGGACTCAGACACAGTTTCTACAGTCGAAAGCCCATTGTTTCTATATACAGACTGCCACAAGCATCCTCCATGGGATGCAAGAAAGTGGCAGGCCCTTTCAAGGGTGACTTGCAGTGGGAATGTTTCCACTGGTGGTAAGGGGAAGAAGAAGAGGGGTTGTTCCTCTTCGGATTCCGACTCTTCCACCGTTGAAGTGGGCCGCCCCTGAAAAGCTAAACAACCTAACCGTCTCCTCTTCGGAGTCGGAAATGGAGCGGGGGGAGGTAGAGAACACTCATCCAAAATCAACCCTTGCCCCATGAACGTCTAGGGGGGGGGGCAACCCCCGAAACCTTCGGAGAGTGGGCCACGATCTTCTGGGGTTTTTCTTTGTGTTTTTGATCTTTAATATATTAGGTGATTCTCAGCGTTTGGAAGTCATCACAGTTTTGGAAAAAAGGGAGATCTGCTTGACCCATCTCCCTTCTTAATGTTGACTATAAGATCCTGTCGAAGGCACTATGTATGCGTCTGGGCAAAGTCTTTTACACGATAATATCAGACTCCTTAGGGATCTGGTTGATTTCGTAGATGGGAAGAACCTTGACTGCCTTGTAATTTTGCTTGACCAGTAGAAGGCCTTTGACAGGGTCAACTGGTCCTTTTTAATTAAAGTAAATACTAAAAAGCTATGTTGATATATTCGTAGCCTGTGTGCACATATTGTTGGTTGAAAGTTGACGGAAATTGCCAGTAAAATAATGGAAAAAACAGGCGATACATTTGTAAAAATGTGATAGATGTGAGTATTAATGTCTAAATTTGTATTTATTATAATATTACAGGTGTACATGTATCCTTCAAATCAGCTTCTGGTTTATACAATGGCCAGATCTATGCATGAGTTATGGCAAAAGAGAACTCTGAGAAAATTGAACGACAACAGCCATATTGTTTAACTCTGTAAGGGCGCACTGTGATCTTAAAAAGTTTAACACCAATGCAGTAGTACATATATATTCCCTCAACAACAATTATAAAATCAAGGTACATGTAGGTCACCAGACCCTGATGGCAGTGGATTGTCGCAACAAGGTCAAGAAATTTTTCCAACTCAACTTAAGAATATCAGACAAAGATAGTTCTCTAAGTCCTCACTCAAAACGTAACATTGCTAACTACATGAATGAACATAAATTAACTTGCACTGGTGGAGGAAGGGTAAAGAAGGGGTGATCATTGCTAGTATTGCTTGTTGATGGTGGTGCCGACTTCAATATCAACCTCATTGTCAATGAGCGTTTTTATGGCTGGCTCTTCTGGGAGTGTCACCTCAGTGAATTAATCGTGATGTCCTTCTGTCCAGGAGATTCTGCTTTTAATCCAATTGAACATGTCTGGTCACCATACACACAGTTCTTGCCCTTTGTATACCTCCCTGCAGTGTTGGATGGAGAGACCCACCCAACATGCATGCAAACAAATATTTCAAATCAAGAAAAAACAAGGAACATCAAGTCTTCAATGAAGCATTTACAACTCAAAGATCATTTTTTGAGTACCTTTCATTCACGATGGATGCCATATTGAATTTGACAGAGCTTTACCATTTTGGCAAGATTTTTCAAATGCCATGATAACAGCAATGGTTGGTGACTTTATTGAGTATTCAATCGCTGTATCAGATGCAGCAAAATGCAGCAACCAGATATTAAGGCAATTTATTTAATTTTGCCCTACACCGATGTGTGTACAGCACTGTATACTCTATGCTTTCCGAGTGTCTGTAGAAAAAACTTCACAGGCGACTCAGGCAGGATTCGAACCAACACCCCCTACCACGACCAGCTGGCCAAAATCCCACATAGCAGTGGGCCCCGCGGTATTTATACATGTAGGTATAAATTTATACTATTTATAAATGGTTACAATGCAATTTGTATTCCTGTTTATGTCCGCATTCAAAAGCCATGATGACATCAATGCTGCAAATGTTTACTACAAGGTGTATAAACCAATTGGGGATCAATAAGATAAAAAGCTATGGTTGCCAATCGCAAGGCATTTAGTTCATCCAGAAAATAGATGCACATTTATACGATTTAGAGAAATTAGACAATACAAATCAAGCCACTGGAAATGCACATACAGCTATGGTTGCCTCCAATGAGATCCTGTAAGGCATTAGTTCATCCAGTTAATAGACTCATCTACTGATAAGAGCCAGAGGAAATTATGTGAATTGTCAGTGGGATTGTACAATGATACTGTTGATTTCCCCCAGTCCAACAATAATTTAATACTCTCCAGTTTAACAATAAAAAATAAAAATCCAAAATGAAGGGCACTGGCACTTTTGGAGTTCAACATTCCAAAAAATTATTTTGGAATGGAGTAATTGGGAAAACTAATAAACCGCCCAATGGAAGTATCATTGAGTGGTGTATGGGACCAGGGAAAATTAAACCTAGATACTCCGTCTACATGTGTATATTAACAGACAGCGAAAATCTGAATATCAAGAATTGTTAAAATACAACAATAGGCTCCAAAGGGGACTGACTCAGGAGATCAAGAAAATGCTTGTTAATAAACTCAAATGGGAAAGAAGAGCTGTCATTTAAAGTCGGAAATGGACTGGGGGTGGGGTTTGTGGGGGGGAGGATGAGGACACCCTTTTGTCCTCTTCAGAGACTCCTCCAAATCCAATCCCCACATCCCTGGTGAGTGCCCCCATATGACCTTTTTATTAACCACGAGCCATTTTTACCTTAAAAGTTAATAGGATGTGTGACTCTGCAAAGACAACATTTATGTTCGAATGTCACCTATGACATTTTTGCTTGCAAGAGTGTCATATTGGTTTGACTGACGATCTACACCTTAAATGGACAATAATCTACATACTATGCCTATATTAACAGACAGCAAAAATCTGAATATCAAGAATTGTTAAAGACATTAATATAGGCTCCAAAGGGGATTGACTCCACAAACAATGCATGTTAATAAACTCAAAATGGGAAAGAAGAAGAGGGGTCATCCCTCACAGCACCATAAATGTGGAGTACCAATAATCAAAGTTGCGTTCACCCGCGTGCGCCTACATACTCGCCAGATTAAGTAAAGTAACAAAAGACCATTTGGAGGCCCATGGAGGATTATGGTTCATTAACAATATAGCCTTTGTGTGTGTCTCCTGTGAGCGCCTGCTGAGATTGGGAAAGTATCTTTTGCGGGGCGAACATATGTAAGCATTAAAGCTTGTTTTTGTGCCAATTAGTGTTTTTTTTCTTTTTCTGTCTTTCTGTAATATTTAAGTTACCCAAGTTGGGTAACCATATTTTTCATAACACCACTATAAGTTGTAGTGGTGTGGTAACAAATACATTTATATATTTATTTGAATTGTCCTAGTTGTCATAGAACCACAAGCTGTAGTGGTGTACGTAAGGTTATATTCAAGTTATCCAAATAGGGTAACTGTTTTTTCTTCATAATTTTGAGGGAAAGTTATGCGAGTTGATTTAAAATTCGACAGAGCAGTATCTCCTGCTTTTGTATTTCAATGCTTACGTGAGAGGGACGTAGTCCCAAAGGACCATTTGTTTGCCCTTCAACCCATGAGGGGCGGACGGTACGTTTTAAGACCCCCGCTCTGTTGCGCATGTTCCTGCCGGCCCTGTGCAACATAGCGGGTTGTAATGTTTCGTCTCGCGGAGGAGTTTCGTTGGTGACGGTCCTTTATGTGGACATGTTCACTGACGAAAGGATCGTCTCGCGAAGACTTCGCGAGTACGGTGATATTATTTCTAGTAAGTTTGGCACGCATGGGCCTGAAACCATCAGCGGGGCGAGGCTATACAAAATGCGTGTCAAAAAAAATATACCGACCGTTCTCCGCATCGGGGGCTGTGATGCCTGGGTCTTTTACTACGGTCAGACCCGGACATGCGCCCGATGTGGGGAAACGGATCATATGGCAAGTGACTGTAACAAAGTCACTTGCCATAAGTGTTTAGAAGTAGGACACGTCATTTCGGCGTGTCCCAACAAACCAGTGTGTACGTTTTGTGGGGAGAAGGGGCACAGCTATCGGTTGTGTCCTAACTCCTACACAGATCATGTTATACCTAAACGTAGTTCAACTGATGTGGCGAGGGGAACCAACTCCACGCCTGAATCTCAGGCGGAACCACATCGGTCTAACGATGATAGCCCATCGGCCCCGGCCGATGGTGCAAATTCCGTTCTAGAAAACTCCCCCTCCACTCCGACCGATTCGATCTCGAGTGGGTCGGGGAGTTCCCCATCTTCTTCATCGTCTGGGTCTTCGGACTCGGACACAGTTTCTGGGGCTTCATCCCCCATTGTTTCTATTTATAGCCTGTCACCTGCATCCTGCTTGGGATGCAAGAAGGTGGCAGGCCCTTTCAAGGGTGACTTGCAGTTGGAATGTTTCCACTGCAAGCGCACCCTAGACAAAAGTTGTTTTAGCCTTGTCGGATGTGCCGATTGCACAGGCGTCAACACCCGCCCAACACTGGCTTGTGATGAGCCAGGGTGTCACTCGGCGGCATTTGACAAGGTCCACCCATTTAAGGTCGCGGGTGGTAAGGGAAGGAAGAAGAAGAGGAATCGTTCCTCTTCGGATTCTGACTCTTCCACCGGGCTACCATCCCCGGTAAAACAGGTCGCCCCTGTGAAGTGGAATAATCTATCCCACTCTTCTTCAGAGTCGGAAATGGAGCGGGAGGAGGTTAAGGACACTTGTCCTAAACCAATCCCTGCTCCAAGAAAACCTAGGGGACACCCCCCGGAACGTCAGGGGGGGTGCCCCCACTAGGGGACACCCCCGAGGCCTCCGGAGAGTGCCCCCACGTAATGTGTGTTTTTTAATTCAAAACAGTGCTCATGATCTCCATCCTTTCACTAAATGTGAATGGGATGCGTGATTCCGTAAAGAGAAGACATATTTTTGATTTATGTAGATGAAGAGAGCTGTGTCGACTTGGAAAGCCCAACGGCTTGCAATGTAGGGTGTTACAGTACGCTGATGACACTACCTGCATTGTAAGGGACTTCAGGTCTTTGAGGCGGCTTTTCGGCATAATCGATAGTTTTGAACGTGCGAGTGGATCACGCCTTAACTTACACAAGACACAAGGCTTAGTTTTGGGCGCATGGCCCTCCTACCTTTCCGAAGTGGTCCCGATTCAGTGGACCACTGACCCGATTAAGATCAATGGTGTCTGGGTTGGAAGGTGGGACATGGGCCCCAAGAATTGGAGGGAGCGCTTTCCCCCTTTGCTTTCCACTTTGGATAAGTGGAGGGGGAGAATGCTCTCTCTTTTAGGTAAGGTATTACTTGTAAATACCTTGTTTTTAGCACTTTTTTTTATATTTAGGTCCGGTTTACCTGCTTCCTGCTTCAGTGGAGGGGGCGGTGAATCGGGCTATTTTTTCTTTCATCTGGTCTGGCAAGACCAAACTCATTCATAGATCGGTTCTTGTCCAGTCACCGGATGAGGGTGGGTTAGGTGTAACCGGTATCTGCCGTAAATGTGACGCTTTATATGTTCGTGGGATGGGGGCTCTGTGGGAGGATGGTGGTCCCCCGTGGAGGCACTTTGCTCTCTACTGGGTGGCCTTGTCCCTCCGCAGGGTCCTCCCCTCTTGGAGTAATACCACTCCTCACTCCTTGAGACCCACGGCTTATTATGGTTACTTTTGCAAGTTGGTCTTAATTTTTTTTAGTATTTTGCCGGACTCTGATTGGGGGACTGACGGTTCAACAATTGTACGAACTGTTCGCGGTCCAACAGACCAATCCGAGACCGGCTATTAATGTTCCTGACATAGGTCAGGTTTTTAAATTTAGTAATGCCTCCATTTTGAATCACCGACTTTGGGATTTGAATTGGAGGATTATCTGGCGCCCTTTAGACCTCCCAGAAAGTTTTTAAATGGGGCATTGGAAACAGCAAGTGTCCTCGGGTGTGATGTTCCCGGCCAGAGACACCCTGTCACGTTTTTTGGACTCAGTATTGTGTTTTGTACAGTACGGGTGAGAGTTTGACATGCATGGAGTTTATGAATGGATATCTGTTCTTTCCAGACAAATGAGTTTTTGTATACTTGCGTGTGTTTGTTTGTCATGTTGCATGTGGCAGGAGGGTTCGTAACCCTACTGACCTACATGTAGGTGCGATGTGATCGCCCTGCCTTGGGTGCCAGCCAAGTTGTCTTGTCTGACACCTTAAATCAAAAATAAGTACATTGTATCTGTTCTAGACTACTCATCGAGCAACCTACACTACATCACATCTGATACGCTCTCTCCAAAACTAATTACTAAATGTAATAAAAGGGGCTGGTGATATATTAAGCTTTAAATGTTCATTATAATAATAATAATAATAATAATAATAATAATAATAAATTACAAATTTTCTATTGCGCTGTTTCCATTTAAAAATGATCAAAAGCGTATAACAAAAATAAACATGCCATTAAATAAACAGATATAAATACAAACAAGTTATTAATGACAAATCATTTAAAAAAAAAATTAAATCAGAACAGATGAGGTTGCCAAGCCAGCTCCCAAACCTCAGTATGGGGTTACGTCTGTCCCGCCAGAGGAGGATCTATGTCAATATACCCCCACTGGCATCGGTGATGTCTCGATCTTTCCCGGAGACAGACGCCTTTAACCTACCTATACTAATTAAAGGAATATAGCCTAACTGGCTTGGTACTCATCAAAAGTACAATTAAGGAAAGAAGAAAAAAATAATAATTTAAAAGATTGTTTTAAATGTATAAAGACATTTGTATTTACATTAAGTATTTACTATCTGTATTAATTATTATTATTTTTTTTTAAAGTATTGTATTACTTGTACATGTATCTCCTGGGCGCCTAGGAAGAATACCAGAAGGTACATGTAAATGGCCTACCCTGGTTAAATATTTTGAAATAAATAATAAATAATAACCAACATGCCGAAACTGTGGAAGACCCGGCCACCTCGCAGCAGGATGTCCCTTCACAATTTCCTTCAACTGCAGGGAGGCCGGGCACCGAAGTCCCGAGTGCCAGAGACCGAGGCGGTGCCACATATGCAACTAGTCTGGGCACTTAGCCAAAGATTGCCCAGACTATTTCGACTTTTATTTTACTGGTTAAGATGTTAACTTATAGATGTTAACCCATGAAATACATGTATCTATCAAGAAGTGAGTGTTTGACAAATTTTAGACGCTGTTTGGACCTTGCAATACCCACGCGCAATATCCTTTCAATCTGTAGTTTGTGAGGCTTTCCATGAGCAGTCGGCAAATCAAAGGTAAAGTGGCACAGTGTTAGATGTTTCTTTAATATATTCATTCAACCAAATAGCTATGCCGTCAATCACCAACATGTATGCATTCAGATCATTAACTATATAAATATGCCTCTCCATGTATAAATTCACCGTTTTATGGAAAACGCTCTCAAGTACACAGCTCTTCAATATAATCCTCTTGTCATGATGCCATCAACTGTACGTATCGAGTGGATGGTTCCCAAGTGGTTAGGAGTTCGGGAAGATGTGCCTCTCACTCGAGTTAAGACACGGGGACCTTTCACTGTTGGGATGGAAGTCAAAGTTTCTTATAAGTTTACTGTTTTTAAGGCCAAGATCGTTGATAGCGTCTGTGGTTAAGTATTTTACTTTTCTCTGATAACGCTTAATGTGAATTTTTTTTTTAAATCGTAATACAGAGTAGGACATTATTTATTGGAATATTGTGTTAAGATAAACACTAGAAATATATAATATGTACCAATCGGTTCTTTTCAGAACCCTAATTCAGATTTTATTTCTAATAAATATTCTAATAATATTCTAATGCGGACTTTAGGCCTACGGAATACAATTATGTACATGTATCAGCTTTTCTGAAACCATCAATAACTTTGCAACGATGTTACTGATCGTAACTGGGCATATTCTTTTCACTAGCATATGCAGCATTGGGATCATGTTAAAATTTTAATATTAAATATATGTACATATGTATTTCTATTTTGATATTTTTTCTAATATATTACCTTTTGTTTATATTTTTGTTTTTGTTTTTGTTTGTTTTTGAGATAGTGACAGTGATGAAGACATTCCTCTCATTGCTCTCTCCAAGCGACTTGCCACCGAGACCCTTGTCGCACCTGAGCCACCCACAGCCATCGCACCTGAGCCACCGCAGTGTGTCTCACCGCCACCCACAGCCACCACGGAGACCGTCATTGCGCCCGCGACACCACAGGGCCTCATACCGCCACCCACAGCCACCGCAGAGACCGTCATTGCGCCCGCGACACCACAGGGCCTCACTCCATCACCCACATCCACCACGGAGACCGTCATCCCACCTGAGCCACAACAGAGTTCTACACCTTCCACAGCAGCCGACACAGACAACAGCTTCCAGGTCGCCAATGATTCAAATTCAGCCATGCTGTCACTCATTTTAAAGGAACTTAAAAATCTGTCAAGGGATGTATCAATGATCAAGGACCATTTAGGCCTCAGAGAAAAAAAAAACGCACCTATATATTTAGAACTTGATAATGGGGACATTATGATTGGTGCTCCCGAAACTGCCGTCCATGTGATGCAGAAGATCACATGCAATGACGTTTTTCAGCGAGTGTCAAATGCTGAGGATCTTGTCTTGAAATTGATTTCAAAACTTTTTGACGACGAGGAGCTCTTCCACCGGTCCAACAGCCCCGGTGAAGCGGGCCACTCCTGTGAAGGGGAGAAAAACTATCCGACTCCTCTTCGGAGTCGGAAATGGAGCGGGAGCAGGTAAAGGACACTTGTCCTAAACCAATCCCTGCCCCAAGAACATCTAGTGGACACCCCCCGAAACCACCGGAGAGTACCGGTACCCCCACGTAATGTGTTTTAATTTTAAAAAAAGTGATCATGATCTCCATCCTCTCCTTAAATGTGAATGGGATGCATGAGCCCGTGAAGAGAAGACGTGTTTTTGATTTATGTAGGGGCAAAAGAGAAAAAAAATTGGTAAAGGGAAAACACTGAGATTATTTTTTTTTAAATAAATAAAAATAATAATAAATTGGCAACTTGAGATAGTCTTATTGTGAAAGTTTCAGCTTATTACAATGTAATCATTTTTTGTATTCATTTTAACGATAATTTTTGAAAGAGTACTCTTTCCTAAATTATTCTAACTGGGAAAAAACACTTCTTAAAAATAACGGCGCATCGGGCAAAAAATTCCAGGCATTCTCGTATCAACCCTGTTGTTACATGTAGCCTATTTTTGAAATAACAATCCTTTACATCCGTTAACATTTAAGTCGTACAGGATTTGTGCAAGGTATGGCACAGTGGATCAGGATTGATGATAACGAGCGCCCATTTTTTTTATTTTTATTTTTTTTATTTTTTTTATTTCCATATTTGCCTTGCTTATTAATTTGCTGTTGATCTATTTGTGATGGGTTCCTTTTGACCTGTCCCGTATCTACACCCACTGGTTTACCAATTATAACGCAGGGTGTACCTACGGGACATGTTCGGGTGCACATTACACTTAGGTCAACTTATTTCCTTACCTCGTTTTTTCATTGCTTTCATTGATTTACATCCACATGTTTTGTTCTCTTTAACCAAGGGTGTATTTCTGTGATTTGTCTCTGGACGCTCTACTCCCAGGGCCATGCTTCCCAAACATTGTTTTATTTTATTTTATCGGTGGTCATTTTGCTTTTTGTCCTTTTGGCCGGCCCCGTATTTACGCCCACCTGTCTTATTGTAATGCAGGGTGTATCTACGGGGCTGGACTCCGAGGCCTGGCACTTTCTGGCCACCACTCACATTTGACTAGTTTTACATGATTTTCACAGTTCATGACAGTTATTATTTATAATTTTCTCAAAGTTTTCTTAAGGTTTGTGGAGAACCATTTTAAGCTTACTTAATTATTACTTTCCTTTGCCACTCATTTGAGTACAATTTTAATTTTTTTTAAATAACTTTGTAATTTTCACGAAGATAGAATAAAATTTAAGAACTCTGTTCTTTTCAGGTTAATTACGTGACCCACGTAGACAACGTTCGCTGAAAAGAAATGAGTACTACGGTTGACCGAACAAACCCCGTAGATGCATGCTTGTCCAGCAGTGCTGGGCATAACACGGGTGAGGTCACAACGGCGGTGCGTCCGGCCTGTGCCATCTGCCCGAAGTCCTTCTCCACGGCTTCGGGCTTACGTCGGCACATGGCTCGGATGTATCGCCAAACTTCTAGTACCTCCAATGCGGATGCTCCGACGGCTGCTGAGCAAATCTTCGTGTATCCAAACTCTGATGTCTGGACTTCTAGTACCTCCAGGGTACATGCAGACAGAACTGGGCACGTGTGATCAGAGGCGCATCATGGCTGGTCGGTCCAAGGGGAAAACACCAGAATTCCATACCGCGAAAGAGGAAGTTTTCCTGTTAGCGACAGATGAGTCGTGGGACTCGCTTTGCGCCATTTAGTAGTATAATTGTATTGGAAACTTTATCCCGATTTCAGATCTCGGAGGAAATGAAATATGTTCACAGGGCATTTTTCCCCTTAGTGATGCTCCCTCTATATTGATGGTGCTGAACAGTGGTGCTTGAACACGCCTAAAATATCGCCCAGTTTGCTCTAAATTGGGATTGTGCTAAATACATGTAGATGCTTAGTCAAACCACTGTGGGAGTAGGCCTAAATGTTTTGTATGCTTTAAAAGGAAAATTTGCAAATTGGAAAATTCCAGACAAGCGGACTAGCCGCTAGACAGCAAAAGCCACGAGGTAGCGCAAAGTAATTTCTTAGCAGTAGAAGTTGCTTAGCAAGTTTAGTTGATTACCAGTTAATTTTTCATACAAAATGTTCAGACCTTGGCTGGTTTCATATATAATTACTTTGCAAATATATTCATATAATTATATGCTTTGCTTGAATCCGCACGTACGTGCGGGGGTGACAGCTGCACGGGACAGGCAATTGATTGTTATGCTAATTCGACGACGGTGGAGGTGATATTACATTAAAGATGCTTCAATTTGATTGGACCAAACAAACAAAAACTTTCAATGTAATGATATCACCTCCACCACACGTGTTTAATACCAAAGGTTAGCGTGGGACAAAGAGAGAAGAAAGGAACATAAAAATACAATAGACAAAAAACGCACATTGCCGCCATTACTTAAAACAGAAATGAACACATCAGCACTCACAGAATACAACCATCACGACGGTCGTGCTTTCCCAGACGGCAATGCTAATTATAACAGCAATACTGGCACTTATTGTACAAATCATCAATAAACAACTCAGAAAGAAAGAATTCATAGACGGTAAGATACAGAGAAAATATCGACAAAAAACCGGGAAAAAACAAACAAAAACAAAACGTATAATACAAATATATCAACAACAATACTATTCTTTTTTATATATATTGCAGGAAGAAACGGCAACGAAGACACGGAACTCAACCAACAAAGAAACGACAACAACGCCCTCAACGACACAGGTTAGAGAAAACACAACAATGGCGTAGAACGAGAAAAAAAACCTCAAAACGCAAGCGAAGAAGTTTTACCTCGCCGCTAAATATGTAAAACAGAACCAGCACGTCACATACTTAACCGGTAAAATGGTGCCAAAAGAAACACTGACACTCTTGATACCCACAATCGTAAATGAGCAAGATTGCTCAATTATGAGTGTGGCGCCCTCTACGAGCATGAGCATAAGCACCACATGGGGCGATTTTGAACAACAAAAACCACACAACAAAGAGCAAGGTTACAGTATGAAGCAATACATGCAAGAGTACGAGGAGAGACCCCTAGCAATGAAGGACATGCTACCAAGCAGCGAGTTCGCATCCGAATACACCGCAAAGAAAGAACTACATGTATGCTCACAGTACACATTCACAGGAATGATTCTCGCCAGGAAGCAAGAGAACTCGAACTTGTTTATTTTATTATTAACAAACTCTTAGCAGCTCTATGAAATTGGCCCCATGATAAAACCATCAATATAAACGAGGTGAATACTTCAAATAAAAAAAATGTAGGGGGTTATGACATTTCCTGTCTTCAGGAGTGTCATTTCCTCTACAAACGACTTAGCTTCTTGGCGGACGGAATGGAAGGGGCACATATTTGCCAGTTTTGGTACATCTTCGTTTTTACGTATCGAGTTCTATTGGCGTGGTATCATGTCTGCATTCGCCATGCTATTTCAGCGATCATGATTGCATTGTCGGTCGGGGTTTCTGGAAATGTAATGTTTCCGTCCTTGCTGATGCTGATGCTGACTTTCAAAAGAATTTTCGTGTCGCTTATACAGGCTGGCAGACTCAAGGAGGGGTTCGATAATGAGCTTCTCTGGTGGGAGGAAGTCAAGTCCCGTATCAAGCTTTTTATTATTTCTTTCTCTTGCTGCTTGGCTAAGAAAATGGCGTTAGCGTAGGGAGTCACTTCTGGCTTCCCTGCAACCTGCCATTTCTCAATTAAATGCTGGACAGTGCAGCCCTGCTGTACTTGCTAGAAAGACTAAAAAGACTGGACGACTTTGAAGCGGAGGGGGCTCGGATCCGTTCGCGGGTACGGGACCTCAATGAAGGGGAGAAGCCGTCAATTTTTTTTTATCAACTCGAGACCTTCTGGGCTCGGAAGAAACTCATTTCCTCAGTGCGAGGCCCTGGCGGAAACGTCATTAACTCTGCTGAGGGAGTTACTAAAGTTTATCAAGATTTCTATCTTGATCTTTTACTGAAGAGCCTGTGGAGGTTGAATTACAATCTCCCTTCCTTAGCTCTTTGTCTACTCACGTAGATGAAGAGAGCCGTGTCGACTTTCCGAGCTCGATGCAGCTTTGTGTAGCATGGCCAATAGAAAGAGTTGTATGTGACTTTTTGGGACTTGGTCGGCCATGATCTTCTCGGGGTTTTTCGTTGTGCTTTTAATCTTAACATACTAGGTGATTCCAAACGTTTGGGAGTCATCACACTATTAGAAAAAAGGGAGATCTGCTTGACCCAAAAAACAAGCGTCCCATCTCCCTTCTTAATGTTGACTACAAGATCCTGTCGAAGGTACTATGTTTGCGTTTAGGCAAAGTCTTGCCTGACATCATAGGTCCTTTTCAAACTTGTGGCATCAGGGGGAGGTCCATACATGATAATATCAGACTCCTTAGGGATCTGGTTGATATCGTGGATAGGAAAAAATTAAGTTTTTGCTCAGCAAGTTCAAACATGTAAACAAATCAGGCTATAAAAAACAAGCCTTACTCAAAAAATGGAAGACAACAAATTATACTCGGAAATTGCCTCACCATACTGGATCACCAACTAAAAGAAAACTGCAATATTTAGAGGAAGAAATAATAAATACATGTATGCAAGAGAAGTTTATATGTAAAAGACTTATAAGAATTATAAGAACAAAATCAAGAATTGTCAAGGAAAGTTGAATGATTAGTCAATGTAAATAAATGGAAATCTGGATTAAGAGGAAGAGCCAAAGGCAAGCAAACACACATGTACAGTAAATCTCAGAAGAGACGGCAATAAAATAAACAGTTAAAGACTGTTCAATTAGCTCTTGACTTGCTTTCAACTTAAACATGCATACCAGTAGATGAATTAGGTGATGAAGTTGTAGTTTGCCTCAAAAATGGAAGAAGGGTAACTACAGATAACTGTCAAGATAATGTTGATGAAATCATATTTATTCTTGAGCAGTACAATTTTCCAAATCGGGGTTACCACGAACTTGCTCAATCTAAGTCATCAGCCCTTCCAAAAAGAATGCCGAGTAGTTGAAAGAAGTCATAAACTCGACAAACGAATGAACATTTTCGAAACAAGCCCCGATTACCCAGGGGGTGTACACCTCCCTTTCTAGCTCTTCTATATCCCTATGCCCCCACGCGTTCACTCGGTCCAAGGGATCCCCTATATCCTCACGACCATCCGACTCGGAGTCTTGGAGATCTATATCTCGCTCCAACCGCGCTTCAAGTAAACCTACGGAATCAGCTATATCCCTAAGGCAACCTACACACCTCTGCTCACAGGACGCGTTCCGGAAACACACCGTCGTCAACCTCAGCCAACGCACCCTCACTCCTACCGAAACATTAGTACTGTCACTGGGTATGAATTTCGCCCTCACACCCAAATCCATCCCAACGGAAGAAATCATCCAGTCAGTGGAACCAGTCCTACGACGACTCAACAAAACGGAAGCTGACGACATCCGACTACAGATGAGTGATGTGTTGCATAGAGCCAAGCCAGTTAAGCCCAACCTCTCCAAGGGAGAGCTTTCTGCTCTGTGACATCCGACGGGATAGCTCTATCCTGTGCAGGTTTCTTTTTCCCACACACACGTTAATGGAAGCTTCCACAGCACGTGGCCACGTCTTCCGAGTATGTCACCGTACACGCGTGGCTCAACCGAGCATGTATACAAATATATCGGAGTTTCCTATGGCGTGTTTAGACGCTCTCCGATCCGTGGTGCAAAAAATAATTGCGTGTATACACGGTCTCCGACGCAAACTGGTTAATGTAAATGTACTTTCAATAGGCATGGATGGTAGTACGGTACCTTGTGTGCAGGGGGTGGTACAATTGCTTAATTGCTCCTCTATGATTGCTCCAACCCCTGAAGCATGTGCAAAGCCATGGCATGTACATGTACAAAACGGCTTGTAACGTTGTTTGCTAACGGTAGGATAATGGAAACAAATCTCTTACTTAGCTTAACCCTAACTCCCTAGACAACAAAGGCAGTTGGAGGATTTTGAAGGATTTTTATTGTTCACTAACAATGCTTGGGGAGTTAACGTTTCCAAAATGTTTCCTTAAAGTTTCTGAAACATATTTTAAATTAAACAAAATTATCACTGCATTTGCAGTTGAAAAACCTTCGTATCAGAGACGCAACGAAGTTTGAATAGATCGTATGTTTTATTATTTTCTGTAATCCTTATGTTTTTGTTTGAATCTCTTGGAACTGGTTCCGACTCGGATCCGAGTTTTATTTTTGTGGAACCGAACCGGTTCCAGAAATTGTGGAACCGCCCAAGCCTAATGCAGACCGGCGTATATATTTGTTTAATTTAGTATTAATTTATTTGAAAGTATTTTTACAATTGATGCACTTTTTTCTCAAGTGTATCCAAAGTGTTTACTACGAGTTCTATACAACGTTGATGAATTATCATACTGCGCGCAGACCGACGTAATTATGATTTGTTTATTATTATTTGAAATTGTCTTTGTTAAATTATTTTTAAGTTTGCTGCGAGCTATACAACTTTTTGCTACCCATAATGCACCTTTGATGTTTTTTTAATCGTACTATCCTTTATATCTCCTAACGAACGCACTGTATGAAAGATAGTTGTCAAATAATAACAATGGACATATTCAAGTCTCCTATAAGAAATGGCTTTATTTATGTCTTGCCACAGAACTGATGGGAGCACAGAGCACGCTCGGAGTCACCAGTGTATTGTCAGAACGAAAAAACAAAATTGATGTTAACGCTCAATATCGAATGGTTGCACGGTCATCCATTTTATTCAGTAAATTGTTTCTTGTGGTTTGACATATTGGGCTATTGTAAAACAAATAGAAAGAATGTAACCCCAGTATTTTTTTCAAATCTCCCTATAGAATTAACTATCTTTTGTAAATTAAAACCTCAGAAGAAACAGCCAACTGCCAAATTCAATTAGTTCTTGACTTTTGCTAAGGCTTAAATGCTTCCATGTAATAAATTATTTTGCTTTGTCAGCATGTGTGGCAACAAAGGTCTGCTAGATGGGGGGGGGGGTGGGTCTGCAAATTGACCTCTCAATCATCACCACCTGGAGAAGAATTTAGGAGGAATTCTTTTGTTGTATTCAGTCTTGTGGTCTACAAAGCAACAAAGGGCTGCCTAATTGGGGGGGGGGGAGGTGTCTGCAAATTGACTTGTCAATCACTCACCAACCCAGAGAAGGATTTCAGAGTTATTTTATCCAGTGATTTTTGAGAGGTATTTGAGTGGATGGCTATAGCCGATATCTGTGGCATCACCATGGTCTTATTCCGAAAGCAGCAAGTTTGTTCTTTTAGAATTGCATAATGGCTTTATGAAGGTTGTTTACCTTCTCTTGGCAATTATTATTATTATTATTATCATTATTATCTATCGGCCCTAATATTGGTGTAAAATTTATGGTCCTCCATACAAAAATATAAGATTTCAGAACGAATGCTGAAGAAGTGGTGCTGCATTTTCTGAACCTAAAACATGTTGCCAAGCTGTAACATGTTATTACTTAACTGATATAGAATATGCTTATTTTAAACCAGCGTATAAAAAGTGTAGTAGTCCATTAAGGATGCCTCTGAATTGTATTTTAACCATGGTAAGAAAACGAAAAGAAGTGAATTGCTGAGCCAACCCCAGTTTTGGGTAATTCTTTTAGACGATGTGTCTTAAATTCTGTCAGTATAAACTTAACTCTATTTCTTTATGCAAATGTCGGCAAAATTGTTTATTACCAAACCAGAGATAATTAAAATTGAACGTATATTATTTAATGATGCATCGGCCTATCTTTGGCCTCAAATATAAAAATTCTTAATTTGACGAGTTTACGAGTTTTGGAAGAGTATCATCGGCTCTAACAAAAATGTTTTTACCTTAATTTTTTTCCGAGCGGGTCAAAATAGCCGTTTTAGATTTCAATCCTTGTTTTGGTGTCAAATTGGCCAAAAGATCGGGGTATGCATCGTTAATTTACTGCCCCATTGATACTACAATATTGAGATTGAATCTACTACACGTAGTAGTTATTTCTGGAAAAAATAAAGTGTAATACCAAGGGTATTACTTGGGCGCGTTTTGGTGATCCTGACAGACATGTTTATGACGTACTAAAAGGTTGCTGACCAAAATATTTTTCAATAGCTAAACGAAAATAATTTGCGGCATACTAGGTTTAGTATATCATATTTCATCTATCAATTTAGGTTTTCGAAATATGTAACTTTTATTATATTTTAATATATGGATCTTGGACAATTATTAGCCTTTCTCCTGCAACATCAATTTCAGTAATTTTTTTTATACACCACTATGATCAATATGAGATCGTTAGATACTTGTTAGCTTAGAAAGGGTAGTCCAAGGGAAGGGGTGGGGGGGGAGGGGCAAGGCCGCCAAAGTTGAAAATAATGTAAGTCGTCTGTCGCTACGAAGCTCTGTCATGTACGTGTACCAACCAACATTCGGGTGTACATAAGCACGTTTACAAAACGTTAACATCCCATCCGGTGGTGCATGCCCATGCTATGACCGGTCCCGCGCCCTGCCGGTGCGTGCTGGTATACATGTAGTAATTCATGTTTAGTGTTGCAGAAACTTACTGAGTACTGGCAAGTACCATTTTCTCAAAGTATTGAAAGTTTTTTTTAACTTGCAGAAACAAGATCTATCCTTAAATACTACGTACAGTGACAAAAACCCGAGGATGAGCGACAAAATCTTTCAAATTATAAGTCGACATTTGTAGCCATTTTAGGGTAGACGTACTGTATTGATTACCTACCCGGACTTAGCCCGAGGTGCTCTGGCTTTGGCTACACACGAAGCCAGAGACGGTGTTCCTGCATCGGCGTGGGGCACACAATAAAAAAAACTTAATGAATCACTTCCTACCTTTCTTTATTTGAAAACTAAAACTAAGAACATGACTGGTAAATTTAAGCCCATTTTTGTCTTTTTTTTCAATAAACGTATTTTCACTACGTGCGAACGAGGATGATCTTTGACCCAAATTTATGCCGCTGAAGATCACTTTCAGAACCCGAAAGTCTTGTCCCATTGACTTTACGTGGTGAAATTAAATTCATTTTTTGTGACAAAATGGAAACTTCATGACAAAATTTGCTACAGGACAGTTTGAATTGATACGTGACAAAAAATACAGCGTGAGTACATTTGTGAAGAAGAAATTCGCCCGCATCCGACTGGAGTGGGTGCTCCCATAGCCACAGTGTTCCCCGGTTTTCCCCCACATCTTGCGTTCATGACGTTAGTGGCAGCGCAGCGCAACGCACGTCACGAAGTTTCTGACTAACCTGGAATTACATGTAATCATGGATTTTCACCCCTGTCATAAATCAATGAAAAATGTTCGTTAATAACTCACAAATTTTATATAGCAATTGAAATTACTTATGAAACCTACACTGCTATGTTTTAGTGCTTACAGATAGAATATGTAACCGTTGTCGTTTTATGAGCATTAGTTATCACCTCTTCTAAAAATGGAGTGCACCTAAAACGATACTCCACAAAATTGCATGACGCCGATTCCGCCCAACTCCCCCCCCCCCACCCCACCCTGTTGCCCAGGAGTGCTAAGAGTTTGTAAAACCACAGGATCATTCTTTTGTTAACAAATTACAATACTACAATGAGGGTCTTTTGTCTTCGTGTTTATTGTTGATAAGGTTACCATCCACATAGGAATTGTAACTCTCACTCAATATTTTTGGGGAAGATTGTGAATATTCTATAATTCAAAATATTAATGACCTTAAAAACTTACTTGGTAAGAAGCACTGCAGCTGTTGAGTATAAAACATTTTGAGAAACGATTCCCGTTGAGGTAATGCGGTTTTAGAGAACGAGACAAATGTTCATCTGTCGTAATTTTAATAGAAAAAATAATTGTTTTCATTTTGAACAATTAAGGACACTGAAAATAAAATTGGTTTTAATCGGGAATGGCAATTTCTGTCAACAAAATAACCAGCGTTTGGGAGAACAGCTAAATAAATATCTTGTTTTGCCAAAGCTTCAAATTTATTATTGTGTTTAGGCTTAAGAAAAATAATCCCATGATTAAGCTGTACACTGTAACCCTCTCCCACATTTAAAACGTAAACTGTAAACAGGAAGAAGTGACATACTGTGCAAAGGGTCGCCAAAAATATCCTAGAAGCGTCCCAGCGTCTATGGTTTGATGCAAGACACTTGGGTCAAGCGAATGAGTTACTGGAGCATAACAGGAGGCGCTCGGTGATTGGTTGATTTTGTTATGACGCATGCTTGATCACTTCCTCATCACCCTGTCTTTAATAAATGAGCACCGTATCAAAAATTCATAAAGACGTCATTTACATGTACATCATGGTCCGCCGACTCTCCGCTTACGCTAAGCATCGAATCACGTTGCTAGATGAGTCAGGGGCTCGTCAGAAAGATATTTTGGATGACTTGAAGAAAGATGGCATTTCTGTCACAAGGCGAACAGTTCGATTGTTCCTAAAAAAGTACAAAGAAACCGGTTCAATCGCTGACAAGCCGAGATCAGGGAGAATCTCAAAGTTTCCACCATGTTTGAACCAGCTTATACTCGAACTCTATGAAAACGACGATGAGTTGACATCCTACGACATTGCCATAATTCTGCGCAATATCTTCAACCTAGATGTCAGCGAGTCAACAATCCGTCGACGCCGGTTGAAACTTGGCTGGGTTTCAACTGGTCCTGCTTACTGCCAAATGATCAGAGATGTCAACAAACAAAAGCGCCTTGACTTTTGTCTGGATGTCCAACGTCGGGGAGAAACCTTCGACAACGTGATCTTCACTGACGAGTGCAGTATCCAGCTTGATCAACATAGCAAGCTAACATTTCGAAAACGGAACCGGCCACGAAAGCTCAAAGCCAAGCCAAAACACCCACTGAAGGTACACGTGTGGGCAGGGATCTCAAGGCGAGGAAAAACTCCAATTGTCTTCGAGAACATTATGGATGGCCAATTCTTCAGGGAGGACATCCTTGAAGGAATGCTCCTTCCTTTTCTCAGAAAGCGATTCCCAGATGGCCATAGGTTCCAGCAGGACAACGATCCTAAACACACGTCACATGAAAATCAAAGATACATGAGGGATGTCGGTATCAATTGGATGCCAACGCCACCGGAGAGCCCAGACCTCAACCCCATCGAAAATCTCTGGCATGAATTCAAGCATTTCCTTCGGCGCACAGTAAAGCCAACCACAAAGGATCAGCTCGTCAGTGGTATACAGGTCTTCTGGGAGACCAAAGTAACTGTCGATTCTTGCAATCGATACATCAATCATCTGAGAAAGGTCGTCCCTGCAGTCATCCAGAACGAGGGAAGAGCTACTGGATTTTAAGTAGCTTTTTATTGGTTCCTACAACCACCAACACCATCGGTCCTTTTCAGGACCACCAAAAACCCAAAAGAGATTCAATTGCTGCCATCACTGTCACAACTTTTAAATAAAAACTCCAAGGAATAAAAACCCATCCCCACACACTATCCCTCAATAAACATGTATATGTGCATGTATGAATGTCCCCTTTGATGATTGATAAACAACCAGTCCTTTTTTATGAAAAAGAAAACAAGAAATTAAAACATGGGGGGAAATAACATAAGGGTAACTCTTTCTTAAAAACTACCCGTTTGCTTCAAAAAAGTAAAAAAGAAAAAAATGGGGATTGAGGCACCCCGCATTAATTGTGAAAACTAGTCAAACAGTAAAACCGGACGAACAGTTTATAGAAAGCGCAAACTTTGAAGTCGGTTGCGGTTCCTGCAGTTTTATAAATAGGTGTACCATCTCTAGGTCGAGTCCAAATAACCGCAGGTTAACACTTCTTTGAAATCGCACACTTTGAAGTTGGTTACTGCAGTTTGATGAATAATAATAATAATAATAATAATTTGTAATGCGCCGGTATCCGTCAAAAGAGACACTCATGGCGCAGTGACACATCAGTGTAAACAATAAAACAAAATACATGGTAAGAACATTAATACATGTTGAGGTTCGACTCCACACTACAGATTAACACTTGCCAAACTTTGTTCCGTGCAAAGTAATTATTTCTAAAGCACTCTCCCAAATGGAAATGAACTGATCCGAAACACTCGATGGTATGGTACGGGATTGTGTCTTAAATCCAGACCAAGCACTGATGTAAAAGGTTTCTTGCACATATACACATATACACATAATTTTTCTGCTGCCAAAGTAGGTCGGTCTTGTATCCATAATGTCTCTCAGGAGGCTTTTGAAGATCGAGCGGGAGGCATTGGTGCATTTTGAGGATAAGTCGACGGCAATTGTGCCTACAAAATTGATCAAAGATGTTCGACCGGGCCTTCAAAGCGGGGAGATGGTGGAAGTTCTTTGGGAGAGAAAGCTCATCCCTGGTAAAATCAGACTTTCAAGTAAGTTACACCCAATCCACCAAAAACCTTTTATTTTGTGTTTTCAATGCTTGTTAATTGAAATTGAAATGGAATAATAATCAAACAATAATAGTAAAACGTCGGGTCCTCCTAACTGATAAGGTCATTCTACATGTAGTTGGCTAGCAGTTCGCACCGGTTCATTGGTAATTGTTAAATAAAACGTGAATACGAACATCAATGGAAATAAGGCATTATTACATGTAAAAGCAAGAGAACAGAAGAACATCCGCAAATATTGATGGGATTATTGGTATCGCATTGGACCCACCTACATAATATATCCTGAAAACGGCTAAAAATTGGGTTTCTTTCATTGTTACTTATAGTACACGACTTTTTTTAGAGCAATGTCTCGAATAAAAGCTTGTAACTTATTTGAGGGCATCAAAATAGCTCTTTATTAATATTTCAATCAAAATTTTTGGCTCAAATTTGCCTAAAGATTGGGTTATGCATCTTTAGCAGCAGCTCATAAAACATATTTTCTACGACAAAGCAGGGCCAGCCATGTCTTCCTAACGTACTTGGACTGTACCAATACCATTACGCACTAAAAGAGGCACGCAATGGCAACGGACATTTGATTGCATTAATACAAATATAATTCATTTGTCATTACACTGTAAACATAAGTTAGTCATTGGTGCTCATAAATTAGTCAAAACGACTAATTTAGATTAGTCAAGTCTCAATGACTAATTAAATCAACGTAGGACTAATGTTTAGTCACAAATGACCAATTTAGGTTAGTCATTGCTGATGTTTGTGACTAATAAAAATAAGTCATTCGTTATGAACAAAACTTGATTATTTCAAGTTTATAATTGCTTTCCCCTACTAGAAAAATCAGTCATCAATTGGTCATCATTAGTAGAATTGGGCATCATTTGGTCATCACTGGGCAAAAAGGTCATCAAAAGGCATCAATGGTCATCAAAAGTGTCATCAATAGGCATCATTTGGTCATCAGGAGGCATCGATGGTCATCAGGAGGCATCATAATCTGACATCACAGTCATCATCAGTCATCACAGTGGATGACTGTTGTGAAATTTTCTAAGAAAGAGGCATCATATCCTCCAAAAACTAAGTTTCAGTCATCAAAGAGGATGCCTCTTTGATGACTGAAACTTAGTTTAATTTCTCAGTCCATTGATGCAATGGACTTTGATAAATATACTCCTTGCACATGTAGTCTAGGCAGTTGGTGAAATAGATATTTTAACTGACATTTTTGTTATACACATAAATGTACAAAGCTGAAATTAAGGTCTTATAATTACCAACTTCAATAATGTCTAAACTGTACTTTATCACATAATAAACCATTAGATTAAATTTGTGGCCTTAATGAGCCAATGTGTTCAGTTGAAATTTACAGAGTTACATATACATGTAGCTTTCATTAAGTCAACAACGTTCTGCAAGAAAAAAAAGCAAGTCATATTCTTCATTCTTCAAGTGTTGATTTATTGCTTTCCACAAGATACTTGTAAGAAAACACAATTCCAATACATGTATATAATTAAATACATAATAATCCTTTTAAAAAAAGGTGATTAACGCAATGCCCACATACATGTATGCACAAGCCCTTAAGAATAAATTGGAAATTTAAACGGCCTTTTTGAATGAAAACCTAAAATTTGTTTTATACTAATGAGAATTTCCATAATTTGGATAAACACAAAATTAACAAACCATAGCTTGTATTCCTGGTATACCTCGCTCGCAACATACATGTAGTGTGGAACAGCATGATTTTTTTTTCTAAGTGCACAATGGAATGGAATAGAATTTCCATTATTTCCGTCCAGTAACAACAGGGTAGAGGATAAGCCAGGTCAGGGATCATGTCAGATAAATCTGACATACCCCCAATTCTAACGAGAGATTGCCCCCTCGATTGCACGAATAATGACAATGATCTATTATTTACAAAAGAAGTCATTTGTTTAATATAATTTAACAAAAATAAATATTACATGAAATAATTCAACAGTTACAACTAAAATAGAATACATAGAAAACTAGCTAAACAAAACAGTTATGATTTATACGATGTAGGCCTATACTCTATGTATTATGAATATACTATGAAAATGTTACAAAGTTATTTTGTTTGATTTAATTCTGTATTTTGTATGTAATTACTTATTTATTTAAATTTTTTCTTATTTATTTTACTCAGTATTTTGTTTAGCTACATGTAGTTTCCTATTTATTCTATTAATTGTAACTGTAAATGAATTTTTTCTTGTAATATTTGTTTTCGTTAAATAAAACGTCAATTGAAATGATGTTTGATTTACTCTCTTCAGTCTATCACTAGCGCCAAGATGAAATAATTTACCACAGAGTTTTTTTAAGACTTAAAATTAATAATTGGATTCATTAAAATAGTTATATCCCCATACATCCTGCCTTTATTATAACATGGAGGAAGGAATCTGTTTTCCTTCCTCCATGATTATAATGTTTTATTTACTCTTATATGAACACAGTCTCATGATCAATAGCGTGAGATGCGTCAAAAAATTACAGGGGGCGAGTTTTACGGGGGGCGAGTTTGCCAGAGGGCGAGTTGACTGGCATCCATATGTGTACAGTCATGACAGTACGATGTACATGTACATGTACAGTACATACTGTTGTGCCGCAGTACAGTAGTGGATTCGCGTACATGTACCATGCATGGGCAATGGCACATCCTAGACGTGACTTACAGCTTCGTAATCGGTGTGACGCGTACTCGCGAGGATCAAACGTGGTCAAATCGTGGTCAATTAAGCACTCGATCTCACCCAAAGCACATCTAGCAATAATTTACATGACCTATTTGTATACAGTGCACAAGAAATCAATAAAGAAAACACTTGGACAGTACTATCAGACTCGATACTGAACCGTATTGCATTGTGGGATATATGTAAATTTCATAACCTCGTGCCGACGTTGTAGTTGACATGAGCATTTGCTCGACCCCACCAGTCTGGGACCGAGCAAAACATGGTCTGCGCATTCATGCAAGGAAAAAGGTTGACCAATTGCCACGTTGCGCTTTCTTCCTTCGATTGCATGCTGCACTATAGTACATACACACTCATCGAATTGTTTTTCATTCAAATTCTAATTCTTTTGACCGGAGTTCATGACATTTGTTTGACAATCGCATGTGTAAAATCAACAATCTGCACTATGACCTCGCATTTGGATGTCGGCGATATTCTCCGTGACAATGCTGGAGAAGTTGACAACACGAAACCTCGCCAGCAGAAAAAGAAATCCTGCCTGGTCTTCTGGGTCGATGAGAAAAAGACGAGCATTGATCCACTGTCGTCTGTGGTCAAAGAAGAGGATCGCGTGGAAGGAACCACAGGAATGGTGAGATGGAAAGGGCCGGGAAGGAAATCCTACAAAGGCAAGATTTTGAAAATAAGTGGTAAGTTGAAGCTGAAGATCTAGGAACTACTCATGCTAGTTAACTTACAACGGTCTTTACAACACAGGCATAGCTTTACGGCGTTATTCTTTTTATTATAATTTGTTTCCCCTTCTTATTAAGTAATTTTTTGGGTAGAGTGCAGTATACGACCGCCACTTTTTCACTCTTTATAGTAAAAAATGCAGTCTTAATTGCTGAGGTAAGACTGTATTGTTGAATATAAAGAGTAAAAAAGTGGCGGTCGTATACTGCACTCTTTCCTATTTTTTAAAATTATATTTATTGAAAACTGAATTTCGTTTTTCATTTATTTCTTTTGACCCACCCACCCACAATTTTGTCCGAAAAAAACTAAATCTTTTAACATTGGCTATTCTGAATGGTTCCTAACATGTTTAAACGTTTAAACCCTCCTTAAAAGCCTCAAAAATAATAATCATAACGTTGTAATTGAAGGATGGTGTTCCCTTAAGCTTTTGTCCAAAGATAAAGTACGAACATTTTGTAGTGGAGTCGCAATCACGAATGCAATCACAGTGAAGACTTAGTACATAGGCCCCCTACATTACAAATATTTTGGAGTGGATTGGTTCACGGGGTCCCGTCACAGGGAGGGTTCATGTGGCTAAAAATCTTTATTATTATTATTATTATTATTATATGACCGTGACCCCACACCTCTGAAGTTGCAGTATTTCTAAGTGGTCCTGCATTCTATGGTTAAGCTGTTAGGACAGATATAGGCCTAAGGCAGGGTTCTCCCCAGGATTTTTTAAAAACTGGGGACATTCTGGACCCAAATTTTGCAAGTTTGGCAAAAGCGCGCTGACTTAAAGGGGTCCTCAGAATGTTTGTTACTTGATATTTATGTTTGTTTTAAAAGCTGTAATGTGCAATCTGGAGCTTTTGAAATTTTTGTGAATTCGATCTAAAACAAAACAATATATATTTGTTTGCGCTTGGCAATTTTGGGCAGGGTATCGGCCCACAATGTCAGTGTATCGGTCTGATATGCTAGCGTGTGCATGGGGAGAACCCTGCGTCAGTTTAAATCATTATTGATTATAACAGATACATAATGATGATTGCCGAGTAAGGCATGAAAGCTTAGCTATTGCTACTAAAGGATCTGAAAAAATACTGTCTCTTCTACACGTTTCCCCAATTTGACCAATCGGTCATTATTGGTACGTTTCATACAAAAAAGCCTACTATTCCCACAAAACTCATTGTCAAATGGACAAAGTTTGTAAATAGTCAAATACGGATTCACTGTATTTCAATTTGTATGACAAATACATCTTGGAAAACAAAAACAAAAAGTCAACAAAGATGTGGTGTCACTGAATGGGTTTGCACCATCATTATTTACTACTATCATTCTTTTCTTTATTTTGATCCTTTATTAGAGCTGTGGCTTGAACAAAGTTCAACTCTATCCAGGTGTTTTTGTCACCCCACAACAGCTGGTGGCATTAAAATCATCACTGTCATCAAAAGGACTGAAGATAGTTCTTCGGAATCTTCTCCTGACCCTCTTCTCCAGGGATGAACTGTCAAAGTGTTGTTGCAAGGGCCAGAAGGGCAAAGATGACAATCGTATGGCTCTGCCAGAGACAGCTGTTCAAGCTGCTAAAAGTAAGTAATGTGTCCGTTTGTTAACTGACGTACACTTACAAACCCTTTCTCAACAGGATAATATCTCATGCTTTATTAGTAGAAAGATGTCTGGTAAATTATTTGTCTTTTTACTTCTGAGGACAAAAATACTTCATGTGTACTGTACTGTCATGTGAGCCCCCATAACATAACAGGTACTCCCAGTTTGGCAATCTCCAAAAATCACAGGGCTTGTGTACTTCAAAATTGTTCCACTTTCTCATGAAAACTTGCTCAGTATTTCTTTTTTCTTTTCATTCCTATTCCTCTTCCAGGTTTCATCTATCAACTGGCTGTGGAGAACAACATACCACCTTTGAAGAGCGCAGATGTTGTTAGGATAATAAATAGTGCATGTTATAATGCAAGGCGTGCATCCAAGGCTACGTAGTGAGGTTTAAACGGAAAAAACAGTGAAATCCGTTTCAAAATTTCCTAAAAGTTTAAACAAAACACAGTAAAAAAAATTGGACCTTCCTTTTTCGGCATGCCTTTAAAAAAATATTTCAATGGCCAGCGTGCCATTTTTATGAAATTAATTACCTGTAAAACCAGCCTCCGCAGTTGAATCTGATGTACTAGAAAATTAATAAAGTGGTACAATTTTAATACACTCATGGAACATATACTGTAACCCTTCATTAATGCAATTATCGAATAAAGGAAGCAACCAGAGCTGAATTTCTATATGCATTTGGAGTGAATTATTCTGCTCTTTTGATTGGTTAGTGCCTTTTTTTTTAAACTGATGACTGTTTGATGCCTGCTCACAACTGATGACTCTTTGATGCCTGATTAACTGATGACTCTTTGATGCCTGATTAACTGATGACTCTTTGATGCCTGATTAACTGATGACTCTTTGATGACTCTTTGATGCCTGATTAACTGATGACTCTTCGATGACTCTTTGATGCCTGATGAGTCTTTGATGACTGTTTGATGCCTGTTTTGATGCCTGCTCACATCTGATGACTCGTTGATGACTCTTTGATGACTCTTTGATGCCTGATTAACTGATGACTCTTCGATGACTCTTTGATGCCTGATGAGTCTTTGATGACTGTTTGATGCCTGTTTTGATGCCTGCTCACATCTGATGACTCTTTGATGACTCTTTGATGACTCTTTGATGCCTGATTAACTGATGACTCTTCGATGACTCTTTGATGCCTGATGAGTCTTTGATGACTGTTTGATGCCTGTTTTGATGCCTGCTCACATCTGATGACTCTTTGATGACTCTTTGATGCCTGATTAACTGATGACTCTTCGATGACTCTTTGATGCCTGATGAGTCTTTGATGACTGTTTGATGCCTGTTTTGATGCCTGCTCACATCTGATGACTCTTTGATGACTCTTTGATGACTCTTTGATGCCTGATTAACTGATGACTCTTCGATGCCTGATGAGTCTTTGATGACTCTTTGAAGAGTCATCCCAACTGCAGTTGTAATCAGGCATCAAAGAGTCATCGCTTGTGATAACTTTTTGATGCCTGATCTCAGCTGATGACTATTTGATGCCTTATTGCATATAGGGTCATCAAATAGTCATCATTCTGATGACTGTTGATGACTAAATCCCTATTTGTTTCTTTATTTTGAGGGTTCCAATTGTGGCCCTTTTGACGCCTTTGATGCCTCTTTGTGCATGATGACCAAAATCAGTCATCATGAGATGACTGATTTTTCTAGTAGGGAGGGTAAGTCAGTTTCTTATTTTGAAGATTGACTCACGATTTTAATTTATTTTTTAGAGCTACATGTATTTCAAAGCACTCAGAACGGTTACAAGCTTTCATTTCATCCGTCACCGCCTATTAAATTGCCCAAAATTCACGCGACCGACCGTTACGTTGTTTTTTTAAGAACGTTGTTTATTTTGTCCGTGTTGATAACCATAGAAAACCCGGGCCCTATTTCATTGCGCTGCTTACTGCAGAACTTTGTGCTTATAAAGCTCTGTTAAGCGCATACATGTATCTATGGGCCTTGGACGGACATAAGTGCTATAACCGCAAAATTCTACGGTAAGCCAAGCCGTGAAATCGGGCCTGGTTGCTAACCATAGAAAATAAAAGGAAACACATTTTTTGTTGCGGGTGATACTCTTCCTAAAATTGTTCACCCGTAACATTCTGTATTTCTATATCTGGGGCCAGAGATCCGGCTATGCGTTTTTAAGTAATTCATTGATTATGGACAAGTTGGGCCTACATGTAGTTGTGCTCTCTAAATATAAAGCTCGTCCAAATGCATCCACAAATTGGTAGGTAGATTCCACTTAGGATATTTATTGAAACATTACAAATCTCATGGTTCTTGATGATTTTTTTTAAATTCATGTATATATATTTTTTAATAGTCAGCGGAGGCTCTCTCCGAAGCTGCGAAGGAGACAAATCCAGTTCCTAAGACTAAACAAAAGGTGAACAAATTACAGACAACCAGAAAAGAAGTACAGAAGGTGAAAACAATGCAGCTACATGTACATGTTTCCTTTGCATATTTAATTTGCAGGCCTTTCGTAGCACGATTTTCACACAAAAACGGCTATAAGATTAGCCTTGATTCCAAGGCTGTGCAATAGCTTTGCTTACTAAACAAACCCAGACGCCCGGATACAATGCAACCCCAGCTGGCCGACACTCAAAAAACTCACACAGCAGAAAATGCAACCCCGACCGCCAGACCAGACTATGATGAAACACACCACGCTATCACCGCTGCACTTTGCGAGCCCCGCATACAGCTTTCAGGGGGCTCGCAGAACTTTGGCAGCTGTGTGAGTTTTCTCGAGTGTCAGGCCAGCTGATGGGGTTGTATTGATAACTGCGTGGCTGTAGTCTTGGTTCAAGTGCTGTTTAGTCAATTTCTCTACTGTGATTTCCCCGACGTCCGCATTCATACTACTTGTCGTATGCATGAAATACTGCTCAGTCCTATGTACTGTGTATGGTAATGATTGTGTTCATACACAACAGACCTTGTAAGAACGCCTCGCCCAAAGACTACACCATAGCATGTGCTTGCTCAAACTCGTAACCTTTGCTGTCAAAACTGCACTCGCGCGCTCTGTGACGGCAGTGATTTAGCAGCGGAGTTTGAAGTTAGCGAAGTGCGAAGTTAACTACTCATGTGAACACAAGGTGAATTTTAGTTAATTTGTACTTTCCTTGGGACCCCCACTTTAATTATTTAGCAGCGAAGCTAATATTTGTGTGAACATACCCTATACGGTGGAACATCCGATTAATACTTCATACCATGCAAATGTTTTTTTTTAATATTAGCACTATGGTTGAACAGATTTGTATTTTTAACATTTATTTAGGTGAAGAAGCGAGCAAGTGTCATCGCAAGGTTGTGAGCAAGATGATGAGATTCCACACGCACCACAAAATCTTGACGATGTCCTGTCTGCATATCAAAATGATCCAACAAGGGATGACTTAGAAGGAAGGAAGGACTTGGAGGGAGGAGATGACGGAGAGGTAGGAGATGACTTGGAGAAAAAGGAGGACTTGGAGGAAGGAGAGGACGTGATTTGTGTGAGTTTTTGCTGGCATACAACTTCTTGAGAAGAGAGTATATCGTTTCTGAAAATTTTGCATTTGAGAAACTTCTTGCCGAAAAAAATACAAGCTATTGCACATAAGTTAAAAATATCTGTACCATATGTTGATTTGAAAAAAAAAACTAGAGCAAGTGAATTAATTTGCCGTTTTCAAAAGCAATGTTGCATGATTGTCCAGTGAATCCATTTAAAACAAAGTGCCATAATTCATTGTTCTGTGTATGTTTTTTAAATCACTACTGGCTAAGTATAACTCATAATGTGTCTTATTGCGTGAACAAGTCTTTAAAAGATAAGGAGCAATTCCAAAGGGCAAAAAATAGAGATTTAATGAAAATTTGCCCTTTTCAAACATTTAAATTGGTTTGAAATTTTGTAAGTGTTTAATCAAAACTGACATTCAAAATTATGAACGTGAATGTTTGAAGAAGTCCGTTCGTTTGTTGTTTGTTATTTCTTTTGATTTTGTTATTGCAACGCACTTTAAGTACGAATGGCTGCTGCAAGTGTTCCCTGGGCACAATGAAATAAGAGTTATACAATGTAACTTCTTTGTTGTTTGATAACTCCGACGTGCCAATCAAGGGGTAGTTGGAACGCGACAATTACACTTGATGTATTATGGAATTTATTATGGAATGCAGAAAAAAAGCATTTCCTTTGGAGGACAATTTTTATAGGTCAATTCATTACTTTATTTCACAGGAAAGTTTTCTTCCCATGGATGTCACCTTTTCGATGGAGGAGGAGGTGGCCGATAAAGATCCAATCCGGCTAAGTTTTTAGTAAAAATAACCTTCTCCGTTTTTTTTCTTTGTAACATGTTCAAAAGAATTGAGAGATCAGTTACAGAGGTGTAAACCTCAAAACACTTAAATCTAGTCACCGTAGTCTGACGTCATGCTCACTTCCTTGACACTGGTTCTTGGCACTCAGCCGTACTTTTACCACAGAGCACAAACCTTACAATTTTTTACGTCGCAAAAGTATCAAAATCCGGCAACAATCAAAATATGGTGAACTGCTTTACAGCAGGTTGTAATCACTATAGTTAAGGTCATGTGTGCTGTTATTTTGGGTTCCCAGAGGAGAAAGGTGCAGATTACAAAGCATGGGTTTCAATGTGTAGGGTTCTTACCCTTGACTTGTATGGGAAATGGTTCAACGCTGTTTGTGTAAATCAGACGGCTTGAACCAGTTGCTACATGTATGTATGACTACACAGCAAATAATATACAGAAAAGTTTAGAATTTTGTTAAAAATTTTGTGTGTAAATGAAACTGCTGTTTGATGACACCGACATGCCAATCAAGGGCTAGTCGCATGGCAACCCAGGATCATATCGGAAATTCATAAGTGAGCCGGGAATTCTCCAACAATGGACCATGCGACACCTCAAGAACCATTAAAGTACATTTACACGTATTAGTGGATTGCTGAATTAGCAAAGGAATGTCATCGAACCATAAAAATCATAAACAACTGATGCATACCGACCGCTTTTGATCCTATCGGTTGATGGTTGGCAAGCTACATGAACGTCAAATATAACAAGGAACCAATAGACATACTTCATGAGTAGGTGTGTGGGAGTTCCTCAATAACATTCTGCGGTCACCTGGCAGTCCCCTTTTATAAGTATTCAAACGGTTTGGAGGCATTCATGGGTTCCGTTTTGGAAAGTAAATGCAGACGCACAGCACTACTACATTGTACGTTCCCAGTTACCATCACTGCAACTGTCTACAATCTTAATTAAATCACGTTTTACTGTCCTCCATTGGAAGCTTATACATTGTTTTCACTTTATTTGATTCTTAACTTATTGTTATACGTGTATTTTACAGATACTATTTTTTGGACAAAGGCAAATCAAGCCAGTGCCCGTGCGTGGAGACGGAGGCATTCAAAAAACTTGCAAGACAGGTAAACGATCTGTGGGAGGACAGATTTGGACGTACCCAACCCCGCCTGTCACCGATCATGGCTGTAACCCCCAAAAGTCAGTCGCAATCACCCCTCCAGCCACATCCAGCCCGTTCACCAGACCAAGACCATCCACTTCACGGGCATCTCCGGCCCAACTTGTTCCGGCCTTGTTCTGAGCAAAACTTTGCTGTGACTTTGGTGAGGGTGCTTTTCTCAAAGTCAGAGATGGCAGACAGCAACTGTCGGGGGGTCAGAGGGAAACGCCGCTTGGACGCTGAAAGGATGGGAGTGGTAAAAAAAAACTGGTAAGCAAGCATTCGTCGATCCCACCATCTCATTTTGATGAGTTTTGGCGCAAGGAATGCGTTGTTGCTATCGACGAGGGCTGTCGCAGGCTTAAACGGGTCATAAGCAAGGACAGTATAATGGTATAATACAGAAGTGGTAAAGCTGACAGTGCAGTGTTCTTACTTTGTGTGATTCAATAAATACTTGAAAAAACAAACATGTGAAAATTTGGACTCAATCCGTCGTACAGTATGAGTCGGGAGAAAATAGTGAAAAGCCGTGCACTTTTCAGCATGTCCTTAATTTTGATTGTTGCAATCGAAATAAAAAAGACGTCTCCAAATACTATGTTCTCGACTTTGATGACATTTCAGACAGGAATAATTCTATTGGAGAATGGTACTGATATGAACTTCATAATCAGTTAGCTTTCAGACTGATACTAATCAAAAAGGTTTTCGATAAATACCAATCCTGTATAGTACGTTTAAGTTTAATATAATCTACATTAGCCTGGTTTAGCCTTGCTTCTGACTAATTGATGAATGAATAAATAATATTTTTCTACTTATAACGGATCTAATACTTAAGTTATCAGCATCCCGAATTGTAAAGATTTGTGGCATTCAATTTTTGAATGCAGGGTCACATGTACAAATCATTACGTGGATTAATAATGTGTTAAGTTTAATAGTTAAAACGTTAGGGAGAAGTTGACAATTAATCAAAGTATCATGTAATTTGGTCAAAGTTTGGTTAATGTTTTGGTTGGTTTTAACAGCACATCTCTTCGGGAAAGTAAGCAAACCAGCTGCATATATATGCAGGGTCAATATCACTGAAGAAATAAATAGTGTATTACATTTAAGAGATAACACGTTTAGAATAGAAGAATATGTCAATTAATAACAGAATTGAAATACCTAGTTTTCTCTTGGTGGAAACGGTATGCTTTAGTTTGTTTTAAATACAACATTAACATATATTGATGTAGCAAAACTAATTTATTTTTTGCTAGATCTTCAAGAACAATAACTTGGGTACAAAATTCTTCCATAGATATTTAACACATAATTTAAACGATTTTGATGAAATTGTGATAAGATTATTTAAAAAACATGACTGAACTTGACTAATAGTGAAAAGGTGTTTTATAGTTTCCACCCGAGTGCAGTGTGGGCAGATCCCCAGATCCCCAATATCTATGGTGCAGGCCCTATCCAAATTTCGCACGTCGGTGTGGTTGGCTAGAAACAGAGCAAAATTCGATCACAACCGACCGCACTTCTAAACAACTTAAAGTCCATCATGTAGTCCATCAGTTACTAGACCCGATTTCTCAAACCCCGTTGTTTTTTATTAGTTTAATTAAGTCAAGGAGGAAAATTTTCCCCCTTTGTTTAACTTTAGACAATACTTCTTCCTCCAACTTTGTAAAACCGATTAACTTCTTTTAATTGAAAATTAATTTTTCTATAACTTTGTATATTTTATTTGAAAGAATAAAATATTTCTGAAACCGATTTCTTTGAGTGGCGGTGAATTTTAAACAACGCCCTGTCAGCTGGCTCATTTGTGATATGACAGTCTGCTGACCACAGAAGTAGTTTGATTGTTTCTCACTTCCAAAAGCTGAAAAGACTTTCCTAAGTTTTTTCCATGATTTTTTTTAATCACGATATATTTTTTTCATCGCGATTTGCCGATATCTCGATAATTTGAAAAGTTCTCGATATCATAATCTAATAAAAAAATATATCACGGTATTAGATATTATCGTGTCATCGTCCAAGTCTAGTACCAGGATCGAGACTAGGCTTGGTAAACAATTGTATTTTATTGGTTTATTTAAACAACTACACAATTGCAGAAGCAAATAGTAAATGTTGTATGTGGACGATGTTTTTTTAAAGGAATTTTTCAAGTCAAGTTTACAGGTTTCCTCAGGCTTTCGAGCTTACAGTGCTTAAGTGCGCTTTTCTGAGGCATCCCTTGGTTTCATTACCAGAAATGATAAATGAAATGAAATGAAATGAAAGTTCATTTATAGAATATATACATGTATGTAGGAAGGTCAGATTGCAGTGACAATTTCGTACTGCAGGGGAAAAAATCGTGGCCGTTACATTAACAGGGTTATTGGGGACGACTTTACTCTAGTGGTGTTGACAGCAGTTTTTCAGCCAGAATAGGGGACGCCCAAAAAACAAGCTTTCTGGGATTAATAACATCTGGTGATGTCTGGCTATACGTGCCATTTATTCATTTGGTTCTCATCTGTGAAATAAATACATGTATCTTTATTTTCACATGCAATGTAGGAGGACTTTATTTGTATTTATTCTTCTTTTAAATATAAAACAAATAGTTTGTAAAATAATAACTGTTTTAGTGTGAAATAACTGATGGTACCACAGGTACGGGACCCTACCGCGACACTAATTTGCAAGCTTTCAGCATAAGCGTGATGCCACAGAAGTTTGACCAATCGAATGCAAAACTCACATCATTGGATGACATGTACATGGGCATGTAGGGTTTAACAGTCCGTGATCGGATACCGTTTGTTGCTTAATCACACCATCACTGAAAGAAAGCACACCATGTCATTTTATTTCAAGATGGCACGGCTGTTCTCAATGTATGTGCGGCAGCGGATAATTTCCCTCCACCATAAAGGGGTGTCTGTTAAACAAATTCAGTGTACACTTTTGGCAGATGGTATCAAGACACATACAAGAACTGTTTGCAATTGTTTTAATTGCCACAGAGAGAGTGGGTCAATCAGACAAGAAAGGTCAGGTCGTCCATCAAAGTTTCTACCCCATCACCTGCGATTTATCGACAGTCTTTACGAAGACGATGATGAGTTGGCTGCGGTAGACATACAACGTATTATGCAAGAAACTCACAACTTTTATGTGAAACAAATCAGTAAAACACTGCAGTGGGTGCAAACTGGTGCCAGATATTGCCAATTAATTTGCATCCCGAATCGGCAGAAGTGCCTCGATTTCTGTCACAAAGCGTTCAATTCAATTAGATACACACAGCCCGATTACATTCAGGAAGGGTTGTCCCCAAAAATTTAAACCAAGGGCAAAACGTTAAAAGTGCACGTATGGCCTGCCATTTTTGAGCACATAATGAACAGCAAATTTTACAAGAAAGAAATCTTGAAAAGAACCCTACTACCATTCATTAAATAATTCTTTCTGAACGGGCATCGCTTCCAACAAGACAATGACCCCAAACATACTACCAATATTGTGAAACATTACATGGTAAAGGCTGGAATAAATTGGTGGAAAATGCCAACAGAAAGTCCAGACTTAAATCCCATTGAAAATGTCTGGCACCAGTTGAAGCATCATATGCAGCAGCACGTCAAGCCAAGGAACAAGAAAGAGCTGATTGAGGGAATCAGAGTATTTTGGTAGACAGTTCTGACAGAGCAGTTGTGTACAAGATACATCAATCACCTGCAAAAGGTGATGCCGGCTGTCATTGAGAGAGAGGGGTGTGCCTCAGGCTATTGGTGCTACGAACCTAACGGCTCTTTTCAGAGCCACTAAATTTACAAGAGAGATAATTTCCTCATTGTTCAAGCATTCTCTGGGATAAAGAGCAATATACAATTAAAATAAGATGTAAAAATTTAACTAATAATAATAACAGTAAGTCATAACGATGATTTACAGCAACAATAAATTAAAACAAAAGAGAAATGAAAATTGGCACATGTTGAAATAATTTAATCTAAGATGAAATGAATATTGATTATTTTAAAAACCCAACAAATATTTCTTTCTGTATACATGTAGTTTCCAAAAGTTATTGTTTATTCGGCCATGAAAAGGTGCTGCCCAGCCCAGGGAAGATTAGAAATGAATGGGCTGGTATGACCAGCCTATACCAAAGGAGCCTCCCAACCCAGGGAAGATGAGTAATGAATGGGCTGGTAAGGCCAGCCTATGCGAAAAGGAACCGCCCAACCCAGGGAAGATGAGTAATGAATGGGCTGTTAAGGCCAGCCTACACCAAAAGAGCATCCCAACCCAGGGAAGATGAGTAATGAATGGGCTGGTAAGGCCAGCCGATGCGAAAAAGGAACCGCCCAACCCAGGGAAGATGAGTAATGAATGGGCTGGTAAGGCCAGCCGATGCGAAAAAGAGCCGCCCAACCAACAATTACAATTATTTTTTTCTTTATATAAAAAAAATAAATAAATAAAAAATAAATAAATCAGTATCCTTGTGTCATTTTGTTACTGTTACAAATTATCATTGTGTTGTCTTGTGATTACACCACCATTTTAAAAATAGCCACTATTCCATCTGTGACACATTGTTCCCTGCGAGGCTTGCAAAGAAGTGTTTGTGTGTACCTGCAACTTCCGTACCATCTGAGCAGGTACTTCTCCACGACGGGGAACATTGTCACTGCACAGCGCAGTTGCCTCAAATCATTGAATATTAATATGCTGACCAGTGTTCTTGGCATATAATTTGAAGCATTAGGCCAATTCCAGCGTGACTCACGGGACAAAAGATACCAAATTTGAATCTTTTAACTGACTGACAAAAATATAGAAGCAGAGTAACTACTGAAACTTCATTCAATTATAAAGTAGGCCTACTAATGATGATATTAATATAGTAGAAAGTATTCAGAAATTCATCCATATGTTTTGTGTGGAACTAAGGAAAAGGTAAGCGTGACTCACGGGACAAAAAAGGGCAGTGATTTCCATGTTCTAAATACAGTTCGCAAAAATTTATCTGTTCTGATACCCATAATATCCATTACTATATTGAAATATTTGCATGACTATCCTTTACAATATACAATAGCAAAAAAAAAAAAATCTTCCGCCATATCCAAGTTTTGCTAAATGAAGTAACGTGACTCACGGGACATGGGAGCGTGACTCACGGGACATTATCTATGAGCAGATACACATATATCTGTGTTAAGAGTTTTGTTGCAATTTTTGAGCTTAGAATTAGTTAATACACTTTGCTGTGCTGCTCCTGTGCACCTTGACATTGGTTTAACCCCTTGATGAATAAAATATCTCATAAAACTATAAAAATTTAAGGGTTAGAGAAATTGATAATTGTAGGGTTAGGGTTAAAGTTGTAAAAACAAGAAATTAACAAGAATTAAAAAGATTATTATTTTTATACAGTTCAAAATTGCCCTCTGTTTTGAGTCTTTCTCTCCTATTATGTTGTCTCTCAGCATTAGTCTTAGCCATACAGTCACAAAGTTCATTAGCAAACACACTGATCAGTCATACCTCCACACACTATTGTTGTTAGAACACATACAGTACCCCCCCACACAGTACATCTACTAAAGAGATAACAATTCAGAATGAGATCTCCAAATCCAATCAGTGCATGTATGCAGTTCATTGACCTTTGCACTTATAAAATTCCATGAACCACATGTGGAAAATTCCATGAAATGTTTTGATTGTTTACAGTGGTTAGCTTGTCTGGCTCATGAATGTTTGGGATTTTAAAAGCTCAAAGGCCCTTTTCTCCCACCCCAATTATGTCAGAAATCTGCATTACTGGTCAGCTGAATGGATTATGTATGGAGCATTGACAAATACAGAATTAGGTATCCTGGGATGTGGAATTCTCTTGTGCACAAGAGATATGGGTCTTTAATGAAAACAGTACAGTAGAAAGAAATTGTAATTGATTGAAATTAAGCATCATTATATCTTGTCAGAAAATCCATGAGAAAAAAAATCCATCAAACTTCCTGGACTATTCAGGATTTCCATGGTGTTAAATAGGGGAAGGGTGAGGGAGGGGAAGGGTGAGGGTGGGTGAGGGTGAGGGGGATTTATAGACCATTTAGCTTGAGTACATGTTGTTGCTTCAATAGCTGTTTTATGTGGAGACAAATTTCCATTGAAGTGACCATTTCAAATAACAGAGATTGGCCTGATATTGTGAATCATGCAACATTGTGACTCACGGGACATCATGACTCACAGGACATATTTTGGATACTCATACTTTCTTAAATAGTACTAAAAAAATCTAAGCAGTATGGTGCCTGATTGAGATGAAGTCTCTAGGAGATAGCCAAGAAGAAAAAAATGATAACCCCATTGCCCATCTTTTTGAGAATCCACTTTTACCATTTTTTCGTGACTCATGGGACATTGTGAGGGGGCAATGCTCATAATATTAGCAGTGTGTTAAATATATGTACAAACAAATTATTTTATTGTTTAACATATTACTAATTGTTCAGAAAACAATATAAATTAATATATTTCAGTTATTCTAATTATTTATTTGAATCTTTAAGTTTTCATGAAAAATGACAACAAAAATACACAAAAACAGAATTCCGTGTTCAATGTGTGATAATTTTGTGCATAGACATCCTACAGATGACAAAAAAGTGTTTTTGGATAGTCTGATACATGTATGTAGGCCTATATTGTTAGGGATCAGAAGCATTAGAGGATTAATTTGTTTTAAAAATTTGGGGCATGTGGAACCTTTCTATGGAATTGTAGAACATTCTTACAGAATGAATCTCCCTGCTGTCTCCAACACTTGAAAGTTAAAGGGGCAATATCATCACGATCAGCAGGGCATGGAATACGACTGCTAGTTTTAGACAAACTCAGTGAAAGTAATACCCACATGATAGGCCTGGACAATATCATGATATCACAATAATATACGATATTCAAAAAATTATTGGCTAAATCGATGATATAAAATATATAATAATTTTCATCATAAACTGAGATGAAGTCATGTGGCCGACTATTTTTATTGGTATTCTGAAAGCAGCTAGCCTGGCAAAATAAGATTTGGTTTCCGACTCCCCGTCCATGATGCATTGTGTTCAACATGCCACATTCATCAGGTACCACACTATATATGCACTAGCTTTTAGAAAGTTTTGCATGCATGCTGTTGCACATACACAACACAATTACTGTTGGTCGTACCTACCAACAAAAACCAAAGCACTCATTATTCAGCTCATTTTGAAGCACCCCAGAACTAATGATTAATTCATGTACAAAATATTTAATAATAGTCTTTCGTCAAGTTGTGCAAGATAGGCTAATTCATATTAAATCTATAGCTACATGTATCAAACAGGGAGAGATGTGGAAATGTTCACAAGGCAATCTGTGCACCGGATCCCATTGGTACCATCTTAAGTGTCCTTGCAAAAATGTGCAAAAATTCTGATAAACACCTTCAACAGACCCAAGATCACATGAAAGAGTAATAATAGGTTCTTATAAAGTGCACATATCCTACAAACTACATCAATGCGCTTGACAAAAAATTAAAAATAAATACAAATTAATGAGCTCTAAACAGTTTAACCTTCAAAAGTTTCTTGAATTTGTTCAGTGACTCAGAATGATGGGCCAAAAGAAAGCCAAAAGGCCAAAAGTATCTTGTATAAGGACATCAGATACTGATAATGACATTCTCAACTAAAAACCAAACAAAATATGTACCACTCCTCAATTCAAATACTATGCAACTCACTTTTCAATATCTTTCAATGCTTACTTGATATTAGGAATGAATATGTAGCATGAGGAAAGACTAATGCAAGACGTCATCTGGAACCGGACAGGTAACATACAAGAGGGCATCTTCAATAATAACCTATTCACCCCCGTCTAATGACATAACTCATTATTAAAAAGGCTAATCGCATGTCAGGTTTAATATGGCGTAATTTTCGACGTTCTGTTAATGATTGTTTATTCCTTTTCAAATACTTCCACAATCATTTCAATATTAATGATGCCAATCCTTTTAGTTTACATGTTCCCTCACGACGGACAAGGCTTGCTGCCGAGCACATCTTACATGTCCCACGGAGTCACATTGAGGTCACAAAGCGTGGCTTTGTTTCCAGAATCTCAACCACCTACAATGAACTCCATGGGAGATGTGATGTGCTTGATGCTGTAAGCCTTGAATGTTTTCGTAACCAAGTGTATCGAGCATTTGCAGCTATTTCAGTATGATATTTTGATTTTACGTAATTGTCTCATCTCCTTGCTATATATTTCGCTCTTTTTCCTGTCAATCTGTACTCAATATTTTTATTTTGTAGTCTTTAATCGTTAAGTAATTTGATGGATTACTGTATGTAACTTATTTATATATGTGAAGTTCTTTGTTTTATCTAAATTTACATTTTTATCAGCCATCCTGTATTTGGCGATTCTGTCGCTGTTGGATTTGGTCAATAAATAAATAAATAAATAAAATAAACTCGTTTCCAGCATTCACCATATTATTAAGGTGAATAATCACAGCAAGCTGAATTAATTTCATAGCATTAACCCTAACTCCCTAGGCCCATATGCTTACACATAACCTGAATCCTTCCTAACTCCCTAGGCCCATATGCTTACACATAACCTGAATCCTTCCTAACTCCCTAGGCCCATTTGCTTACACATAACCTGAATCCTCCAAAATCCTTCAGTAGTAAAGCAAGCACTTGACATGTATGTATGCACACACACGTGTTTCTAATCTGTGATACATGTACATGGCCAGGGACCCTCCCTGCATGCATGGAGCAATAAACAGTGTCCACTGACCCAAGCACTGACTTTGCAATCACTACAACAAACATGGATGTACATGTACAATGGAAAGGCAAGTATATCTTATAACCTCAATCCTTCAAAATCCTTCACTTTAGCAAAGAGGATTTTGGAGGATTTGGGAAGGTTACGGTCAATACAAAAAATGTGGATAATTGCTTACCTGTTGACTAACAAAATACACTTGGGAGTATTTATCTGGTTGTCTCTAAGAAGCTGCAGGTACCAGTCCATTTCATTCGGTTCTGCATCACACCCTTAGCTTTGGATGTGTTTGGTCTGAAATTTTAATTAAAAATACACTCGACATGAATAAACTATACAAATAAACACAAGTGTTAATGTTTAAACCTTCTGAAAACATTTTCTGAACATGATCACAGCATACTGATCAAAACATTGAGTTGTAACCACCAGTTCTTTTCAAAACTAATTACTGCTCAAAAGAATTGTTTTCACATGGTGTCACCGCAAACAGTCTTTACTAAAATTCATTTGTGCAACCTGTCAATTTTCCCGCAAAATATCGAGTGTACATTTTGCATTCCGATTAAAGGGCAAATATTGTCACCATCAACAGGGCATGGAATCAGAGTGCAAATTTTAGATTAACCCAGTTACTGAAAAAACACCCCACATGATAATTAAGGTCAACCATCATATTACCGTTACCGTTAATTACCGTTAATTTTCAGTCACTGTGTTCATCTTACACTAGAACACCGATTCCATGCCCTGTTGAAAGTCTACTCTGATCGTCACGATATTGCCCCTTTAATTATTCTTAAATACAGTTACTTCAAAATTTCCATGAGGCCATTTAAAAAAAAAAAATTGCTTAATTGATTACAAAATTTCTTTCAAAGTTGGGCAGGTAACAGAAAAATAGCACCACAAATTGAGGGTGTTCTCCTATTAAGAGAGATCCCTCAGTCTAGTGCTGTGCATCTATTTTTGGAACTGATGGGTACCAGGCATCCGTTATGGTCCAGCTCTTGGCTAACCTTTAAATAAAATGAAAAAGGCAGATTTTGCAACGTGCCAGCATGCTCGGGAATTCAACGTGCAGTGCATAGGCCTATCGCGGTGTAAACCAGTTTGCAAGACAGTGGTATGCATTTCCCTTACATTCATTATACAGGCAATTAACAAAGAAAAGAATTGATAATGTATCATTATAAGGAATGTTGTTAAATAAAACAAAATACCGATGACAGGTTGAAGTGAATGAAGATCCACCTAACCTTGATGAAATTGCTGAAGTAGTTAAAACATTTAAGAATAACAAATCTGCTGGTACAGATAATCTTCACTGTGAAGGGCTGAAGTACCATTGTAGTAAGAATCTTCTTGTGTATTTAACTATGCTGACTTCTCTTGTATGGTCTCTAGTGGCTGTCCCAGAATCTTGGCTTGCTATGAAGGTAGTTTGTCTCTACAAAAAGGGTTTGAAGTCTCTAGCAGAAAACTACCGGGCATTGTCTATTGGTTCAAATCTTAGTAAAATAGTTCCTCGTATAATTTTAAATAGGTTACAGGAAACCTATGAGCTGAATATTTCTGAATTTCAGTTTGGTTTTAGAAAAGGTCGGTCAACTGTGGATGCAATCTTTGTCAGCAAGAATGTTATACAAAAGCATGCTGGACCTCTTGTTTTGGTCTTTGTTGACTTAACAGCGGCATATGATTATATCCCTAGAGATTTTTGTTTCGGGTTTTAGAACTACGCACTGGTGCCAAACTCCTTATCTACATTCTCAGAAAATTATATGATGGTACAACTGCATGTATTTCTGGGACTAAAGTAAAATTTGATATTTTATCTGGTTGTCGACAAGGAGGCCTAGAAAGTCCAACACTGTTTAACTTCTATTTTGATTTTGTCTTGAAAGTGTGTGCAGAGGCTATTGACAGAAAGTATCCAGGTGGATGGGGTGTCTCGTTCGATTACCGTATTTCTAGCGAATGCACTAACCGGGAACAAAGAAAAACCAAGAAAATGAATGGTATTGAAATAATAAGGTGGCTCTTGTATGCCGATGATTTGGTTTATTTTGTATAAGCATTGCTGAAGCACAAGGAAGTATGAATATAATGAACACAACTTGTAAACGTTTTGGATTAACAATTTCTTTCAAAAACTAAAGTGATGCAATTTAATACATCTACGAGTGACAAATATTGTCATTGATGGTACTGAACTTGGAAATGTGTCTGAATTTTGCTATCTTGGCCACACCATCTTCAATGATGGTAGAAATTCCACTGACCTAAGAATTGCAAAGGCTACAGCTAAATTTTATGAACTTAAGGGGTTCTTTGTGGCAGGAAGTACGTATGTCCATTCGGACTAAAATCCTGGAAGCATGTGTTCGTCCTAGACTGACATATGCTACCCAATGCTGGAGGCCTAGTGAGAAAGAAATAAAAAGGATTGAAAGTAGTTGGTATGGTTTCCTAAGGCGAATGATTAAAGATGGTTTCAGGAAACCTTCACTTAGAAGGTGAAGTTAATCATGCTCTTTACTTTGCTAATATAGATCTAGAGCGCATAACAAAAAGTCAACCACTTCGGAATTATATTAACTCCCAGTATCTGAAATACATAGCTCATACTTGTCGTAGGGAAAATACAAATTTGACCAAGCTTAGTTTATTTTTTATTCCTAGAGTCCCATACTATCGAGATCCCTGCCCTTACAGAAAATAGAGCTTGCCGCAAGCTTGCCACGAGCTTGCCACAAGCTTGCCGCAAGCTTAAAGAGCTTGCCGCAAGCTTATATGAGCTTGCGCTATTTTCTGCAAGGTTAGTACTAACTTGCTGCAAGCTTGCAAGCTTGCCGCAAGCTTGTGGCAAGCTTGCGGCAAGCTTGCCAAGCTTGCTGCCAGCTTGCCAAGCTTGCGGCAAGCTTGCCAAGTTTGCGGCAAGCTTGTGGCAAGCTTGCGGCCACCTTGCCAAGCTTGCAGCCAGCTTGCCAAGTTTGCGGCAATTGGCAAGCTTGCCAAGCTTGCCTTCTTGCAAGCTTTTTGATTGTTAATAATATTGTACTGTATTATATTCTTCATAATGCTGTAATTAAACTTCATCTTGCATTTTACAATGCATATGCTTTTTCAAGGAAATACATGGATAATTCTCAGCCTTATAATATATATAACAAATTTAACAAAATTAATGCAATTAAAATTTTTATTCAAATCAGTGAATTACTCATAGTCCAAAGAGTAATTTATTTTCAGCAAGCATATATATGTTGAATTATGTATGTACAATTTTGAAATAACACATAATATTCAATTTGTGTATTATTTATATTAAATCCCTCAATATTGTTTGGCAAATCATGAAATCTAGTAATAAAAAGAACAGAAGTTCTATACCTTCTGCTTCCTTTAATGTATAGCAGAATCATATATTGTTCAGGCCTAAAGTATATACAAGTTTGAAATGACATCCAAAGTGGTTTTGAACCAACTAAGAATTTTTTCATCATGACAGAAATTCTCTAGCCATATGCAGAATAAATAAACAACCTGATGGTCAATCATTTTACTAACCTAGCTGTGATCTGATGAGTATATTTGTGGAGGCAGCATATATTTATCAAATGTACAGGTGTACATTAATACATACTATGTACAACTCCATGATGACTTTCCTCATACCCAAATACATTAAGTAAGTTGTTTATTTGTGTGTAACCCACTTATTGGAATTACACAGACTACAGGCAAGCAAGCTGTAATTGATACCTATAGTGCAGTGCACATAATTTGCATTGATTATGTAATACTATCACTGGATGGGGTATAGTGTGTGTAACTTGACACTGTGTGGCCATAGCTGTCTGGCCAGTCATTGGACATTCATGGTCAAGCTATATGCCTCTGCAGTGTATGCTCTAAATTCAAACTGGAAGAAACAGATCTACAGTATACAGCAGTTTTTCAATGGAAGCAGTGAAATTTCAAGCAAGTTTTGTGATGCAGGATGGGATTAATGATGGTAAGATGATTGTACTATTTCAGTCTTATGAACTGTATGAATTATTTTACTTCATGTGAATGTGAATTGTACACTAATGGGCTAAACATAATTGAGTGCTGCATTTAATACAGAAATGCTACGAATGCAGTCTTGAATTGATCTGTACGTCAACCTATTGAATTTTGCAAAACCTTATGGGTGCAAACAATTTTTTGTTTTGAAATGGTGTTCATTATTTTTGCTATTCATGTTGTATTGTAATGATTTCATATGGTGTAATCATATGGTAATTCAGGAATAATTAACTGAATGATGATTGAAAACTCACATTCACCAGAAGAACTGTAAATACTGCATGGCTCTAGAAAATATTGCAGTCATACAAGAAGTTACATGTATACATATCCATTATCATTATATTTAAAAACTCATCAGGAGGTTCCTTTTTGAAAATCTAATAATTTGGGGGTGATTTACATCATAGAAAGAGCATGTATAACCTGCATGTAATTGTATCTGTGCAAATATATAATAGCCACATTTCAAATTTAAATTGGTGGAAGGAGAAATATCTGGCTTTTCTAATATTTGTCTCCTTTCTTTGAATACACAGTTGTTCTACGATAAACTACGTATGACTGATGCTGCTACTGTGATCAAAGATTGGATGACAATTACCAGCCTCGCTATCTCCCTGATGAAGCTACAGCATTTCAACATTTTCCAAAAAGAGATTATACTTCATATGCTGTTGCACAAATATACTGACATAACATGAACATTTAAATTTTGATTGTTCATTCTTAAATGGTTGTATTATTATCTTTTGGCTATACTGTTATTGTAATTATTTCAAAAATGTTTTTGCACATATGTAAAGATAATATTTAGCCAAAAAACAAATGATTCATATTTGATTTACAATAAAATGATTCCCTGCATGGTCACAATCAAAATGTATCCCTCAGGAATATAGCCTACATACAAGCTAAATTATAATCCACCAAAGATGTCAGATATGTATATAGCTACTGTAGTTTTATTTTACTAACCTACAAGTTAGCCTATGCAAAGCTGATGTTTTCATCAGAAAACATGTATGTCAGCAAATTACAGCACAAAATTGTATTTAAGCTTTTACAAGCTTGCATATTATGTGCAAGCTTAATATTTACATCTTGGCAAGCTGAAAGGTACGTGTCTAAGTTTAGTTTGCATATATTCATGCAAGCTTGCAAGATTGCAGCAAGCTTACAATCTTGTCTGCAGCAAGCTTGCCCCAATTTTCATTTTTGGAACCCCTGCAAGCTTGCAGGCTTGCTGCAATCTTGTCGGCAAGCTTGCCAGCAAGCTCCATGATATTTCTGTAAGGGCAGGCAAGCTTGCCAGCAAGCTATCCGGCAAGCTTGCCGGCAAGCTCGCGGCAAGCTTGCCGGCAAGCTCGCGGCAAGCTTGCCGGCAAGCTTGCCCTAATTTGCATTTTTGGAACCCTGCAAGCTTGCCGGCAAGCTAGCCGGCAAGCTTGCCGGCAAGCTTGCGGCAAGCTCCATGAAATTTCTGTAAGGGTGGATAGGTATCTCAAGACTTCTGGGTGATATTTCTATTGCGCAGATTAAAAGAGAAACACAGTCAAAGACTGGTTTCACCAGGCTCCTAGGAGTCCTGACTCATATGAAGCCTAAAGCTTCAAAATGAGGACCTAAACTGTACTGTACTGTACAGAGTGTTGCCGAACATTGGAGTCCATCCATGTCACTAATCAGACCATTATCTGACAATGCAGATAGATATGCAAGTTTTAATACTTATTCAGAAATAGAACATTCTTGAAATCCATTCAACAAGAAAATATAATTTCAAATCCTATTTTGAGTGCTAGGTTTATCCTGCAACATACCTCGGTGCTGTCAATGCATTATAAAATTAACCGTTTGTCCTTTTTGTGATTGGTAATGTGACCAAAAAACCCAGTCTAAGTTTGGATGACCATACAACATAAATCTCAGCATTCACTTCTGTGACTGGATATGTGACTGGCTCTGGCAAAACCCTAAAATTTGACCCAATTTTCAATTTAAGTGATCTCCCAAATTTATTGTTAAAATTAACAATGTTCACAACATTTCAGGATTTTTATTTTTCCATCAAAACCTAGAGAAAATGCTCTATATGGTGACTAGGCTTGGGCGATATCAATTTTTTTCATCCACGATATATCGTCAAACATATCGCGATATTCGATAATATCGCGATTATTTTTGTTTTTCACACATGAGTGCTTTAGACACTGACTATCTTTACCGTGAAAACGACATGAAAGGTCATTTTGCCGTGAACATTTTTGCTAAGGGCAAATTCACGGTATTTACACGGAAATGATAATCGTGTAAATGCCGTGAAAAAATTGTGAATTTCATTTGCCGTGAAAAGACTGAAATCACCGTACTCAGCTCCATGCTGTAAGTTTGGCCAGCTCATTAACTCTGCTAGCCGAGTTAATCCTCTGTTCCATTGTTGACCCTTTTGTATCCATCCGTAATCCCCATGAATGGATACATGTACTTATTGAACGGAGATTTAACTGTTCACATTAGCTAAGACGCGGTAACCGTTATTTTGACGTTCTAATTGGATTAACGTTAGGGTGGCAGTAAGTTACCTGACTATATTTTCTATGTTCAGAGTCTAAAATAAAAAAAACTCTTCCCCAACACATCGGGATTAATTCTAACACGTAACGCATTCCAAGCGAACTGCACGTGGAGCCAGCGCCGCCCATGGAAGCTCCGAGTCCATGTGCTCGCTTGCATGTAGGCCTACATTGTACGATACCCACTCACACCGAGGACTCGTTTATACCCAAAGTATGCGGGAAATTAAATAGAAACAACGATGTCTGGTTGCCGACTACACACTGATGTGATTTGTGTAACGTTACACAGCCAGCCCGCCGCCCGCTATGGAACTTATACGTTCCCGATGGTTAAGATCTTGCAGCACATTGTTGGCCCCGGCTCAGGGATTTTCTTACGGGGACGAGGCTGTCGAATAGACTGTCCGCCTGTGTGCTGCAACGTAACATTACGTTAGGCGGCGACGCCGGAAAGATAGACAAAATTAAACTGCAAAGGCAGGATCTATTCTTCATTTCTGAAAACATTTATGTGTTTAAATACACTGTAGGCTCAGAATCTCCAATAACGAAACATTTTAGCCTCATATTGCAACAAAATCGGGGCCCGCCCCACGCCATAACACATTAATAGTTCGCGCATGTTTTGGACGGGCAGTTTTCAAATCCTAGATGAAACGCCAACTTTGAGCTTGTGAAGAACTTAGTGGGATACAATCTTATAAAATAAATAATTAGGCCATAATAAGATTGCGTGAGGCACAATGTTTTCGACAAACAAAGAGGCAGTGTGCGTCTTGCATTTCATAGGGCCATATTGCTTTGAGAAACACCGCCGAAAACCTTTTGAAAATAATTATACATGAACAAGAACTTTAATTTTTTCCCTACAATGTTGCATACATTGTGCGAAAGTTGCTTAATTAATATAAATATTTGGTTACGTTATTGACCTTTGTAATGGAATGATGGCTAGTATATGAAGAACTTTGACCGAATTTCGCACAGAAAAGATAAGACTGCTCTGTGGAACGGCCAGAAGGACGCACATGACCATATACTAATGAGTGCACATATACATACATGTACATGTAGCACGGATGTTTATTGAAAACAATAGGTCAGTGGACTAGATCATTTTCAATGGGGATGGTGGTGGATGTGAGAAAGTATTGGTACACACAATATAATTAATAAGTACATGTGCATGCACATCAATACAAAATACAACTCAATATTTCAGAGTTTTAAAATGTTCAACTTCAGTAACTTTAGTTATTCACATTCTTCCACAAAATCAAAGTAAAGATGGCCCAAAAAAGTAATGGTGTGAGCCGATCAGCAAGTACATCAAACTTGTCTCAATTTTCTTTAAAAGAGAGGATTTTAATATGGACTTAAGAAAACCTACCTATAAATATATTCTACAACAATTTTTCCTTTGATGTGAGAAATCATTGTCAAAATCTAATGATTGTGGACTTCAGAGAAACGAGTCTCCTACGTTTCTTGTGGCACAATCTAGTACCCACTGCAACCATCACACTTTACGTGCATAAGTGAGTGCATGTGAAACCAGACTATGGAGATCCTTGCATAAAATTACAAGGTCACTACTCGAAGAAGAGAGACGTTCAATGATTGGAAATGAAAAGGCCCCTCTCTCCCCTTGGCTAATCAAAATCCTTCTTACATGAATGGAAAGAGAATTTTCTACGGATTCTTCTGCCGTTCGAGCTAGGTAAATCTGTAACGTTACGCAATCTGCTTTGACATTCCATTTATTGAGCAAACCATCGGGAAAAACGGTCAAATTCGTGTTGACCTCCATCCATGATAGGAAATGCAGATTTGTAGCATTTACTCCCCCTTTTTAAAAACAAAAACCCTATTTTCCCAAGTGTAATTAAGTTTGAAAAGATCATCATTCTGAGGGGAAATGTTACACTTTAAAATGCTGGGCGAGGGGGTTAGAAACGGTTAACTACATTTCAAATACAAAGGAAAGTTTGTTAATGTTGCATCATTTAGTGGCACATTTCCCGTGTTGTAGGCTGCTTTTATTTTATATACTCAATATAACAATATACAATCATCAACAAATACAAAAAAAATTGTTTTAATTTTGCCCTACACCGACGTGTGTATAACACTGTATGCTCAGTGCTTTCCGAGTGTCTGTGAAAAAACTACACAGGCGACTCAGGCGGGATTCGAACCCACGACCTCCTGCTTACTAGTGCAGACGTCTTAACCTCTCGACCACCGAGCTTGCCCAATGACGACTGGCCGGCTAGAATCCTATATAGCAGCGGGTTCCGCGATATATATAGATTGGTGAAATTCTTGCGTCACCACGTTGAAATTTTCAGACATGATGTGAACTTTTGTCGCGATATCAGCCAGAACGATTGCACTGTACAATGTATACAGTGTACATGTACATTGTATCTGTACACGCGCATTGTGTGTGTGTGTGTACATGAACATATGAACATGTGTACATGTACATTATACACGTACTGACATTAGTCGGGTGCCAGTGTGACGAACGAGTTGACTGCACTATCAGCCCGAGTTGGCCCCGGTTAAAAAGCTTGCCTTGTCGGCACACTGGCGATGCGCGTGATTCACTCAAACTCGTAGTTGTGCAAGTCTTCGTACCTTTTTTTTCTCCATAACAATTTATTTTGTGCATGTACATGTACCACCTTGAAATTTTCAGACATGTGAACTTCTGTCCCGATATAGCGACGTTAAATTTTTTAAAGTTGAAAACAAGCGTAATCATTTTTGGGGCAAAAATACTGAAATTAGGATTGCGATCTACTCCAAAGAGTATAATTCCTAAAATTTTTCAATTTTCTCCATAACAATTTATTTTGTGCATGTACCACGTTGAAATTTTCAGACATGATGCGAACTTTTGTCGCGATATCATGACTTTTTGTTTTTTAAGTTGAAAACAAGCGTAATCATTTTTGGGGCAAAAATACTGAAATTAGGATTGCGATCTACTCCAAAGAGTATAATTCCTAAAAATTTTTAAATTTTCTCCATAACAATTTATTTTGTGCATGTACCACATTGAAAAATTCAGACATGATGTGAACTTCTGTCCCGATATAACGACTTTTTATTTTTTAAGTTCAAAACAAGCGTAGTCATTTTTGGGCAAAAAATACTGAAAATCGGATTGCGATCTACTCCAGTATTCTTTTCTTTCAAAATTTTTAGATTTTTCTTTTAAGGAATTAATTCAGACATTATGGTGTCCTATCTTGACTGAAATTTTATTCATTAATTCTTATTTCATAAAAAAAAACTTTTGATTTTGTTTATTTTATCTTACGACCGAGTCTGGGGGACGAGTCAACTCGTACCCAACATCGAACGCGCCAGCCCGCCGTCTCCCACAGTATAGTTCTCTCCGCCTTTCCGCTGCCACTATAGTCTTCGGACTCTGCACTCTTTCCCGGGAACATTTTACCCAAGGCACAATATCATAATGTTTTCTGTCATTTCTATCAGTAAATGTTTGGTCAACATTTTAGATTTTTCTTTAAAAGATTTAATTCATACTCACAGTGTCCTGTCGGGACTTGTCTTTGATTCATACAAGCTCATTATTATGACAAGAAACTAATATTTGTTGTATTTTATATTGGTAATATGCAAAACGTATCATCAATTTTTTTATCGTTACTTCTCATCAGTATTTTTCTCCTATCAAAATTGTCTGTTACGGAACGTATTCAGACAAATGGTGTCCTATCGTGACTGAAATGTTATCAACTTTGATTCATTATTTCTCATTTCAGGAAAAAATTAGTTTTTAAAATAATTATTTTCATCAGCATTTCTTTTCTTTCAACATTTTTGGATTTTTCTTTTAAGGAATTAATTCAGACATATTTTTATGGTGTCCTATCATGACTGAAATTTTATTCATTAATTCTTACATGTGTATTTCAGGAAAAAAAATTGTTGATTTTGTTTATTTTTTCTTATGACCGAGTCCAGGGGACGAGTCAACTCGTACCCAACATCGAACGCGCCAATCCGCCGTCGCGCACAGTATAGTACTCTCTGCCTTTCTGCTACCACTATATAGTCTTCGGACTCTGCACTAATTTACCGGTACATTTTCCCCAGGGCACAGTATCATAAAGTTTTATGGAAAATAGAGCATCATGAAGTTCAACATAAAACATCAATTATACCAATTTCAAAACTATCTTGTCCATTAACTTCAGCCATAGATATGAATAACAATTTGTGGATTTTAGATTTTAGCAAGAAATATGTTCAATTTGTAGAATAAAAAGCTTTATCTTCGGCAAATACATTTAAAAGTAATCCAAACAAAATCTAAATTTAATTAATAATATGAATGATATTCCTTGAAATATTTACATCTTGTTTTAGTAAACTAAGTTGTACATGTTACGAAAAGTTTAAACTGGTGTCAACCCCTTGCGTACGGTTGACAGCTATAGCCACGGCTGGTGAAATAATTGATTTTCCACCTGCATTTGCTGAGAATGCGCCTTGAATAGAAATCTTCAAGATGTCTGATAGTTTGGTGAACCATATTGTTCTTGAATGGGCGTGTTATATAATAGATTGGGCTTTCGAGAGCATTCTGAATACAGCCTTTTCATGTGATTTCTGAACACAGGTCTTTCAATTATGCTGTTTGGGTACTTCATGGGCAATGAATAGGGTACGCCCAGTTTTATAGCTTGCCCGCTTATTGTACAGTCTATACGCTTGGCTTAACAGTGGAGTTGTGCCCATGTCCACAGCCGTGTTTTACCCGGCGCTCCCCGGCCCCACAGCCATAATTAGAGTTAAAACTGAAATATTTAATTTCTACTGTGTTGAAGTTAACCGAGTTTGATGCGCATTATATTATATGATATTGATATATATAATTGAAATAAAGACGTTTCAATTTACATTACATTTTTGTATTTACACAATGTAACAGAATTACAGTGACCAATTCCCATGTCGGTGTTTGATCTATCTTGCTATTCTGGCCCTCAACCCATTGTTCGATAATGTGAACGGTGATCGCAAGCTGGACTAGCCTATACCCACACCATGCTGTTCCTAACATATGGCGAAGTGGGCTGCCCGTACTGTGCCTGCGCCCATGCTAGCACGCATATCGATAGTGCTACTGCCGCGCTATAATTTTTTTTAAATTCTCACACAACATTATTTCGTTAGAGCGTCAAAGTTTCTTTTAAAATGGAAGCACGTGTTCCACGTACGCGTGGGCGATTGTTCACGAAGGACTACAATGTCTGGTATACAGGTAGACACTGAGGACGCATGTAATCCCCCAAAGTAAGCGGGAAATTAAATGTGAAACACGTCTGGTTGCCGACTATAATTTGTGTAACGTTAGCCGTTGGCCCCGGCTCATTCCAACAACCCGTATAAGGAACGAGGGGCACCGATTTTCTCATGGTGACGAGGTTGAGTTATATCATTATCAAATAATGACTGTGTCTGCCGCGCATGTCAGCCAGACGGATGGACAGTAACATCAACAAAAGGCAGGCAGGATCTATTCTTCCTTTCTGAAAATATCTATATGCATAGACTCAGAATCCCCAATAAGGAAATATTTTGAAGCCTCAGATTGCAACAGAGAGCATTTAAAATCCAAACAAAATCGGGGCCCACGCCATTATTAGATTCGTGCTTGTTTTGGACGGGCAGTTTTCAAATCCTAAAAGAAACGCTGTCCTGAATATAACGTTTGATTTACTATTTCTAAAATGTATCTGGGTACATTGTTGGCATCGCCATTTAGAAATACGAAATAGGAGGTAAATAGAATTTCATTATCATTCAGCCTGCAGTCAAACGTATTCCACCATGCACTGGGCCGAATCTGAAGCGAATTCAAAAGCATGACATTTCGCGTTTGCTTTCAATGAACTGGCCGTAACGCTTTTTCTACATGGAGATAGCCATGGCGCCGTTCCTTGTATGACCAAAGAGGTATGATCGTGCATTTATGCCAGCCAAATTATTTCGAGTGACAGTCGGTAATGAGATTAAACACTAACTTGTCCATAAACATTTGCAAGTGTTTCCGTTATGTCAACACACCTGAGACACTCGTTATCACCCTTTTGTCATTGGAAAGAATGGTTTACCGTTATGAATAACAATAGGAGTTTAGACACTCTTTTTTGCCGTGAAATCGCAGTGTTTTTGCCGTGGATAAAGTTTGTCATTTCTGGAGCGTGAAAATACCGTGAATTTGCCCTTAGCAAAAATTTTCACGGCAAAATGACCTTTCATGTCATTTTCACGGTAAAGATAGTCATAGTGAGAGCCGGTAATGACACTGTACCCATCTACAAGCGTCACAATAAGTTGCCAGTGCTTACCTGAGAGACACGTGCAATTGCGCCATTCACAAGTGCAACATATGGGGCGGGTTTTCGCTACCCTAACCAGAAACAAAACGGCACATTTACGAAAATGCGAACGTAACCAATTGTTTTCAGTTTGTGACTTGTTCAATCATCAACGTTTCACAAAATAGAACTTTCTCGTGAGTGCTAGTACATTGTAACTTGAAAGATATTGATATACGAACAATTTAAACATGTTTTAACACTTTTTACAATCCGCCATCTTGAAACTAAGCGTAACCAATCACAAAGTACGGTTTATGTTTGGTCAGAACCATGACGTCATCTCAGCACAACCGAACTTGCGAAGAAGGCTTAACTAATGACCAAAGCCCAACAATGTTTTCTGGTTACGGTCGCAAAATGCACCCATCGCCATTGGCCAATTGTTTGCAATAATGTGGGACGGTTACTGTGTCGTGCGTTCCAATCAAATCATCAGCCCGAGTTCACGTGAATTGCGTTCCACGAGACTGGGTCATAGTATAAACACATGACTAGGTTTATTCCTGCATATAGTACCATGGAGAATAAAAACCATGATTGTGAATGTCATTTGCACTTCAGAAAATGTGGATTGTAGTCACACTATTTTAAATAAACGTCACATGGTTTTTCAAGAGTACATGTATGTGTTTTTTCACACTAGACAAGAGTCCCAGTATGGTATAATAGAATAGTGTCCTTATCCATAAACTTTGATCAAGCCACTGCCGATCCGTGCTTTGATTTAATTCATGACTATTGTAGATTATTAAGGTAACGCCTATATTCTGCATATATTTAAATATGTATAATATAATGTACTCGCCTGTGGTGGTGCGCCAGCCAGAATCACAGACCACCATGGATATACAGACAGTGAGACGTTAACATTGTCTACACATTGTTGGATCAAATACCCCATTCAATCCCCAACACTAATCAGTCTGAATAGATTTCTTTGAGTGGCGGTGGATTATTAAACACCCTGTAGGGTGGTGCCTTTGTGATCTGACAGCCGGTTTACTATATAGTAGTTCGATTTTGTTTCTCGCGAAAGCTGAAAAGACTTCCCTACAAGTTTTTTCCATGGAATTTCTGACCCAACTGACAATCGGGGATTTTTTTTAATAGCGATATAATTTTTTTCTTCACAATTTTCTTTCATCGCGATATATTTTTTTCATTGCGATATTTTTTTTTCATCACGATCTGCCAATATCTCGATGATTTAAAAAGTTCTCGATATCTTAATCGAGTAAAAAGTAATATCGCGATATTCGATATTATCTTGTCATCGCCCAAGCCTAATGGTGACATGAAAACTGGTCCCTCAAACTGGTCCCTGGGGTAAGTTTTTGACCTTTTCATGGCTGTTACACATTATGGTAAATGCCGAGAGGTTTTGCCAGAGTGGGTCACATACAGCAAAGTCTACCAAAGTTATTATCTTCGTGACAAGATTACTTGAAAAGAAAATAGATTAACACAAGTAAAACGGTGCATGACAGTGTGTATAACAGATTTTGTGATGATTTAACCAAGTCAAGTCCTTTGGATTATTTAATTAATCTGTGCGTTTTCGGATATTTTTGGAACAGGATACCCGGAATCAGGAAACTTTGGATACCTGGATACCCGTTTTTATTTTTGTTGAAATGGTAACAAAATTGTAATAAAACTTTATAATACAGAGGAATCCATACTTAAATCGATCTTTACATTACTACTGTGTCAATTTTATTAAAGTAAAACCTCTTGGTGAAATACCTGTATTGTATTTACTTAAAGTTATTTCTGAAAAAACTGATCGGCGCTACAAAAGTGTCTGTCTTTGATAATCCGAGTTACAACTGTACGATGTACAAAAGAAAGCCCAATTGATCACGTACCCACACAGCTAGCGGCCTACCTGAACATCACATATGACTGAGTCAGGAGACGAGGGTCACGTTTTCGCGACCGTAACCTGAAACATGTTTGGGCTGACCAAAAGTGAACTGAAGTTTGTGATCGGTTACGCTTGGTTTCAACATAGCGGATTGTAAAAAGTAATTAAAGTTTTGTTAAAACACGATGGAATGATTGTTCATACACCAGTGTATCTTTCAAGTTTATTACTAGCACCCACGAGTAAGTTCTATTTCACCAAAAATTTGATTTACACCGTATATTTTGAGAAACGTTGATTGAAAACGTCACAAACTGAAAACAATTTTCTGGTTATGTTCGCGTTTTCATGTACTATGCTGTCTTGTTTAACGTCAGAAATTAGTTCCTGGTTAGGGTCTCGAAAACATGCCCTAGAAGACCATGTCACTGCATATGGTGTGTGTGTGATCAGTGCGCACGTGTTCACCGTTGCATCAACACTGTTGCGCCGTGAAGTTGATCATGAATGTCGGACTGATGTCCAGCGCAGTTTGGACATATGGAAACAAACCCGGTCGGGACGGAACCCTTGATATTTTTTGGTCGGAAATATACAGGTAAAAGTTATTTCAGGAAAGGTTTGTGAATATGATTTCAAAAATGTTTATTATTAACCCTCCTATTATCAGTGTTGTTCTTAACAAAGTCGACCCATACTTCAAAATGTCACAACCGTGACATTTTGAGGCACACACTTTCTTATCTGAAGATTAACGGCATTCCCCAAGGCACTTCAGAGAGATGAGGTAAATTGAAGCAGCCACCTGCTTTGTTTCATTGCAAGGTTAACTTGAAATAAACCAGTGCAGTAACTTGGGTTATACACATACTGTGTGAAGGTCAGAACACTTTGTTGTTGTCCCAGACACAGGGGCATTTTGGGGTATCCATGTACCACTCTTGTGTACAGTATGCAATATTTTAAGGCATGCATAGAAAAAGCATTGTGTATTTAGCAGACAAGTTTTTGTGGCATTTTGGAGACTGCATGTATACAAGGGTTAAACCACAATAGTGAAAAAAATCTGTCGCAATTTGTATCGCTAAATCTGCTATGTGGGTCATTCCATGAAGTTGGGGAACATTTGAGACAGCCATGGTTGTTTTATGCTATGCATCTCTAAATCTCCAAAAATTTACATGGCAATGATACAATTTTTTATTTTCCTCCTTTTTTTATGAAAAATAACATGGAGATAATGTCACGTGAAATTTTTATCAAAATCGGCCGTCGTGTTAAAAAAAAAAAAACATTTCTGAGGTGTCCTCCGAAGATTTTGCCAGAAAATATGTGACAAAGCATACTCCTTCCTTATCGTCTATTTAAAAAAGAGCTTGAGTGGCCGCAGAGGTTTTTCTTTTTTCGTAAACTTTGGTCATTCGACAGTTCATTCTTTACACGAAAAAGTTTTGTTTACATACAAGATCAACAATTCAGAAAATACACACGAAAGTCTGACATGCACGACGTAACAGAGGCGTCCATGGTGCAAAACAAATGTTACGTTGTTGTAGGGGTGGTACAAAATACAAAGAAGGGTTTATTTTTACAAAGTCGTGAGTTCAAGATATTGTCTTAGTCACAAAATATTTTTGGTAACAGTATAAGTTAAATTTGAATTTTGTAGCAATTATCTCGAGCATTAATCAATTGAAACATTTTTTGTGTGTCCTCATAAAAATGTTACGACGTTAAACTTGTCGCAGTTCACATACTTGTAGTATCGTCCCCTTCGCCAAATGGTTTTTTCCATACCCCTCTGATGGCGGTCGGGAAACCCAGCTAGCCTTGTGAAAGTCAAGAGGCTCAATTCAGAAAAGTTATAAAGGAACAGGAATTTGTGTCGCCGTGTGACGTCGGTACTGTTTGTTACGATGTGTCATGACTTAAGCGATAGTTCTTCCTGGAGTTGGATTGTAAGTAATTGTTTTAAAAGTTACGATGCTCTTATAACCCTGTAAAATTAAACTATAGAGTTATTTTAGTTTAAAAGTGTGTATTTTGTGAATTATAGTTAAAACTGTAATATGGGTACACATTAATCCACGGTGTCGTCGTTACGTAGGGAATTCTATGGCGAAGATTACGTTAGTAAATTTCCGACAAGTAGCCGACGATCTTGCAATGACATGTCGTCATGACAATAACCATAACAATTTATTGGCATCTTTCTTGAGAAGAAAATATCTAAAATGTGTACTTTGTATTATAAACAATCCCGCAAATATGACAAATCCCATCTTACAAACCTTAATATTGGAAAAAAAGGAATTTTTGATTTTTTTTTACTCCTGTCGCTACTGTCGAAAATACACGGTACTTGGCCTGCAAGTATGCATCGCATGCCAATTTTGCGATCTTCTCCCATGCGATGCGTCGTGTAATTTCGACAGCCGTAGCGGGGTTCAAATAGATCGCTAGAATTACTGAATGGTTTGCTTGTGGCAACATTTGTTTTTGTTTATACCTTAGTTTTATGTAACTTGACACTGGAAGTTTTCTTGGTAAAAATATTTTATAATATTAAACAAAGCAAAGGGGGCGGGGCAGAATCAATGCTACTTGGTTACTACAAAGTAACAAAACAAAATTTAACAATCATCTCTAGAGTTTATTATTTAGATCAAGGAACCATCTAAATTTGATACAGCATTTGTTATGCATTGTAGTAAGACAGAGTTTATTTGTATCAATGGCTAAATATTTCTTATTAATGTCTGTCTGGTTTTTAGGTGAACCATCCATTGCATTACATGATTTTGTTGCAGTCAGAGTAAGAGTAAGCAACACTGGAGGAAAGAAATCTAAACCTGATAAAATGTTTGTAGCCAAGGTAAGTTTTAATTCACACATTTTATACCTGCAATTACAAATTATTTTTTGTACAATCAAGAAACTACTGTTTAATGAAACACAAGAAACTTCCACCAACAAATCAGGCTGGACTTGAGCCCAACACCTGTCGTCAGTCGTTTTTTTCACAAGACCCCCTGAGCTTGCTAACTTTTAAACAGCAAAAATTATCCTTGTGATTATGGTGTTGGTTAATGCAAAATTTGAGTGCATTCCTTGTGTAATCAACTGGTTTAATGTTCACCTTGCTTTACATTAATTTGTACAGGTTGCATCTGTTCTTGGAAACGATCAAGTGAGCCTCTCTAACAACAAAAAGACATGTATACGTGGCCTTCGGGAGAGGTGGTTTTCTTTTTACATCCAACCGTTGACATCGTGGCCAAGCTTGATGAGCCTGAAATTACCATGATGGGATCCAGACTGTTTCAGTTTTTGATCTTTCTGTTGCCAAGGGACTTTTTTCCTCTAGAGAAAACGAGCCTTAACCCTAACTCCCTTAGTGTTCTTGAGGGGAACCTTCCTCAATCCTCCAAAATCAGCCATTGTCATTGTATATAGATCCTATTACATAACCCTGTACTCAAATTACCATCACAAAGCTCCACTGGAACAATAACAGAAGGACCCCATACAAGCTTATATTATTAAATTTGTTTTACAGTAGTTTGTATTACTTTATGAACACGAGTATAATTTGATTTTGATTCAGGAATAAAACAGCAAAAATTTTATTTAGAACCGGATGTGACAAGACGTAGTGTCCAGGTTACATCCGTAACCACCTTAGCATTGGGCCCTGAAAACAATTTTAAGGCATCTATGTCATATTTATCCAACTGGATAGTGAGTGTTGTTGGAAGTTCTTTGTCAGAGTTGAGGATTTAATTGTTTTATGCAGTGTTATTGTTATTAAACAACATTTCAAACTTGCCATTAAAGAAAACATTTTCAATGTCGACTTGAATCCAATGAAGGAAACATTTACTAGAACTAGAAGGTCATTGGCTGTTATCCAAAAGTTTCTGCAGAACCTAAAAAGCTTATATTAAATTGGTTTACATCAGTTTGTATTACTTTATGAACATATTCAGGGATAAAACAGCAACAATTTAATTTAGTACTGGATGTAACAAGACGCAGTGTCCATGTTACATCCGTTACCACCTTAGCATTGGGCCCTGAAAACAATTTTAAGGCATCTACAGTATGTCATATTTATCCAACTGTATTGTGATTGTTGTTGGAAGTTCTTTGTCAGAGTTGAGGATTGAATTGTTTTATGCTGTGTTATTGTTGGTTTTGAACAACATTTCAAACTTGCCATTAAAGAAACGTTTTTCAATGTCGACTTGAATCCAATGAAGGAAGAATTTACTAGAACTAGAAGGTCATTGGCTGTTATCCAAAAGTTTCTGCAGAACTCAAAAAGCTTTATTAAATTTGTTTTACATCAGTTTGTATTACTTTATGAACATATTCAGGGATAAAACAGCAACAATTTAATTTAGTACTGGATGTAACAAGACGCAGTGTCCATGTTACATCCGTAACCACCTTAGCATTGGGCCCTGAAAAACAATTTTAAGGCATCTATGTCAAATTTATCCAACTGGATAGTGAGTGTTGTTGGAAATTACTTGTCAGAGTTGAGGATTGAATTGTTTTATGCAGTATTAATGTTTCTAAACATTTCAAACTTGCCATTAAAGAAAAGTTGTTCAATGTCGACTTGAATCAAATAAAGAATTTAATATATTATTTGTCTTGTGCCACGGGAAGTTACTGATTGATTTACCATTTATTTTCTTAAGAGGGGTATTCAAAGTGTCTTAATTGAACATGATTTAGTGTTGGTATTATCATGATTAATAATGGTTATACCACATAGAAACATAGTGTGGTGTCCACTGTTACATCCGTAACCAGAAGTGTGCACTGTAATATGATCTGGCCAAATATTTTGTTCTACTTGGGATATTTCTGAAGTTGTTTTTTTCTTGGACCCACAGTTCCTAAGGTACCCAAATATGTGATCAATCTTCATATTAAAACTACTTGAAATTTTGACCCCTTTGTCACACTTTGATCCCCAACTTCATGGAATGACCCATGTACTATTTGAAATTCAATTGCAGATTGTCCAAATTATGTCGCAATGCCTGCCTGCATTTGAGTTGCTATAGGGATGGCCAATGAGAGATCTCCTAGCTCTATGAACTTCTTCCTTCGTATACACTACATCATACTTTCAATTTTATGTTGAATAAAATAATGCATTTTTACACTATTTAACTTCCCATTTTTACCTGTTAAAGAAAACGTTTGTGTAATCACAATGGCTGTCGTACCCCAGTTTTGCATCTGGCCAGCATATGTTCGTATATTCGTACACATGCATTGAAGTACAAGGTGGTGGGTAATTCTCTGGTAACTGAATTACGTCCATGACCCAGCAACATCACCTAGAAAATATGTTTTTTATGAGAGAATTAAAACCCTCCTACACATGGAGGCATGCACTCCCAACCACTAAATTCTGTTATTTAGCAACCTTCAGTACATACCAGGTACATATATAAGCCTACTGTCCTTTCCATGTAATCCTACAAAATCAACTGTCACCCAAAGCTACTGTAAATATTTGAACATATTAGTATGGCCTGCAATGTATCAATTGGTGATCACCTTACCCTGCAATCTCAGTGGTGTGAAAGTGCACAGAAGGGTAATCATATGAGGCCACTGGCAACACTGGCACTGGCTTGGAGTGGCCTGAATGCATCGTTTCAAAAATTGCACCGACTGTAGGAGGGTTAGCTAATATGTGTATGAAATGGGAGCCAAGATCCAACAGATTCATTGACACAAATGAACAAAAAAAAAATTCACCTGCTGGGTCACTTTAGGGAGGTAAAAATTTCGGTAACGGAATTATGGCCAAGGACAAGCAGTTTTCAAGTCTTAAATTAAATAAATTTCTGTGAAGTAATTTACAAAAGGGGTGTTATTTGTAGTATACAGACTTTAGTAGGGTTAATAACTACAATGCAAAATAAAATTTGAAATATTATTCCTTTATTGAAAAAAATGCCCTTCAATCATGGTAAAGGAATTACGACTGGACGGTAACGGAATTGCGTATTGTGTTTGTACAGGTCTAAAAATAACACTATATACAAGGCAAAAACAGTAATTAAAAAAAAAACGTATTTTACTTGAATTTCTATATTTAGTCATCCATTTTGTGTTTTTGTATGATATGCAATAATGTTCCCACAAGTGCATATCCTGAACATACATAATCCAATTAAATCATGCCAACTTCAAAATTTCCAACAAAATTAATGAACGTTTACTGAAACACTGTACATGGGATACATGTACAATAGCATACTTTTGCTTCAAACTAAACATTGCAATTTTTTAGGAAAGTGTTTTAAAAAAAAAATGTATTGAAAAATATTTATTAATTATCATTAAATAAAAGTTTGTCACTAAAGATAAATTCAATAAAACTTGAGTACAAGTGCAGTGCAAATCCGTAACCATGGCTACCATAATTCCATTACCGTATATGAAAATACTAAGCAAATGTCCGAAAGTGAATTTTTGTATAACACTTGTAGGGAGGTTTTTTTTTTCTTTGCTCAAAAAATTACTTTTGTGCATTATTTTGGTAACGGAATTACGTGTGATTTTCTCATGTTTTATTTTTAATTGTTTGGAGAACACTAAAAATATATATATATTTTTTTACATATAAAAGTAATCTTTGGTACAATGGCTATCTAGACACAAACAATTGTTTTCAACCAGGCCTCCACTAATCACAATGTCCAAGAGTTTTAAATTTGAATTTTTAACGAAAATTACACATTTTGAGACTTAGGCCTACTACCAGAAAAATTACAGAAAAAAAATGAGTTTTTTGAATGTTAGCCCTTGGATTTGATTCCCTATGAAATTCTGGTCTAGAATCAATATGAAATATTCCTCTAAATTGCTAATGTACCGGTAACAATTTTTCCCTCCCATGGAGCATTGCCCAACACATTACAAAGAATGTGCTGATGTCTCCATATTGCAAGAAAGGCGGAAAGGAGAAGAAAATTTTAGAAGAATTTGCCGCCCACTGTTCTAGAATTTCTTTTTTGCCATTGGTTAAATTAAACAATCATTGCAGAAAGTTTATTGATGCTTTTTGATTGAATATTTATACATGTTCCATTTGCCGACTATCTAGTTTGTTTGACTGTCGGATGCTGACTTTGGGTTAACCAGTTAACCAACCATGAACATTTTGGTAAAAGGGGCAGTATCGTCACAATCAGAGCAGACTTTCAACAGGGCATTAAATCGGTGTCCAAGTTTAAGATGAACACAATGACTGAAAATTACCGCATCATTTATACAGCAGCTATATTACCTTATCATGTGGTGTTTTATTTGCAGTCACTAATCTAAAACTAGCACTCCGATTCCATGCCCTGTTGATCATGACGATATTGTCCCTGTAAATGTTTAGTGAAATAAACAATAACTCCCTGCACTAGTTTGTTTTAAACGCCAGTGACATACACAAAGCTTTTAGTTCCTGTTAAATCAACTTTGTTATTCAGGCCCAACAAATTTACATGATGTAAAACTAAAAGGGTTTTCACAAATACAGATGAAAGAGTTGGCCAGGTGAAAAAAATGTGCAACCATGTAAAAAATTAGAAATTCTGGAATCCATAGAAGCTAAACAGTCCAAACACTTCCCACAATAGTCACAGATTATGTAGCATAATACTTACTCTTCAATTTAAGGCCATCCACAAGATTATTGATGAGATATTAGTCCAGAAATGTGCGTGGTTTTGAGGACGACTTTTTGGTTGCGACTCCGACAGTTTGCCGATTTGACCCGACTTTTGACATGGTTTTGAGGTCTCGTTGAAATTTCGTATTTTCGCAATATTCTTCATATTTCGACAAAAGTTGACGGGTCAATAATAATGTCGGGCATTTTAAAGCGCTCTTAAACAAGGTATCAGAGCGCTGTACATTATTACCCCTGCTCATCAGGCGCATAAATCATTCCAGAAACCATCTCAGCTCACTGGGGAGTATACAGCTCAATTGCTGCTATTTCGGCGCATATGGGCTAATCAAACACAACAACCAACTGCCCTCACCGGTACCCATTTACTCCTGGGTGGAGAGAAGCAATTATGGTAAAGTGTCTTGCTCAAGGACACAAGTACCACGGTCACGGACAGGATTCGAACCCACATTCTGACGACTCAGCCACCAGAACACAAATCCGATGCACTAAACCGCTCGACCATGGCACTCCAATGTGTGAAGAATGATCAATTTGATATACCATGTCATTTTGAATGGAGGAAAAGTATTTGACATGTAAGAAATTGTTAACTTTCCGGCATTTTTAGTCCAAAAAATGTAAGATTTTGAAATAAAAATGTGTTCAAATTTATATTAAATCAATTGCCACATTTTGTCAACACGGATTTTAACATTATCTGGACTGTTTTTGAGCAGTATAAACAAAAACTGTCTGAAAATTATTGCTAACTCGCGAAAAGGGTGTTGCTGGGGTCATAAACATGGCCAATTGTTGCACGATGATGGTGGGTATGTCATGTATGTAAGCGTATATGGTCTCGGAGGAATATTACAGTTCAAGTTCAGATATTGTTACTGTTGTACAGTATTCATCCACCCAAATGATGGATGCATTGCATACATGTAGTTATTATTTAGTGAAGTGTAACATTTTTTAAAAACATTTTTCATTTAACTGGGCTAATAATGATTGGAATTGGCACTTTACTATTTTTTTAATTTTTTTTTTTATATTCTATGACCACAAAAACATCAAATTTAAAACACTTGTTAATTTCCAATTTATTGCTTAAATCTCACAACTTTTCCAAGTTCAACAGCCAATATCTCAAGAACTAAATGACCTATTAGAAAACAAATATTGCCATTGAATTCTCATTAATAGCTTCAGTTTGATGTATAACTTAACATATTTGTGAAATTTTTGTGAAATGAGGCACCATAAATACTTTGGTCAAACAAAGTACACAAAGTAACAATTTTACAAATTTTAAAAGGTCATATCTCAAGAACCGAAAGAGATATTCAAAAACAAATTACACCGTTAATCTCCTCTCAGCTAGAGTTTCAATTTCATATTGACATATTTGGGGGAAAAAATAAAAAGTGTTATAGCGAAATACATGCACTTTACATTTGGAAAGAATGCAGAATACAACAGCCACATTTTCTATCCAAATATGAAAAATATGACACATTTTTCTTTAAAAGATTCCAGAGCACAAATTTAAGGAGAGGAAAGGGAAAGAATGTCGTATCCAACCGCCACTTTAAGGGTTTTTTTGAAATCTTTTTGCAACCACTAGCCTAACCAATTAAAAAATGATTCTATAGATTTTTGGGGTACAGAAAGTGAAAACTATCTTTAAAATCCAATTTTATGATGGTTTTCGGACTTTATTTCCCTCCTAAAAAAATCATCCCCTTCAGAAAATAGAAGGATCCTATTATGGAATAAATGTCGTATCTGACCGCCACTTTTTAAGGGTTTTTGGAGAAAATAAATTACAACCACTAACCAGTTAAATTATTCCATCGATTTATGGGGGTACAGAAAGCAAAAACTATCTTGAAAATCCACTTTTATGATGGTTTTTGGACTTGATTTCCCTTCTAAAAAAATGCTCCCCTTCAGAAAATGGAATGAACCTATTATAGTTGCCACTACGCATGTACAATGACTGTGTTGGTCACCGTCATTGACAAGATCAGACTGACATGACTGAGGAAGTCATCGTATACCAAATATGCCCGATTTTTCATGAAATAAATATACTGGAATAATTTGAAGTAGGCCTATATGTCCATCATCATCTATATGTTCTCCACCTTACTGGGTAGGTAAGATTACATTATTCATTTATTGGTTATATTGAATGAGTAAAAGTGGAGGTCGGATACAACATTCTACCCCAGTCCGGGAAAACTCCAAATACGGCAACGTTGCTATATACGGCAACCTTGAGTTGCTGAATACGGCAACGTTTCATTATACGGCAACGTTAAGGTTGCCGTATACGGCAACTCTTTCATTCAAACGCAAAAAGGGAAACGAAATATGCAAAATTGGATTAGTGAAAACCATAAAAATATGTTCTTTGGTTCCTTACCCAAATTCCTATCTGCGCACATCAAAAAGTTATCTGTGCATTTTCTTGCAAATAACCGTTTAAAACCAACACTCTAGCCAATCCGACAATTAACGCGTGACTCCATTTTTGACGTGCAAGAATACATCCTCAATCAAGATTATTATTTTACGCATGGTTCATGAAACACAACTTTAAACATGGTTGTTCTCAAAAATATAATAATTAAAATTAAACAAATAACATTATTTATGTTAATATGAGTAAACACCTTTTTTTAAATTGTATTTTAAATATATACTACATTGGAAATTATCAACGTCTTTCTTCGCGGGAAAAGCTCCGGAAGCGCGGGAAACTAAAATCGACGACAACATTTATACAAACAAAACTCAATTATTGGATAAAAATAAAAATAAAAGACATATTTTGCATTTATACATTGTGATTAAAGCCAGCACCTTTTGACAATGATAGCCTTGAAGCTGACGTTGAAAGTGAGAAAGGACGGCGAAAACACAAGACATGTACCAAGAAATTATTGAGAAACCTAACCATCGCCGTTCTCCTTTTTACGAAGCCGCAGCATTGTTGCCGTTTAAAAACTTGTACCGTAGGGACTAATGTCCGATAATGTAATTTCATGTGCCTTTGGGCTTTTTAACGCTTTTTTATGTGGGGGGGGGGGGGGCTGTCGGGTATAGCCAATTAAAAAAAGGTATATACTGTATATAGTGATAATTAAAGTTTTAAACCTTTGAAATACGAAAGCAAAGGAGCTTGAAATTCAGACGAGATGTAAAGTGACATTAAGTATTGAACCTACTTGGAAGTGGTGAGAAAGGCTTTGGCCGAAGACCTGGTGAATCACATCACTCCTCACTTGGCCCGTCCTAGTGACCCGATCATTATATTAGGCTGAAGAAGTTGTGGCAGCACCACTTTCAAAATTCAATAAAGGGAAGGTGCAAAAACACCAGTAACTTTACAAAGAATCTAATTGAACATTACGAAAGTCATCCACCAAAATATTACTTCCGAGTTGAATTCTGCAAATTCCATTGTCAGTTCACTTCAAGCAGACAAGTACAATAGTACACTTCTCCATTTATCCATATATGCTGACAATGATGGCAGCGCAAATTTAAAAACAATATTTCATTTTTATCAAAGTTGTACCTTCCCTTTATCAAAGATTGTGTTCCAGCCCTGTATACATTTTAAAGTTGGTTTCAGTTTTAACAGTTATAAGTTATAACTTTCATGAACAAAATACACAGTAATTAAACAATAACAAATGATATTTTTCTTAATTTGATTTATTTAAATATTTCTTTGTAATGACAACAAATTTCTAATTTACTAAATATTTATTTTTAATAAGTACTTGATTGCAATCACAGCTTGGTAAATGAGTCAAATTCAAAAGCAATATTTATTTTTTATAAATATTAATATTTATTTAAATTTCTAATTTACTAAATATTTATTTTACTAAGTACGTGATTGCAATCGCAATTTAGTAAATGAATCAAATTCAAAAGCAATATTTATTAAAATGGAGAAATTATTTCAATTTTTACAGCAGATCTTTGTGATTATACAAAAATTACTAGTCCTTGTTTTTACAATGCGCCTAAATAAAACTTCAATTACAAAACATTCGCTCTGTCAATACCTTTACTTATAAAAATTGCTTTGTATAATTAGCATGTGAACAAATTACTGGAATAATTGAAATTTTTTCTGAAATTCAATATTTGACAATCTTGCCTACAGAGTGCTGTATGTGTTGATTTTTATTCTAACTTGATTTGAACCAATGGACAAAAACAAATATAAAATAAATGGTCTTGTATTTTTTTTATTATAAGAGGTCCATATTTTCATTAATACAGTTGTTCAATTTATAAGACCATGCTCTTCTGCCAAGTAGATTGCTTACACTGCTGGTAACCAAGCAATAAAGACACCAGCCCCTCTCCCCAATCCACCAATTACACACATATTTCTACTGCCGCACCCTACTGGTCACACCCCGCCCCGTCCCCAATCCCCACCCCACCCATCCCCAATCCCCACCCCACCCCACATTCCAAATGACCCTATCCACATTGATTGAACAATGATTAAGATGTTTAATTAAAGACACAGAACAATAAAAACATCGGTTATTCAGTAGTATACCCCCTTGGCTGTATTTCGCGTTTACACACCGGAAGTTGCATTATTCGGCAACTGGTTGCCGTATACAGCAACGTTGCCGTATTTGGAGTTTTCCCGGACTGACCCGTAAGGGGTTAGCCATTTTGTCACCTGCTGATGTCCTAAATTAGGAAAGGCGAGTTATGAAAATGTGCAGATGTTCTGATCACGTATTATTACGGTTTGCATGTGAAATCAGTGTTTGTTCACCCAGTAGACCTCAATGCAATGTGAATGTCGAAAAGGTTTTACACAATAATACACAAAACGCCACGCTAATGCAATTACAAATGGGCTCCCAACTGTAGTGAATTGTAGCGAACACACGACGCCATGATTATGAAGCCGCACTTTTTACAACAAATAGAATGTCACAAACATAACAAAACATGTATGAACAACATCAAGGAGACTTACTCAATGTACCAGTATACTCGCCGAACAGCAAAGCGTGCCTTTTACTGTGACAACTTGCAAGTTTGTTTTGTGACGAAATTTAGGGTTGAGCGTTTACCACCATACTGACTTCCACGTGCTACGCTCTGTCAAATTTAACTACAACGTACAAGTACATGTATCTTGCATGCATGCAGTATAGTCTACGGACTTACATGTATATGGGAGCATATACCGCTCACACGTGCGTGGTATGCAAGCGCCAACTTGAACAATAGGTACAATAATTAAAGGTTGCGCAAAACCACACCCAGTGGTCGTAGGGATGCATGTATTAAAGGTGACGGGCTACAATTTTACAATTTCCTCACATCCAAAATAACACATCGATGATCATGATCTACCTAAAATATACATTTGCTGATATAGCACCAGACTAAGTTGTTTGTATTGAGGCTGATCTCCCTACACATTATAATTATATCTACATGTACAGAGCTTAGATGTACTTTGTTTTGCAGAGGGAGCGCAGGATGATGAACTGTATGCCTATATTATTATGGAATTTCAGTTCTACATGTAACTAGACGAAGTACACGTACACTCATGGAAAGTGCATTTTATGAATCGCCAATTCTCTATAATGTTAAACTTATACAGAACATTAAGACAAACAAGACAATACAGAAATTGGCATTTTGCCATTTATTTGAATAATCGTCGTCAAATGCGCTAATTAAAATAATGATTTTTGCTTTTAGCTGATTAAAACCCTATCGAGCTCATTATTCCCCCATCGTATTACAGGTATATTCAAGTTCGACAATATCTATCGATTAAGGTCCTAAAAACATTCATAGTTTTACTGTTAGGGGGCGCTATACCCATTTTGGGGTAAGTTTCCTAATTATTCATTTGTCAAAACTGTTGGCCATGAAACCTGGCACAGATGTTGCGGCCTCTAGTACAAGAGACTGATACAATCACCAACAGGGCACTACTTATATCGTAAATTCATCCATGTACATTAAGCACATTTTCTTTTAAAATTCATGAAAATAGACCCAAAATCATAAATTGCATTATAACGTAATGGCGACTAGAATGCACCGAAAAATGTCACATTAATTATTTGTCCAATTCACCGTTTGAACAACAAATCCCAAAACGCATATTAAATGTCTTACAGTATCAATGACATATATTTACCACTAAAACGTTCCTAGAATAGTTAGGAAAAGTCAGAGAATTTGAGCGTGCCAAAGAATTGTCTGTTTTCAGCGTTTGAATGAATTAGCAATGAGATACTGATCAAATTTTCAAATTATCAATATTATTAAAGGGACAGTATCGTGACGATCAGAGCAGATTTTCAACAGGGAATGAAATCAATGTCCTAGTTTAAGATGAACATAGTAAATTACTGGCTTGTTTATGCAGCAGCAACGCTAATGACATTATCATGTGGGTATTATTTTAAGTCACTGAGTTAATCTAAAACTGGCACTCCGATTCCATGCACTGTTGATCGTGACGATATTGCTCCTTTAAGTAGAACTCTTAAAATTTTGAAAAGAGAACAATTATAAAGCAGGTTTTAAATTTCAAAATATTGCTCAATTCTTACTTGCTCAACCACATAATGACATATTTTTATTTATTCAAACTTGCAAATATTAACTAGGTTCTATAAATAAATGGAATGGATACAATACACTCAACCATAAATAATTATTCACTGAGACAAATAATTATAATAAGTTCCCCCATGAACAGAATTATAACCCGTTTAAAATCATAGCAAAGAAGTATTTTTACGCTTGTTCTCCAACATGCACCCATGGTATTTCGCTGTGGACCGAGGGACTCACGGAACGCCAGTAAACTTGTTCTGGTGGGGGAAACTTTTCCAAGGGAGACACAATATCCGTTGGGGTACATATTTTCCGTTGGTGAAGGGGGCGTGATATCCTAGAGGGCAACGCTATTTTCTAGGATACCACTGTCGAGGAGACACATTATCCGTAGAGGGGAACGGAATTTCCTTTGACACCGGCCCACCAAAATACATGTTTAATCAAGCAAATGGCAATAATATTAGGAAATATGATCTCATGTTAAGGGATATGTTTTCCTTGGCATTCATCGAAGAAAGGATCAGTGCTCCAATTTTACAACAAATTTGCCAAACGGAAATTGCCACTTTTTTGGATGTGCTCGATTTTGTTGCCTTTGATTTGCAGCTGCCTGTCCAAAATTAAAACCAAAGTGACCCGCTAAATTTAACAATAACAATATTATTTATTTCAATAACAATATTATATAAACGGGTAGCGAGCAAAGAAAAAATGGCTGATTTGCATCTGGTTGTTTGCATCTGACCGTGGCTACTCGGCATATATGGTTTGGCCTCTGACCTGGCCCCATAGAGCAATAGATAATTGGCATAAGTGGACCGCCCACCAACCTAGGGGGCTGGTTAGCTCAGTTGGTAGAGCGCTCGTACGGTATTCGAGAGGTCGCGGGTTCGAGTCCGGCATCAGCCAATTTTTCTTTGCTCGCTACCCGTTTATATAATATTTAGGTCAGTTTCTCTCTATAAATCTACTTTGTGTACAACCACGTAAAAGGCTTGTGTCCCAAGTTGTGTGATCCCCGCTACTGCCCAGGTTGTTTGCATGCATATATCTATCTATCTCTATATATATATATATATATATATATATATATATATATATATATATATATATATATAGATATATAGATATATAGATATATAGATATATAGATATATAGATATATAGATATATAGATATATAGATATATAGATATATAGATATATAGATATATAGATATATAGATATATAGATATATAGATATATAGATATATAGATATATAGATATATAGATATATAGATATATAGATATATATATATATATATAGCGAGTACACTGGCGAAACTAAGCGCCGACTGGCCGACCGTTTCACGGAGCATCTCCGAAGCGTTCGGTTGAAACAACCTGGTCTGGCTGTCGCCCAACACTTCAGCGCGCCATCACACTCCACAAAGGACATGAGCGTCTGCGTTGTTTCCACGGCATCGTCAGACACTCAGCGCCGATCTTTAGAACAGCGTGTGATGTTCAAACTGGGCACGCTCCACCCTGACGGGATGAACGTGGAGTTCACCGCGTTTGTTCTACCCGCGGTTTATCACAACAAGCCATAATTCCCCTGATGAAAGGTGCATCGCACCGAAAGCTCGGGTATAACTATCCGGTGAGCACTGTTTCACCTTTACTATTCACATTTATATATATATATATATATATATATATATATATATATATATATATATATATATATATATATATATGTATAATTAGGGGAGAAATTATTACAATTAAACTAGTATTGGAGAATCTGTCGCGCAATACGCGCGAGATTGAATTGAATTATTGAAAGCGAGGCTAATGCACATTAGACTGATATTGCGTTGTTTTGCTTGAAGTCGAGACAACCGGTATACGCTCCTAGTGTACGTGTACATCCGTGGTTTCAAGTAAACATGTAAACGTGTTCAAGTACACAAACGAATTATGCATGAACACATACGTACTGCAGACGTAGACGTTCTGTAATAAAACCACGTGTAGAATGTTTTCGATGGCAGAATTGCCCGCCTTGTGATGGTTTGGAATGTTGCCACCTGCCAGTGTTGGTTTTGTCGAGTGGTATTTTTTGCAATAACGCCACATTGCGATATTTTTTAACCACGCCTAGGTCACGATGTACAGCCCATGTTGAACGGTGTTTGTACTTCGAGCGCACCTTCGATAACACAAAGTTTTAGCCTTGCCGGGTGTGCATGCTGCACTGGCATGAACGCACGCCCAACCCTGGCTTGTGATGAGCCAGGTTAAAGATACACACCGCCTTTGTCGCGCGCAATTGGGCGATAAAAAACGCCCCTCAATATTTCATTGTTTTTGATACATGATTGGAAAGATCTTTCAAAAGTAGAATATAATTGTCCACACATATACCCCTGAAAACTGCGTCGTTTTTCTGTTATTGTAGCCAACAAAATGTCATGTGACTTTCTTCGACCAAAATTTGTCCAGAAAACTCACGAGGACAAAAATAATAGTCGCACTTTCAGACGTTTAAAATGTTTATTACTGAACCAAATTCATAAATAATTATTTTTTATAATTCATTGATACTTGACAAAAGTGAAATGAGTTTGAAACAATGGGTGAAAATTGTCAAAATCTACAAAAAAACGAAAGTCTTGGCACTTTCCAGAGACACCGGGAACCGAACCGAACCGAACCAAGACTGTACCAGTACAGCCATGGGCGCCAGCGCGGCCAAGCGCCCGAGACGTGAGCCTGATGGTTAGGCCATATTATATCAACACTTTTCGCGTGGAAGCGTAAAGCAGGGTCTCGACCACTGTGGTGCTTTTCGTGTCGGGTATTTTGAATTATGATACTGCCAGCGAGTTTAGTTTTGGAAACAGCAATGGCGTATTTATTCGGAACATCGTCACAGCCCCTTCATCATATCAACGCCAGTAAAAAAAAGTGACAAAAACTGTTCAGTTTGGAAGGCCATCCGTCAAAATCAACGCCAGAATTTCGACCAAGCGGGCTGGGCGAATAAAGGCTCACCGTTTACGGCAATAAAACGACACATGCCTGGCGACCATTGACGGGCCAGCCAACCTCAAATAATGGCAAACACTCAGGGATTTGATTGTTGAACGTGATGGTGACCATGATGAGACCATCAATAATGTCGCATTTGTAGGATTATTGTTGGACAGGTAAGAGTAATAAAAGAGAAATAGTGTTTGATAATATAATACTCGGTCATGTCGGTAGGCTTTTTGTATGGCATGGCTGTATATGCTGAACTCTTATGATGAATTTCTGTTAGCCATCACATTATTTTTGATAGTTCCTATAGCCAAGGCCCAATGATATTGTGATGATGTTTACAATACAGACATGACAATTGTGAGATATAATTTAGAAAGCAGAACAATTTCCAGTGAAGTAGTTGTAATTTCCACCATCAATGTATTTTATGGGGAAGATGGCCAAAAGGGGTCATGGTGAAAATTCAAACATGGACTGGAGGGAATAGCATCAGGTACCATTATTCCCCTAAACGTGCAGTGCACGTGCAGTGCACGGTGCACGATGCAGTGCAGTGCAGTGCACGTGCACGAGTACGTACAGCACGAGTGCACGCAGGCACGAGTACCAGCACGAGTACAGCACGTGCAGTACGAGCACGAGTGCAGTACGAGTACGATGCAGTGGCACGTACGAGCACGAGTCACAGTACGCAGTACGCAGTACGAATGGTCTGAGTACTATTTAAATGGATTTTTAATATGCACCATGTCCATCATTATTTCATTAGCTGTTATGTTTTGTTTTATAGTATGAGAAAACATCACTGCCAGTATTTTTACTTGCATCAGCACCATGTAGAGTTCAGCCTGATTCCATTTCCAGTATTAACAGCTACAAAACATTGCCAAGGTAGAGTAAATCTTGGATTGATTCAGAATATTTTTTTTTATCCCATAATTTTTGTGTAGGGCCTATATATAGAAAACTTAGTTGATGTAAATATTTACAGAAATAATTTCTCATTTAGATCAGAGCAGACTTTCAACAGGGCATGGAATCAGTATCCTAGTTTAAGATGAACACTGACTGAAACTTACTGGCTCATTTATGCAGCAGCAATGATAATATTACCTTATCATGTGGGATATTATTTTCAGTCACCGAAATAATCTAAAACTAGCACTCCGATTCCATGCCCTGTTGATCGTGACCGTTGTCCTCTTAAAGGGAAAATACAACATTGGTTATAATTTTAAGTGTGTGTGAATGATAAGTGTACTCTAGCACTAATAATTAGTCAAAGTAGCTTTACATGTGTTATTCATGGCCGACTATTGTGTTATTTATGTTTTTGTGGTCAGTTTCATTTCTCAACTGCTAGAGTAATCAGTTAAACGTAATCTTTCTTTTGTAAGATTATATACATATTTGTTCATGTTTGGTCCATAGATGAGATGAAGGGAGATGGAGACAGAGACGAATGCTCAGTTCATCATGTCACCTATGTATGTGAATGGGTGTCAGTAAACGGAAGCCTACCACACCCCACTTACTGGCAGACATTCCACCGAATAAGAATTTTCTCAAGAAGATTACCTACAATATCAACTTCAGGTTTGCTACGGGTGCCATCCAATCAAAAGTTTCTAGGAAGTATAGAGGACATGTCCTACTTTCAAGAACCTCAAAAATTGCTAGAAATTGCAGGTATAACATGAAAATGTTTTAAGGCAACTGACAGCCCTCAACCCCCCCCCCCACACCCAAACAAATTACTCTTATTCTGTACTACCTTGAAAATGTTGAGATTTTGAATAACAGATGATGATAAATCAACATGTAAAAACACTCATATGAAAATAGTTTGCCAGGGTTGTAGGAAGCCAGATCAAATTATTCAGTGTTATTATGGGCATAAAGTCACAAATAATGGTAATAACTGGATTAAACTTGGCTGCAAATTCAAAGGACAGGAAGTGGGGGTTAAATTGATTGGGGGGGGGGGGGCTGGGGGTTACTGAAGACACTGAAGCATGGAGGAGCATATAAACATTTCCCCTTTCTTTGTTTTTCCAAATTTACCAAGGAAAAGTTACCCTGTGAGAGAAGAGTCTTTACACTCCTGATATTTCCATTTCCAGGTTGAAAATAAATTTTTCCGTACATGGAACATAATAGAAAGTTGGCTAATAATTGTGCATTTCATCCATGTTCATGTATCAGGTACCACAGAGTCTACTCGTATAGTAATTGAGTGGATAAGAAACAATGCAGCTTATGTCAAATAGCTAATGTCTGCAGTCTTCAAAGCCTTTCATTAGCTTATAACTACTACATATAACTAGTACATGATAAAGTTGCAAGAAAGATTGCATCTATGCTTTCCCTCTTCCCCTGCCCTCAGCAGAAGAGTTGTCAAAAAGTAAATAATTCCCAAAAGTAAGGCCACAAGTGTAATTAGCCAATTGACAATTCATACAAAATTTAATGTAATTACATCCACTTGATCAAATCTGATAATTGCATGCCCTTTTCATTTTGTTTATGGAAAACCTTCAAATTCTAGATTTAGATGAAGCCAACATTGGTATTTATGTATTAGTATTAAGTCTTGTACAAAATAAATTTAATTGATGGACTGCATGTTTTATATATACCAAGAGTGAATCTGTGATCTTTATTTATAATATACTTCACTTTCAACTCAAGTTTATAATGAACAAAAATATAATGATAAATTGACAATGATAGTAACACTGTAATCAAGCATCTCTTTATTGTGACATGCTTATAAATTGTCTTTGTTTTCACCTATACTGCAAATAATTAAAAATCATTTAAATTCTACATTGCTTTTTACATTTTCAAGGTTGTATGCATATTGGCAAAGTGTCTGTTGCTGCATCCAATCTATAGAATTATAAGCTAAAGATCATATGCCATTTTTGTACATAAATGTTTAGACATTGAAATAATCAGAGTTGTATGGGTGCTTGTAAATTGCTAATAAAACAATGAAATACATATTTATTTTAACTGTCCATTTGGTTTCATGACTTGACATTTGTGGTTCCACTCTTCCCTCCCACACAATCAATTGAAACCACTTTGCTGACCTGTTTAACCTATTGCAAACAATCTAACAATGACTTCAGTGTAAATGAACCCAACCATAATCCTTTGTTGACAACAAAACGAAATCAATCTGCATAATAAAAGTACGCTCTGTTTGTACGATTTAGTGACAGTTCAGAATGGGTGACATTCAGGGGCTGTTATTGGAATTGGTAATTTTGGAATAAAATGCCTGCCCCCCTCCCCCCAGGTTCTTGGTGATAGCATGTACTGCCACTGGTGATGAACCAACACATTTGTTTTCTAAAATTCTTTGGACTATCATTGCAGCACTATAGAATCCAAGAACTAGGGAGGGGAGGGGCAAACATGCAATAAAAGTGAGGGGCCCAGACATATGCTTGATTCCGAATTACCAATTCCATTGACCGAAGACTGGTGCTTCATTATGTCGAGAATCACACCCAGCATCAATTCTGCATAGCTGAAGTGGCAAGATGTTTTTGTCCTCTTTCTGAAAAAGATTTAAGAGTGAAAAGAGGAGTAAGGGCTTAGATTTAAATAAATTCAACATTATCAACAATCGTTGTGAAATAAGGTAAAACATTGTTTAACTGATATAGAATGGAAAGGTGGTTATCAGATAGACCCCTTCTCTTGGACTGAAATGCACTGCTATACGTGTAGCAAAAAATAATAACAAATTATATTAAACCTTAAAATTATACTGAAACGTTCATCATTGGTATTTGATAATGAACTAACTTCAACCCTGTAACACGTTAACATTAGATCTCACGAAAAATAACATAAAAACTAACCTGTGAAAATTTATTAAAAATAGGTGCTCCCCCTCGTGTTTCACAAAGTTATATCTGGTAACTTCTTGTATTTTTTACATAATTATTTTTTTCTCTCTCTCTCTAAGATAAAAGCACTTCGGACAAATTAATTTGGTCATAAGGCCTGTGTCCCGACCAAATAAAAATGTTTGATAATATTTTGAGAATATGAGAATCTAAACCAAAATTGAAGCTTCCCTTTCAACATTTTTTCCTGTCAAATATGTAGAGTATGTAATCAGGGGTTAGGGCAATTTCACATAATTGCCAGGGGACATTGTCATGATTGTGTTCATCATGTACTGTCTACCAGTACCAATACAATAGCAATGCAAACTAGATCATGATTGAGATGCTCACCCAGAATCCAGCATGTCCAGAAAGATGCTGCTAAGTACTAGTTTGTTCAGTCTATGCCTTTCTCCATGGTTGATCCAAGGTCTATCAAGCCTACTAGGCATTTTCCTCAATTTTTGGAAGATCTTGGACGTCGACGTGCACCTGGTTGCAATCGAATCCAGGAATTCTGTGATCGTTCGTGTGTTTACAACGGATACAAAATGTACAGACTGGAACCTTGTTCCTCTTGTTACAATCACAACGGTGTGCAATCGGTCGATTCACAACAAGGGCGCCGCCAGCGGCAAGCCGGGAAAAGGCCAAATTACGCAGTGCATCATGGGAAAAAGTCGACATCGCAAAACCGGAAGCGGGTATCGCCAATGCATCGACCGTACTTCTTACACCCCTTCTCCGCTAAATCTATCAACTCTTCTCTCTTCTTTCCCGCACAAGGTATTCCCCGATTTGTCAAAAATTTATTTAACTCATCCACTCGCATTCGCGCGAAATCCATACTGCTGTACTGACCACCATCTAATACAACGCGATAGACGCGATGTCGACCCTGAAAGTTTGAAATTGGCCTTTCCCGGCTTGCCGCTGGCGGCGCACTCACGGTTGTGCAGACAACTGGAAATGCGTATACGTGACCTTTGACCTTATTGTTGTTTTTTGGACATTTCTCGGTAATTACACAATACTAAGATTTTGTTTTTTGAAGAAAACCTTCCAAAAATGATTATCTATCATTCTATCAATCCCATTTTTTGCACTTTTAGGGCGGTGTGTACCTTTAACATGCAGCCGCATTCAGCAGGGTAAAGACGTATAAGACCATTGGAGGAAGGGGAAGACAAAGAACAGAGGTCGTCCCTGTTTGGATTCCGACTTTTCCTCCAAGTCCACAGCCCTATTACAAAGGGCTACCCCTGTCAAAGGGGAAAACAAAACGAAGCGATCCTCTTCAGAGCTGGAGATGGACCAGGTGGAGGATGAGGACACTTCTTGGTCCTTTTCAGAGACTCCTCCACATCCAATCCCTGCTTCAAAAACTTATAGGGGTCATTCGCCAAATCCCACGATGAGTGCCCCACGTAACTTTTATTTATTTATTTTTTAAATTAAAAACTGCGACCATTATCAATTTACTATAATTACCCTTACCGTGCAGCAAATTTGGTTAAAATCGAACGGAGCATTGATATTTTCTTTGAAGAATGCCATTACAAATAATTTAAATACCTTAAAATGAGATCATATTTAGCTCGTTCCCACCAATTTCCTTTCCACTTTCCACTTTTCGCGGACCACTTTGTGAAATGTCCTATTTTAAAAGTATGTTTTTCCTTTCCTCAAATAAAACTACATGGTTGTGGTGAACAAGGCAATTAATTTTGTTTGCCGTAAATTCATGACAAAATTTAGAAAAACACGGGAGAGACATACTGCACAGTCTGCACACTTTGACAATATAAACTGTACCCAACTTTTGTATAGGTTTTTGGTTGTTAAATTGTTTGTCAATGGTGATCATGATACACATGACTCTAACAAAAAAAGACGGATCTACAGGTCCAAAGTATGAATAATACCATGTTCACCTCGGAAGAGTCCGGTTCTTAGGATACTCAGGATAACCAGATTTTCATATTTTTTAGATTGTGGTCAATATAGGATGGGGAACAATTTCATAGTTTTGTTATAACTATTTATATTTATTCAAGTTTATTTTTGAGTTCATATTATTTCGTAAAGTTAACCCTATCAGGCCTGATGGGGGACCACAATGTTATAATGTCTCCAGAACGCTTTCACCTATCACAATGAAATTTTTCATGACTTTTCCTAACTATTCTTTGGGACCACTTCACGCAACAATAAATAATAATGAGTGTTCATTTCTTTGGCATTCACTCATTTATTCATTTATTGTATTGGTTATTGGGATAAAACCATTTATGAGGGATTTATAAGAAACGAAATATAACAATATCAAATTATTACTAATTAATTTGCACAATTCTTTACACTGAATTCATGTTAAACCTACACAGAATCATGGAAACCTACATTTAGGAGTCAATTTCTCCATCGATCCAGTCAAATAAATGTGTACAGTACCAATTAAAATGTAAAAATCTGTCACATTGAATTCCAAGAAATAGAACAATTTCCCCATTAAAGGTGTTATACGTAACTTGAACAACTGTACACTGTAAGAGCTCGTTCACACTTTTAAGAAACAAATGCAAAGCCCATCTAGTCGTGATCAATCGACTGCCATGCCAATGAGCAAAGGACTGACTGACCGTCTGACTATTGGCCCCGTCCATGGTCATATGAGGGCGCCATCACATATGATACAAGGGTTCGCGCCGACATCATTGGCTTAGGTTGGAGGGACTCATGCGTTCTGTGTGGGGTGCACACACATGTATATTATTATTATTATTATTATTATTATACATTTCTGGTAATGAAACCAAGGATGCCTCAAAAGCACACTTAAGTACTGTAGCTCGGAAGCCTGAGGAAACCTGTAAACAAGGGCGCTCGCTATGTGAACCAGAAACACCGGGATAAACCCCTATTCTTCCATGATAAGTGTTCTGGGTTCTTTTACGTGCATTACTTAATCTAGTACACGGGACCTACGGCTTAACGTCCCATCCGAAGGACGAAGCAATTATGGTTAAGTGTCTTGCTTAGGGACACAAGCGCCGTGACCGGCCAGGCCGGGATTCGAACCCACATTCTGACAACACCAGAACTTGAGTCCGATGCACTAGACCGCTCGGCCACGTATCAATACGTTTAGAACTATCAACCAAGAAAACGTTTTAGAATGAATACGAAACATCTGATTGCATGTTGTCACGAATTTGTGGTTGCGGATGAAACTCATTTCTGCTATTTGAGTAGCCTTGACACAAGGCTGTTGTCGTAGCGCGCTCTTACCACGGTATTCCCATCCCGGCCCGTACTAATTGCTAGCCCGAGAAATTCAGAACACACACACGGTGCGCAGTCCCCGGCCCCGGACACATACATGTACACTGTACAGCGAGATCACACATACACTGTACAGCGAGATCAATAACTATAAAGTCGCGCATACGGTTGTGCATTGCAACCTTTTACGCGTTCGAACTCAAACAACAGCCTTGATCCTTCTGTAACAGAAAAGCTTATGTGTTTCTTTATTTTCCCATTGGAATTCCAATGGAAAGTCGTATGCAAGATGTGGGCGGTTCATTTTAAATGATGGCCAATCACAAGCTCCGAGCTTTGACTCCGTTTGATCCCACATACATGGCACAACTCAGTCTTGGTGCAAGTAATACTTGTGATTTTATACGTACGCGCGCCGATTCGCTGTGATTTGATAAACCAACCGCCGCTGCGGGCGCCATTCATGCCTGTCCACCAGAGCCTATTTGGGAGAGTTGCGACAACTTGTGATTCGAAGCCATTTTGGGTCACAGAAACGTGTGTGCGCGAATTCACGCGTCTGCGCATTCCGTATAATAAAATTATGCGTAAAGTAAGTAATGCCGCGTGCGGCGGCGGTCAATGTTATTTCTTAATAACATGTTTTAATCATGAAGTTTGCTAAAACTCATGGACGAGAGGATGGTGTACCAGTGACAGAAGAAAAATGTATTTAATCTTTCCTAGTCGTTAAAATAATAATAATAATGTGTGGACTTATATAGCGCACGTATCCACCAACTAAGTGGTGCTCAAGGCTCATAAGGCTCATAAATCATTCCTGACACCATCTCAGTTCCCTGGGGAGTATACAGCTCAATTGCTGCCATTACAGCGCATATAGGGCTAATCAACCAACTCTGCCCTCACAGGTACCCATTTAACCCCTGGGTGGAGAGAAGCAATTATGGTTAAGTGTCTTGCTCAAGGACACAAGTGTCACGGCCGGGATTCGAACCCACATTCTGCTGCTAACACCAGAACTTGAGTCCGGTAAGCTAGACCGCTCGGCCACGACACTCCAGGAAGTTGAAGGTTGATCGATAAGCTAACGTTAGCTCTCTAATGAGTAAATGACTTGTGTTGACTGTCATGATCGGCGTGGACGTTTACAGTCATGATGAAGGTAGGCTATTTTTAAATATTTAACAACAGTTAGCATATTATTAGTTTAGATTCCTATTAGTTTAGATTCCTTGAAATGATAGAATTAATGTTTTCCATAAAAATATTATATTAGGTCTTGCCGTGCCTACAGCTGTTACTTTCGTATAGTACGGTAAAAAGTCAGTATAGCCAGGTGTGGTGATTGATGGTAAGCCTATCACATTGTGCACAAATTATATTCTTGCAAGCATTTGCACAAAGTTAAACCATTCTTGGACCAACGGGCCTTGACTAATTAATACATTTCTCTCATTTACTAGTTTGTCCTCTACATTAGCCAATCATATATATTTTCAGCAAATGTGGTGGTATTTCTTTTTTCATGTTGGTAATTGAGTCTTTTTAGACTAGAGTCAAGAGAGAAAAGTGGTGGCTGTATCCTGCACACTTTTCTTAAATTATGACTGTTAGATGTTTTCTCATCTGCTCAACTCACATGTGCACTATGCAGAAAATAATGTATACCTTAAAACCCTTGTGTGTTCAATCCCTCAAAACCCTATGAAAAATGAGGCATTTTTGGTATACGATGACTTCCTCTGTCATGTCAGTTTGATCTTGTCAACTCCCCCATTAGTGACCAACACGGTCATTGTACATGCGCAGTGACAACTATAATAGGATCCTTCTTTTTTCTGAAGGGGATGATTTTTTTAAATAAAGTCCGAAAACCATCTTAAAAGTGGATTTTAAAGCTAGTTTACGCTTTCTGTACCCCCAAAATCGATAGAATAATTTTTTTAACTGGTTAGTGGTTGCAAAAAAAAATAAAATAAAAAAATAAAAACTAGAAATTCGAGTTTGTTTACACAAACTCTAGGTGTTCGGGAGGAAGTAAAGGTCAAATTGGGGTCACCTTTGTGTAAAATTGTTTTGACAATTAACGATCTGTACAATGGTACAACAATTGTGAATTTACATCTTGTGGTTGTTGAGATATGATGTTTTTTAAATATTAAACTTTGACTTCCGGTTTGGACAGGAAGTAAGGTCAAATTGGGGTCACCTTTTGTAAATATTTTTTGACAATTAACGACCTGTACAATGGTACAACATTGTGAATTTACCTCTTGTGGTTGTTGAGATATGATTTTTTTTAAATATTAAACTTTGACTTCCGGTTTGGACAGGAAGTAAAGGTCAAATTGGTGTCACCTTTTGTGTAAATATTTTTCGACAATTAACAATCTGTACAATGGTGGAAAGACTGAATTTACACCTTGTGGTTGTTGAAATGTGATTTTTTTAAATATTAAACATTGACTTCCGGTTTGGACAGGAAGTAAAGGTCAAATTGGGGTCATGTTTTTGTAAATATTTCTGACAATTAACAATCTGTACAGTGGTGCAAAAACTGTGAATTTACCTCTTGTGGTTGTTGAGATATGATTTGTTTTAAATATTAAACTTTGACTTCCGGTTTGGACAGGAAGTAAGGTCAAATTGGGGTCACCTTTTTGTAAATATTGTTTGACCATTAACGATCTGTACAATGGTGCAAAATTGTGAATTTACCTCTTGTGGTTGTTGAGATATGATTTTTTTAAATATTAAACTTTGACTTCCGGTTTGGACAGGAAGTAAGGTCAAATTGGTGTCACCTTTTTGTAAATATTTGTTGACAATTAACGATCTGTACAATGGTACAAAAATTGTGAATTAACCTCTTGTGGTTGTTGAGATATGATTTTTTTAAATATTAAACTTTGACTTCCGGTTTGGACAGGAAGTAAGGTCAAATTGGTGTCACCTTTTTGTAAATATTTGTTGACAATTAACGATCTGTACAATGGTACAAAAATTGTGAATTAACCTCTTGTGGTTGTTGAGATATGATTTTTTTAAATATTAAACTTTGACTTCCGGTTTGGACAGGAAGTAAGGTCAAATTGGGGTCACTCACAACTCGTGTTTCATCTACTTATTAAGTTCTAAGTACATGCCAAGTTTCAAGTTCATGTGAAGTTTGCAAGTATGTGTTTGTTACCGGACAGTCGCGGGGGAGAAGAACACCTAATTAAAAGGTGGCGGTTGGATACGACATTCTTTCCAATAGGAGGGTTAAGAAATATTGTTTTATGAAAATATCCAACAATAACATTAATAAAATGTATTTGTGACGGAATCCTACAAAATGAGTCTTTAGGAATTGTTTTCACCTGTGAAATGTTTAGCTCAGTAAAACATAAATTTACAATATTTTACAAATAAAGACGTTTTAATGGAGTGACATTCATTGACATTTTCTATTGATTCACATTGTGATAAGCCATGTTTAAGGGCGTGTTACACAAAAGCAGCTTTAGCTACTTCAGACTCAAGAATGGGTCACATTTAAATAGTGCCAAATCCGTATAAACATGCTCCCAGTGCTTTACAATGAAAGAATGTTGTATCCGACCGCCACTTTTTACCTTTTTGGCAACCACTTACCAGTTAAAAATTATTCTATTTTTGGGGTACAGAAAGCGAAAACTATATAAATTTTATGATGGTTTTCAGACTTTATTTCCTTTCTAAAAAAATCATTCCCTTCAGAAAATAGAAGGATACTATTACAGTTGGCACTGCGCATGTACAATGACCTTGTTGGTCACGATGGTCAGTTGACAAGATCAGACTGACATGACTGAGGAAGTCATCGTATACCAAAAATGCCTGATTTTTCATGAAATAAATATTCTGGAATAATTTGAAGTGCGTGTCCATCATCATCCATATGTTCTCCACCTAATAGTAACTGGGTAGGTAAGATTACATTATTTGTTATATTGAATGAGAAAAAGTGGCGTCGGATACGAGATTTTACCCCTTTACAAAATTACAGGATAAAATGTCAAAAATGTAAAATTTATATATGATATTTGAATATTTTGCACCCATTTTTCTATCTTTTAGAAACTGAATCGCTCCTGCATGCTTGTCAGGATGGAGCTTGCATAATGTCATGACAGGATGTCTGTTTGACACAAGGTCAAACCAGTGATTCATTATCTCAAGGTGGTGAGATTCTTGGTGCTTCTTCCTAAACATTCTACCATGATATAGCGCACACCAGCATTAAATGAGTGTCTCAAGAGGCTAAGGCATTTGATACTTTCATTTTCTCAATATGAGAAGGTGTCAGGATGGTTTGGATGAGTCGTTTAACTCTTTGTCATATTGGAAGGTAGCCAGATATTTTACTGCAGTGATACTTGCATGGCTAGATGGAAGCTTGAATTCTTTGACAACATCAGGGGCCATTGTGAGCACATGACCACTGACGAGGGCAGCCTTCACATTCTTAATGAGATGTGGAACATCAGCTAAGAAGCCACTTCTTTGGATTTGAGGGCTGTTTAACCTTGTTAACTGTACAGCAGCGCTTCCCATAAATAGTCCCAATCACTGCTTCGTGCATCATATTGTATTTTGAAGTGATGACATCTCATAAAGAGTGAGGCAGCATGTTCACCCTTTGTCTCGCATCTCCTGCACCGTCAACCTCAAAACACTCCCCTGTCTAAGACCAACTCAGACTGGTTTGAAAGCAATTTCCATTTGTCTTTCTATGCATCTTGGGAGGGTACTTTTTACCAATGATTAAATGTAGATTTTGTGTTGTTTCAAGAGGAACTCATACAGTTTGTGCACACTGCCCTCTCCCCTGATTTAGACATTATACGTACCTACTTATTTATACGTACCTTACCATTATAATATGTACCCACTGATTTAGCCATTATATCTACCCCCTAATTTAGCCATTATATCTACCCACTAATTTAGCCATTATATCTACCCACTGATTTAGTGTCTTTTCATAAAATGACCTGAACATAATAATTATTAGAGAATTCAGATAATTGATGTATCCGATGCTTGATCCGTCTTTGTGCGGTTCCGGATATTTTGTCTCCATTATCTCTTTTTTTTGTCTTACTTTAAAACAAATTCCTTTTATGTGTCTTGAGAATCTGTGGTATTTTGTAACTAATCTGATTGTAATTTAAAATAAATACAAAATAAATGTCAAATGATTCTTTGGATTTTCCTTACACACCTTGTGTAGCTACAATTTAAAGATTTCAGCTTGAGGGGTTACACTCGTCACTTGTTGATTGACTAAGGAGTGTGTTGTATTGAGCTGCTGTTTCTATGGTGATTGTTCAATCATCTCAACGGGATGAATGGATGGATTTAACCACTGAAATAGGCATTAAATGATCAGTATAACAATAACCACTCTGTTGTCTGTTATCAGGCTCAAAATGTAATGTACAGTTTAAGAAAACAAACAAACAAAGTTTGAATTAATACAATCAACAACATGTGAACAAAGTATTAAAATCCATGTTCAGTATTTTTTTTATACTGGATTATTATTCAGTGAAATAAAGGATTGCAATTTTTGTTTTTCTCTCTAATGTACGTGGAGAATGGAGTTAGATATAATTGTGTATAAATAATTTACTATTTGAAGAACTTAATGGGATGGTACAGAATTGATAGTCATAATTTATCAAATAGTTGAATTTTAATTTAAAAATGACTTCGTGTAAAGCTGATGGTGGTTTGAATCTTCCCAATTTGTTGTCCGAGGACTGAGGTGCTGTAATTTTTAAGAAAATGTGAACATGTCGAAATATTATTAGAATGCGTATGTTTGGATATTTTAACATAATCTTGTTTTTCTCTAAGATGAAAGCACTTCAAACAGGACAATTGATACTTATACTAACTTTATACGAAGTAACCTTTAAAATAATAATTTAATAATTACCAACGTTGCACACTCCCTTTAAACTTCTCTACTAATTCAATGTTAAATGTTTACCCTGTTGGAGATGTATAAATAAATGAGCATAACTGGTTGAAAAAAGTAAACCCATTGAGTATCCAGTCAATATTGTGTATATTTATGGGGTGCCCTGGCCAAGTGGTCTAGGACATCGGACTTACATTTTCATGGCTGAGTCATCAGAATGTGGGTTTGAATCTTAGTCAGGCTTGTCATGGTGCTTGTGTCCATGTTTAGGAGGATGGATCTTCACTGTTTGTTAGGGATTACTTACAGGAATATTTATCGTACCCCTGCAATTTCTGGCAATTTCCTTTTAAAACTGACCACTTAAATTCTTTAGAAGTGCAGTTAATTAGTTTGAAATGAGAAATTTCACAAAACAAATCTCAAAAGGAACAGTATGAATTGATGGGAGGCCCAGTCAATGTACATGTATGTAAATGGGTATTGTAAAGAACAAACTGGGTGATATATCTTGTAAAGTATCACATTAACGTTAGTCTAACATGACACATAACATAAATCATTTTATCACCTAACTGATCAAATGCATTATACTCAACGAGAAAACATATGCTTTGTTTGCACACGGCACTAAGCAGTTGCTTTTCGCCGTCTTGCATGTTTGCGGACGTGTTAGTTATGATTTCCTGTTTTGGAGGATCGAGCGGCGGCCAATAAGCAGCGAGCGGTGCCCGCCAAAAGTTTGTATCCAATCACATTGCTGGAAAACGCGAAAGTGCGCGAAAAGTATTAGTTGGGCTCACTTTATGTCGCAGCTTCTTGAAGTAAACAAGTTTGTTCTATCGAAAGTTTTTATAATAAGTTTTTTCTGGACAATATTTTTTGGTGGTCATGGGTATCACCTTTTATTGTTTGCCTACTGGTGGTCATGGGTATCACCTAGTTAGCTGTATATTTGGTGGTCATGGGTATCATTGTTTAACCTTTTATTGTTTGCCAACGAGTAGCGGTTGGATTTCGTGAGTTTTTCGTGAGTTGTACGACTGCCGGCCAGTGAATTGGATTTACTGGTTTCTTCTTGATCGGAAGACCAGCGGCGAGTTCGAGTGCTGAGTCATCGGTTGCTGGAATTTAATACTTAGTAGTCGTGATCTGGCAACGTGCAGTTGTTGTATTTCGTGAGTTTTCTTGCGAATTTTACGACAGCCGGCCAGGGAGCTGGTTTTCATGGTTATTCGACCAGCGGCGAGTACCATCGGGCAGCATGCCTCGGCCCAGTCGGAGGTTGAGAATTCCGGCTCGTCTGAGGGAGTGGGCCCAGCAGTGGCCCAAGACACAGACGAAGGCCGGCGGGGCAGACACCGGTGCAGACGGCGGCACCAGAGGCTCCGCAGGCTGTTCAGGTGGCCCAGGCAATGCAACCCACGGTGCAAACATCACCCACGGCACAGCAACCGGCGTTATCTGTGGTAGGCTACAGCAATCCATAATAATGTTGACATGTTACCACTCATTTGAAAGAGCAGAGTCTCCTCTACAACATGCTGTACCTGGATTTCATGTAAAACACTGAAGGTCTATATGCAAATAAGCATAATTATTTTTCATAATTTGTGTATTCTTTCATCTCTCCAGAGTCTACAAGGTAATATACAAAAAGCTTTAACTTTCGTTGAAGATAATTACTGCATACATTTTATAGACTACCTGTGAATGTTTCAGCTTAATGTGTTGTCTAAGTCATGTGGGATCTTTGTAAAAGATTTGTAATAAAAAAATAAAAAATAAAAAAATTGCCAAATTGGGTGGGTTTATTTAAATTTGGTTTACTTTTTGCATATTACATATTAAAACTTCCATAATTTGTGTTTTCTCTTAAATGACAGCACTTCAGACAAAATAATTTCACAGGATAGTTGGGATCTTTACTTACTTCACCACAAGTAAGCTTTCAAATACTAATTCAGTAATTTTATAATCAGGTGTTACCTTTGTTGTACTTGGCCTTTATGGGGCAGGTACAAAACTGAGCACCTACTGAACTTACAAAAATTGTTATTTTCCCAAAAAACCTGGGCACCGAACTTTTATTTGTTACTACTACTAGTTTTATGGTATATTTATGTAAACTGAATGCATTTTCCAAATACCAATAAATACCTTCCCTTTGAAAGCATTAATATGCAATATAATTCTCCTGGTTTTGGAGGGAGGAGATTTTGAATTATAACCATATTCCTCAGATTGGTGATAATATAACTTCTCTTCTAATATGATGTCACAGAAATAAAACTCATATTGGTTTGATCAACTAGCCTTTGGGCACAATCCACCCAAACATTTATTGTCCAAGGGTTTGTTTTATTTATTTATTTAAAAAATGATGTTCAGATACTGTGAAATCAAACTACTGATTTTGTACTCTTTTTCACTGATTATTTATGAAGCACACTGTATACTTCAGTGCTTCATACTTAATGGAAAGAAAGATCAATACTGCTCGTAGATCATAACAAAAATTAATACGGGAGGTGGTTGCAAGGCCCCTGGCCTCAAAACTTTGCGTCTCAACCATCCATTGCATTGTTAGAATTTTTCCCTATTGTGGTTGCCATACTTTTATCTAACCGCAAGGTTACATTTCGTTCTGACCAATATCAAGTTAAGCTTTTTCGAGCAGCGATGCTGCTATCGTTTTTCGGTTTTTGCGGGTCGGTGAGTTTACTACAATTTCCCGAGCCAGGGTACAGGCGCATGTTTTACAAGTGGGTCCCAACCAGAGTTCCACTACATAGTATGTGCTTGTGTCCTTGCGCCAAAGCAAGGATAATCAACATGGGGCAGCCACACTGGCATGGTCGCACATACTCCCGCGTATGTTTTACTACGGCGCCAATTCGCAGCCGTCCTTGGGCGGGTGCGAAGGGAAGCTAACCGGTGGGCGAGGACTCAGTGTCTCAGGAACCCTTGTCGGGGTCTGTTTTGTCTTCCTGTGGGTCGCGTTCCTCGCGGGTGGCAATTTTTTGGTTCGGAATAGAAATCATATCCCTCAACTTGTTTAAGGGCTCGGTTAATTCAATGGGTTGGGTCAATATTTCTTTAAATATGTAAATCATCATTGGTAACATTAATGTTGAAATTGTAAGCTTTATGATCATGGTAGCGCCGTGATGTGCCACACGGGCTATTTCAGGCCATATGTACCAATGGCATAAAATCAACACATATAATTGTATTATTAATAGCGCCGGGTAATTCCTCTCGGGCTATATCCGTTCGCTTGTTCCAGCGGTGGGAGCAGTGTTACCATTGTTATCTTCTGAACTATTTGGGGGAAGAATTAATCTTATAATCCTCAAGGGGTCTGATGACATTCCAAATTTTTAAGGGTTGTTATTAAATTTCTGGTTTTGATGTTAACTTATTGTGATACAGCAACGGCCGTTAGATGTTGGGGGTGGTGCTCACGGGTATCACCTTTCGCTGTATATATGCTGGTCATGGGTATCACCTTTTATTGTTTGCCTACTGGTGGTCATGGGTGTCACCTTTAGCTGTATATTTGGTGGTTGGTCATGGGTATCACCTTTTATTGTTTGCCTACTGGTGGTCATGGGTATCACCTTTAGCTGTATATCTGGTGGTCATGGGTATCACCTTTTATTGTTTGCCTACTGGTGGTCATGGGTATCACCTTTTATTGTTTGCCTACTGGTGGTCATGGGTATCACCTTCAGGTGTATATTTGGTGGTTGGTCATGGGTATCACCTTTTATTGTTTGCCTACTGGTGGTCATGGGTATCACCTTTAACTGTATATCTGGTGGTCATGGGTATCATAGTCAGGTCAGGTCTTAGCCTGCTACAGGTACCACGTAACCCTGTACCACCTGCCGCGGGTCGGGTCGTCGGCGACTAAACCGGCTCCCCACCAGGCCCGCCTGGTGTGGAGGGTAGCTAAATACCCAGTGGCACTAAAAACAAGAGCCATCAAAGGGCGGAGCCCAGATGAGGCATCACCGGCTATTTAGATAGAGATGGTGTCTCGTTAAAAACACCCGGAAGAAGGCAATGGCAAACTACTTCTGTATCTTGCCTAGTAAATTATGAATAGACATAAAAACGAATCTCGAATTAACGGCGTTAATGGGATTGCTTGCTTACAAGCGAGTAATGCTTCGCCCGGTAGGACTCGCCATGGGGTGCCCGAGGTGGTGACCGACCGTCATCCAGCGACTCGGAGCAACAGGAAACAACTGCGGATTGCAACGTGGAATGTGAGAACGTTATACCAGAAGGGGAAACTAGAGAATGTGTTGTACGAAATGAGCAGGTTAAACATTGGTATTTTGGGACTCAGTGAGGTGAGGTGGACTGGTGCAGGAATTTTCAAGCAAAATGATTGTGTAATGGTCTACTCCGGAGGGGAAAAGCACGAACGAGGAGTGGGAGTGATACTAAACAAGCAAGTTTCCAAAAGCTTACTAGGGCATTGGGCAATATCAGACCGAGTTATTCTAGTCAAAATAAAAGGTAATCCTTTCAATATTAGTATTATTCAGGCATATGCTCCAACATCAGATGCAGATGATGAGGAACTTGACAAGTTTTATGAAACACTCGACCAGGCATTCAGACAATGCAAATCAAACGAAGTCAAAATTGTTATGGGAGATTTTAACGCAAAAGTTGGCAGGGGCAAAGTTTCACAGACTGTAGGTCCTTTTGGTCTTGGCAACAGGAATGAGAGGGGCGACAAGTTTGTGGACTGGTGTGTGGGCAGTAGGCAGGTTATCACCAACACGTGGTTCAAGAACCATCAGAGACGGCTATACACATGGACTAGCCCAGGGGACAGAACAAGGAATCAAATTGATTTCATTACGGTCAACCAAAGGTTCCGGAATGCTGTTGTAGATTCTAAGACCTATCCCGGAGCGGACTGCGACAGCGACCACAACCCAGTTGTGGCAACAATGGAATTGAAACTGAGGCAAAAGAAGAAAGGTACAAAGCGGAAACGGCTGTTGTACAGTGAGCTAAAAAAGGAGGATGTTCGGTCCAATTTCAAGGAGGAGGTGATGGAGAATATCGATCCAAACACCCCAAACAACTTGCTCTGGCAAGTGACTAGAGATGCATTAAAAAACGCGGCGTCAAAGCTCATTCCAGAAAAGGTTAAATCAAAAACGAATGATGCCTGGATGACTGACAAAATATTGAATCTGATGGAGCAAAGAAGGCTAGTGAAGGGCAGAAATGAAGTGCAATACAAACAGCTTAATCATGAGATTAGGGACAAGTGCAAGGAAGCCAAGCTAAACTGGCTTGATATTCAATGCCAAGAAATTGAAAGAAAACAACATAAAAATATGAAGGATATGTACGATAAAATCAAGCGCTTATCGGGCAAGAAGTCAAACAACCAGGCAGGATGCATAAAATCGGAAGATGGTACCATGCTTACAGAAACGGAAGATATTTGTAGCAGATGGATTCGTTACATCAAAGACCTCTTTGCAGACAACCGAGGGAACATGCCAGACATTGAGACGAGCATAGAAGGGCCGGAGATAATGAAGGATGAAATCAGGAATGGGATAGGAAAGATGAAGAAAGGAAAAGCAGTATAGGGCCGGATGAAGTTTCGATAGAAATGCTGGAAGCATTAGGAGAGGACGGAGTCGAATTATTTTACAAGATTTTCAATGAAATTTATGACACCGGAGAACTACCAGAAGATTTTTTGACATCGGTTTTTATCACTTTGCCGAAAAAGCCAGGTGCGGTGGAATGCAAAGACCACAGAACAATCAGCATCATGAGTCACGGTATTAAGCTACTATTGACAATTCTGATAGAAAGAGTTCGAAGCAAGTTGAAGCAAGTTGAGGCCAGAAATTGCAGATGAGCAGTACGGGTTCATGCCTGACCGAGGGACAAGGAATGCTACTTTTACACTAAGAATGCTTTGCGAAAGAGCCATTGAACACCAAGTGGACATCTTTCTATGTTTCATTGACTACACCAAGGCATTTGATAAAGTTCAGCATGAAAAGTTCCTCCAGCTACTGCAAGATTTGGGCGTAGACGGAAAAGATGTCCAGTTAGTCAGAAATTTGTACTGGAACCAAAAGGCTGCAGTTAAGGTGGAAGACCAGCTGACGGAATGGATAAACATACTGCGAGGCTTGAGACAAGGTTGTGTACAATCACCGGACTATTTTAATCTCTACAGTGAAAAGATCCTTAGGAATATCGAGGACATGGTAGGATTAAAAGTGGGTGGTGTTAACATCAACAATCTGCGTTATGCGGACGACACAGTCTTGATTGCGACATCACAAGAGCAGTTGCAAGCACTCTTGGACGTAGTAGTGGAAGCAAGCGCGGAAATGGGACTTTCAATCAATTGCGATAAAACCAAATCAATGGTAGTCAGCTAGAAAAAGGATAAGTGCCGATTGACAATTGGAGAGGAGGAAATCGCGGAAAAGGAGAGTTTCAGCTATCTTGGGAGTTTGATAACAACGGATGGAAGATGCAAGAAAGATGTGAGAAAGCGAATTTCAATTGCCAAGGACAAATTTCAAGACATGCGCTCCATTTTTACCAACCGGAACCTGACCATGCGCCTCAAAGTTCGGCTGCTCAAGTGCTACATTTGGTCAGTTTTGACGTACGGCTGCGAGTCATGGACACTGTCACCAGAATTGATAAGGAATTTAGAAGCGGCAGAAATGTGGTTTTTCAGAAGAATGCTCAAAATATCACACTTGGATCGAGTCACGAATGTAGAAGTTTTGCGGAGAGTGAATAGGGAGTTACTTTCAGTCATAACTAAAAGACAACTCTACTTTTTGGGCCATGTTGTCCGTAAGGAGAAGTTGGAATGCCTGTCTCTCCAGGGCCTGATAAAGGGGAAAAGATCACGAGGAAGACAGAGGGGGAAGTATATGGATCGCATCAACCAACTAGTGAGAGAGGAGAATCAGGACGACCCAAGTTCTGCAGCACAAGTCTTTAACTGGGCACGGGATAGGACTAAATGGAAATTCATAACCGCCAAAGCGTGTATCACGTCTGGCACCTAACAGAACAGAACAGAACTGGTGGTCATGGGTATCACCTTTTATTGTTTGCCTACTTGTGGTCATGGGTATCGCTGTATATTTGGTGGTCATGGGTATCACCTTTTATTGTTTGCCTACTGGTGGTCATGGGTATCACCTTTCACTGTTTAGCTGATGGCCATCGGTGCCTCCTTTAACGTTGGTGGTTTTTTGGAAGTTAATTGGTAAGAACCGGTTTGCCCACTTTTTGGTATCCGGTGTGAAAGAAGGTTGAATTAAACTGGCTTGAAGCTGCGACATACACACACAACCCATTTTGTTTCCGTTCCCCATTGTCTTGAGTTTGAGTATAAGTACACAACGTTATCTTTATACTGTCTTCAAATATAAATACAAGGCCTACAATAGGCCTATTAATGTTGTGTCTGGTCTATAAACCATGACAACTAACATAACTAACTGTTATATTGCTCTTTTTATTCGCAATAAAACGACAGCTAGCACCTCATCAGTCTGTCTTGGACATCTCTGATAAAATTATTTCTGTGTTAACGGACGTTAGCAATAACGACAGTACCTTACTCAAGTTACTGGTTCATACTGTTTGTCACATCCATTTTGGAATGTTTATTTATTTATTTATTTTTTTAAACTTATCTTTAAACAAAATGGTTTAGTCCTGATTAAAAACTTACCTGTAAATAAAATGGATCAGTCCAAAGTAGTCTAACCTCACCCTAGTTTAGTATAACAAGGTGAGGCTACATCAGGCCATGGTTTCCTAATTGTCGCTGTACATTGTTCAGTTCTTTTGTGTAACGTTTCTGTTTGTTAAAACCCAGTTTTTGTAGACCTAAATAATACTGTGCTGTAGGATCTTGTGAATATATATATACAATAAAATAGCAGCAGAAACTGTAGCTGCATCCAATGATCCAGATATCTTTTATTTGAATGGAAAGAGTGAGCAAAGGAGGGTTAATTTAAATACTAGAATAGAATTGTTATGTAAGAGATGTAGTTATAGTAAACGTTACAGTAGGAGGTAGTGAAAGTGTAAATGTACAGTGTGGAAGCAAGTTTGAGAGAGAGAGAGAGGTTGAGAGCTTTGCTAGCCATCTACCAACAGTCAACTCGTAGATTTGTGCCCCAGCTTGCATATTACAGATGCAAAGGCCATAGCCAGGTGAAGCAGTCACCTTGGACAAATCTTTCAGCTTTTGGCAGGGCATATTGACCCTATATGCGGCAGAAATTCCCAACCCAAGAGTCTTCAACAATGACTGCAATAATACAAACCGTAAGTTTAAAACCCACTTTTCCTTATGACATAAATGCAATGACTTTGTTTCATAAATTTGATTCAAAAGGAAAACGCTTTACAGAATAAGGTGATATCCCTTGTGGATTATTTAATGTTAGAATAGAGTACCGAAATGTTGAGTGGATTTAAGAGAAGTATTGTTAATTGTTCCAATACACCCACCTAGATTAATTTAAGTTCGGTTAAAGGAATACAAACAAGGAAATATTTTTCATTTAATTTGTTGCGATATAAAACCCATATTTTCGATAGTTTTGGTTGGTCTATTTCAATTATAGATGGCCATTAATATGGAGTAGGAGATTATCTAAACTTGAGAGAGGGAGAGAGGGACCACCCTGGGACGAGGCTACTACACTTGCGCCTTACGCTAGTACCTTTATGAATCAACAGATGATTCCAGCAGAGGGTACACCCCAGTAAAACCTGACGGTGTCAATCATCAAACAACTACCTACACTTCGCAAAACAAAGTAACATTTAATATAGCAGTTAAAAGAACTGACAATTCCAGAAAACCAAAAGACAAATGCGGAATCATAACAATAATTATTGTAGAAATTGCCAAAGATGTATCGCCTGTGTTTTTCGATATTTTAATTGCAATATTGTATTTATTTTGAAAATTGCTATTGAAGAAAGGAAAACTCAGTAGTTATAAAATAAGTATTAAAAAAAAAAACTGTCAGAATTATGGTTTAACTGTTATTAGGCCTAAGTACCTACTTTAATTGGTGAAGGGATTAATTGTAGGATTAAAATACTGTAAAGACATGATTCTGCGAGAATTGAAAAAAAAATGTCGTTATCGGAATATTCATCGTCTGATGAACTCATCCACCACATATTATATATATATATATATATATATATAAATATATATATATATACATATATATTATATATATATATATATATATATATAAATATATATATATATAACCGGTACTCGCCATGTCGCAACTCTCTCAATATAAGCCCCAGTCACACATTCACGATTTTTGCCCCGAATTCCCACGAATACCGCCGATCCTATACTGCCACGGTTGCTCCCGATTATTAGCAAAAATCAGCATGAATCGGCTTCACTTGCGATCCCCTCACGAGTACTCATGACTGTTGTAAGTCAATGCTAAGAATGCACTACGTTATCCAAGCCGATATATCCCAAATGCCCAACGAATTAACACGAGTGTAGTACGACTTCTCTCGACAGCGTAACGGTTTATCCTGAATGCGTCACGAATTACCACGATACAGCACGACTTCTCACGACAGCGTTACGGTTTACCCCAACGTCCACAAGACTGCAATAAGAAGGCCTACCGGTCAGCCAAGATTACATTCCGCTTCTGAAGACGATCAGAGCATACTGATCGAAACGTCGATCCAGTTCTTTTCAGAACGAATTACTACTCAATTGAGCATTTCACATGGTGTCACCGCAATTAGTCTTACTTATTCCGCTTTTGCACCTCGACGAGTGTACATCAACGTTTCAACAACTTCTGCCAGAAAGATGCCACCAAAGAAGGGAGGTGCAGCCAAGAAGGGAGCCAGGTTAGCCAGGAAGCAGCCGACAACCCCTGCTCAACAGCCTCCAGAGCAGGAAGAGCTAGAGCCAGAGCCAGAGACACAGAAGGTCCCAGAGCAGCCTCAGCAGGAGCATGACAAGGAGGTGACCAAACCCGACAAGAGAAATAAGAATAGTACAATCCTGCTGACAGATGCCCAGGAGATGGAGATGCAGAGCTGCCAACATATGATTTTGAAAATGAGGAAGATTTAATTTTCTAATCAGGAAGACTCAATCGAAGCGAGCGCATTTACTGTATGTAATATAAGACACACAAACACACTGAGGACTTGGAACAGAGGCTACTTTTAATTTTTCCATTCAGAGGGTTGGGGATCTGGAAATTTTGACTGCTTTACGGGATGACGGAAGATTACCGTCAAATATGGAAGTCTTCCGCAGAATCCGGAAGAGTTGGCAGCTCTGGAGATGGCTGATTGGGTCAGGGACAACGAGGTCCTGTACAACAAAGCCAAGTGGGAGTACAAGGACAAAGCCTTGAAGGACAAGCTGTGGTTGGAGAATACTGCACAGATGGATGTACCTCGTAAGTATTAGAGTATTAGAGTACAATAGAGTACAGAGTCATATTCTCCGATTTACACATTTGTTTGATACATCATTCATCAAGTACATGTATGATACCCTCACACTAAAGTGCTGGTACGAGTCCATGCGGACAAGGTTTGGGAAACTGACAAGTGCTGGCAAATCCGGGGATGGTGCTGTAGAACACACCGAGCGTAATACATGGATACTGCAAGCCTTCTCCTTCCTGGGCAAGCACATTGTCAGAATGAAGACCAGGGCAGGTGTAAATGTAAGTATTCATATCTATAACCTTTGTTGTCTCTGTACAGTACAGTACAGTACAGTACATTCTTTGTCTCTGTACAGCACATGGCCCTTTCCTCTACAGCAACATTTCAAGTTCAGTTCAGTTTAGTTTTCAACTGGTTTCATGTAATTACTTGAATGAAAATATTTATATGTATATCTGACATATATATATCTTACATGTTTTTCTTTATAGCTCAAGGCGAAGATTGCCAAGGCACAAGCCGAGCCAGATAACACCCACGAGAGTTGTGATGAGGAAGGAAGTATTGGAGGAAGAGGACTCCAGAGCAGAGACTCCCACTTCCACCCTCAGTTCCTCTTCCACTGCCACACAGCCCAAAAAAAGAGGATGAAGAAGGGGGACAAACAGATGCAGGATGATCCAATCATAATGAAGCTGACGGAAAGGGTTGAGCAGTCGCGGAGGCTGCAGGAGACGATTGAACAGCACCTGACTGCGGCTGTGCCAGCTACCCCTTGGGTCCAGTGGGGCCAGTGGATAACCTCCTCTCTCCCAGATATCCATGACTCTCTATGGGATGCTTTCCAAAGAGAGTCCTTTGAATTGGTGATGAGGTACACGACTGAGTCCAAGCGTCTTCAACAGCAGCAGGCTCATCAACAGCAGCAGCCTCTTCAACATTAGCATCCTGTTCTGCAGCAGACATTGCATACACTGCAGCCACTGGAGCCCAGGGATTTCCTGGGATGCCTTCCATCCGGCCGGTTCCAGAAGCCATCACCACATACGCAGGCAGCACCACATGCATCACAGGCACACACAGGTTAGTTGGGCTACTGCCACACCCAGCTATAGTGCTGCTGCAGCTACCGGAGCATCAACTCATACGTTTGTTGGTGGAATCCTTTCTCAGTCTTTGGGGGAAACCTCTGGTCTCTATGCTTATCTTCGTGGTGATCATGGTGATGATGTACTTGCACAAGGGCAAGGACAATGACAGTGAGAATGCTGCTAAGAGTTCCAGTAATTAATGTTATTAACCATGAAATAGTGACATTTCGTGCTACAGACATTTAGTGCTTTTATTTTGTGCTTTGTTTGTAAATTTATATGATCATGTGCATTGATTTATTGTAGAAATTGTTATAGTAATTGTTCTTTTCTTGCAGATTGCTGAGATTATTGAGCAGAAGGCGACTATTGTAAAGACTGTTATAAGTACTTAAATAAAAATGGGAATTATGATTAAGGGGTGAAAAATAAATATGTATCATGCCAAATAAAAAGGTGAATGAATATGTATCATCTATAATAAAGATGTGAATACGGATGTTTGATATAGAATGAATGAAAAACTGTTATTTTATGATATTTTGTTTTAAAAGTAAAAGAATAATGTTTAAATTCCCCTATTCACCTTAAAGCCCCCAAAAAGTCAAATTGCAGGGAAAAACATCACACAACCCATTCAGTCAGTCATTCAGTCCCCTAAGGTCCCATTTATTGCAAGCTACATGAGTTGCTAGACCCTTCTGGTCATATGTGTATGGCCCTAAAAGGGCCGTTGGTTTAGTGAGACATAACATGTCTCAGATCATGTTATTCTGCCATGGTACTTCCCCAGCAGGAGAGTTGTAGTAGTGCTTCTTTGCTGCTTGGCTGCCCTTGTTGTATAGTTGCCGCCCATAATTTGGCCCATGTCATCCAGGCTGGCGCCATCCCTCCAAGCCCCTGTGATAATTTGGTGGTTCTCATCTTCCTGATCTAGGACAGCATTCTGAAGAGCAGGGTACCTCATTCTCATCAGGTTATGAAGGCAGACGCAGGCCAGGACGATGCTAGCAACTGTGTCTGGTTGCTGGGTGAGGGTGGTCAGCAGAGCTCCAAACCTGTTCGCCAGGATGCCAAAAGCATTCTCTACTATACGCCTAGCCCTGGAGAGTCTGTAGTTGAAGATTCTCTCTTCATTTGTCATGTTACGTCTTGAGAAAGGCTTCATGAGCCATGTCCTGAGAGCGAAGGCGTCATCTCCAATAATGAAGTAGGGCATGGGTCTGTCATCTCGAGGGAGAGAGACTGCTGATGGAAGCAGATAGTACCATCTTCAATGGCCTCCTTCAGATCAGACTGATTCCACATTTGAGCATCAGATGCAGAACCGTTGGCCCCTACATTAACCCAGATGAACTTGTAGTCAGCATCCACCAATGCCATAAACACTATGGAATGGTACCCCTGGTAGTTGAAGAAGAGAGAGCCAGCATTCTTTGGACACCTGATTGCTATGTGCTTGCCATCCAATGCACCAAGGGCGTGGTGAAACTGCCATCTGGCCCCAAACTGCTCAGCTACCTTCTGCCACTCGTCTGGTGAGGCGGGACAGAGAATGACCTCATATGCAAATTCTGCAATGATGGCTTCACAGACATCACGAACGATGAGGGAGATGGTGTTGTGGGCCACTCTGAAATTATACATCAGGGAATGGTAACTCTCGCCTGTTGCTAGGTACCTGAGTGTTACGGACAGCTTCAACCCAGGGGAATGGCCTTCCTGTACCTTGTGTCCTTCTTCTCTATTCTATAACGCAGTCTGGTAAGCACCTCTTGGAACATCCTTAGCTCCATTCTGACAAAGTTCTTGAAAGCAGGTACATCTTCCTCCCTCAGCTCAACCATCAGGCGTAGTGGACACGTAGTTCTTACTGCAATCTAACGAAATTCCTGATAATTCTTGTGAATTCGTGAACATTCGGCAATATTATTGGTGTACCCGTCTTAATTCTTGATTAGACCGTGATGTGATCATGATAAATCTTGCTACATCGTATTGGAATCTTGAGCAAACCGTGGGTGAGTCGTACGTAACTCGTAGTGCTGTCGAAGTAGTTCTTGGTGGTTCTTGAAACAACCGTACTTGCCAGGTGGCACAATTACCCCAAGAATATCCCCGAGTATCCCAACCTTTTCTACGGTGCCCGTACGGCTATTCACGATCCCCTCACGACTGGTGTAAGAATGCCTCAAGAATTACCACGTTGCCAGTAGGGTCTCATCACGGATATACCACGGATATCCCCGATTTTCCAACTCGTGGGAATTTGGGGCCAAAATCGTGAATGTGTGACTGGGGCTTTAACGGCCGCGCCGCCTTGCCTTCCCGAGTAACGTCTTGGCCCATTTGCATAGTCGAGGTATGTGACCTTTTCATGCATATTCAACTTGCGGTCTAAGCGAATACTACGCAAGCGCACAAATGGAAACAGCTCACCGCATAATCAGCAGGCCAGCCTGGTGACTTGCTTCACATGTAATGTACATGTACTGTATGTGTGTGTACTGTGTGTATGCTCGCTAAAAATGTTTGTACTCGAGCTGCAAATACAAAATTAATTTGCCATAGTGCCATGTTTTGGTAATTTTTCTGATCCATACTTTGCCCATCTTAAGTTGTTTACTCCTCCAGCTGATTACAAGAGAATTTTAAACATTCTTTGTAAACTGTTTCAAAAAGGAAAACAATGCAACCTATGTATGGTATTTGTGCATAGAACATATAATAAACAATAATAAGACATGATATTAAAAGCTTAAAAGATGTAAAATACTTGTGACATTTATTTTGTAGTCAAAATACAAATGTTACACAATTATAAACAAATGTTATAAAAATTATGTTGCCAACTAATCCATGTAAAAATATTATATTTGGTTGAGCACAGACAATTTGACTGAACTCTCACATAAACATGCACAAAACTATCACAACACATGAAACAGTTATTCACTACAGTTTGCTTAAAAACGTGAGCACCTATTGTGATGAAATTTCCACTGGTTAGATGTCCCTTGAAAACTGCAGGATTGAAATACAATGTACGTGTCCCCAAACCAATGATTTACGTTCCCATTAAAAAGGTGTTGCAGGCTGGACGTCTGGTGCCACTGTTAGTGTGTCCACTGTTTCCCGACTAATCGAGCTCTAAAACGTTTATACAAGAAAATAACAAAATTATGTTGACAGCAATTTGTTGCAACTGAAACCCACCTTTCATTTATCAAAGAGTCGGTCTATGCTACGACCGCAACGAAATTGTGTCATATAATAACGCTGTAGAAACGTTACATCTGACGGGGGCATAGGCCTACCCGCATCACATTATTTGATAATGAAATTTTCGACATAATGCGCCCAACATGTATATTTCTATCAGAGGGGCCTATTTCTGGGCAGTAGTATTTCAATTTTAACATTTTGAAATTTCAAATTTGAAATTTTAACAAATCAAACCAGCTGTCGTCTAAAAAATTTCAGCATGAAAAATGTGACATATACAGGTTTAAATTCCCGTATGTGAATTACACGGTTGTTTGAACTGCAATGTTTATTTTGAATTTCAAACATTTATATCCATTAGAAAAAGTTAGTAATTTTCATTTATATAATTGGCGAATGAACATACCTCACATTTGTGTTTAGAACTTCTTTTTCCTCTCTTTCTCATCACCAGACCTTTTCTTTGCTCATCAATATCTGTGCGATTTAAATCACAATTATAGAGATGAAACTGTTTGAGGGATCACTGTACAATAACTAAGAACTGTGACAAGCAAACATACAGGGGGGAAGCTATTTAAAAAATACTGGATCGAATATTATAACGAATGTAACGTCGACTGGATCAATGTAACGTCGTTAAACAACAAATTATGTGTCTGGCAACTCAATTCTATAAAACCATTTTGATCCCTTTTGAAGGTATGATATACTGAGCTTGATCAATCAATTTTGTTGACAAGTTCCAATCAGACAGGTTAATGTTTACTTGTACTAATCCCCCAATACAGATTGAGACACAGTACGTAAGTCGGTTTAACTCATGGTCCAACCTGATCGAGTTCAACTCAGTGTGTCTGAACGGTTCTAAAGTTAGACCGAATCGGGTTAAACGCCGAGCTGGGGGTTTATCTTTAGACCGCTTCGGGTTTATCTTTTGACACTGCGTGTGGACAAAATAAAACTGACCACATCCGGTTTAACTCACAACGGATGACCTGCCAAGTGAAGGTCGTTGTTGTGCAACACACACATACCAACGACAATGCAAGTAAAATGAAAGACACAGAGAATATAGGCCTGTCCATAATTTTTCTTTCTCACATGTTACGAGGTCTGTTTTCAACTCTGAATAAGATCGTGTATATTATTTTCCTGACACAATATTATAGGCACATGTCAGTAAACATGCTTGCTAACGCGTCCATTGATGAAATGATCGGCGAAAACATTAAAATGTTTAATTGGTAACTACCCCGACAGGAGAGTCCAGAAACATGGTACCAATCACAATCCAAAAACACGTCCAGTAAAAGTCTCCGGTGTTGTCATTTTTTATTAAAATAAGAACGAATTTTTCTATTGGTCGATAATGTCCATGTCTTACGCCTCAGCCAATAGGAAAATTCGTTACGCGCTGCTTGGCAGCAATGCCTTCTTCACGCACGAGCATAAAATAGTACCTTACGTCTTCGTCGGTAGACCATAGCCTACACGATCGACATAAATTCGCAAGAAAACAAATTGTGAATATGTGGAAATCCAGCAGAAATATAGTATATCAAGCAAAATGGCCTTGCTTATTGAGTTCAAATAGGGGAAAATACTATGCTTTTTGCAATGTTTGCGGTGCCGATTTCTCTCCACATAGTTTCGTCCCATCGAAAACGATGCACAGACTCGGGACAATCTGATCGCAATTGGGACTTTCGAAAAGCACAATATCAAACGTGGGGTACACATGGCTTTCACATTTGCTCTGCTTTAAAATTACTTAAAAATCTAACAGACTGATTCAACCGGATGTTAAGGTATTAGGTCATGTAGCTGTTTGACCTCTTAAAACCAAAGATAAACCCGATTGGGTTTAACTCGATGCTATCTGAACGTAAGGTGATTTTTTACGACTGCCCCCGCGGCCGCTGGTGATAAATACAGTTAAACCCGTTCGGGTCTATAAAACAACTGTCTAAACATAGCCATATAGCAAGTAGGCCTAGATATAATTATGTTGTTTCTTGGAAACATGACATCGTGCAAGTTTCTGGTCAGGGATCCTAAGGTTATAGCCTGAGAATGTGTGTTTACAGGTTTTTTTTCAAAGAAACGGGAAATACTTAATTTGGTGTATTATCATTTGGTCGGGAGCCATGTGAAAAATATGGAATAGGGTGTGGGAAAAATATCTCTCCAAACGTAGAACACCATGGAGGATGTACAAAATTTTGAAAATTTTAATACAATTTGATCCATACCTGGCAGCAAAACATCATGGTAGTTGACTGAACTCCCGTCCTCCAAATGGAGAATCCTGTTGAAGGGATCAATTATTCTTATGATCGCATTGCCCTTAGTAGTGTTGATTTCGTCACCTTGTTGTACTCCACCAAGTAATTTCAGCTGCATCCGAGTGTAAGTTTGAGAGCTTTTCCTTTTAAAAGGCCGGTTGCTGTTAGTTCGACGTCTCACAAACTACAGCGCATCCTCCGACGAGCAGGCATCGATGTGTTCCACTCAGCCCCCAGCAAACTCCAAGGACTTCTACACACCTACAAGGACAAACCGGACCCAAACAACAGAGCGGGAGTCTACCGGATCCGCTGTGAGTGCGGTAAGGTGTACATCGGTGAAACAGGGCGCAACCTCCCCATCAGATTGAAGGAACACCGAGCACACGGCCGCAGAGGAGTTTCGAGAAGTCCGCCATCGTCAAGCACTCACACATCAAGGACCACCAAATCGACTGGCAGGCAGCCCAACTCATCACACCCATCGACACATGGCACCCCAGACGCATCAGAGAGGCCATCGAGATCGTCAAACACGACACTGTGCCACAGGACATCGGCTTCTACATCAGCGACATTTGGCGACCACTACTACGGACTGAAGGATCTTCTATATCCGAAGTCCATAACCCACCCCAGACTGAGGGATCTCCTATATCCTAAGTCAACCACCCTCCATCCCCCTGTGCTTGTCAACAACTGATTCAGTTCAGTGAGCACACACTCCTCTCCCGCAACCCCTAGGATCCTAGTCTCAACAGTTCCCACCTGCGCGCCTCAACGAACTAATCCTCCAGCAGTCTACTTAAGCAGCAGCATTTTCCAGAGTCTGGCATTCTCCTGAGGACGATCAGAGCATACTGATCGAAACGTCGAGTTGTACCTCCAGTTATTTTCAGAACTAATTACTACTCAATTGAGATTCCACATGGTGTCACCGCAATTAGTCTTACTTATAAATATCTACATTATTATACAAAAATACATAAATGCTACAATGTTCACCCCCTCCAATATATACATTACACCTTTGCAAACCATTTGGAAACCATGTTTTATAATAACGTTTGTGCAAACATTGTAATTTTTCAACCTGCAAATTCGTGGCTGAAACCACAGATCTGTGAAACATCAATTACAAAGGCCTTTGAGAGTCACTCTGAGCTGATAACACTAGCTTGGTTTAATGGTGTTATATCTGCCCTGGTGCCCATATGACCTTTCCCATAGGGACCCCCCTCAGACTTTAATGGTGACTTACAGAGAATTGATTTTTTTGACCAATTAATTAAGGAGTAATTAAAAAAAAATGCATTTACCTACTGTAAACAACTTAAGTGACAAAGTCTTAATTAGTAATTACAAGAGATATCGGGATACATTTAACTAAAAATACAAATTGTTCTTATAATATTAACTCAAAAAATCAAGGCCATGCGACGTTTAGTTTTTTTATTTGGACTTTTTGAAAATGACCGATTATTCAATTTATGCTAATCCCACTTCTTGTGTCCTTAATTGGGGAATTATATAATCGCACCCCGCCTCTTTGCGCCATTTTCAGTGTGCATTTCCTTTTACTTTCTTGAACTCCAGAACCTTGTCTTTACTTTAACCCAGAGAAATCATTGTTGTTAACCAATTCTAGTTGATTTTACTTGTTTTTTTCACTTTAATTAATTAATTACGACTCGTTAAAATGTCAATTTCATTACGTTTGGTTAATACGCAACACAATTGCTACGTAATTAATTTCATGAGGAAAAGCGTCATTAACGAGGCGTAAATTTTGAACCACTTGACCGATTTTGCCCAAAATACCACCAAACACCTTTAAAAAAGTAGGTCTTTCATTCTAGCCACTTTTCAGGTAAATCCTTATAACTTAAATTAATTTGGCCTCCCTACTTAAAGCTACAAAAAACAAAACCCAAAACAAGCAAGCAAGCACAGAAACATGTACAAACACACACACAAACAAACAAACAAACAAAAACGTGTTTGTTGAACGTTGTAGTACTTACTTCTTTGTTGCTGTTCCCATGGAGGAATGGGCGTCCGTATAGCTCTTTCATCGACCAGCATTTCATGGCCAGGATATCCTGGCCAAGACAGCAAAACTCCCTCTCCAGTTGTGTCCACTTCGAGGACTTTCGCGCAACTCCACCTCCCCAACTCGTCAACTGCTTGAACACGGCTGCCAACCGCGAATTTCTCTGCCATTTTTACTGTTTTTACGCAGTCATAATTCTTTTTTCAAAATCGCGGAGAAAAGTTTCACAGCACCCTTACCGCTTACCATGAAGGAAGTGAACTTGTTGACACTCCAAGAAGAGCACTTCCTTTAAGAGTTTAGTAGCGTATCACGCAATCCTGATGTGCCCATGCGACAGAAAATGTAATCCTCAAATAATCCCAAGGGATTTTTTTATTCATGTTCGTTTTCATTATTATTATTATTATTATTATTATTATTATTGGGCAATTAAGCACGCACGATTATTTATAATAATACATTTTATTTATTGCGAAATAATTTATAATTTTATGTTTTTTTTAAATATCTGAGTGGACCTCTCAGTTTCTTACTTGCTTTGTACATAGAGAGAGGACCATCTCTATGCTTTGTAACACCATGGAGGAAGCGCCGAACATATGTTTATATATCCATACGCCAATAAACGTGGGTAATCTCTTCAGAGATCAGTGGCTGGGACTGGTGCCTGGTATCAATTTACGAAATGTGGAAGAGCATGGACGAAGTCAAACTGTTTCTTATTTAATTTATTGAGATATACTTGGTCAATTTTTATGATTCAAAGTTGCTTTTCTGATAACTTTTGACACTGTTTCCAATACTATAGAGTATAAATAAGAAACTGGTAAAATTGTGGAGATAATTTTTGTCAGTAAGCTCACAGGCAGTGAGACACTAAACCGCGCGTTCACACCTCATTAACCACAATCAGATAGGAGAGATCGTGTGAAAAACTGCTCCATCCCAAACCGGTGAGTACCGACCCGAGTTTGTCATAGGCAAACTCGGGTCCATTTCTAATGGGAGATTCACGTAATGCTCATCATTTTTCACGCTTGTAGATGCGTCGCCTTCTTCCCATAGCATTGGTGTCGGGGACAATGCAATTTCAGCAACTTGCTCTGGCACCTGTTGTCCCTCGTCAGGTAGATATTTGTTGGCCTCTACTAATTCACATTCACAATCACATTTATTTCCATTTCACTTTACAGATATTCACTTTACAGATTGCAATGTAAAACAATAATACAAACTACAAAATAAATAAAGTGAGTAGGAGAATTACATAAAGTAGCATAGCAACAAATAGTGAAATGGAGGCATATCCCGAGAAGCATTGCTTGTGTTGGGGATGCCTTAGACAAGACAGACAGACAGACAGACAAACAGACATAGGACAAAAAGGGACAGACAGACAAAACATAGATTAACCCTAGCGAAAGCATATAAACATATGTCACATAAAGGGTTGTGACGATAGCCTATCCAAGTTTAGGGATGGAATGTATAAGTACATTGTTCACAAATTGTTCACAAATCTTTTAATAACATTGCTCCAATTTATATTTCTGAACTGCTTAAAGTCTACACTCCATCACGCAATTTGCGCTCCAGCAACATGTCACTCCTAAAGGAACCAACATCAAAACGGAACTGGGGTGATAGGTCTTTTTCTGTCGCGGCTCCGAGACTCTGGAATCATCTTCCAACTAAACTCAAATCTTGTCATAGTATAACTAGATTTAAGTCGATGCTTAAAACTCATCTTATGTCACAATTCTTCAAAGATGATGTATATTTGTAATTCCATTGTAGGTACGTGTATCTCAGTACATAATTTTTCCCTATGTTATCATTGTATATTGTTTGTATTCATGTTTTTATCTTTGTTTCCGCGCCTTGAGCGCCCAGCAGGGTGGATATGTGCGCGCTATAAATCTTTATTATTATTATTATTATTATTATATACCATACATGAGACAAAATAATGAAAAATAATATTAGTTTAAGCAATATAACATCAATAAATTACAGGGAACAATTTAAAAGATACCGTTTTATATTACGCTTGAATAAACCGAGAGAAGGGGAATGTCTAATAAATTGGGGTAGTGTGTTCCAATTTATGGCACCAGTGTATCGAATGGTATGTTGAAAAAGTCGAGTTCTATGGATTGGAAGATGTATGTTTGTTGATGTTCTAGTGTTGTAATTATGAACATTATAATTAAATGTGAATAATGCTTGGAATTTGCTAGGTAATTGTTTGTTGGCGTATTTATACATAAACACGTTTTGTTGATATTTATTGATGTTGTCAAGGTTGAGCAGTTTCAAGTTTTTGAAGAGGGGATCTGTGTGGGCAATGAAGTGGGCTTTATAAATTAACCGAATGGCTTTCTTTTGGAGCGTGAGCAGTTTGTTAGTGTAAGTACGAAATGTGTTTCCCCACACAATGTTACAATACGTCAAGTATGGGAGTATTAACGAACAATAGAGTGTACGGAGTACTGCGGTTGGAAATATGTGTTTTAATCTGTTCATGATGCCAATAGACTTTGCTACTTTATTTGCAATCTGATCTATGTGGTATTTAAATGTCAAATTACTGTCGATCAGTACACCAAGAAACTTTGTAGTATCAACTCTTTGGATCGATTCATTTGACAGTTTAACATCATGAGTGGTATTATTATAATGTTTGTTTTTACTGTTAAAAATCATATAGTTGCATTTTTTGTTATTGAGAGAAAGTCGGTTTGCTTTCAACCATTCACATACATACATCAAATGCTGATTGACATTTTCAAATAGAGTAGGAAGGTGTTTATCCGAAAGTAAAATATTAGTGTCATCTGCATATAGGATGAATGAAAATAAGTCAGATGTAACAGAAATATCATTGATGTAAATAAAAAGTAATGGTCCTAAGAGTGATCCTTGCGGGACTCCGTGTGTAATTTCATTGAAACCAGACAGAGAGTGATTGTATTTAACACACTGGGAGCGGTTTCTAATGTAGCTTTCGAACCAATCATGAGCTATGCCACGGATCCCATAATAGTCAAGCTTATGCAGTAAAATGTCATGGTTAATGGTATCGAATGCTTTCGATAAATCCAAGAATACTCCCATAGCATACGCGTTGTTCTCGAAAGCGCTGGCTATCTTGCTGGTTAAATCAATTAGTGCTGTGGAGGTTGAATGATTGCTTCGAAAACCATATTGACTCATACAGATTAAATTGAACTTATTAAAAAAATTCACAGTTCTGTCATAAACAATTTTTTCGAGAATTTTAGATAAACACGGGAGAACTGAAATTGGTCTATAGTTACTTAGTTCAGAACGATCACCGCATTTATAAATTGGAGTAACTTTAGCTATTTTCAATTTACTGGGGAAAACACCTCTAGACAATGAGTTATTGAATACATGACATATAGGCTTGCTAATCTCACCAATGACAGATTTGACCACTCCTGGATTAATATCATCAATACCAGCAGCCTTTTTATTCAGAAAAGTTCCAACGATTTTGTTGATCTCAAGTTCACTGGTAGGTTTTAAGAACAGTGACTGTCTATTTGGGCTCTTAAGATAGTCCCGGTAGTTGGTATGAGCTTGGGGAATTTTCTCGTCCAGTGAGGGTGCAATCTGAGTGAAATAGTTGTTGAATGCATTGGCTATTTCACTGTGGCCACTGGTTTGATTACCATTACAATTAAAGGTGCAGTCTTGTTTCTTGTTAGGACTGGTAGGTTTCAGTATGGAGTTAATAATATTCCAGGTTTCTCTTATATTAGACTTTGCTTTGGAAAACTTGCATTGAAAGAAATTTATTTTGGCTTGTTTTATCACAACATTTAGTCTATTGCGGAAATATTTGTACCTCTTCTCATTCTCTACGTTTGGACAATTAAGAAACATTTTGTACAACTTATTTTTACATTTGATGGACTGTAAGATGCCGTCTGTCATCCACAGTTTCAATTTCTTCTTGGGTTTAGATTTCTTGAGCGGGAAGTGTTTGTTGTAGAGGGTGGAGAAATGAGAAGTGAGTGCCTCATATCCTACGTTAGGATCATCTGTGGAATACACATCACTCCAATTTACATCAGATAGGTCTTGTTGGAAGCAAAGAATCGTTTGTTGTGTGATGTTCCTGTAGAAGTATTCAGGATTGTCCTTTTTGCAAGGTGCATTATTTAGACGTGATCTGAAAAATTGGTAAGTGATCAGTTGAATCATCGAATAGTATTCCTTGTTGCGTCTGCAAGTCACTATTACTGATGATATTATCAATGAGGGTAGCGGAGGAGTTGGTTATGCGAGTTGGCTTATTAATCAGGGGCAAGTGAAAGTTACTAAACAGTGAATTAATACAATTTTGAGTGGGATTGTGATGCTCATGTTTGAGAAGGTCGATATTAAAATCACCCAAAATGTAGGATAATTTATTTTCTTTGCCTATTTCAGTGAGCAAGATATCAAATGCATCCACAAATGAGTTTACGTTGGTGTCAGGGAGCTTATACACAATCCCAACAATGATGCTCTTACTTGCCATTTGGGTTATCTCTATAAAGAGGGAGTCGCAAAGAGAATTTTTGTCTAATTTGAGGTCATTGCGCTCTTTAAAGGCAAGTGAGTCATGGACATAGATGGCAACACCACCTCCAACCTTTTTACCTTGTCTGTTGCTCTGAATACATCTGTAGTCTGGGATACTTAAGGTGTGACTGTTATCACTCAGCCATGTTTCAGAGATTCCAATTATGCTGAATTGAAATTCAAGCATCTTAATGAAATTCGTTATGCGGTCAAATTTTTTGGGCAGGCTTCTCGAGTTATAATGAATACAGGAAAAATGTGTTGTGGGCATATATCTAGTATTCACATATTTGGTAACAAACTGGTCAGAAAGTAGATAGTCGGAATCTACACTACGTTCGTTGGAATAGTAGTTTTTATCCGGATCCAATTCAGAGTTGCCAACGAAACTGTCATTGAAAATGAATGGGTTGAATTTCAACTTTTTAAGCCGATCATTGTCAAATGTAGCTTTGGTTTGAAACTCAAATAGAGCTAGATGGAAATCCTCCTGATCAAGATGATTGAAAGGGAGAACATGGGTGTAACAGTTCTGACAGTCTTCGGACAACCTCTGATTGCATACTGGACAGCTCTGGTTAACTAACAAAGTATTAGCAGTAATATAGGACCACGTACATGTATTGACCCCGCAGCCTTGCACATAGCCATTATGGTGATTATAACCATGGAAACAGCAGACAAAGACATACAACAATATGCCAGACTTCCAATTGAAAGCAAAGCCACAAACCATTGCCAATAGCGGATACACCTGTATATAGCCACATAACTTGTTACATAACTGGGGGTTATCATGGAAACATGACAACAGAACTGTGGTGTCAAAACATAAACACGGTGGTGATCGTTAAGGCAATGAAAACGAACCTGCAATGTTGATGAACGTAATATTACACATAAGCACATCATAAAAGACCCACAATTTAATATTTTAACACATTTATACAAATTTTTCACTGTGATTGTAATTGCATCCAAGAAAATAACAAAATTCTTCATGATATGACACATTAGACTCGTCTGATCTAGTAATCACAAGAGTTACAAGAGATATGACTGACGGATAGATGGTTTGATTTTTTACGAGAGATTCGCCTCCCCGAGACGAAATGATCTGAAAGCACCACTTTTGAGTTTGTACCTGATTACTGGTGGGATGGACAACGGAACAAACGCGTACTCCACCCGTTTATCACTGCGGATTGATGGAAGATGGCGATCCCGTAGCTGTTTTCTGATGTTTCTTACAGGAACGGAGACATCATCGCTGATGTAGATCTTGGCCGATTTGTATGGGTTGGTCTTCAACAGCTTTGATGCATTTTTCAGGATGAGTTGGCGGTCACTATATCGAAGTAATTTGCAGTGTATCGGGCGGGACCGGGGTCGAGAGCCCGTGGAGTCGGGGTGGACGGCCTTGCATTTGCCGGGGTACGATGAGCTCTTTCGATTTCAATGTCCCGGGCGTCTTCCAATTTCATGTGATCATCAAAGAAATCGGCTAGGAAGGCCTCACATGATCTGCTCCCTTCAGATCCTTCAGGTATGCCATGGATTACTACATTGTTGCGGCGGCTTCGGTTTTCTAGATTGTCCAGGTCGTCTTCAAGGTGCTTGATGGTTGCACGGTCTGATATGGCCCGCTTGTCGATCTGCGTCATGACTGACTGGTACTGGGTTTCAAGGAAAGAAACCGCTTCCTTGATCTCTGTGATGTCTTTCTTGTTGTTACTGACCTGATCACTGATGTCATGAAGTTTCACTTCTAGGCCAGTCAGTCTGGATTCGACGTTGATGAGCGAGGTGAGAATTTGATCGAGTTTAGCATTCATGGTATTGTACCTCCACTTCTGCACTGACGTTTGGCACATCATATGCTAGCTCAAGAATCGCTTCGGGTAGTTTGTTGTGTCCGTGTGTCATGACTGTTGCCTCCAACTGCTCCTTTCTAGGCACACCAGGTAGTTCTCTCTCCGCTTCCCTAGGTGTCTTGATCTTCGTGGCTGCTGTTAAGTCTATATGTCCGTCATCATCTGGTGCCTTCGAAACAGTACATTCTGCCACTGAAGTCTTCAGCCTCCTCTTAGTATCTGGCTGCCCTTTCTCCTTGTCATCAGCCCCACGCCTCTTTTTTGACTCCTCACCACGCCTCTTTTCATCTGGCGTCTTGGATGCTCTGTCGCCCGATTTTAGCCTTCTGCTCCTATCAGGATACCTTGATGTCCTTGAGCTCTCTTTCCGCGCAATATTGCCACCACCGTGCTTGGCGTGATCATGCTCCTCATAAGTCTCACTTTTGATGTGATCGACCTCGCTGACCCTGTCCGGGTGGCAATCCCGATAATGCGCTCGTAAGTTGTCACTTCTGTTGTTCTTGTGGGAACATCTCTTGCAATAGTAGTACACCCTCGGCCCATGCTCCACTTTCATGTGACGGTCGAGGCTCCTCCTATGCAGGCGCTTGTGGCAGAGCTTGCATTCCACCGTTTTCGTGTCGTGTGACTCGGAACTCGACTCTTTCTTGTCGTCTTTTCCCATATCTGCACCGTCTGAAAGACATAACACCAGAAGAATGTGTTACTCTACAGCTACTCTACTGCTAGGCTACTCTACGGCTACACTACTGATACGGTTCTCTACGGCTACAATTAGTTATTCATTATGTCGATTGTAGGCTCTGTATGACCCCAAAATCTCCTACAAATAACGTTGTGGCCGTCTACGCTGTCTCTGCGGACGTCGCCCCTGAGCTGTCGGCTCCTGCTGGCTGATAGGTGGGATCTCCGCCTCAGATATGTCCACCTTGTGGTCTGGAGGCTCGCTCTGACTCCGGGCATCATCAAACTGTACTACAGGTGACTGCGTACAGACCTCGACGCCTTCAACTCGGAGACCACTATCTCTATCGTCGCTTGCTGATTCTGTTATCACCTCATTCACCAGCGGTACTTCCCTATATAACACGTTCGCCTACTGTCCATGGTTTCAAAGGTTCTCCTACATAGGGTTTTAGGCGATCATAATGAATCACTTTCATTTTCCCCTTTGCTTTTCTCTGGATACGGTACACCACATCGGACAGTTTGTCGACTATCAGAAACGGGCCCTCCCATTTACACTGAAGCTTAGGTGTTAGATCTTTTGTTTTCGCCGGATTATGCAACCATACGAATTGCCCCTTAGCAAGTTTTTGGTCCTTCACTCGCCTGTCGTAGTTTCTCTTCTGGCGCCTAGCGCTCTGTTTGAGGCAGTTCCTTGCCCTGTCGTGTGCGGATTTAATGTTCTCCCTTAGCCTCAATGCATAGTCAGTTGTCAGCTCCTCATTTTCACCTTTAGGTAACTCAGTAGTCAAGTCGATAGGCAGTTTGACTTCGCGGCCAAGCATAAGCATGTTGGGTGACTCACCCGTAGATTCTTGCGGTGTGGATCTATAGGAGAATGTTGCAAACGGAATCTTAGTATCCCAATCACGCTGGCGTTTATGTGGCTCAATCATTAACGAGACCATCGTCAGTAGTGTTCGATTAAACCTTTCTATCATCCCGTCGGATTTTGGATTGTATGGTGTAGTGTGGGTTTTCTCGATACCGAGGGTGGTACACATCTCTGAGAAAACTTCGGACTCGAAGTTCCTCCCTTGGTCGGAGTGTAGCTGGTCCGGAACTCCAAAACGGCATACAAACTCTTCTACTAGCTTCTCCGCCACTGTTGTTGCTTTCTCGTTTGGTACCGGGTAGGCTTCGACCCATTTGCTGAAGTAATCGCCTACCACGAGGATGTAACGATTCCCTCTCACTGTTTCCGGAAGTGGTCCGACCATGTCCAAGGCAATTCTCTCCATCGGCGCGCCTACTATCAGCTGCTGAAGGGATGCTTTCCTTTTTCTTGCAGGTGATTTCTTACTGGCACAGGCATTGCACTGCCTAACTGCAGATCGTACATCAGCACCCATGCCTGCCCAGTAAAACCTCTGGCGGACCTTGGCCATTGTTTTTGTCAGTCCCAGATGTCCGCTGGACTTTCCCCCATGCAGTTCATTTATGATCTCCTTCCGGTAATTAAGTGATTGGTAGAACAACTTTCCATTGAATTTGGCGACCATCGTCAGATTCCCATCGCCTAGATAGGACGCCATCTTACACCTGGAGTTGGTCCCACAACAGCCAGTACGATTTCATCGCACGAGAACAAGGGGAAAGGGTATCCCACCCTGGCCTAGTTGCCGACTTCTCCCTTGCTTCCAGTACCCATCGAATGGTCTGATCATCCATTTGGGCTCCTCTCAAGTTTTCTCGTGTTATCGAAGGCTCTGCCGTGACGACTCTAACTCCAGTTTCCTTCAAAGTGACATGTTCCGTTGGTTCACTCGCCTGTGACTCCTTCAAAGGCTCCTCTTTCAGATCAACTCTCCCACACTGTGCACATGCCTTTTTTGACAGTCCGTCAGCATTACCATGTGACCGGCCTGCACGGTGAATTATCGTGAAGTCATATTCACCTAATACCTGTAGCCATCGGGCCATCTGGCCCTGGGGGTCCCGGAAGTTGATGAGCCATCTAAGTGCTCCGTGATCTGTTCTAATGGTGATTCTGCGCCCATAGAGGTATTGCCTAAATTGTTTTAGGAAAACAATAACTGCCAGGAGTTCGCGACGGGTCACGCAGTAGTTCCGTTCCGGCTTGCTCAAGACTCTACTGGCGTAGGCGATCACCTTCTCCTGTCATATTGTTTGTGACAGCACGGCACCAATACCTACTCCGCTCGCATCAGTGTCGAGGATATAGTCTGCGTTTGGGTCTGGGTATGTCAAGATAGGTGCTTGTTGTAAACAGTTCTTTAATTCTTGGAAGGCACCCTCTGTCTCCTCGGTCCATTCAAATTATCGTGCTTTTTCAGTCAAGCGATGTAATGGACGGGCTACGTCAGCAAAACCCTTGATGAATCGCCTATAGTATGACTTAAGGCCAAGGAAACTCTGTACCTCCTTCACCGTTTTAGGCGTAGGTCACTCCTCCACTGCCCGGATTTTCTCAGGATCTGTAGTAACCCCATCACCTGACACTACATGGCCTAAATAAAGGACGCTTTGTTTAAACAACTCACACTTCTTTGGCTTGAGCTTTAGGCCTGCTTTTCGGAGGCGCTGAAATACTGTCTCTAGTCGGTTACGTTCTTCCTCCACTGTTCTTGCGAAGACTATCACGTCATCGAGATACACGAGTAGGGTTTCCCAGTGGAGTCCAGCCAGTACCCGCTCCATTAACCTTTCGAAGGTGGAGGGGGCATTGCAGAGCCCGAAAGGCATTACCCGCCAAGAATATAGCCCTCCTCGCACCACGAATGCGGCTTTCTGTTTCGCCTCATCATCCAATTCGACTTGCCAGTAACCCGATGCCAGGTCCAAAGTGGAGAACCACCTTGAACCTGACAGGGTGTCTAGTGAATCATCAATACGGGGGATGGGATAGGCGTCTTTAATGGTTACACTGTTAAGGCGGCGGTAGTCGACGTAGAACCTTTTGGTGCCATCTTTCTTCCGGACGAGGACAACGTTTGAAGCCCAAGGGCTGTCTGAGGGTTCTATGATGCCGTCCTGAAGCATTGCCTGCACCTGACGACTAATCTCTTGCTGCTCCTGTGTAGGGTAACGCCGTGGATGCTCCCGTATCGGTCGTGCATCGCCTGTCTCTATTCTGTGACGAACGAGACCAGTTCGCCCTATATCCATGTCCCCCGTTGAAAATACGTCTTGGAAATTTCGGAGCAAACTGGCTATCCTGGTGTGATATCTGACGTCCACTCCTTCCTTGCTTCTGTGGAAAAGATCTGCTAGATGCTCTGGCACACCATGGCCGTCCTCAACTTCAGGTAACGCTGACTTAGTTTCCTCCACCTCATCTTCGCCTACCGAGGTGAGGAACCCTGCCATTGTTCCTTTTCTCAATACACACTGTCTTCTTCCGGGATTAAACACTCTAATCGGAAGCACCTCATCACCAGCAGTTACCAATGATCGTGCCATCACCATCCCTTATCCGCAATTTCACCTCTCTGCCCATGCTCCATGATGCATAGACCAGTCACCTTTACCTTTCCGGTCACCTGGCCAGGGACAATTGCCTCATGCCCTCGTGGTACAATGGTTGTTTTCTCTACGACTACCCGTGCACAAAACTGCTCCCCTTTATTACCAGTGCACCTCACCTTCTCTCCATTAATCTTCAACTCCAGCGTGTTGAAGTCTAAGCAGCCCCGAGTCGGCACCAAAAAGTCCATACCCAGGATTCCCTCCATCGTCCCGATATTGCCAAACACAGTGTTCAGTGAAAGAGTAGTTCGCCCAACCTGTATCTCTACATAGGCGCCTCCTATGGTTTGTAATAGGCTACCATCGGCTGTTCGCATTCTGGAGCCTCTTGTCGTCAATTTCGGTCGCTTCTCCTGAGAAATTTCGTAGAAGAAAGTAGATGACAGAACCGTATCTGTGGCTCCTGTGTCTACCAGAAGATGCACCTTCTCTCCCCTCACCAATGCTGGAACATATAATCCACTCTTCACTCCTACCGTCCTCAGAGACATGAATAAACCACCTGCGCCTTCGGTCGTAGCTACAGGTTCTCTGTCACAGTATCTTTTGTCACCTGATGGCCCTGTTGTACCCCCAGCCTCCCCTCGGGCCCCTGTGTAGGCTGCTGGTCGTTTCCCTGGTACTTCCTCTTTTGGGTCGTAGTACCAATGCAGTCTCTAGCGTAGTGTCCCTTGTCGTGACACCTGAAGCAGATAACATCTTCTGTTCGTCTGTCTACTGTCCTGTTTGGTCTTGCGTTCGATGGCTTGTACTGACTCCTCGTTTCCACCTGTGCCTTCATCTCCTCTTGCATCTTGAGCATGTCCTCCTTCATCTGACGGAAATCCTCACTCATCTTCTTGACCATGGCATCGGCATCATCTTCCAACACCCTAGCGAACTTCGTTCTTCTTCCCTCTCGGTGTTCTTCTATCTTGTGGAAGCTTTCAGTTGCCAACGCAGCCCTCACTGCTTCCTCTAAGGTTGAAGGCTTTGTACGAAAAATACATTCTCTAATCGCCTGGATCTTGATGGCATCGGAGAAATGCCCCCTTGCAAGGCGATCACGCCCTTCCTCCGTCAGCTCTGGATAAGCAAGGGCCGACAGCTCCCTGATGGACTGTCCTAACTCTTGAAGAGTCTCTTTGGGGCCTTGGCGTTTGTGGCGTAACTCCATCAAATGATTCTCAGCCAATCGCCCGGGTCCAAACCCCTTCTCTAAACTGTCAACCAACTCGGAGTAGGACTGACTGCTTCCATTACAGGTACCTTTCCCTAGTACCTTAAGAGCGATGCCTTGTAAGCTGGCTGCAAGAAACACCTTTGCTTGGCTCTCTGTCCACCCATTCACGCACTTGCATGCCTGAAAATGTGTCAAATAATCCCTCCAAGGAGTCTTCCCGTTGTACCTGTCGGGGATGATGTTGGTTGCTTCATCAATGTTTGTTTGCCTATGTAGGAGCTCTTCACCTGAACAGGTGCTACTCTTCTCCTTTCGTGCTTCTTCTCCATCCCCACAGCCTTTGGCCGAATTGCTCAGTTCCGTAAGACTGCTGGTCTTCGCACCACACCCACTTATGTTCCCTCCAGTCAGTGGCACATCCTTCTCAGACGCAACAGCTGACATCGAAACCGGCTCCGGTGTACGGTGTTTTGGCTTCGGTTGCCCTCTTGGCGCTGGCGTAGGTGTCAGCGGCGGCGTACCCAAGTTGTCTCCTTTACCAGTTATCTCCGTTCTCAGCGATGACTGTCCCCAAGTATCACCGTAGCCCGAATCATTCTTCTCTTCATGCACCCGAAGACGTAGCTTAAGTAACCGTAATTCTGTGTCAAGCAGATTGAGTCTCTCATTCACAGTCAGATCGACATCATGTGTCTGTTGTGATACACTACTATCTCGCCCTCCCATCACAGGAGTCACCAACTCCTCATCGAAGTCTATCAGCAGATTTTTTGCCATCCCTCCTTGGTAGGTGCTGTATCCTAACTAGGTGAATTCTCCTATATAGGTGTGTCACGTGGATCTAAATAATTTGCTTTTGGCGCCTATCCCACTCCTGACACCATTTGTGGCGGTCTCGCTCGACGGCGCACAGGCTTGCCCTCAGCTGAACTCAACGAGCGGCGGTTGAATAAAACCGGGAGGCAGATCCGTTTTGTGGCAGTCTACCACCAGGCGCTCAAGGCTCTTATGGACGTCCACACACCTACGGTGTTCACTACTAGGTCCAGCGATTTAGGGCGGGGGACTGGATACGGGGTCGGGACTCCAGAATAATCGGGCACGTGACCACCAACTAACTCTTGAATGTGTTTATTCAGATATCTTAACTCACGCCTAAACAGGTGAATGAGCCTAAATAGGTTGCGTGTGCCTAATTAGGTGAATGAGCCTAAATAGGTTGTGTGTGCCTAATTAGGTGAATGCACAGTGACACTTTAAAAACAGCTACACATTAAGTTACAGATAAATTACGGCAAGTTCTGGAGGTTAGATTATAGGTCACTATAATTAAGATCTTATCGTACAGGTGTAAATTGTGATGAATGACTAGACTTACGACAACTGTGGGCAACTTGAACAAATTAACTGCACGGAGATTTACAGTCACGCAACGTGCTCACTCGACAATTCTGAACAGCAAAAGACACGTTGCCGCCGGCTCCCGGCGCTTATATACCCTGTGTGGCCCTAGACGGTGAGCGCTCTACACGCCCGCGTCGTCAACAGTGGAAGACGTCCGGTAACCACACACAGCCTTAACTATTATGGGATATCAACTAAACAACAATGAGGGCGCCCTACTGGACGTCCTTAATTTCGCTACAAAATTTATCTGTGGCGGCTCAGTGCTACAAACTCGAGCCTATGTGCGGGATAGCGTAATTCTGCTGGTTTCAGTCCTCGTCTGGCGTACGCAATGACGCGTTCCTTGCTGTTCTGAATCTGGCTTAAAACCGCACCTAGACCAACACCAGATTCATCTGTTTGAAGAATGAATGGGGTGGTATAGTTTGCCTTTTGACATTCCTCATTCAAGATGAATGGAATTCGTGGAGTAGGCTGCTTTCTTTTTCCCTTCTTCCTATGATTACGATCTCCTGATATGAATTTGTACAAGGGTGCAGCAATTTTGGAGTAGCCGTTCATATAGCGTCGGTAGTACCCCGTGAATCCGAGAAATCCCATCAGTTCTTTGCGATTGGTCGGTGTGGGCCACTTTGTTACTTGAGAAGTCTTCTCAGGGTCGGAAGAGATTCCTTGGAGACAACATGGCCAAGGTATTTGACCTCTCTTTGAAGTAGAAAGCACTTGCCATGGATGGCTTTAGTTTCAGACCATTTATTTTCGGAGACGGTCAAATACCTGGCCGAGTCGTTGCATGTGTTCATCGAAGGTTGATGAGAAAACAATAAACAAGTCTGCATTAGGCGCTGAAATGTTGCAGGAGTATTCAGTTGCCCTCGAACAGGCCCACGGCAGTGGTGAAAGCTGTTTTGGGCTTGTCTTGTTCATCTACCTCCACTTGGCAATAACCTGAAGTAAGGTCAAGTGCAGTAAACAGAGTAGCATTCCCAAGAGCATCTAGTGCATCTTTTATTCGAGGGAAAGGGAATGCGTCACGTACCGTCTTAGCGCTAAGCTGTCTATAATCAACCGCAGATCCTTAGTGAGCCATCTTTTCTGTGGACGATTACGATGGGAGATGCATACGGGCAACTGCTACGTCGAATAGCTCCTGTTTCTTCTATGGCTTGTATGTGCTCTCGTACTGCCTGATACTTGAACGGTGGTATTCGTCAATGAGGAAGACAAAAATGTTGGTCATTGATCAGAGGGATGGTGTGCTTGATCGTTAAAGTGCGGCCAAAGTTTAGTGAAGAAGTTGAGAAAAAATCAGAGTACTTTTGAAGAAGATTGTCAAGTTGCTTTCTCTGTGCTTCGTCTTCGATGTTTGCTTTGGACAAATCTAGGGACGGAATAGAGATGGAAACCTTTGCTGCCGTTGAGCTCCTTACTTTTGCAGTCATGCTTCCTTCACGAGGAGTTGTTGTGACTCTATTGGTACCTGTTTATTTGCTAGTCATTGAAGGAGTGTTGTGTGAGGTCTCATCAATTCGAAGCACTGATGAAAGTTGGGCGTGTCGTGTGTTCCTCGTGATGATTGGTCTTTCTGAGATATTACAAAGCCAGACTGGTACTTTACGGTTCAAATCGATGTCAGCAACAAGACTTCCAACCTTGAGGCAAGATGTACTCTGAGGATACCCTTCAACAACAGCAGTATATGTACGACTATCAAGACCATGTGGTACTTGACATCAACATACTTGGCATAGCCAATTCTACGAAGATGATCACCTGGTTCTGACACTGTAGTGTTGATGAAAGCAGTGTACCAATCCTTTTTCCACTTCTTTGACGGATTCCATGAACTGTTTTCCTCTGGCTAGTACGCTTTCATGTTGGTTATCAGATGGAACCACAAAGGCTGGAACTTCATCGTAGACAATATATAAGATTGTCAAGGAAGCGAATATGCACTGATATTGTCAAAGATAAGAAAACAAAATCAGATTAGTCATTGTTCATTTGAGAAATAAGAACAAGTTAATCGAGATTATCAGCAGCAATATTTGAATCTGAACGAAATTGCAAGGAGAAACTGACGATGTTAATTACAAACTTCTCAGAAAATGATCAATTTGAATCACAAATTCAACGCAAGCGCTATAACAATGTCAATTAAAAAGTAAAAAAAAGTGTAAAAAACAAACAAACAAACACCCCAACACCCCAACAAACAAAAAACAAACAATAACAATAACAATAACAATATCAAATATATTCAGTGAAAAGCAGTCATAGGGGTAATGTCATGTCATGTCGTTCCTTGTTCTTTACACCGACATCAACAATAGCGAGTAATTACAAACTAATAATGCAGAATTAAGTCATCTCAGTTAAATCAAAATCAAAATGGATTCCCCTAAGGATGCCACACTCTTGGAATAGAGCCAATAAGGGAGGGAGGTTAATCCCAAATAGCATACTTATAAATTAGACTGTAATCAGGGATTCTACAAATGAGCAGTAGCTATACTGATCTACCAAGTCTACAACTGATTACAATACACAGCAGCTAATAATCGGATTAGTCTAACGAGGTATAATTTAAGTAAGACTAATTGCGGTGACACCATGTGGAATCTCAATTGAGTAGTAATTAGTTCTGAAATGAACTGGGGGTACAACTCGACGTTTCGATCAGTATGCTCTGATCGTCCTCAGGAGAAACGATCAGAGCACGATCTGAGGACGATCAGAGCATACTGATCGAAACGTCGAGTTGTACCCCCAGTTCTTTTCAGAACTAATTACTACTCAATTGAGATTCCACATCGTGTCACCGCAATTAGTCTTACTTATCATCCTCACCATGCAAAGCTACGAGGTATAATTTGTCAATCACAGGTTCTACTTAACATTTAATAAACACACACACACACACACACACTCACACACACACACACACACACACACAAACTTACATATGCGGATTGTGGGGTATTCCTTTGTTCGTTCTATTATCCCTTTTCTATAGAATTCTCCTGTGGGGTACCAGAATTTCTATAGATTCTCTGTGGGGTACCATTGTTCCATTGTGTTTGGTACCCCACAACGAATGGCGTGTAAGAACACCCCCCCCCCCACACACACACACACACAAGTTTGATTCGGGACGATAAATGACTTTGACTTGACTTGACTTGGGAAAATTTGACTTGAGACTTGACTTGACTTGAGAAAATTTGACTTGTGACTTAACTTGACTTGAGAAAAAATGACTTGGTTACAACAATTATTGCCTACTGAAGGGGTGAATTAGCAAGGTTAGACATAAGGAAGGTGATTTTGTATAAGTGATAGGACCATTTGTTTCCCCAAGTGGACCTAAAGTTTTTCTTCTAAATGTAAGGCAAAAGGTGTTTAGAGAAATTGTTTTTTTTTACCATATTTTAATTAGCGTTTAGATAATAAAATGTAGGCCCTATGTTGGTTGGTTTCCTTATCATGATCTCTCTCAGAATGGTGGTGACAGGCCATTGATTTATATTTGTTTAGAAAGCTTTTTTAAGCACAAAAAATGGTAATGACCAGACTATTACAAATCAAATGGGTATCTAAAGTTAGTAAAAGTATCAACCATGTTTGTTTTCATTGATAATTTGTTTATTTTTTTATTTATTTTTTTAAAGGAAAACAAATACTTTGATATGAGATATTCCATACAAAGTAGTTGTCAAAAGCTTGGTTTAACAGTTAACATAATTGCCAACATGAATTTATAACAGGATCCACCATGAAGTTAATGTTGGTTCATATTTAATGTAAAACCATGCTTCTCAAAACTCTTTTGAGATAGGCCTATGTGCCAATTATAAAAAGCACTTGTTTTTCCTTCCTGAAATTAAATAGTAATGTTCCGAGAAACACGTAGGGCCGACTCATTTTCATTTCTTCCCCTCACAGTGAACAAACAGTGGATCACATGCCCTCATAGCCTTGAACCCCCCCCACCACTGGCGTAACTACGGGGGGCACGTGCCCCCCGTGCCGAATTTTGAAAAAAATAGGTCCCGATTTAAGGCTGCAGGATACAAAATGTTCAAGTATTGACCATGCCCCCTGAAAATTGGACCCTAGTTACGCCACTTCCGCCCACAATTATCATCCATAATTCAGGTAATATATTTATTATTTCAAAAACGTATAAGGTAAATTTACGTGTCGCCCGGATCATTGTATGTTCACAGGTAGTTTTTATTACACTGTTAAAACTTTGGGGTGTTAAAAAACACACAGCAATGGTGTTTATATTGGGCAACTTGCCCAGTGTGAACACCATGGAAGAATAAAGCTGACAATACTGGTGTTATTTTAACACCTCCATTTTGCCAGGATAGTAGATGATTTAATTACTTAATATTCGTCTTGCCCTTTGGGATGTTTTTAATCACTTTACACAAAATGGTCACAGAGCGTATAGACAACTGGACTTCTTATACAACGACTTGATAAAGACGCAGTGATTCGCTATGAAAATATATTCATCTCAGCAGAAATCAGACGAGAAGGTCAATCATATGGTGTTCTAAAAAGGACACATGCACATTGGAAGAAGAGTGTGTAAGCGTCGCATTAGGATTCACGCGTCGCATTAGAAGTGTTGTCGCGTCGCATTAGAAGCGTTGTCGCGTCGCACTAGTAGTGTACTCGCGTCGCACTAGAAGTGTGTCGCGTCGCACTAGAAGTGTTGTCGCGTCGCACTAGAAGTGTGTCGCGTCGCACTAGAAGTGTAGTCGCGTCGCACTAGAAGTGTAGTCGCGTCGCACTAGAAGTGTTGTCGCGTCGCACTAGAAGTGTTCACATTGCAGTTTTTTCTCGTATGAAGAGCCGTATGTGACTAAATTTCGACTAATAAAATGTAAAGCCATATATTTACTAGCAAAACCAATTATACAAAAGCGGCAACCAGACTGGTCGGCAGCTAGCATGCATACGGTACTAAAAATGAATTTTGGGATTTATATTCCTTTAAAAAAGTCCTCCACAGCCCATACATTATTATTAAACAGAAAGGTTTTGTTTTTGAATTAGTGTTGTAGTTAACAAAAAATGTTTACAACCTAAACCTAGTCTCGATCCAGATACTCCCTACATGGAAGGTGAGCTCGAATTTGTTGGTGAATTAATTACAAAGGGACCTTAATAAAATTGTATTTATAAAATAATATAAATTCTTTAATGCAGAAAAATATTGCACAGGCCTGTTGGGTTCACTCGTCCCCACCAACCAGGTCCTCAGCAAGCGGGGTGGGCGATTTCTTTCTGCCAACTAAAATTACCATCCCGCGATATTTCAGCCAGTGATAAGTTATGTTTTATACATATTCGTGGCTTATTCCATCAGTCCCAAAACACTTATCTGGCTAGCCCTAACATATTAATGAGCTACCATACCAAACCAAAGTCCCTAGGCAGACCAAAGGTCTCTGCCAGAATGTAAACAAACCAACCCAAGGCCATACCTTGGCTGATGATAAGAAGTGATACTGTACTATGGCATGAATAGACAATATACACACTGTTCGTTTGTATCGAAAAATTCGATAGTGAACACACAATTAATATGGAAACTAAGAAAATTGCAAAACTGGAGGCATAAGTCTAGATGGTCTTCATCTGGAATACCTGCAACCAGTAATACAGTGAATTTAGGGTTTCTAATTCTCACAGTGACTGAACAATGGTGGGCTATAAATTTACAAATAACTCGGAAACATTAATTTTTTACAAGGTTTACAACAAAATTATAAGTGGAAACGAGATGAATAATAAAACATTCAGTCATTCAGTAGATTACAATAAAAGTGTAAGCAACTTGATTTAACTGAGGAATCAGCAACAATAAAAAAAAGTGGAAAATGCAATTGAAAGTAAAATAATAGGAATTAAGTAATAATCAGATATTAAAATAATCCAGTCACTATTCTAGGTTCGTAACATCCACAAATCTGAGAAATAGAAGGAAAGTAACACTACTGATGAAATATTAATAAATGTCAAAACAATTGTTCATGATTGGCAATTCTTTAGGTACAATTGGTGACTCGCAGATAACCCCCTCATTACAAGCACGTAATTTGGGTGTTATGTTTGACTCGACAGTGACTTTAAAACCTCATATCTCCAACATTGTTCGCATATCATCATTTCATATCAGAAATATTAGCCGAATAAGGAAATACTTCAATAAAAGTGCTGCTGAACAAATTATATATGCGTTTGTCACATCACGGCTCGATAACGGGAATGCTCTCCTCTACGGTCTCCCGCAGAATCAAATATCACGTCTTCAGCACATACAAAACACAGCAGCTCGTGTTGTGACTTTGTCCAGAAAGTCATGCCATATCACGCCAATCTTGAAAGAACTGCACGGGCTTCCTGTTTCACAGAGAATTGTTTTTAAACTTATGCTAATTGTTCACAAATCTTTTAATAACATTGCTCCAATTTATATTTCTGAACTGCTTAAAGTCTACACTCCATCACGCAATTTGCGCTCCAGCAACATGTCACTCCTAAAGGAACCAACTTCAAAACGGAACTGGGGTGATGGGTCTTTTTCTGTCGCGGTTCCGAGATTCTGGAATCATCTTCCAACTAAACTCAAATCTTGTCATAGTATAACTAGATTTAAGTCGATGCTTAAAACTCATCTTATGTCACAATTCTTCAAAGATGATGTATATTTGTAATTGCATTGTAGGTACATGTATCTCAGTACATAATTTTTCCCTATGCTATCATTGTATATTGTTTGTATTCATAAGTAACACTAATTGCGGTGACACCATTCTGAAAAGAACTGGAGGTACAACTCGACGTTTCGATCAGTATGCTCTGATCGTCCTCAGGAGAATGCCGGACTCTGGAAAATGCTGCTGCTTAAGTAGACTGCTGGAGGATCATCACATGAATGGATGCTGGAGGATTAGTTCGTTGAGGCGCGCAGGCGGGAACTGTTGAGACTAGGATCCTAGTCATGCTTGTATTCATGTTTTATCTTTGTTTCCGCGCCTTGAGCGCCCAGCAGGGTGGATATGTGCGCGCTACAAATCTTTATTATTATTATTATTATTATTATTATTATTATTATTATTATTATTATTATTATTATTATTATTATTATTATTATTATTATTATTATTATTATTATTATTATTATTATTATTATTATTATTATTATTATTATTATTATTATTATTATTATTATTATTATTATTATTATTATTATTATTATTATTATTATTATTATTATTATTATTATTATTATTATTATTATTATTATTATTATTATTATTATTATTATTATTATTATTATTATTATTATTATTATTAACTGTTATAACTGGTCATCAACTTTGTATTAAGTATGTATTAAACTTTCATAGCAGGCACGTATTCCTCAAACCTTGAGTCTGTGTCATTTTATGGTGACACAAGTCAAAGTTACACTGAAAAATTGGAAAGTTTTTTTGTAGTAAAATATATTTCTTTTCTGTAAGGATAATGTATTATTTTTTGTTGATGCATAACTCCAGCCTATATGAAAGCTTCAGCAATAGTGAAAATACATTCAGGTTGTTTATTATGTCAAATGTTTGTATCTTGGAAAAATAGTTATACTGAAATTATAGACAAAAAGGCTTCAAAAGAAACATTTGATGAATGATGTATTCCATAACATATATAAATGTGTTCATGCCTATAGTTATTACAGTTAGGCCTAGTTGTGTAACAAATTTGATTATCTCAAAATGCAACTTGTGGGACATAATTATTTGGGACAGTGTTATACATGAACACAACATCCCTTTAAATTAACAGTAGGCCTAAAAAATCATCTGTTTGTGTCCTTTTTGCTTTTAATTATCTGTCATCTAGCACCCCCCCCCGCATATAATTACATTATTGTGTGACCATGAATTTAGGGTATGGTTCTGCTTTAAAATAGTTTGTTGTGAAAAGAGGCATCAGTATATAAAACATACAAATGTTGCTGACTGAATATTTATTTTGGACCAACTCTTGCTCTAGTACCTTTGATTTGCCGACTGAGAACAATTATTGGGGTGTCACACCCCATACCCCCTGCCCCCGCTCGCTACGGCCCTGGGCGGTGGGGGCGAGTGAACCCTGTAGGCCTGCGCAATATTTTTCTGAACAATTTATATTATTTTATAAATACAATTTTACAAAGGTTCTTCTGTACTTAATTCACCGCCAAATTCGAGTGGCATGGTAGTCTTGTGGTTTAGAATGCTCACCTTCCATGTAGGTAGTTGGGATCGAGACAAGGTTTAGGTTGTAAATATTTGTAACAGGATTAGCAACATATTTGTTAACTACAACACTAATTCAGAAACAAAACCTTTCTGTAAAACAATAATGTATGGGCTGTGGAGGACTTTTTTAAAGGAATATGTTATGTTTTGTATTATTTGGGTTTTTTCCCCCTCCCCACCCCCTCCCCCACCCCTGGATCCGCGTCGGAATTCCCATAATATATTTCCACCCTTTTCAGGGGAGGATTCATGATTTTTTGCAGGGGGGCGGTAGGTTTTTCTTTTTCTTTATGTCCGAAAATAACCCCCTGTTATGTTTGTTATTATTTTTGGTTACATGAGCTACAGGGTACCAGATTCCTCTTCAGTGTCCCTTGTCTCACTGTACGACTGTTGTAATAAACCATAGAGCTGAATAAATCATGTCTGTCCACCATGTCCCCTGGCATTTTCAAGGTCCACTCATTTGTTTACACCATCTTTTTTTATAGCTCCATGTTTACACTTTGAAAACCCACCTCCCACCATGGAAAACAAGGGGGGATGGGGGGGGTGGCTAAATGGGCAGTCAAAACCTACTCTTCCTCCGTTTATAGCTAGATACGCTATGCTTGACTGCAAAGAGCGTGCCAAACAATTATTACTTCCAGACATAGCTCCCTTCACGCCACGTGAGTCAAACAGTCGTTTACAGCCAAGTCAAACAGCTGTTTTCAGTCAGCTTGCTTCAAAGCACCGCCCCCCCCCCCCCCAACCCCCTCGCCCCCACAGACCTAGTAGTAAACAACTCATTCATAAAAACGTATAATGTATCAAACGCTCGTTGACAGTAGCCTGTCTGGCAGCTGGGTCAAAGATTATGTTGCTTTGTGTACAATTTCAATGGGGAAATCCCTTGGGAGAGCTGACCTCGCCTGACCCTACTTGTAAACAATGCCACTCCTAAACGACTGCATGGTGGCCACTCAAATTCTGCAATATGTTTCTCAAGCGTATAATGTACAAAGTCAAGGAAAATGGGGTTTCAACTAATTTCATACGCAGAATAATTAACAAAAACGCTTAATTGACCAGTAGGCTGCTGGAAGTTTACGCACTTGAGGGTTTTAATAAGCTTAAGCATTTTTTCCCAAGGGAGGTTCTGGTTACACTCTACAATGCACTTATTTTGCCCTATATTAATTATGGCATTCTAGCATGGGGAAATTCAGGAATAGTTCAAATCAACAGGCTATTGATCCTTCAAAAAAAAGCTTTTAGAATTATTAATCATACTGATTACTTGGCTCACTGTGACCCTCTATTTTACAAACATAATAGTCTTAAGATCAGTGACATTTATCTTCTACAGCTTGGGATTTTCATGTATAAACTTAATTCTAATAATCTTCCTCATTCAATTTGTTCCTTATTTACAAAAAATCAAAATGTTCACGATCATTTTACAAGGCAATGTAATGAATTTCATCAATCATTTGCCCATACGACACTTTCTTATAGAACAATTAAGCATGAAGGTCCCAGGCTGTGGTATTCACTAGATAGTAACTTAAAAAGTACTCCTACATTAATATTCTTCAAACGTAAATTTAAGGACTTTTTGTTGAGTAAATACCTGTAAGTGGTTAACTGACTCTAGGGTTTGGCTTGGGTTTTAATAACGACATGCATGGGATTGTCTTTGTTTTGTTTTGTATGTTTATATTTAACTACACATAAAATTGTTCACTCGTCTTGTTTATTATACTTATCTGGGGGGTCCTTACTAGACAAGCATTGCTTCTTAAGGGCCTCCTTCCACTTGCATTTAATTTCTCTATATCTTATTACTATTTATTATTATTATCCATCTATTATTATTGCTACAACCCTTATAAGATTATTGTATGTTTACTTATATCCATAATGTATATTTTGATAAGTGTGGAAAATATTAAAGAACTGAACTGAACTGAACTGAAATGTCAGAAGTCTAAGATTCACAGACATGTAAAAGCTCAACTTGACACCTTCAGTACCCCAGATGCGCGCTTTGAGCATGTACATCTCGACATGGTTGGACCTTTACCCACCTCTGAATAGCTGCACTTATCTTCTTACATGTGTGGACAGATTCACACGATGGCTATCCCTATTCCAGACATTACAGCGGAAACAGTCGCGAAAGCATTTGTAGAGCGATGGATTTCCGTTTTTGGTACTCCTGCCACCGTCACTACCGATCGAGGTCGACAATTCGAGTCTCACCTTTTTGCAGAGCTCACAAAGTTGCTAGGTACCTTTAGACTTCGCACTACAGCTTACCATCCAGCTTCTAATGGGCTCGTGGAGCGTTTCCACCGGACTCTCAAAGCTGCCTTAAAGGCACACGAAGATCCTCAGAGATGGACCGAGTATCTCCCTGTAACCCTTCTTGGTATCAGATCTACAGTCAAATCTGATTTTAACTGTTCGCCGGCAGAACAAGTTTTTGGGACAACTCTCAGGCTACCGGGATCAACCTTCCACAACTCTGGACCCTGGCAGATACGTTGATAGGTTACGCCAACACATGCGTAATGTCTCTCCATCTCATACCCGAGCTCAGCTGGTCAGGGCCCAGATGCCGAAAGGTCTCACTCAAGCCTCGTTTGTCTTTGTGAGAGTTGACTCGGTTAGGAAGCCCCTACAAATTACAATGGTCCTTTCCAAGTTTTGAAGAAGACGGATAAATTCTTCACCCTTTCCATTGGAGGGAGGAAGGAGAACATTAGTGTGGACTAACTCAAGGTGGCGTACGTCGAGCCACCTTCCTCACCCTTAGGACCGGTAGTGGATGAAAGCCTTTCACCACCTACCTTTCACCCACCTGATGCAGTTCCAATGCCACCCTCTTCGTCCACTCTTCCCGTCAACTCACCAACTGCGAGCTTTCCTCCTGAGCAACCCCGAGTCACTTGTTCAGGAAGACATGTGCATTGGCCCAAACGCTATGTACAAGTCATGCGAATTTGACTTTTTCATTTTTATTCATATTCAATGCATTTGCCATTACCCATTTCTTCATGCATAATCACAAATGCATGTTTTCAGGTACAACAGGTTGATTTTGCCAAATTTTCTCTTTTTACTTATCCAGTACTTTATTATTGTTATAATTCAAGTACGTGAAGAGATTTAGTTGTGGTTATTAATAAATGCATGTTTTTAATATAGATTGGTTTTGTTTCACTGACCCATTGCAGTACATCATTGTATATTGTTTATGATACAAATAGAGTCATTGCCAAAATGACAGATCTGATGTTCATGGTTAGATTCTTTACCATTCTTTGCGGAAAGGTTCTCCGCCAGACATTTTGAGAGTATATTTCTTACTGTTTCAATTATCTACAATATGTCTTGTTAATTTTGAGGGTAGGGTACCTACTGATATTTTTGTTGAATAATTGGAATTGATTTTTGAAGTTTGTTGCAGAAATCCTAAATTATATTCATATCCTTAACAAAAACCCCTACAGACTTATAAAATAATTTCAAAATGAAACACTCTCGTAGGGGGTCGATGGAACAGAGCAACAACTGATGCAGACCGCCTCACATCGGCAAGAACAGCAACTGCAGCAAGTCTAGACGTGGATTATTTCGGTGACAGATATCACGTTCGAAAGAAATGTAAAAAGAGATTGAGTATTTTTTGTTCATCAAGAGAAATTACTTCTCCATGCCGATCAACTCAAACAACATCGCCCTGTTAACACCAGGAAGAGACAAATATTCGGGTGCATTGATAACAAGAAGAGCAAGGATGATTTCTGGTTTTCTGCCGATAAAATGGATGTTGTTGACTACTTTATTTCTGAACATCTTTGGTCCGGACGCGTTTGTGACTTCATCACTTACGAAACCAGACAGAGTAAAACTTGAAACAAACGGCTACACTGGAGTTGTGGTTTCCATACATGAAGATGTACCAGAGAATGAGGAATTAGTGTCGAAAATCAAGGTATGTATTATATCCCCTTTTGGAAACCTAGAGTGATTGTATACTGAGCCGTGGACGTCCTTATGTCACCTCTAACCATCACTCTAATAGCACGTACGTCACGTGTACCATAAGTGTTGATTTTTATTAGGTGTTCGAGCGACAGCGCGAATACCTCTTGATATTGTTCTGGGTTTTTTAGGTGTTCGAGCGAAAGCGTGAACACTTCTTCTCCTCCTGCTCCTCCTCCTCCTCCTCCTCCTGGCCTCTGGCTTCTGGCCTAAAATGCGTCTGTGTGTGCATGACAGCACTAAGCGTGCATTGTACCGTGACGGGGACAACTCGACCCTCTATAATTATTAGACTGTTATCCGATCAAAGTCTGGCACCAAAACCATACCGCCTAGCTCTGCGAGTATAACATTCTCTGCCTTTGTGTACGTACACGAACGTTTCGTTAAAAATTCGGGGAGTAAATTTTTGATTATTAGATAAACAATTAATAATCCACTCAACACAAAACAAACATTTAAATTTGTTTTTAATTCATACCAATCAATAAAACAGCACCAAAAATAAAGTAAATACACTCTTCAGAGGACCTTTAACACATAGTTATGGTGAGGTCATCATATATCGAATTACACTAAATCAAAGTTTAATATTTCAAAAAATCATATTTCATGAACCACAAAAGATATCTTTACTATCTTTGCATTATCTGAAAGATCTTGAATTATGTGATTTTTGTACATAGACGTGACCCCATTGCGACCTCTCCTTCCGGTTAAAACCTGAAGTTTAATATTTCAAATCTCATCCATATCTCATGAACCACAGAAAATATTTTCACAATCTTTGCATTTTCTTAAAGACCTTAAACTATGCCACATTTCGTACACAGACACGATCCTAATCTAACCTCTCCTTCCAGTCAAAACCGGAAGTTTAAGTGAACAACTATTCAGAATCACTATTCTGTAAATGTATTTGTACAGCCAAAACATAGTTGCGGAGTTCAAAGAACCTTAAAACTTAACACATTATTAGACCGAGCTGTGAGACCGAGTGGTGCTGATGATGGCTGTGTGGGCAATGTGCCCAGCAAGTGTTTGAGGATCACGTGCCTCTTTTTTATTGTTCTTATTGGCTATTCGATTGCTCATAATATATGTTCACCATGTTACATTTCATTGTTATACCTTGTCTGTACGAACGTAGGCGCTCTGTAAACTACGAAAATGGACTGTATATCTGTGAATGTATTTGTACAGCCAAAACATAGTTGCGGAGTTCAAAGAACCTTACAGCTTAACAAATAGTTAGACCTTAACATATAGTTCCAGGTACCGTCGTGACGTCATGGTGAGGTCATCTAATGAATTATTACGTAATTAATTATAATTAAAACAACATATTTTATATCTCGTGAACCACAACAGATAATTTCTGATTCCTTTGTAATCATACAGAACATGGAGGACTCGACATTTGATACACAGACATGACCCTATTGAACCATACTTCCGGTGCAAACTGGAAGTTCAAGTTTAAAAAGCTATTTATAAATTGACACAAATGTAAAAGTGTATTCGAAAAAAGCATTATGGGGTTTATATGTTAAGTGGGATCTGCTCTTTCCAAAAATATATTTGGTGACGTCATCGCTCTTAACAGCGCCCTCTAGCGGCAGGTTTAAAAGAGTCGCGCTCGTCGACGGTTATTTGGTTCCAAACAAAGAAAATGAATGAAGTAGGCTGTCTTATGTGGGCTCAAGATGAGTAATAATTGGTGGGTGCAATGTGGATGTAAAGTGGGTTGTTTATATGGGTCAGTGGCGCAGTCACGGGGGGCGAAAAAATCCCATTAGTGCCCCAAAAAGAACTTAAAAGAAAAGGAAAAAACCCATACCCCTGGGCCCCACTAAAAAGCAATGCCCTCTGTCCCCCCCCCGCCTCCCCCCACACTGCCAAAGTAATTGTTTGATACACAGCTAGTAATAAATGACACAAGGAGACATGAACATGTGTATTCCAAGATGGCGGTCATTGTTGGATCTTCGTCAATAGAGGGCCGCATACAATATTTGTGTTGTTACATCAATGCATCAATGCATCAATGCATGCATTTTTACATATCATTACATCTCCCTTTTTTAGAAGCAAAAATAAACTTTCTGATAGCAACTTTAATATGCTGTGACATGAGCATATAACCTTATTCAGTCTGAGTTCTTAATCGAGTTCATTGTTTTGTTGTCTTCTGATGTGTCCATGTAGTTTCACTTTTTTAAAGAAAAGTTCAGTTCAGTTTGGTGATAAATCTAAATGGTAAATTGGAAATACATTTTTTATATTTTTTTAAACATTTAAACAACTGTTTAAACAACAACATAATCATGTGAACAGAGGTAGACTACTCTGTCACTAAGTGATTATACAGGGATTATTCTGCCCTTATGTGTAATAATCACTGTTCAAATTTAATGAGTTTAAACATTAGAGCAACTGTTTCAACAAATAACACTAATAATGTGAACAGAGGTAGACTACTCTGTCACAAAGTGATTATACAGGGATTATTCTGCCCTTATGTGTAATAATCACAAGTCAAGTTTGATGAGTGGTTTACGAGATCGTTTAGGATAACGATCTGGGTTTATCGGTGTGTCTGACACTCACGGCACATGAGTGTTTAGAGTTTCATGTGTTTTGGTCAAATCTCTGCGATTTCTTCGATAGTGATGACCATCGCTTTCCACTATTTATGATCGGTTGTCATGTTTCTTGATCACTGTAGCAGGTTTCCATGTTGACTCATTTCTCATGTGGATTTTGTCTCCGCATTTCAGAGGTTTGAGAGTTTTCGTTCCTTTGTCGTAGTATTTCTTCTGGGCACTTTGTTTGTGTTTCTATGTTTTGACGATTCCTCGGTTTGTTTTGGGTTTGAGGAGTTTCTCTGAAGTGGGTAGTTGCGTGCTTGTCCTACGGCCCATCAGCAGTTGTACCGGGGAGGGTAGGTTATCGCGTGGTGTATTGCGATAATCAAGCAGAGCAAGATGTGGATCCTGCCCATCCTTCTTGGATTTCTTCAGTAGGTTCTTCGCTATTTGGACTGCTTTCTCAGCTTTTCCATTTGATTGAGGGTATATGGGTGATACCAGCGTATGAGTGAACCCGTATGTCGTACTGAATGTTTTGAACTGCATACTGTGGTCCGTTGTCTGATACTACTTCGTTGGGGAATCCGTGTCTCGCAAATTGTTGCTTGCAATAGTTGATCACTGAAGTACTCTTTGTGCCGGTTGATTTCAAAATAACCTGAATAGTAATCTACTATTATCAGATATTGTGATGTGTCCAACTCGAATAAGTCTGTACCGACTTTCTGCCATGGTCGTGTAGGTGTGTCATGACCTTTTATTGACTCTTTCTGGTTCTGGTGTTGATAGGTTTGGCATACCGCACACCTGCTAACTGTCTCTGCAATTTGTGCTGACATTCCTGGCCAAAAAACGATGTCTCTCGCTAGTCGTTTTGTTTTCTCCACGCCTTGATGGCTTTGATGAAGTTTGGTTAACATTTGCTTTCGTAAGCTTGCTGGGATCACAACTCGATCATTCTTGAACACTAGCTCATCTTCAACTGACAGTTCGTCTCGATAATCCCAAAATGGCTTTACTTGGGGATCAAGCTTAGATTTTTCGCTTGGCCATCCATCAAGAATGACTTTCTTTAGCTTTGGTAGCGTTGTGTCATTGTTTCTTGCAGTAACTCCTCTAGTCTTTTTCTTGACATCGGTAGTCGTGAAACCATGTACACTGTTATATCATTATCATCTGCATCCATATCAGGCAGATGATTTCAGCTCAACGCATCTGCTACGTACAGCTCTTTTCCTGATTTGTATTTCAAAATGAAGCTGTATTTCTGTAGGTTGAGTAACATTCTCTGCAGTCGCGGTGGTGTTGAGTACAGTGGTTTCTTCATTATGGACTCGAGTGGTTTGTGATCACTTTCCACTTCAAATTCTCTTCCAAAGAGATACTGATGAAACCGCTCGCAACCAAAAACCACTGCTGCCAGTTTTTTCTATTTGCGCATATATTGTTCGCGTTTCTGTGAATGCTTTGGATGCAAATGCTACAGGATGTCCTTCCTGTAACAACACAGCTCCTACACCTGTACTTGATGCATCAACACTCACTGTCACTGTTTTTTTTACATCATAGTATTGTAACACTGGTGCGTATGTCACTAGGCTCTGTAATTTCTCAAAACTGTTGTCATGCTCTGAGTGCCACTGCCAATCTGCGTCTTTCTCTAGCAGCTGTCTGAGTGGTTGAGTGACATTGCTCAGCCCTGGTAAAAATTATCTTTCTGGTCAGTTGGCTTGTGCATTCCTTTTATTGCTTCGACTTTTCGTTCATCCGGTTTCAGTCCCGATGCTGTGAGTGTGTGTCCTATGTACTTCACCTCACTCACTCCGAACTTGCATTTTTTTTGCATTTAGCTTCAAGTTCCGTTCTTGAGCTCGCTTGAGTACTCTCTCTAGCCGTTCAGTATGTTGTTTCTGGTCAACACCCCATACTAATATGTCATCCATGATGACTTCCGTACCATCTATGTCATCGAACATCTGTGTCATGACTCTTTGGAAGATTTCTGGCGCTGATTTTATACCGAATGGTAATCTAGTGTATCTGTACCTTCCAAACGGACTGTTAAATGTACACAGCTTTGAGCTTCCCATATCTAGCTGTAGCTGCCAATACCCACTGCTGGCATCTAGCATGCTGAAAACTTTTGCTTGAGGCAGACTTGTCACCACTTCTTCTATTGTTTTCATCGGGTATTGTTCTCTTTCAATAGCATCATTGAGGTGATTTGGGTCTAAGCAGATTCTCACTTTATCTTTTTCTGGTTTGATTACTGTAACCATACTGCTTACCCATGGGCTCGGTTCTTGTACTTTTACAATTACTCCGAGACGTTCCATTCTATCTAGCTCTTGACGTACTTTGGGTCTTATTGCTATTGGCACCTTTCTTTGCGGATGCACAACTGGAACAGCATCTTGTTTCAGCTTTATGCAGTGCTCACCTGGAAGTTTTCCAAGGCCTTCAAACACATCTGTGAACTCATTCACTATTTCTGGACAATTGTTTTCCACTGTCTCAATCTTTCTTATTAGACCCAACTGTTCGCAGGCATGAAGTCCCAACACTGGTGTTACGCTGTTCTGAATTACTTGGAACTCCATTTCATGGTATTTGTGTTTGTGCTCACATACCATAGTACATTTTCCTGTCGTTTTTGTTTCATGTCCGGAGTACGACACAAGCTTTGCTTTCGATTTTCTGACTCTGTTGCACATCTGCTGGTGTATTTCTGCAGGCATGGTATTGCACTGTGCTCCAGTATCCAGCTTAAATTTCACAGTTTTCTCTGTGATGTTGCCTTGTATGTTCAGATTAACAGTCCAATCTTTCTTATTGGTTTGAACTGCATCCATGTAGAAGTCACTTTCTGATGATTCACTGTCAGACTGCTCATTAACTTCATGTAGTCTTCTCTGTTTCTCATGATTACTGTTTTCTCTTTTTGGGTATGCACCAGTAGGCCTATCACTGAAGCATTTGTTGGCATAGTGATTCATTTTTCCACACTTTTTACACGTCATTCCATATGCAGGACACTGTCTGACTTCATGAGTTTTTCCGCATCTTTAACAATCTCTTGTCTGTTTTGTTTTGTTTTGCGGATGACGCTTTTTTGTTTTCATAGCGTGAATGTCTGTCCCTTCACTATGTGGCTTTATGCTCTCCAGTTGCTTTCCAACAGCTTCTGCTGCATGACAAATGTCTATGTAATAATTGTTTGTTACACAGCTAGTAATAAATGACACAAGGAGACATGAACGTGTGTATTCCAAGATGGCGGTCATTGTTGGATCTTCGTCAATAGAGGGCCGCATACAATATTTGTGTTGTTACATCAATGCATCAATGCATGCATTTTTACATATCATTACAATATGGGCCCAATGTGGGTTAGCGGGCAACATTTTTATTTTGAAAAAAATTTAAACCAAAAGAAAACCAAGAGAAAAACAATAAAACTAAAGTTAACTTTAATAAACAAATAATAATAAAAACTTAAGAAGTATCAAGGAGGGTTACACAACAACTTAATCAAGACCATACCAAACTTCTTAGGCAGAAATATCACAATGAAAGGGAGCTGAACTTAGTGGTGCGCAAACTTAATTGGGTCTTGCAAGGGACATGCCAAGCACATGGTCTCATATCAACGGGTTAATTATTCTTCGAGTTACTTGACCACGGGGATACACAACTTAGAAAATTACTGATTCACTGCGGGGAAACTCCTAAAAAATAACGAAAACAAAATAAAACATATTCTGAACATTATCCCTTCTACATATGCTTACTTTATTTGAATCAATAACATTAAACCAACATTTGAAAGTTTCAGCTTATAATATTGGTCAGGGGCGGATCCAGGCTGTCTAAGAGGGGGGTCACAAGGCAAAAAATAGCGCGCACACAAAAACTTATAGTAAATTTACATGCACGGCGATCAAAAGGGGAGTAGCAACATAACCCTGTTGCCTCCACACCCACTCACCAATGAAGCTGTATCGTTATTAACGAGAAAATGCATTCAGATTTCTTGTATCCATTCTAATGTGGAATTACAAACTGGACATTATTTCACTTTTCCTGAAAGTGACAACAACTCAAATAGATTTATTTCTAGGTAAAATGACCAAGTTTTTTTTACATGATTATTGATGGCACCTTACTGGCGCATACCCTTACATGGCACACTGCACATCTTCCCCCTTTATGTTTTGACACTAAATGGCCAATGAATCAATATTTGTTTTACTAATTTGGTCCATAATCCTCCTTACAAAACTGGACGTTTTATATTGTTATTTTCTGGAAAAAACACTAAATTAATTGTGACATGTCTTTTAGAACCTTTTCATTAAAACCGCCAGAAAAGACGTTTTAGATGTAAATCGTTGTTACACCGCGAGAAAAAACGTATTCCGAATCGTATTTTGGATTTGATTTAACATTTATATTCCGTTTGAAGTTTGAAGTGGTTTTTATGGTATAATTGAAATTGTGCAAAGTTAAAGGACACTGTATCCAATTATTTTTGGCTCAGAGTTTTTTCTATATCAAATCTACAATATCAACTTCTTAATATAATATCATCACGTATCTATTAAACCACAATATTCACTTAATAATTTATTATTTTTATATGTTCAGACAACGTTTACCGACGCTTCCAAATACATCTACCAGGCAACAAGACGTAGAGCTTTCTTTCGCAACGTAACGATCATCGTCCCCAGAGCTTGGAGGCCTCATCCCCAATACGGCCCCCTTGGTTACCATGACCATGACGTCATTATCACGCCGTCCAATCGACACTGGGCACCGGACCCTTACACCAATCAGTATCAAGGATGCGGGGAACGTGGTGTCAGCATCCGCATTGGGGCGGGCTTTATAACTGATCCTCTGGTTGAAGAATACTATGGGTCACTTGGTAAGAATGTGGACTTCTTTCTCAAATTCGCTCGTGTGATAAAAGTCAAACCCTCTGACACAAAAAATATTTATTCACTATAGGCAATTATCAGATATCCCATCTTGGATATATTTAGTGCAAAACCGTATTTTATGAATGTGTATGCAGCCTAATATGTTGTTTAAATTTCCAGACTTGAATTAATAGCTGTGGCCGTAATTTCATCCTCAAATTTGATTGTACTGTTTATTTTCTAGGGTTGAATTATTACTTTAAAATATGACATCAATCGAATTAATCCTCAAATTGCAACATATAAAACTACAGACGTTTATATACTAAAAAAACAACATTTATAAATTCCTGCAAAATGTTTATTTTATTTAACAACCCGTTTCATGCCCTTCATTGATTCCCATCTTATAGGACGAGTACTGGTGCACGAGTGGGGCCACTATCGCTGGGGACTCTTCGAGGAGTACCCGGGCGCGATCACTGAACCTGATATCTATGAGACGTTCTTCTTTTCAAGTATAACCAGCAAGTTTCAAGGCATCAGGTAGGTCTTTACTTTGAAATGGATACATTTTATTTAAAGAGAAGTTTACAGTTGTTTAGATAGGGGCTATTTTTTTTTCTGATGACAAGGCAGAAACTTTGAAAACGCGAATAATAATAATAATAATAAGACGATTCTTATATAGCGCAGATCACCGTGAGGTCCCTATGCGCTTGAGAAAAAGAGAAAGAAAGACAAGAAAGGAGAAAACTAGTTTGCAATTCAAGTCTTCTCCACACAGTCAACAGTTCACAAAGGACACTGAAAAAATTAGAAAATGAAAGAAGCTGAGAAGGCAGAAAATTAAATTAAATTAATTTAACTGTGATAACATTGATTGAACAGATGTGTTTTAACCCGGGTTTTAAATTGATCAGTAGTTTCAGCCAGTTTAACATTTAGTGGTAAACTGTTCCAAAGTTGCACAGCAGCACTTTGAAATGAGCGAGAACCATAAGATGTAGTTGTAATTGCTGGGGCTGACAGAAGATATTTGTTTTTAGAGCGTAGGTTTCTAGCTGGTTGATACTGTTGAACTAAATCCTGGAGATAAGCAGGGGCTGTACCATGAAGACACTGATAAGTTAACAATAAAATCTTAAAATCAATACGAGACCTAATTGGAAGCCAGTGTAAATTCTGCAGTATAGGGGTGATGTGATCATGAGTGCGAGAACGAGTGACGAGCCTAGCTGCAGTGTTTTGAATCCGTTGTAATTTACTAATTTGAAGGTCAGGTAAACCGTACAATAAACTGTTACAAGAATCAATACGGCACATAACTAAAGAATGGATCAGTTTTTCAGCAGATTTCTGATCTAAATAGTGTCTTATGTTACCAATTTTATGAAGGGCAAATGAAGCAGCACGACAAACATTATTAATATGATCATTCATGGAAAGGTGAGCATCAAAGGTCACTCCAAGGTTGTGAGCTCTAGGAACTGAACAAATGGAGATATTATCCAAGGCAATATTTCTAATTGGAGAGCAAGATCTATGGCGACTGGTGACATGAATAATCTCAGTTTTACTATCATTGAGTTTCAGACCATTTTTGGTTGACCAAACTTTGATGTCTTTCAAGCAATTTTGTACATTTAGAATGCTGGAAGATTTTTCATTTTGCTTGAAGGTGATGTATATTTGAGTGTCATCAGCATACATCATGCAGCCGATTCCATGATGGTTAATGACATCTTCCAATGGAGAAGAATATAAGGTGAATATGAGGGGTCCGACAACTGACCCTTGTGGAACACCTTGACCTGGAAAATGCAATGAAGATTCATTTTTGCCGATCACCACAGATTGAGATCTGTTTATGAGGTAGGACTTGACCAAGTTCAACACACTGCCACAAATGCCGAATCTCTCCTGAAGGCGGTGAATGAGGGTATTATGACTGATGGTGTCGAAAGCAGCTGAATAGTCCAAGAGTACCAAGATGGCCTCCTGTCCTTTGTCGAGGGCCAGAAGTAGATCATTATAAACCCGCAGCAAGGCTGTCTCGCAACTATGATTTTTCCTGTAAGCTGATTGAGTAGCCGTATGTAGATGATTATTGGACAAATGATCCTGAATTTGTAGAACAGCCAGTCGTTCTATTGTCTTTCCTAACAACTTTATATAAGCAATTGGTCGATAGTTTTTAAGCTCCTCAGGGTCAAGTTTGGGGTTTTTCAAGAGCGGAGAAATGTGAGCATGTTTGAGCGGGTCTTGGAAGTAACCTGTCTCCAATGACATGTTAACGATGCGGGTCAGTATTGGAGCCAGTTCATTGATGCACAGCATTATCAAGGAGGTAGGAACAGGATCGAGACTGCACGTTGTTGACTTCGATTTCGCAATAAGTGTCATCAGCTGCTCTTCTCGAACTGGTAAGAAACAGTCGAATATTTCCGCTGTAGTATGTATAGCTATTCTAGGAATGTCGCGATGGGGGATTTCTTTCAGATCTCTGACTATGCTTTCAATTTTGTCAGAGAAATATTTTAGAAAGCGTTCGGTGAGCGGCATGATGTTGTCTTTATCTGAAGGAAGAGCCTTAGTTGTTGTTGGAGTGCAGAGCCGATCAATTCTCTGGAAAAACTGCCGTGAGTCGCAGTTTTGCAGATGACCTGAATGGTAGTTCGTTTTGTTCTCGGAAAGTAAGCGACTGTATTTTCGACACTCAGCTCTGAAGATTTGGCGATCAATTACCAAATTAGAAGATCGCCACCGACGTTCTAGTCGCCTAAGATTTTGTTTGACAATACGCAAGTCCCTGCAGTACCAAGGTGCGTGTGGTCGACAAGTTATCGATCTCTTTATAACTGGGGAGTGTTTGTCCAATAGACCAGTAAGGACAGATTCATAATGAGTGACAAGTTGATTTAGATCAGAACAAGCTAGGGAATTGAGATCAGACTGCATAATGTCATTGCGAAAGACTTCAATGTCTATATCATGAAGTTTGCGAAATTGGATTTCCATTTTGACAGCATCTGGTTTGCCTATAGCAAGGGAGCATTTCAATGCAGCGTGATCTGATGACAGGTAGTGCGTTGCAGAAACATCAAAAACAAATTCATCTGGTACACGCGTAAAAATAAGATCCAGCGTGTGACCTCATTTTTACATCTATGTTCCACCGTGCTTAACGGGGGTATCCCCTTCAAAGCCTATAAACATAAGCCCTTATATGGTTGAATATGATTAGAGCATACCAATCGAAACGTAAAGAAGACCCCAAGCAGTCCCCATGGTTCTCTCCCTGAACCATAATCTCACTTAGCGATAGTTGAGAAATAAGTTGCCTGATATTGGTTCTCCCTGAACCATAATTTCACTTTATAGCAACAATTAAGATACAAGTAAGACTAATTGCGGTGACACCATGTGGAATCTCAATTGAGTAGTAATTAGTTCTGAAAAGAACTGGGGGTACAACTCGACGTTTCGATCAGTATGCTCTGATCGTCCTCAGGAGAATCATCCAAAGTCCACAACCAACCCCAGACTGAGGGATCCCCTATATCCTAAGTCAACCACCCTCCTTCCCCTGTGCTTGTTAACAACTGATTCAGTTCAGTGAGCACACACTCCTCTCCCCCAATCCCTAGGATCCTAGTCTCATAGTCTCACAGTTTCCCGCCTGCGCGCCCCAACGAACTAATCCTCCAGCAGGGGATGATCCTCCAGCAGCCTACTTAAGCAGCAGCATTTTCCAGAGTCCGGCATTCTCCTGAGGACGATCAGAGCATACTGATCGAAACGTCGAGTTGTACCCCCAGTTCTTTTCAGAACTAATTACTACTCAATTGAGATTCCACATGGTGTCACCGCAATTAGTCTTACTTATCATCCTCACCATGCAAAGCTACAAGTTTTACCAATTAAGATACAAGTTGCCCGAAAAAGGTTCTTTTCAGATCCCTGTGCCTCACTTAAAGATAGTTTAGATAAACCATTGGTCATGTTTGCAAATGTTATGGAAATGATGAGAAAACATCAATACACCTTGAATCATCAGAGATTGACCTGTGCATTAATATATTCAAATTTATTCAATTATTCAGTTGCTCATCTAGTTTCTCATCACAAGCTCTGAAGTTTGAGGCTGAGACAAATCGTTACTGGGCATGCGCAGGAAATTACTCCGCTGGATACCAGGAAGGTTGTGCGCACGTCACAACAGATGACGACAGAACAATGAATTCAACAGGGTCAATTATGTATGCAAGACAGTTTTATGATAAGGTCAGATATGTTGCCAGTTGAAAGACACTCACGTTGCTCGTAATAGAGATGAAACTTAAAGCAGAAAATTCAAAACAGCTGCAAAAATGTTTCATAAAGTGACATCTTTGATAATGAATTATCAATAATTATAGGACAAGTTAGTATGTCCCCAACTCTGGACAGACTATGGGGACAGACAAAAAATGTGAACAATGACAGTTTAAATGGTTTAATTATAAAACTCAATTGATTAACCTCAGGGTTATTCGATAACTTTAAAATGAAAGTAAATGAAAGTAGTTCACTTTAACTTTCATTTGTTTTTTTTGGGCATAATCATAAACTTTGACAAAAGAAACACAGAGACATATTTTGTTATTTTTTTTGTTTTTTTGTTTTGTTTTGTTTTGTTTTGGAAGTAATGATAAGGACACAACGATGTGTCGCCATTATGTACATGTACATATGTATGATGTAGGCCTAACACAAATACACAGGATAACTGCTGGCTTAACAGCACATTGGATGGATTTGTCTTTGGCTCTCCATGAAGTGATGATGGATGATCGGCAAAAGATCGATAATCACATTCAAAACATACATGCTGCACCTCTGTTGATCGGAGCAAGTTTTTATGATTTTTTTGTTTTTGCAATTATGAGTCAAATACCTTCAAAAAAGCATTAATAACTTACCACAAGTATACCTATATTATCATGTAATTCTGGCAGTATATGCTCATCTTCGTCTACGGCTCTACTGACAATCCAAAATCATGCAAAATCAGAGAGTGATGCCATACGACAGCCGACTCAGGATAGAAATCTTAACAAAACGTACAGGTATGTACGCACGCGCGTACGCAAGTTTTGAACGCTTGAATGTCACGCACACACAAATACCCATAGTGCTTTGCACAGAGTCTGTTTTGGGCTATAGCACTGCTTACCATGGTATGCGCGCACTGATCAGCAGTGTGCCTGCATCCAATATGCGTATATAATATCGTACGTCATCTTAAAATATGTCATGTGATTGACTGAAATATTATGGGATGGCAATTATCGTTTGCAAATGATAGTGCTAGAGCAGACAAAATATTTTGCGCTCACCATGAATTTAGTCATTTGCGAGCAATAACGCACATTAAGGGGAAAAGTGGCTCGACGTAAACAGGAATATTCCCGCTTCATTGTTTCCCTACACCGAGCCATCCAATCTGTATTACAATATTTTTGAAAGAGTCCACTATTGTTAAAATGTAAAGCACTCTACTCTTTGTGCAAAAGTAATAATGTAGTACTAGTAGGCTTAAAAAACAAAATGGCGATGGCCATGGTCGTTTTCTCATCAAAGGAATGGCCATGAAAGCCTTTGTTAGTTTTGTGCATAAGTCGATTAGACTGAACTTAAATGTTTTCCTGCATTTTATTGGATTGTACTTTCAGATTGTCAACTTTTGTGACGAAGACGACAGCCATCCAGACAAGCTACACGACCCAGAATCCCCGTCGAGGCATAACCGGCTGTGTGGGGCTCGAAGTTGCTGGCAGGTCATGCGACAGCATGAAGATTTCAAAGGTAACACACATTGCCGAAGCGAAAGAAGGGGTGTGGGGGTGCGACAACAAAGTAGTTTCCACTTCACCCACCAAAGATAATGACTTCGCTGTGGCTCTGGTAACACTAGTGTTCAATCAATAATTTTGAATATTAAATATCACTATGTAATGTATTGTCTGTATTCGCCGCTGAAGTCGGTCGCCAAAGTGGCTTCACACACACACACCAACAAAAATGTCTTCGCTGTACGGCCCTGATGTAACCGGTGCTCAAACATGACTTTTAAACATTACATATCACTATTAATTTGAAAGAGAATGTAATCACTTCTAATGCATTCAAACACGCTCAATATTGTGTTTGTCATCGTCTCCGTGGTTGTTGATTTGGTTTATTTATGTTTTTTAAAGAAGGAATTAATCCACCTCGCGATGTAGATGAAGCTGAATTGGTGCCCGTTTTCAATGTTGTACAAGCCCGGGCCAAACGGGTGGTACTCCTCATTGACACATCACGAAGTATGAGGGTAAGTATAACATCAATGACTCAATTAACAAACCGAAACTGCACAAAACCAATAGCTATTATTCTATCAAACCAACTATTAACTTTCGTACACTATGGTACACTATCGTACACATGACGTAATATACTATCCTTTAAGTTTAATGTTTGACATTTTAACCATCTTTTTATCCATCATATTACAGCATAACTTCCGTATTAGTAGACTGCGAACCGCAGCCGCCCATTTCATCCAATCCGTGGTCGAGATTGGCAGTCACGTGGGGATCGTCCAGTTCAACAATGTTGCGCATGTCTGCAGCTGGCTCGTTCAAATTATTTCAGATATCGACAGGCAAAATCTGCTAGCGTCCTTACCGGTCGTTTCCGACAACACTGGCTCTAACTTCGGAAAAGGACTTCTGTTGGCACTACAGGCAAGATTATCTTTTTGTTACATTAAAATAAACAACAGACATTAAAATGGCTACACTTTACTGAAAAACCTCCCTTGTGGTATCACGTAGGCCTCTTTTACGGCCCGAATGAATGTTTGTAGACAATTTCATTATTCTAGTGTGGTACACACATTGGCATCATTCGATTATGTTTTACCTCAAGTGGCTCGGTCTAATGATGAATTAAAGCTATCCTTCTCCACTATGTAAAATGTGTTTTAACCGGGAAAAGGTCGTGAGCTGTGACTTTTTAAACGGCTTAATCATAAACTTTATAACTCGTGATTCCCATCTCAAGGAAATTGCTTTCTTTGTTAAAGGATTTGTCGTCAAATGACACGGATTCACCAGCCGGTGGGGTGATTTTGATGTTTGCATATGGTTCTGATTTGGACCATGTCACGACAGAGCAAGCTATCTTAATGCTTGTGGCCAACAGCGTCACTGTCGACACGGTGGCGTGTGCTCAAAATCTCAAAACACTTCCTAGGATCTCAGCGAAAACGGGTAAAAGCATAAAGTATCATAGGTTTTATGTTTGCTTAAAAGTACAATCCATTCAATCAAACTTTTACTGGCTTTTATCCCTTTATCCCTTTATCACTTTACCATAATTGCTTCTCTCCACCCAGGAGTAAATGGGTACCTGTGAGGGCAGAGTTGGTCGTTGTGTTTGATTAGCCCATATCCGCTGAAATGGCAGCAATTGAGCTGTATACTCCCCAGGGACCTGTGACCATTAAATGAAGGAGTTATTAACCAAACTAATTCAAAGAAATACTGATTTGAAAACATTATTTCTGAGTAATTTCAGGTGGCCGATCCTTCCACTTTCAGGCCAATATATTTGGTCTTAACACGGTCTTGTACCACGCCTTCGCAGGCGTGATGGTCAGGAGTGATGCAGAAAGTGACAGAAACAGACGGATCATGGTAAGTTATTTGCGGTAGTTTAATTCAGCTACAAAGACGGGACTCAGAATATTGTATTTAGACAATCCTAATCATTAGGCAAACGGTATGACGGATTAATTGTACAAAACAAAATCATATAAAATATTGTATTAACATAATTGTATTCGATGTATTGAGTGGCACTGTAGGCATACGTCCATTGAAATATATCTGTATTTCGTGCTATTGTATTAGTAAAATGCGTGAAATAATTTCCATCATTAGTTTCTGTATTTTAACTTTTTTCTCGATTAACAAAACACTGAAATAAGGTAAACCTTTCACAGGTTGGCTATTGTACATATATTTTGATTAAAATTTGAAGTATGAATGTATTTATAGACATTGTATGGTGTTGTGTTGTGAATGTGGGCCCCGGCATACAAGATCTAAGTTCTTGCATGCCAAAATCCACCTTAAGATCTTAAATCTTATTAACTACCCTATGTATCTGCAACAAAGTCAACACAATCAGTCGACTGTAACGAGCAGGTTATAAAAACGCTAATTCTGCTTAATACCGTTTTGCCGCCCCCCCCCCCCCCCGCAGATTTCAAGTTATTATACGGAGGACTTTGGGGATAGCAGAGAAGCGAACTTCAGCTTCATCCTAGACGATTCCGTGGGCCGTAAAACAGAAATTATGTTTACATGGACCGACAGTGATTCTTTCGGTGGGAAGAAATGTAGGTTCTATGCCTCATGCAATTAACAAATGGTGGATCAGGAACCGAGAGCAGAAGTAATGATGTCATGTTTACAAAATCACAAATGTTGCGTCATAGAACAATACCAAAACAAAGAATGTGTAGAACCAGCCGCCATGCATGCTGTGATGGGAATGTGATGTCACATATGTAATATAAACTATATGTCTCTGTTGTACTTTTTTGACGCTCACTTTTAAAAGTATTTAATTGAGTATCAATATTTCGTTTCATATTATTTTTTAATCTGAATAAATCCATCATCAATCACATACATCCCGGTTCTCAAATAGCCCTACCTGGTTCCACTAGTATCACTGATGGAGTATGCAATGGTTAGTTCAGGCGAAGCACAGGAATGGCACCAGGTTACCCCCAACCCTCAGCACAAATGACCTTAAATTGTATGGTATGTTCGCAATTAAGTTAGCTTGACGATAAACAATAAATATAATATTATGATCATGGGAAGCATTATTTTGTAAATAATCATCCAAAAATAGTTAATTATTTACTTCAACAGATATTGGAGTCAATCTAACATCTCCAAGTGGAGTGATCTTCGATAGCACATACCCTGGATACCAACTCATGACTGAGTTTAAGTTATTGATCATTACCATCCAAAACGCGGCTGAGGTAAGCAAATACTCGAAGCTGGCGAGTAGGTTTGAAACGGTTGGGATTGCAACCATTTAAATCCCAATGCGTTTTTGTTTAAAATATAATGACATCATTATGGTAAGCGCTGACATACCGTAACGAGTAGAATTTTTTTCAATTTTCTCACGATACATTTTAAACAGGTTGGTCAATGGCAGGTACGTATGCGCAGCTTTCGATCTTCACATGTATTGGTCACCAGCATAGTGACGTCTTACGCAAGAAGTGATGACGTAGAACCCATCATTGTCGCGCCAATGCTCAGTAGCTATGAGATAAGTGTTCAGTCAGGTGAACAGCTCCGTATTTATGCTGAGATCCGACAGGGACTGCGTCCCGTCATAGGAGCCGAGGTGGTTGCTACCGTTTATCGTCCAGCAGGGTATCCGATGATGACACTTTCGTTATTGGATAACGGGCAGGTTAGTTAACTTTTCTTTTTCTTCTTTGGAAATATATTGACCTGTGGCGTTTGAAGCCCACTTATAAACTACGGGATGTCTAAATGCCAGGTCATACTTCACGCGAAAGCGAAGCGAAGAACTATGATGTTGACAAATAACTCGACGTCATGAACTGGCCTTCTGGCGTGACACGCTACCTAGTTAATCGGTTCACATTGTATCCACAATTCCTGAAAAAAGTTACCATTTATTTCTCAAATTCGGGACCAATTTTCCACCCCATGTACCTTGTCCAGTGTCCAGTGTCATTTCTGCTCACGGGCGTGACTCCGGACAGATGGATGCCTAGTTCATCGTTTCACATTGTATCCACAGTTTCTGAACAAAAGTTACCATTTATGTATACAATTCAGGACCCTACCCCATGGATCTTGCCCAGTATCCAGTGTCGTTTCTGCTCATGGGCGTGATGTACCGAGGAGTGCCCCGCCGAAAGAAAAAATTAGTAAAATTATTTGTTGGTCAACCACAAATGTGTAGATTCTATACAGGCCTAGGTAACAGCTTAATAGGAAATAATGTGGTTGCATTTCAGTCGGTTTGTTCGCTTTACGGGCAGTCTCACTCACGACAACCATAGCCTTCATCGATGCTGGTGCCAATCCTGTCCGGTGATGCCCTTCTATTATTATTTTGAAAGATATATTTGAACAACTGAATTATTATCCATACCACAGGAGCAGACATAAGGAGAAACGATGGTGTGTATTCCAGATACTACGTCAGTCAGCCCAGCGAGCCGCCTGGGTTCTATACGGTTCAGATTGATGTAACTGGTAGTGTAAATACCAGGGTGTTAAATAGCACCTCTCAGCCTAGGACTGTGGCAAATATGAACCCCAATAAATATGCAGAATTTCCTCAAATAGGTAAACTTAATTTATACCGTTATGCTGGAAGTCGATTGTTTATATAAAGCCAATGATACATAATGCTTATTTCAGTGTGATGTTATGAACATTGTGAATAATATATTCAGATTTTTTGTAAACATTTTTAACGTGGAATTCACCTCCCCAGGGACCAACAACTTGAACAAAAATGAAAACACTGACCTGAGAAAAATGAAAGCAATGTTCAAGAGATGTTTGATCTCACCATAAGCTTTCCATCAAATCAGTTTAATGTTAATCTGTATTCGAGAAGACAAAATAGTGTACACGGGCTTTTAAGTTTTTGTCTTCTTACCTCGATTTAATTCGTTTAAGGAAACTTCTCCATCTTCGCCCCTGGGACGCAGCCGAGGCAACTCTTTGGAGTTCAAGTGCCCAACCTGCAACGCATTGCCTCGGGATTCACAAGTTACTATGACGATTTTCCTTCCGTGACGAATGACGTCACATCGCCATGTCGAGTACAAGACCTCCATGTCGTCGAAGCTCTCAAAATGGAAGATGAGGGGATGGTAAAATTATCGTGGACAGCACCTGGAGATGATGAAGATAGTGGAACAGGTACGTTTGGTAATGGAGCTGATCGAAATTAAAACCCTAATTTAAAATGGTGGCATGGTTACAAAATGAAAGATTTAACTTTAATACTTGTTGTATTACAGAAACTTTAACAATTTTAAAACTTCACTTCAATTATTACGATCGAAAACACATAAATGAGATACAAATATCCACATTTCTCTGTTTTGATAAGAAATATTCGGCGCTTTCTTTTGTTATTAAATTATGTAGTAATAGGCCTACGCCGTGTGGCATAATGGGGTAGTAATTTAAGAGCAACCCAGGTCATATGAATACACTCAATTCTGCTTTAATATTTCGCTCAAAATCATTCCTGTTAGATGCTTCCATTTTGTCACCAGGTTTACTTTTATAACATTGAATTGTGTGCAAAAGGTAGCTTACAGTACTGAAACAAAGTATTCCTGAAAAGTAGGCTGATCAATGTAAACTCTCAAAATCTAAACTGGCCTATGAAATACTTTCACGAGACAGGTTGGCATTCTACATAGTCAGTGGGACTTCAATGGATACATACACATTCAGTAGGTCAGATAGTTACGTTGCCGCATTTTTCACAGACATCTCACACTGTGAATGTAGAGAATAAGTGTTCAATATTTAGACTTGAATATTTAGATGTTCTTTGTATACACTAATAAAACCGTTTAAAATAAGCCTAATCGACTTGCATTGACTTGTGTGACTATCTCACGGTGTGGACAACATTAGTTCTCTATTGCGTACGAGGCTGTGTACATAGTAAATGGGGCGAGTTCTTAGGCGATAAGATGTAAGTTTTGTACTTATTGTGACAACATTATGGAGAATTATTCAGTAAAATTGGTTAGATATAATAATTGATGTATTCTGTTTATGAACTAATCAATTTCCATACGTACAAACTTACAACTTCTTACTTACAAAAAACTCGCCTCCATTGACTTTGTACACACCCTCGTACGCAGTGTCCTAATTTTGTCCACACCGTGAGGTAGTCACACAAGTCATTGCGCATGTGTGCACACGATTCCGATTAGGCTCATACTTATGTAACTTTATTTACCAGCTTCTTTGTACGACATCCGGTTCGCCGACAATGTGTCGGCTCTGATCGACAATTTCGAATCTGCCTCACCAGTATCGGAACATGTTGTCATACAAGGAAATGTTAGCACTCCGCAACCTGCAATGAGCACAGAGCACTTCACCATACGGGTTCCTCTTCCTCATCACATGGTGACGTCAACGATGACTTTTGCACTCAGAGCAGCTGACAAAGGCAATAGATTTGGCGGTATTTCCAATGTGGCGCGAGCAACTTTTAGAACATTTGTGCCTCGGCCTGCAACACCGGCACCACGTCCGTCTGAAACCGTGTTGCCGCCAAGCACTGCGACAGAACCGAAACCGGAACAAACGAGTGGTGCCGCTGTAACTACTCCCATTGTTTTTTCACGTACTTCTACTGTTCCTACATGGACAAATGCAGGTGATTCAATCAAAACATTACCGTTAATTCAAAACAATACTGGTCTCGTTACTTCATATGTGACGGTGAAGCCAACAACCAAGACCAGCCGTTATCTACGAGATAAGTACGAGATTGCTGCCGGCGCAGTTGTTGGGTGTATCATACTGACTGGAGTGCTACTGCTAGGATGCATTCGGTTGAAAATCTTTCACAAGAACCACGACAGGGTTAATCAGAGAGAAGATTTGCAAATAGAAGGAGTGTACAAAAAGCGATCTAGTCTCCCATGCGAGGACATGTCTACATACGTATGATGTCTACTTTTGCAACCGAAACCGACACGTCATGATTTGGCGATACCCTAATATTCCAATATAATTATTTCATGTCTACTGCATGGAAGTGATTACTTACGTATTCCTGTGTGTCTACTGCATGAAAGTTATTATTTACCTATTCCTGTGTGTCTACTGCATGAAAGTGATTATTTACCTATTCCTGTGTGTCTACTGGATATAAGTGATTATTTACCTATTCCTGTGTCAACTGCATGGAAGTGATTATTTACTTAATCCCGAAATTTGCCAAGGGCGCATTTGAATACTTTTCAGATGAAAATTGATTGCCCATAAACGAAACCGAAAATAATAAACTTAATTTGACTGCGAAACATCCAATTTCAGGATGAGAATAATTCAAGTCATGAATGCCAAAAAACGAAATAGAAATAATTAAACACAGTTGTAAATAACAGGAACGAAATAACAATAGAGAAGACCCCGTGAAGTCCCTATGTTTCTCCCTGAACCACATTCTCACTTTGTGATAGTTGAGAAACAAGTTGCCTGATTGTTCTCCCCTGAACCATAATCTCACTTAGCGACAGTTGAGATACGAGTTGTGCGATGAGGTACTTTTCAGAACCCTGTACCTGCACTTAGTGATAGATGAGATAAACACATGGTGTTACCACAAACCTAAAACGATAAAGTAAGTATACAGTGAAAAATAACTTAATTTGATCGGATCAGTACAAATGGCGTATATTTGAACGTTCTTTAGCAAAAATAAACAAATTGGCCGGGAAAACCTATTTCTGATAATCCATCTTAGTGGTGATACTGTTACACACACACACAAACCGCAAGTGTTAGATAATCTGTGCGTGACCGCGTGTTGACCCCAAAGGGGGCGGGATTATGTTTACAGATTATGACTAGAACGTTCTGGAAGTTTCTTTTGGAAAATGATGTAATTTTCAGAAATCTCTAGTTTTTTCTAGAAGGGATTAAAAACTGTAAATACGGGCTGGTAGAGGATTTTAAACAGGACTTGAGCAAACCATTAATACTTCGGTAAACAAGACTTGAAAACCAGACTTCAGTGTACACCAGCTAGGACCTGTGATGTCGCTTACGACTCGTCTGTGGAGTGTTTTGAGAAAGTTCGTCTTGACCGCGTGAAGTGTCTGAGAGCTGAATTTAATTCTGGAAGAGACATTTTGTGAACTAAATCTACAGTTCAGTATTTTTGGGATTTCTTCTTTCCCATATTTTTGTCACGGTAGTCGACTTGCGTCCCCGTGGTTTCGTCTATTTCCGGCCGTTTGTTGGAGGTGAATTCGTCCCACGTCCAGCTCTATTTACACCGTGTCAGAGAACTGTTTTTGTGTCGTTTTTGCTGGAGCCTGCTCAGTCCTCGCCCGTATGATCTTCATATTTAGTATAAGATCTTTCTTAATGTACAATTGTTTACCATAATCATTGTACGCTTGTTAAACCCCATCGATATTTGAAGCGGTTGATATTTTCATTATTAAATCACTTTGTTTCTTTGTTCTTTATATCAGTGTGACCTTGTTTGATTTCTTTGTTATGCTACAGTCACACTGTCACGATTTTTGATTGCGAATGCACAACGGATGTCCAGCGGATGGTCATCCGTAGTCATACGTAATGATACGTTGGGGATACTTAGTCATTCGTAGTAGAGTCCTAATCATACGTGGGCATCCGTTATGGTCCACGATGGCACAACGGAAGTTTCAAACGGTTCAAAACTATCGTTCTGGAATCGTGGGGAAAAAATCCGTTGTGTATCCTGTGTACATCCCTAGTCATACGTAATGGCAATCGTAGACATACGTGAACATCCTTTGTACAATCGTGGCAGAAATCACCACGGATGCACTAGGGATGCACACAGGAAGCATTACATATGACTAGGGATGTGCACAGCATACACAACGAATGCTCAACGGATACACTGCGAATGTTAAGATTACACTACGGATGACCAAGTATCACAACGATTTATAACGATTGCAGTAAGATTACACAACGATCATAACGATTTCATAACGATTTATCACGATCTATCACGATTAATCACGATTTCAAAACGATTCTGATCTTGTTTGGTTTTGAAAAAGTATAAATAGGGTCAGAACTTTTATATTTTGGAAAATGGCTGTATTTATAGGCAATCGTCACGTGATCGGCTACATCCGTTGAACAATCGCTGTGCAATCGTTGGGCAATCGTTAACCAATCGCTGTACATCCGTGTATAATCGTGGCCATACGTTGTGAATCATTAGTAACATCGTGGTCAATCGCTGTGTATACGTGATTATCCGTGGGTAATCGTTACGCATACCTAGTAAATACTTTGTATACTCTTATAGCAATCGTTGTATAATCGGGGTCATACGTTGTGGAACCTTGGTGGAGTCTTTGTGTAATCGTGTAGAAGTGAAAGTTCCACGGATGTACACGTATGGCAACGGATGAAATTTATTATTTTTAATCGTGGTCATACGTGGACAATCGTAACGCCAGATCGTGACAGTGTGACTGTAGCTTTACATCTGAGAAAATTCAGGCTTTTTGAGTAATTTGCATTCACGGATAGTTTGGAGTTTTTCGGATCGTAACAATACAATATCATCACGTCCTTACTTGAGTATAATATGCATTGCTATTGTATATATTATGCATAGAACAATGACACACTTTGATGACGTCATTGGACAATATAAACATAATTTTTTTAAATGGTAACTGTGATTTTAATGATTAACTGTTGATCAATGCTGACATCTGTACACTATATTTGTTTCATGTGAATAAGTTTTATATAGTTTGTTTAAGGAGCGCCTTCTTAGATAGTTGGAGTGCCAAGGTCGATCGGTTTAGTGCATCGGATCCTTGAGCAAGACACTTTACCGTAATTGCTTCTCTCCACCCAGGGGTAAATGGGTACCTGTGGTATTATTATTATTAGTTGTTTGATTCACAAATTTATTTGTCACTTGGTTTTCTAATTATGACCGTGATTGTTTTTATTAAATTGTTTTAAATAATAAATAAATAAATAAATAAATAAATAAAATGTTTTTTTTTAATTATAATTATTTGTTTTACAATACCGGATATTCTGTTAACAGTAGTTCATGTTCCCTTTTAATTACTCTTTCACAAATAACAGAAGATGAAGTATTGAGAGATAATTATTCCGTTTGATCCTTATTCAAGCCTCCCCTATTTGGTCGTGTTCCCCTCCTGTGTTCCTATTAAAAACAGTATTCGTATCAGAACGACCGAGACATTCAATCTCGATGGTCCCATAAATAGTCGTTTTGAATAAAACTTGCGTCACTATGAAATCATCCGCAGTAACATACACACAAACATTGATTTTACAGTATAAAGGAACACGCCAAACCAAGATAACTGTTTCAGCGCCCTCTTGTGGTCGCTGACAGTCAATGGGAACCATTCGCTCGTCACCGCTGCCTTTATGGGTGCACCGCACTAAATAAACTCCCATAGTAAACAGTGCTAAATACAAAATATTCAAAAATCATTAAAAAATACTTAGAAGTCCCACAGTTTTTAAAACCAAAAGAAAAAATATTGATCGATATATAACCTTTTATTTTCTTCTCTATTTACTGTCTAAAGTCCAGGTTTCCAGGGAGTTATTCTCATCCCAATGAAAACCACCCTCTACAGTAGTGAAAACGTCCACACTGAAAAGCAGCCATTTTGGAAAAAGGCCTTACGCTTGAAATCAAATTAGGACCACTTTTTCAGGGCCTAGTGTGTCCAAAATACTCACAGTTGGAAGCCAAGGACCCCAGGTTATGATAGTGGGCCATTTTTACACAATCCATCAAATGAATGGGCCTCAAATCTTTGTTTTTCAGAAAAATTTGAGGGCAGACACTTTATGATAAACAGCTCGACGCATGAATTCCTCACTATTTAGTGGGGTGCACCCTTTAAAAAGATGATTTTTTTCAATTTGACTTGGGAACACACTAAGGACATCCAGTATATTGCAGAGGTCATGTTTCTGGAAAAAAATTGAAAAATATTACTCCACTGCAAAATGACAGCTTTAAACATACTTGGTTCGTCTATGATGTTTCTGTGCAGTTTGCAATGGATAACCATGCATTGTGTATGCATTATTGTATTTCTTGGGTGCAATGTTTTTCTTTAAAAAATTATTTAAATAACAATTAGTTTCCTCCTTGAATATTTAAACAATATCTGAGATGTTATCTAAAGGCAATTTCAGACAGTTTTACAAAATTAACCTTATTAGGGGCGGATCCAGGTTGACAGAAAATGGGGCCTCATACACAATGAATCATACGCTGAGGGGGCAAATCACGAGCCTTTCTTCACATGATGTGCTGAGAAGAAAATGTAAAATGTAAATTGTTTCATGGTAAACAGACCACAAAGAGAAAGAAACATCCCCAACCCTGCATACATCCCCATGTATATACAGGTCCTTGCAAAGAGAGTTGATCAAAAATTGTTGATAAAAACAGATATTTAAAGAGTATATACAGTTTTTTCTTCACTACAGACACTGCAGACATGTCAAACAAATTGTTATTTTTCAAATTAATTTGTTGTTATTTTGTGTCAGATCTGTTTTTCTGAAAGGTTACTGTAGGTGGGGGATTGGATGGTGGAAGTGAAATTACATGGAGGTGATGGAGAGGGGGCAGGGAATGGTACAATCAGTTGTACACAATTTCAAAACCTTCATTATTAATGCATGCATTCCTGAACCAGTACTATTTTAGAAACAACTACTTGTAATAGTTTTGTGAATTTTACTAATGCAACACACATGTAACACTAATTAAAGACAACAAATAACAACCAACTTCCAATGATAATGCACTGTGTGAAACACTCAATGGATTAAGCTGCTTAGTAGTTGGTCAATTCATTAAGCCTCACTCTTCCCCCAATAAAAAAAACAACCTTAAATGAGGATGCCTATTGTGCTCTCCCAAGCTGTGTTTGTGTTTTCCTAAGAAAAACTGGTTTCACTTCATTGTTCAAAACATGCATACTATTAAGTAATGATGAGCACATGCACTGGTGATGTATAATAAGCTATGTATAATTCACTATGTAGTTAATTCACTACTTGCAATAAGCCAGCTGTGAGCATATCAGTTGCAAAATGGGTATTGTTGGGCGTGGAATCTACAAAAAGAAAAAAGGCTGGTACCAGAAAAAAATTCCATCAGTCATCACTCCAAAGTTAGAAGGCAAAGTCAAATATGAATATACGAAGAGAGACTCACCAACTGTCTATATTAGGCCATCATATGAGCAGATGGAGTTAGCTGTCACCAGAGATGTACAGGGATTCTTTTGTACGACACCCAATGCAGAGCCAACAAGAGACGTCATGCTACTTCGGCCCAAAATTGCTGAAAAAACTCCAGTTGAAAAACTCCAAACCAAGAGCGGAGCACAACTTCAGCAAACAAGTGGAGACAATCACCAGGATGGGAGAGGAGGTTACCGGTTCGTAAATGTCAATGCTGCTGTTAACTTGGGGGTACAGGCCGTGCTGGATCACCAACGAGCAAAACCCGAGTGTGATGGTCAACCAGAACTCATGCCGCATGCAGAGGTTCGTCGAGGTTTAGCCGTGTCCGAGATGATGTCCTGCAAAAAGTGCAGGTTCCATACAGACAAGACAAAACTGTACACAGAAATTCCTCAAACAGGGAGAGGGAGACGCACTGCCACTCCCAACATGGCTTTGCAGGTTGGTCTTCACAATACCGGGACAGCAACTGCTGGTGTGAGGAAACTGTTGTCTGCAATGGATACAACTGTTCCTTCAGGAAATGCCCTGCAGAAATTATCAAATAAATGTGGGGAAATTATAACTTTTGAAAATGAACAGGATATGAGCGATAAGAGAAAAATTGTCAAAGACATTCATGAATTGCAAGGTTACAATAGGGAAAGTGCAGTAGCTGTGGAAGTTGATCGACAATATAACAATCCCCTTAGGAACTGCCGCAAGAAGACACTGTTCGTTCCAGCAACTCAAACAAGGGACATTGTTTGTGAAAATGTGACATCCCAAAAATACATTGTAATGTATAACCATGAGAACAAGCTGTGCAAAAAAGTGACATCAGCAAGAATGAACACAAACATGCAGATAAATGCACAGCCACTCGTCCAGCAAATTTCAACATGGGTGATGAACATGAAGGCGGAATTCAATGTGCCAAAAAACTCTTGAACTGTAAGGAGCCTCTGACAATTAATAGGGTCACCACTGATGCCGACGGTTGTCTGGCAGAGGGTATACAATCATATTATACACATAGCAAGGCAGGTATGGAAATTGAACATTCACTAGACCCCCCTCATCTTAACAGATCACTTTGTGCAGCCGTAAGTCGTGCAAAATTTAGTCCAGATATGTTTCCTGGTAAAACGAGACGGGAAAAGAGTAAACTGCAGGATCGCTTTGCTGATGACCTAAGCCATAGGGCACAGGCCGAGGCGGCTGCTATCCTTAAAGAGCACAGGGGGGCCCATTCTCAGATTACCACCATGGCCGCCAAAGCAGCAAGCGCAATTCCACAATGCTACATGGGCAACCATGGGCTATGCAAAAGAGTATCATACATTTGCCATGGTGGTGCTACATCAACCTATCAATTTCCATACCTGCCTGCTGATGTAAGATCAAAGTTGAAAATGTCATCAAATGATGAACAGACTGTTTTGAAACTACTGGACAAACGAATTGGGAAAAAAGCGATGGAGAAAACAAAAATATGGAACGAGCACTCAGAAAGCCGAATCTATGAATCATGCTTTTGCAATGACAAACCCAAAAGGGACAATTACCTTTTCAAGAAATGGTGACTGTAGAGATCACAGCGCAGTACACTTGGTCAATAATGGACACGCAAATTCAATAGTAAAAAAATGCGAATCTGCTGGTTGCCCAGTAACTGCTGGCTCACCAGCTGCCAAAGCCCTTGCTGAAATGGAAAAGAAACAGAAATACTACTCTAAAAGGGCCAAGGGAAAACAGTACAAAAAACGTAGGGCACAATGTCGATCAAAACGATTTCATTTGTATTATGCTTCACAGGCGCTGTATAAACGTGGCCAACTAGATCCCAAGCAAAATAATGACAACAGCGACTGGCAAAGAATTCAATATGAACACAATTATTGCAAACAGTTCCCAAACTAATTACAGGCTTTTTGAGTGCTTATTCCATACTTATTTTTCCATCGCTTTTTTCCCAATACCTAGTGTTAGGGTTAGGGTTAGGGTTCGGGGTTAGGGGTTAGGGGTTAGGGGTTAGGGGTAGGGTTAGGGTTAGGGTTAGGGATTAGGGGTTAGGGGTTAGGGGTTAGGGGTTAGGGATTAGGGGTTAGGGTTAGGCTTGGACAGAAAATGGTATGACTGACTTACATGCAGCTAAATTATACAATTCTTATAGGCCCCATGGCCTGCGCAACGTCTTCGTCGTTTGCATCTTTTTCTAGAATTATTAACAGATCGCGGTTCAAGAGATAAATGTTCAAAACAAACGCACAATGTATGATGGCACAGGTGACTTACATCACACTCTTCTGGTAAATTAGAGATTCCAGAGTGTGCCATGTAAGCCACTCTGTGCACATGCATCATTGTGCGTTTGTTTGATTCTGGTAATTTGATATTCATTAGTCCATAGTTCTTCCTTTTGAATCCCTGCCAAATGACACACCCCGTAGATTCAAACAAATGTGTCTTCTTGTCGAGAGAACTCTTTATTTTGGCACAAAAAGCCTCCATGTTTACAACTAGCATTAGTAGCAAACCACAGTAAAACTATTGGCTAGAAGTTTTACCTCAGCTACCCATGTACACCAGTAATGAGATCTTATTAAAGTTCATAAATGAAGGACAGAAACTTGTTTAAAAACTTAAAAATAATTAAAACCTGATTTGATATATATAAATGAAGAAAAAAGTATTGTTTGTAAACAATAAATGGCAAATATAAACAATTTCAATAGCCGAAAAAGAGCACATGCAGATTATGGTATTAATTTCACAATTCCACATACCTTTTTGCTGTAACAGTACTGTATTCATCCAATAAAGGACTGAAATACAAGGATATTGAATGGGAAAATTTAATGTGTAAAGATTTTTCATTTATTATCAGCCTTACTGATACTGTAAACAAAAGCACACGTTTAAATCCCACCATCAAAACAAACCATGGACGCTGCCATTTTGAATATATAGGGTGCACCGCACTAAATAAACTCCTATAGTAAACAGTGCTAAATACAAAATATTCAAAAATCATTAAAAAATACTTAGAAGTCCCACAGTTTTTAAAACCAAAAGCAAAAATATTGATCGATAAATAACCTTTTATTTTCTTCTCTATTTACTGTCTAAAGTCCAGGTTTCCAGGGAGTTATTCTCATCCCAATGAAAACCAACCTCTACAGTAGTGAAAACGTCCACACTGAAAAGCAGCCATTTTGGAAAAAGGCCTTACGCTTGAAATCAAATTAGGACCACTTTTTCAGGGCCTAGTGTGTCCAAAATACACACAGTTGGAAGCCAAGGACCCCCAGGTTATGATAGTGGGCCATTTTTACACAATCCATCAAATGAATGGGCCTCAAATCTTTGTTTTTCAGAAAAATTTGAGGGCATACACTTTATGATAAATAGCTCGGCGCATGAATTCCTCACTATTTAGTGGGGTGCACCCTTATCTTTATCCAGTTGGCACGAGCAATTGCAAACCACAAGATTATTCCCAGACTGCAGATAGAGGGCGGCTTTACAGCAACTGAAAGAGGAAGCCCAGCAGGGAAGATCTGACGTCATGCTTCGAGTCGCGTAAAAGATACCGGACACTGGCCTTTCAACTTCATGGAGATTCGACTTTGACCGTCGGCGGTATATAGCTCACGTGACGTCAGATCTTCGGCACAATATATCCAGTGAAATCCTTTAAATGGTTTGGCCAGAGCCTGTCTCTATCTTTGATAGGATAAAGACTGGGCACTAGTCTACGGATGATTATTCTCCAGATAGAGGGCAGCGTTTCAACAACTGAAAGAGTAATCCGAGGGTCTCGTTTTACATAGGCCTACAGCACATACAAACCAATTCATTCAGCTCTCTACACCTTTTTAAAGAAACAAATTAATGACAAATATCAGTTTAAAAAAAGTTGTTGAAAAGGAGCGGTCACTCAGGCCAAAATAGTCTCCGGTTTCTGGTCTGCGCGTCGCCTCAGACCCCCTCATCGGCATGTTTAATTTTCTTTTTTCTTTTCTTTTTTAATTTATTTATTATTATTATTATTATTTTTGCTATGAAACAATGTCCAACTGCAGCCCAGCCAAAATTGCTGGATCATTGGAATTCTGCCGCGCTGTGTTTTAAACCATTTTTCACATTTATAGGGGTATGAACCTTTGTCCGATTTGTGATTCCTCTCTAGGCCACCATACTTTGTATATGGGGACATCTGGGCTAATTGTATCAATGTATCAGGGAAATTTGTGCTAATTGCAATAACCGTGTACACATGTATCACGTATTTCATTGGTGGGCTAAAAAAAAGATTTATAACAAAAAATAAATAAATAAATAAATAAATAAGCAAAGCAAAGCATACTGACTATCCCTTAGTATTTTTATTCTGCAAATAAAAGAAAGTGTTTTATATGTCCAGATGAAACGGTTTCAGGATCGTCATAGTGACAAACAAAATGTATTTACCTTTTGGCTATTGGCATACATGGACAGGTGGTTTGTCAATATCCCTGGTAGTCGGTCAGTGAACCCATGAACCCATGCGGAACTCATATTACTCAGTTCCAAAATCTTCCTAGTAATTATCAAGTGTTATATCACGGATACGCTGTCAGTTACATGGTCACAGATTTTAGCTTGACGGCAATTTGCATTATGTGAAATAATTAATATACCTGAAGTATAGGGATGGTGATTAAATCGTTTATTAATAATTTAGCTTTCCCCATTTTTAGAGGTTATGTCATAAGTAAAAAAAATACAAAAAAACATACGTTTTATTATCTCAACCCCAAGGAAAAATATGGTAAAATATAAAATCATTTTGTCTTTTGTCTGAATCCCTTTTTCCTCGAATTTAGAAAAGCCTGAAGGTCCACTGGGTGATAAACAAATGACCCTCTTACGTTAACACATACAACAGTGCCTATATGTTGGTGTTATTTATACAAATTATTGCCAATACTTTTGTGATATTGCCTACTGAAGGAGTGAATTTGCAAGGTTAGACATAAGGAAGGTGATTTTTATAAGTGATAGGACCATTTTGTTCCTCAAGTGGACCTAAAGTTTTTCTTCTAAATGCAAGGCAAAAGGTGTTTAGAGAAATTGTTTTTTTTTACCATATTTTAATTGGCGTTTAGATAATAAAATGTAGGCCCTATGTTGGTTGGTTTCCTTATCATGATCCCTCTCAGAATGGTGGTGACAGGCCATTGATTTATATTTGTTTAGAAGTGGGAAAAATAACTTACATGATCGTTTTATTCACTTTGTCCGTTAAACAAACAACATTGGTAATGACCAGACTATTACAAATCAAATGGGTATCTAAAGTTAGTAAAAAGTATGTTTGTTTTCATTGATAATTTATTTACACTTTGATATGAGATATTCCATACAAAGTAGTTGTCAAAAGCTTGGTTTAACGGTTAACATAATTGCCAACATGAATTTATAACAGGATCCACCATGAAGTTAATATTGGTTCATATTTAATGTAAAACCATGCTTCTCAAAACTATTTTGAGATAGGCCTATGTGCCAATTATGAAAAGAACTTGTTTTTCCTTCCTGAAATTAAATAGCAATATTCCGAGAAACACGTAGGGCTGACTCATTTTCATTTCTTCCCCTCACAGTGAACAAACAGTGGACCACATGCCCCCATAGCCTTGAACTCCCCCCCCCCCCCGCCCACCAGTGGCGTAACTACGGGGGTCACGTGCCCCACGTGCCGAGGTCTGTGCCCCACGGATCCCCCATTGAGAATGTTGAAAAAAATAGGTCCCCATTTAAGGCTGCAGGATACAAAATGTTCAAGTATTGACCATGCCCTCTAGAAAAAGTGGTGCACCCCGAGTGCCCCCAGAAAATTGGACCCTAGTTACGCCACTTCCGCCCACAATTATCATCCATAATTCAGGTAATATATTCATTACTTCAAAAACGTATAAGGTAATTTTACGTGTCGCCCGGATCATTGTATATTGACAGGTAGTTTTTGTTACACTGTTAAAACTTTGGGGTGTTAAAAAACACACAGCAATGGTGTTTATATTGGGCAACTTGCCCAGTGTGAACACCATGGAATAATGAATGTCACAACACTGGTGTTATTTTAACACCTCCATTTTGCCAGGATAGTAGATGATTTAATTACTTAATATTCGTCTTGCCCTTTGGGATGTTTTTAATCACTTTACACAAAATGGTCACAGAGCGTATAGACAACTGGACTTCATATACAACGACTTGATAAAGACGCAGTGATTCGCTATGAAAATAAATTCATCTCAGCAGAAACCAGAAGAGAAGGTCAATCACATCACCTATAGTCAAGAAAAACAAACCGATAAAGGCTGAACTACATCTGTAACTATCCATAAATGCTGATAAATCGTATACACTGACATATCTTATTTCGAAGATATGGATGGTGGGTCGGTATATGTAGAATACGTTTAAAGGGCATGTACAATAATTTAGTTGTTGGTCCTCACTTCAGCCCTCTAGTGTACAAGACAAAAATGTCATAAAATTAACCTGTGAAAGTTTGATCACAATAGGTGCTCACGTTTTTGAGAAAACAATGAAAAACTGTTACACGTGTTTTATGTTTTTGTTTTACAAAAAGTTGCTGGATGGCAACATTGGACATAAATTCGACAAAACATGTTTTCTCTGAAATGATTGCACTTCAGACGGAATCATTTGTCATGCTCGATACTTGTACCAATGTTACACCAAGCAAGGTTACACTTGGTGCTGTGATGCGCTTTTTTGTTGGGGTAATCTTTATTTATATATTTATTTATTTATTTACTTTTTGTGTTGCGTTCAAGCTATACAGCTTCTTTTATTCAATAAATCAATAAAATAGTACATTTGATAATCTGGTAATTACCAGAGGCGTGCCTTCTCTTTGAAACATTTCGTACATCCGTACATTGCTTCGTAATGTTCACTTCAAGCCTCTATAGTTTCCAATAAATATATCACAAAACTACCCTGTGAAAATTGCATCACAGCAGGTGGTGACATTTATGAGGAAAACAAATCAAATAAAAATTCATGTTTTCTCAAAGATGAAAGTACTTCAGAATAATTTCTCATGATGATTGATACATGTACTAACCATGGAGGAAGGAACAGTTTCCTTCCAAGTCGGCCTTAGTACCAACCATGGAGGAGGAAGGAACAGTTTCCTTCCTCCATGTAAACCTACTACACACCAAGTCGGCCTTCGTACCAATAGTGCGCTTCCCCTTTAAACATTTCGTAACCTGAAGGCAGCTTAAAACCTTGCGGGGCACGACTGTGTGGAAAAACCTCACACAAAAATGAATATTCATGATTTTTTTTACCTTCCACATGATCCCAAGTCACCTCCAGTTAGATACTCCTCCATTGCCATTGGTTGAAAGACATATTAGGTTTGCACTAGGTTTGGAAAGTTCATTCACCCTTTATTTGACCTGGGAATGCTTGAAAATGCAAAATTAACGGCGAATGTATACCAACCATCATTCGTAATATGTACGTTCATTTCAACCATCGATATAGTTTTCAAGAAATACGTATACCATCCACACACCAAGGTTTTAGATAGTTATTCGGTAATTTTATAATATGGCAATTACCAGTGCTGTAACCTCTCCTTTAACCAAAATATGAATTCAACGGAGGAATGGTGACCGTTGATCTGATAAATATTAGGCAACCGTACTACGACACGGATCCTTCGTCCGTCACATCTGCAGACGGATGTTTATGTCTGAGCCAAAGTTATTAAAAACACAAATTGTGTATAACATGTACATGTATAGATAGATAGATAGATAGATAGATAGATAGATAGATAGATAGATAGATAGATAGATAGATAGATAGATAGATAGATAGATAGATAGATAGATATACTTCGATTTCGGCGCTACATGTACACAAACGGCGTTAACGAGACCTGGGGTCGATAACATTGGAATGTACTCGAATACGAATAGTATTTGATATAAACATAGGCCTTCACATTAAAATACACTGAAAGGTATTCAAAACGAATACAAGTTTTGGCCTCGAATACGTTCATTTGTGTTCGACCTCAGGTTTGGTAATGTTTATAAATGCCTTGATTTCATTCGGAATAGTGCACAAAACAAATTAAAATAAAACAAAATATAGTAATAACAAGTATGATAATACTAATAATAAATTTTCGCTTTCTGAAGATTTTCTCGATAATAATTTGATTGCCTTGTTTTGTACAAAACATGTCTTATTGTTCCATTTCCCTTATATTGATCCTTATTATAGACGTAACACAAGACTGTTTTAACTTTCAAGACATTTACAAACTATCCTGATGTTTTTGGCCGAGGTTTTAATTGTCAGTCACAACACAACATTCGATGCGCAGCACCGGACAAAATACAATCTAAAAAAAGCATACTTGGTTACTTGGTGTTAAGTTATTATAAGGTATCAATCATCATGCGGAATGATTCTGTCTCATGTGCATTCATCTTGCAATTGAAGAGTTTCATAGCAAAACGCTATATATCGTCCCTAATTTGCCATAGTGACCAATCCCTTATTGGTCACTTTGAGAAATTACAAAAATAGCCAGTTAGAGCATTCGTCCATTTGAATGCATGCTCTATCTCCAAAACTATAAGGAATACATGCATGTGGATTAGATACAACGGTAGGTCTCTGTCTGAGTGTACTAATGGGCGGGAAAACTTAAAATAAAAACTATGGCAAATTGGGGACGATATATCCATTTGGCTGAGAGGACATACTCCAAATTGCAGAGAAGCTGGCGCGGCGTTTATCGCGGTTTGGAATAAAACGTGTATAATGATTGAGTTGATATAGTGGCTATATCGCGTTTTGCTAAAAACTGAGTTGGAACTTGTGATTGCCTACCTGTGAACAATGTCTGAGTGGTGTTGCTGCAAAAGTTTGAAATATGGCGTTTATCGCGTTTTGCTATGAAACTCTTCATTTTATCGTTATTGCCGAATTTACAAAAAGTTTAATACCGGACGGCCACTTTTTACTAAGGGCAATTCCATGGTTATTCACGTTACATTTTTTAGTTTTAGGGCCCACTCTGAATGCCATAATATATATATTTCACTCATTATTATTTTTTTTACAGTAATTGCATTACACCCAGACCATATACTTGGCACAAAATAATAATTTCAGAAATTGATTATGTACGCTATATGTGAGAAAAAGCTACATTTTATGTAAGTTTGAAAAATGTAACGTGAGTAACCATATTTTTCTCTTATATAGCGTATATACAACAAATTGCTGAAATTAATTTTTGTGCTGAGTGAGGTCTGGGTGTAATGCAACTACTGTGAAAAAAATTATGAATGAACTCTATAAAGTAAGGAAATTATGGCATTAAAGGCACACGATCAACAGGGCATGGAATCGGAGTGCTAGATTTGGATGAACCCAGTCACTGAAATAATACCGCACAGGATAAGGTCATATTACCGTTGCTGCTGCACAAATGAGTCGGTAATTTTCAGTCACTGTGTTCATCTTACACTCTGGCACCGATTCCATGCCCTGTTGAAAGTCCGCTCTGTTTGTGACGATGCTGCCCCTTTAAGAGTGGGCCCAATACTTCAAAAAATGTAACGTGAGTAACCAATTGCCCCTAACATCAACAACATGTTTAAGGTTTCTATTCGTCGTAAGCATTGTGACGAAACTTTAACAGATTAGTTTTATGATGTATTTCTTGGAAACTAAAGGGTTGAAATTGCCAATGTTGTATTTTCCTCTAAACGTTTGACTTAAACAAGTTAAGCTGCTCAATTTTAAATTTTACACGTGTACTGGGAACAAATGACATGTTTTTGGAAGACGTTATTGTTTCACAAAATGTGGAAACATGATTGATTTCAGCCTCAAATGCTATAAATTCGTTCAACAGTTCATGCAAAAATTATTCCGCTAAAATACCGAACTCAATTATTTCATAGTCAAGAAAAGAGTTGGTCAAAACTTCAACCCAGAATGGTTCAACACACCTACATTTCTACACTTTTTTCTACACTTTGTCCCACGTGATCACTTTAAAGCAAAAATACCAATAATTAAGAGAACTTCGACTTACACAAAGCAGCAAAAATGTCCATACGTATATAGTTAGTGACGCAACATAATTGGCATAAGTGGACCGCCCACCAACATAGGGGCTGGTTAGCTCAGTTGGTAGAGCGCTCGTCTAGTGTTCGAGAGGTCGCGGGTTCGAGTCCGGCATCAGCCAAATGTTCTTTGCTCGCGAACCGTTTATATATATATATATATATATATATAAACGGGTAGCGAGCAAAGAAAAATTGGCTGATGCCGGACTCGAACCCGCGACCTCTCGATTACCGTACGAGCGCTCTACCAACTGAGTTAACCAGCCCCTATCTTGGTGGGCGGTCCACTTATGCCAATTATCTATTGCTCTATGGGGCCAGGTCAGAGGCCAAACCATATCTGCCGAGTAGCCAGGGATCAAGCCCCGGACAGATGCAAACAACCTGGGTAACGGCAGTAGCAGGGATCACACAATTAACGGGACACAAGCCTTTTATGTGGTTGTACACAAAGTAGATTTATATGGAGAAACTGACCTGAAATATTATAAACGGGTAGCGAGGAAAGAAAAATTGGCTGATGCCGGACTCGAAACCGCGACATCTCGATTACCGTACGAGCGGTATGTATATATATATATATATATATATATATATATATATATATATATATATATATATATATTCGAGAGGTCGCGGGTTCGAGTCCGGCATCAGCCAAATTTTCTTTACTCGCGAACCATTTATATATATATATATATATATAATAATAACACAGCAACCCTTTCCATCAATGGCAAGACTTAAAATGATCCATTATCGCGTTAAAAAACGAGTCTGTTTAACTATTAAAACAGCGTAGTGTACATCGAACTCTCAATTCTTAATTTTGTATTTATTTAATATTTTTTTCATAACAATTACCATGAATAGTTTGAACGCCAAATATACAATTTCAACACATGGCAGTACATCTACATAAACAAACCCCAACAAATGGAACATCTCAACGTTAAGATAACATCACTGTTGTAGGACGAACCAAAATTGCTACAGGCGGAGGATCTACAAATCCCTTGCCCCTCAATATGAGTTTCTATCTGTAAGAATACAATGTGTCTTACATTACACAAATTAAATGCTTGTATTATCAGATACAGAAAAATATGAACAACAGTCTTTTATCAAACGCTCTTACTAAATGTACATACGGTAAACTTTATAGGATTAATTCCACTACTAAAAAAGTGGCAAAAACTACATTAACATTGACATCTAATTAATTACTTCAGCTCATTTGTATATTTAATACAGAATTTGTTGTCCTGATAATTTATAATGGCAAATTATTGGCATACACTGGCGATTGCATGTGATCACACAAACAACGCAATATTTAGTTTTTTCCCATAGTGCACGATTTGTCTAAAAGTGGCATTTAAAAAATACTACACAAAATATAAACTCTTAAATCCACAAACAAGAACTACACGTTCCTTTATCATTTTATGCCATCGAGACTTCCCAAGAAACACATCAAGCTCAAATTCCCCCACCCTGGATTTTATTAACATGATGCTCTAAACAATTTTATAAATTGAAAATGCTTCGCCAAAAAATTAAGGCAGTTGATTAGTAAACAATTGAAGGCAGCAGAACACACTGGTAATATTGGTGAGAATAGTCGTATAAGCGTGCCAAATATGCAAGTTACATGAATAGGTAAAATATGCATGGATACTATATAGAGCACCGATATTAGGGGTTATGAAAATTCAACGTCACCTTTAAAAGTGACTACATTAATTTGTTATCAAGGAATTTACAGGACATTCTTAACAAGAATCTACTTAACATTATGTTCGTCTCTGATCTTTGGCTATCAACGCGAACATTTTCGTCAAAAAGATACATGCAAAATTTAAGATTAAAGCATGGGTTTTTCTATACACGTTTTATAATATACGCAGAGTTAGCCTATGGCTAAGTCACATACTTTCCATGCTTGGGGCTCTGGTGTCGTTGAGCCAAGTGGCAATACTCGGAGCCTCGGTTGTTTCATAGAACAGACATGCAACTTAGGTCAAATTGCATGACAATTTACAATATTAAAAACATCAAAACTGTGGTAAACATTAAACAAATATATAGAAAGAACATTAAAATTGATTGGTTAAGACACAAGAAAAATGGAATTATTATATTGCACATAGATTTGTCTAGCTCAAATCTTTAAAAAGCTGCACACAAACACTACCTGTTCAACAAAATGATAAAAAGGTGAAATGGGCTGTTTTGAAAAATAAATTGTCATAGTGTGTGATGCGCATTACTAAACAGGATGCGGGGTATGAGACTCCCGTCTGGCAGGAGGGAGAGGATCATTTGTGCATTCTGAAATGGCAAGCCCTTCGACGAACCACAGACAATGACTCTCCCTCCTATCAGCTAGAGACCCGATCCCGCATATCTAAAAAAAAAAAAAAAGTCAACTTACATGTAAAAATAACATGCAAAAAAACTTGATAATCTTTCACATAGTTTGGGTTGGCTTAAAACGTAAACGGGATTAATAAAGAGTTGATCAGAGAGATTCTACTTGTTGATAAAATAGGGTATTGGGCTGTTTTTGAACCGAGTTGTCCTGGTGCGTAAGTGGGAATAATGGTGTGCATTGCGCAGGTTGCGGGCATGAGACTCCTGTCTGGTAGGAGGGAGGAGATCATTTGTACGTTCTGAATTGGCAAGCCCTTCGGCGAACCTGAGACAATGACTCTCCCTCCTATCAGCAAGAGACCCAAGCCCACAGAGCTGCATAGCATCCGCATATGAAGTATAGCGCTGTCCCAAAATGGTTCTGCATGCGCGTTTTTGCAGATGCTCCAGGGTTTTCTTCTGAGCAGCAGTAATAGAGGAAGACCAAGCAACATCAGCATATTCAGCAGCAGGTCTCATATAACATTTGTAAATTGATACGAGCTCATCATCATTGAATCCAAACTTCTTGAGCAGGCGGAGCATATACAATTTTTGATTGGCTTTCTTGGAAATGTCATTGATATTTTTCTCCCATCGAAGGTCGTTCTGCAGCCAGACTCCAAGTATCTTTGTCTCAGATACAAAGTTCAGAGGGATTCCCGCAATGCTCAACTCGGCATGTGGTGGGGGTTTAGTTTTGAAACATGTTTGGATGGCTTGGCACTAAGTTCATTAAGTTCATCAAGAACAACTTGCAGCCCACTAGGTTGGAGACACGAGCGATTTTCAGCAAGTGTCAAGTCATCCACATATTTCCAGCACTTGATCTTTTCACCCAAATCATGAGCAGCGTCATTAATAACAACTTAAAAGCCAATGGGGCCGAGTTTGGTTCCTTGAGGGAGAGCTCCACTGAGGACTTTGTACTCTGAGAGTGTTTGATTGTAACGTACACATTGGGCGCGGTTTCTGACAGTCACACAACCAAGGGACGATATATCTGCGGACTCCCAAGCGGATAAATTTCACAATGAGGATGGTGTGGTCAATCATGTCAAACGCTTTGGAGAAATCCGTCAGAACCACCGTCCCAACGTTGTCGACTCTGTCAGCACCTTGATGGAGTGAATGGAGGAGACTAAAAAAATAATGGGAGGTAGAAATGCCTTTGATATTGGCAAATTGCTGAGGGTCGATTTTGTCTTGAATATCATCCAAAACCCAGTTTGTTATGCCCCAGTCACATTGGAGCTGCGATTGCCTACGACCATGTCAGTCGTGCGACCTAGGGCGGTCTTGGCCAGGTCGTAGGTTTTTTCTGCGATGTCGGCCTAGCAGTCACACAATAAGACCTGTCCCCGACTGGTCTGCGACTTGTAGCCAACTGATAGCACGACTGGTCGCAAGACCTTGAGGGACTTGTCGTACGATCACCCAAGACTACCTACGATTGTCAAGGATCAGTCGCATGACTAGTCACGACGGGTCGTGCGACTATGCATGACTATTCGCACGACTTGTCGTGCAGTCGCAAGACAAGTAGTGCGAATAGTCGTGCATAGTCGTGCGACTGTTGGACGACTGGATAGTCCCACGATGAACCACGACTACGTAAGACCACCCAAGACTTGTAGCACGACCATCGCACGACTATTGAAGACCTACATACGAGCAGCTACGACCAGCTACGACCAGCTACGACCAGTTTGGTCGCAGCCAGGTTTTTGAACATGATCGAAAACCTCCCCAAGACCGAATTCGGTCTTGCGACTACCCAAGACCACCCGCAACCACCCGGGACTTGTCGCAGGACTTTTCTACGATTCCTTGTAATTTCCAGTCGCAGACGATCGTAACCTGTAGTAAGTTGTCGTATCCTGCAGTGTGACTGGGGCATTACAAAACCCTCCCCTATCTTTGCAAAGAAGTCGGTCAAAGAAACTGGTCTGAGTTTATCAGCCCTGGGGGGCTTTGTCTTGGGTATGGGTACTACTATGGGTAATGCTAAATAAATGCAAATGAAATGTGACGAATGAACTCAATTAAATTGAATTGAATTGTACAGAACTAATTGTAAATAACTATTACCAATCACCAAAATAGTTTTGTGAATGTCGGTGAACGTTGGATAAGTTGGCGTCAAAAAACGGACGTTGTACGGACGTCGGGAAGGTCGGAGTCATTTTCTAAATGTTGTACGGACGTTGGCAAACAGTATGAAGCACAACAGGTCGATATTCAACGTTGGTACAACGTAGTTATAATACAGACAACGTAACGTCGGCGTACTAAGGTTGTGCCAACGTCGGGAAATGTTGTGCAGTATAACAGGTCGATTTTCAAATAAATAATAGCGTTCGTCGGCGCAAGATTTGTTTTTTTGTTTACCAATATTATATCTTACCTTCAAAGGCAAGCTAGTCAAGATACGCTTGTCTGATTTATTATAGGGCATGCAAAAGGGCACGCAAAAAAAAAAAGTTAAAAAAAAGAAGGTTTCTGGTCATAGGTCGGCTTCACAATACACGATACACGATACATGAATACCCAGTTATTGGAACTAGACCAAAACATTTAAAATACACACTGTGGTTTACCACATTATTTCCCATACAGAAAGGAATGTGTGCCCTTTGATTCGCATCTCCTGTCTCATTATAGCCTCTCGTCAAGGCACGCATGTCAACTCGAAACACAGGGCCTTAAAAAATCCATGCGCGCCTTTATTACCAGTGCGCTCTCTCTCTCTCTCTCTCTCTCTCTCTCTGTGTGTGTAGATTTTCCAATGCCGCACGGTGCCTTTAATCTAAGCATTCTTATATATTGCAGTTAGCGTGCTACTAGACACCTAGTACATGGTAAACACTGCTCTCATGTTTCATCCAGCATTCGAATACTCTTCTCTCAGCTCAATGACAGCTCAACTTGCACGTATATGACCTTCGACACCTCAGCTGAGTTGAGAGGAAAATTGTGACCATACTTGCCGTTGCTAAGAGACCCATATAATAATAAATTATAAATGGGTATTTTTGTTTGTACCTTGTCTATGCCTCTGACGAAGGTCTGGTTTGGATCGAAAGCTAAGGTCATCCTCCAGATTTAATTTATATATATATATATTTGTAAGGTGTAGTAGTATGACAGATGGGCGTCCTGGGCCACCTCCTTAAAAATGGGCGTGGTTGATGATATTATTGGTGTAGGAGGGTTATGTTGATGACGTCATGATTTTTTTAGATGGGCGTCCCAGCGCAACTACCTAAAAATGGGCGTGGTTGATGTAAAAAAAAGAGTAGGAGGTGTGACGTCATCAAATTTTTAGATGACGTCACGAGAGAGTTAGATTGTAAAATATTATGGGAAGTAGTAGGGGGTATGTAAACAAAAAAAATTATAAAATTATCGTTAAAAAAGTTGAAGAAATAAAAAAATATTATCTTGTTTAATAGTAAAGATAGTATGGAAGAAAGAAGAAGATATTTATCGAAATGGACATTATCGGAATTGAAAGAGTTTGCGCCAAATTTATGTACGAGATGTGCGAATGAAGTATTAATAAATCGTTATAATCGTTTAAAAGTTGTAGAAGGCCAAGCTCGACGTTACCATAATTTAGTGATGATTGAGTTGATTAAAAAGACGAGAAAACTTTTCTCGTCGAGTGATATTGATATGGGCGAACAATTAAAAAGATGTATACTCTCGCTCGTTGAGAATTTAAAATTAGTGCTTATAAATTCACACGATTTACTATTTTTAGAATTTTATATTAAAACGTTTGCGCACAACAATTGATTATACTCGTGCAGGAAAAAATAGTTCCCATGTTTTCATTAATTAAAGCTAGAGATTTAATACATATAAAAAAATATTTAACGCAACTCACTTTAGACACGTATTACATCGATTTATATTTTAACGAGTTGTTGAGTATAAATAAACTAGATAGAGAAGCTATTTTTTTACATTTAGAAAAAATTATAAACATTGTATTAAATTATAGTGACTAAAAATTAATTTATAGCGTCTGCGACGTTAGGGGCGTACGGGGGAGGTCTTTCAGGCTCTACCGCGCAAGCGAATACTTGCACCCGCTCCGCTACTCACGAAGCGGTTTTTTTTTTTATTATAGTAAGATTTATTTACAGTAAAGGGTATTTTAAACTCAAAAGTTTTTCTATAAAATCTTTTTTTAGTTTATCTAAATCAACATCTTGTTTTTTATCGCCATTTGTATTTTTTGCGGCGGCTTTTTTAGACTCGTTATGGATTTGTTCTTTCATTTGAAAAAAAATTATCTCGTTCTTCGCAAATGAGTAAAAATTCTTCTTGGGTAATGACGCCGACTTCGAGGGCTTTTGAAACGTGGTTTTCGATCGAGTTGAGTTTAGACGAAGCTAAAACTATAATGTCATTGTGTTTTATAGCTTTTTTAGATAATTTAGATTTGGTAAAGGCGAGAACACACGCAGCCAAGCCTAACGTCCCAGCTAATCCTTCAAAACAAATCCTACGGGCGCTGATACAACGCTGGCGATACTGGCGATTCCAACAGCTCCCATTCCCACGAAGCTCAATTCAGCTATATGTTCTACGATAGAGCAAGTGTTGATGATTTTATTATATTTTTTATACGTGGCTTTGCGTTGGTTTTTTTCTTTTAACATTTCTTTTTGAATATCGTCTATTTTTTGTAAACGATTTTTTTTTAGCATCATCCATCAAGACGGTAAAGTTGGATAAACATTGGTTGATTCTGTAACTACGCTCATTGCTTTTTATTAATAGTAAAATATTAAATTATAACCGTAAAATTATAATTTTGATCTCGTAACAGATTCCAGTATCTAAAGAGCCTAAAAAAACAAAATGAATAAAAAAAATTATATTGTAATCGTTGTGTTCTATTTTTAAGCAAATGCTGCATTCTATATACTTTGCTTCATTATCGGTAAAATTAAAGTTTTCATCATCATTATAATAATCATTTACACAAAATTGCGGATTGCCCCCCCCCCCCCGGTAAAATTTCACGTTTTTCAACCCGTTGAAAAACGTTTTCACCATGAATTATTTTTAAATAAGTTGTACAATCTGTTATTGGTAAAAGTGTATCAAAACTTGGGCCATTTCGACCTTGCCAAGTAAACCAAATTTTATTATCTAAATTATAGAATGATTTGCTTTGTAAAACTTTATCGATATATCCACTTTTTTCAAGAGTGTAAGGGTCGTTAGCTTTAGCGGCTACGATAGAGTTACGACTAGGACCGTAAATACTCGCCATATTTATAGTATAAAATTATTTAATACAACGGTAAACTTTTAATTTTTATATTAAAAGAGATTTTAGAGTTTAGCGCGCCGAAAAAGGGTGCCTCTACAAAAACTGTTTGAACATTTCGCATTTTAAAACACATTTCGTACTTTAGATGTTGCGTTTCATTATCGATAAAATGAAATTTCTTATCTCGTTCTGGAGAAGGAATATAATAAACGTCAGCCGCATAATCGCGCGTCGATGAATATGTAGTAAAACCATCATCTTTTATATATTGTACAAAAATGCTGCAGTACGTGGGTGCGTTGGTAAACATAAAAAAGGGTAGTTTAAAATGAGCGTGCCATCCGAGTATGACGTTGTATTTTTCGACTATATGTATCGTTTGTAAAATTTCATCTCTGTTGATATATCCATGATGTTCGTAAATTTCGGCAGGAGATGTTCTTAAAATTTCACCGTCTCCATCTCTAGCTGAGCCGCTAGAGATAACTCGCGCGCTCGTACGACTAGGACCGTAAATACTCGCCATATTTATATAATTTCTAGATTTAAAATAACGGGGAAACCGTGATTATTTATGTCTCTACCCTTTGAATCTTTAATTTGGAAACTCAACTCGTTAAAATTACCGGTTTTAAGCCTTTTTAATAATGGATTTTTATATTCTATCCACATACTCTCTCCGTACGATTTATCTTGCAAGGGAAAAGCGTTTAAAATAGTACATGGTTTACCGTTGAAATAATTTTCGGTCGTAGAAATTTGATCGCAATGAATGTATAACATTTTTAAAAGTTGTACATTGATCTTTTTACTATATTCTCCCACGGTTAGAAATTCATTGTGAAACCCGAGTAAATTGGCCAACCCGGAAGAAAATTTGACGGATTTGTCGTTTTGAGTAACATTTAGCAAGAAAAAACCCGTTGTTTTATCGATAATAAAAGTGATCCAAGGCGGGTATTTTACAACAATATCGATAATTTCGTTTATGTTGTAAAGCCCCGGCTCGACAAACTTTACGACATCTTTGTCGTCACCGGCCGTACGATAGATTATTCTTTCTTTTCTACGCACGTTGTAATATCCTACCCAAACGTTTACGCAATGTAATAATATCGTAAGATTACCCTCGCGATTATCGATAACGTTATCTAATAGAATCAACCCACCATTTCTTTCAATTTCGATTTCAAAGGTGTGATGCATTTTATAATTAAAAAGTAATAATTTTAATATAATAAAATGACGTTTCCATTAGCGTTTAAGAGTAATTTTTCGTATCCATATAAGCAATCTGGAGATTTTGAACCGCCTCAAAATTTTGGCGCTAGCGATTTAACGAGTATAAATATTTACGTTAATGAAAATGAATTTTTTAACGTAGCACTCGCTAATCCATTTCAAAAATATATGTTACCTCACGTCGATAGCAACGACGTTGTAAATGATTGGCATTCTAACCCGCTAAAATTTTATCAAAATCAAATAAATTGTGTAACGTATTGCGCTACAACGAGATGCGGTGTGGGTTATAAACATATAAATCATTTAAACTCGATGATTCGTATTTTTTTTTAGATTTCACGTATATTATCAAATTAGACGAATGCTCAAAGAAATGAGCTGTCCTACATCTTTTTCAATTTTTTTTGACGCGTTTGCCAATAATATAGATGTAAGCGCGTACAATAGACTATGTAATGAATTTCACCTCGCGATATCGGATAATTGGAAACAACGAGTAGATGTAAATTCTAACGGGTTAGGAACGGCTTATTACTTAAACATTTACGGCTACGTTCCGGTGCCGGGAAAAAAAACTACGACAATTCAACTTTATTTCATCAAAACGAGAAAAGGATGGATTTTGATTAAGAAAATGTTAATCTCGATAAAGTAAATAGCGTTAATGATATCGGAGGTTCGTTCGTCGTTGAATACATTTCTCAATCCAAAGACGTTGAAACGGCGTGGACTAAATTTATACTGTCTTGGGGATTAGCTCGAGGTTTTACGGACGTTGGCACAGAACGCATAAACGACTCTATAAGAACCTTCGTTTACGCGTTATTAGGAGCTCAAGTACGAGTTAAAAGTGGGTTTTTAGCGCCCGGCACCGGTTTAGACGCGCAGCGTGAATTTATAGATATAGTGGAGACCGAGATTGATTCTCCGGTTGATTTACAATCTTCTATTCAACGATATCAAGATAATTTACAATACGCTCGTTCTCAATTAAACTTTGCTATCGGAGAAAATTTAACATGATGCCGAGCGATATGAATTTACGAATAGGTACGTACGCGGGATACAATATTAATAACATATTAATCGCGACGAGTGATTTTTCGTTAGGTTCAAATTTAGATACAAATTCAGAACCCGCTCCTCATCCTATTTTACACGCTTTACAATCAACGTCACAGCCAAACGTCATCGCTCAACATGTGCAAGCCGCGCAACCCGAGCAAGCATTGGAGCAAGAAGATTTAAAAACCATCAACTCTTTTCCTATCAAGAAGAAAAAAATGCTTTAATACTCGGTTTTGCGATTTTAACCGGACTAGGCATTATGATTTATGAATTGCTCTTCTAGAGTTTTCGTTGCGCGTAAGTTAGAATTAAAACGCCAACTCCCGTCAAGGTTAGCCACAAATGTTCCGCCGTCCACGCGACAATGTCTGAAGCTGTTTTAAATAGCCAGCTTACGACCGCGCCGATAATACTCGGCAAAGCGGCTAAAACTTGTTTTCCGAGTTTCGCTAATACACTCGCTAGATTTTTAAATGTTTTTTGTATCCACTCTTTTACACCACCGCCGCTGCTTGGTGGTGGTGGTGGTGGTGTTTCTGGTGGCGTGGGTGCAGGTTTTGGCGTAGGTTTGGGTGTAGGTTTTGGTAAAACTGAACTTACAGCATTGCCGATTGATTCAGCGATAAAAGCGATAGTCATACCAACGGCCGTTAATACACTAACGATCGTGATACTGCGTTTTTTAAATAAGCCTTTAATTTTTACACCCAACGTGCGTTCTCTTCCATTTATCGCAATCAACGCTTTTTCATTTTCATAGAAAAGGTCAGTAATTTCACTACTTAAATTTTTAATAGGCTCTTTTATCGCGTCGGCTTCGTCTAGTAGGTTTTGCCTTTCTTTATGAAGTTGACTCATCGCATCTTCATCTCCTATCTTATTTTCATCGATTCTTTGTTCAATATTAGTTAATTTTTGTTGTTTCTCTGCATATCTATATTGTAAATCTAATACCGCACCTTGTTTTGTTGACATAAGTTTACTAACACCCTCCAAAGTTCTCAGATCGTAACTATCTTTCCAATCTGGGTCTTCTGAAAAAACTTCAATTGTTTTTTCGTTAGCTTCTATCGTTTTGTCTAAACTTGTTATTATACCGGTAGCTTGATCCGGTATTGTTGGTAGCTGATGAGTTCCTTGTTTACGATGAGGCGTTTTATCGATGATTATTGTCGGCTCTAATGGTACGGGTTGTTTTTGCTCCTTCTCCTCCTCCACCGTATCTAAATTATTATTTACTACTTTTTGTTTGCGCGTCGTTAATGTTTTTTTATATTATAATCGGTTAAACCTAAATCTACTCTTACAAAATTAATACCATTGTTTTGCGCGATAGTTTTTAGACTTTTATATTTGCCTGTTTTTGATCTTTCATCGGTTAATACAATTTATTTTTTACCTTTTTTAAATACTAAAAGCCTTTTTTTATATATGTTAAATTTAGAGTATTCTTTTATCGTTGGTTGGATACCGTTTTGGACGTAAACATTTTCAACGTACGTTTTAGTTAATTCTTTTTTTTAATTTCGAAGTACCATTGTTTTCTAATTCTTTATCTAGTTCTTTTTCTATTTCTTTTTCTCTTTCTTTTTCTCTTTCTCTTTCTAAGTTTCTTTCTTTCGCTTTGTTTTGTTCATCGGTAAAACAAGTGTCTTCTTCTTCAACGTCATCTTCGTTATCCTCGCGTTGTGGCTCGTCGCCTAAATCTTCCATTTCATATCCTCCTTCCGCCATTTTATAATTACTTTTTATCTTTTTTTAACAATTTATAACTAGCTTAACCCACTATACTCATACCGATCAAAATAAATATAATTTCTCGCGTTTTTTGATCTTGGCTAGGAACGTAAACATCTTCAAGTTGTGGCTCGTCGCGTAAATTTATCGGTAAATCTAGTCGCGTGCCGGTAATGTTATAATATTCATTCATCGCATCGTCAATGTCGTTAAACGTTCTTACGGCGCTCGATTCTTTTTGTATTTTTTCGTTTAAATAATCTACATATTTTAAACGCTCTTTCGAAAACTCGTCTCTGGCTTTTGCGAGTCGTTCTATCGCTAAATCGTGTCTTTTGTGTTCTTTCGTGACCGTCTCGAGAAAATAAAAAAATTGATCCGGTGAATGCTAACGCGTTGACTACCGCGCCTCCAATCATCATCGCTATAGATACCATTTTATTTAAAAAAAGAAAATATATTTTATATTTAACAATCATAAACTATGGCAAATAATACGTACGGAGATGTTCTCGATCCATACAGAAGATTAAAAACTCCTTTAGGTATAAAAGGATTGCGTCAAAAAGTTGTCATTACAAACAATCCAAGCACGATTACCGAAAATCAATTGTTGACGGTTCGTTTTCCAAATTTAGGAATAAACGACGTCATCGTTCCAAATACGGTTCGATTAGCTTTCAACATTGATCTTCAGTCCGATGATGATGACGCGAGAACGTTGGTACAAAATATAGGTAGAGCTATCGTAAAAAATATAATTATTAAAATGGAAGGAAATGAAATATTTTCATTAGACAATGCGGATGTATTCAATTGTTTTAAAGACGAATGGTTAACGAAAGATCAACGCGACAATCTAGCGTACCAAGGAATCGAAAATGCTAACGTGACTAAATTAAGAATAGACGCTAGCGACAAGGTTCCCGCGGGTAACGGAGGAAAAGATAAAGCCATCGCGGATACGTATAAAAGTAGATATTACATTCCGTTGGATTTTGAATTGTTGACCGATCATCAGCCCTACTACCAATCGGGGATCGGAGATCGATTGACTTACAAACTCGTGTTTAATAAATTGTCTAGCGTGATTAAAAGCACCGACGATAATGCGAGATATATCATAAGCGGGATTTCTTTAGAATTTGAGGTCGTTCATATGCCGGAACTCGCTCGAACGATTAAAAATCAATATAGCAACCGTTTGTCGATATTGTTTGATCGCGTACTAAGACAAAGCGTAACCCCGTACAACAAAAGCAATACGACGTGGAATATGAATTTAAATACCCCCGCAAAAAGTATGAAAGGAATATTGTTTTTATTCAAAGAGCCTAATGTAAAAGAATCGAATACATTTTATAATCCAAAAATTAATAAAGTTTCGATTACGATCGAAGGCGTTCCCAATCAACTCTACGCGCACGGAATGAAAAGGTATCAACATTGGGAAGAAATTTCTAAATATTTCGGAGATTCGAAACAACAACACGCTATTCAAGTTGCTAAAGCTTTAAATTTATCGAACGTCAAACAAGCCGATTATTTACTCGAACGATACTGTTTATTTTTAGATATGAGAACGAGCGACGATAATAAAATGCACGGAAGCGGAAGACGAGTACAAAATTTATCCGAAGGAATTACCATTCAAATAGAGAAAGAAGCGGAAACCGCGGGTGAACTAAACATGTATACTTTTATTATTATGGACGCGCAACTCGTTATAAGAAATGGACGTTTTGAATCCGTCGATTATTAGTATTAACATCTAATATTAAAAGGAATGTTGCCTAAATATCCACACACTGCGTTGATTTGCGGTCAAACCGGATGCGGAAAAACTGAATTTGTTTTAAACTCGTTACAAAAAGAATATTTAAATTATTTCGAAAATATTGTTATATTATGCCCCACGATCGCTAACAATGACGCGTATCAAAATAGAAAATTGATTTGGAACGACGAGCGAGTGCTCATTGATGATTTAAAAGATTATACGTTAAACAAAGCGATAGAAATATACAGCAGCATACTCGAGGGAAACGAAACGTTGTTTATCGTTGACGATTGTAACGCCAGTAAAGATTCGCGATATAAATTTTTTTGTCGAGACAAAACGAATGCGTTAATACGATTGGCCTTTAGCGGCAGACACGTTAATCACAGCTGCTGGATCATTACACAAAAATATAATAGCGTATTGAAAGATTTTAGAGAGCAACTTAAATGGGTGTGTTTATTTTATTGTAAAGATAGAGATTCGTTCGAAAATTTTCTTCAAGAAAATGATGTTATACCGACGGCCGAGTTGAGAAATCAAATACGCGAAAAATTAAAACGAGTTAAACATTGCAAATTAATTTTAAAAACGGACCAACCTACCGATTATGCTATTTTATACTAAATGGCTCGTAGGTTACTCGTAGGTTACTCGTAGGTTAGTGTTTTAAATAAATATTATAGAATCTATTGATAAATATGAATACTGAAAAAGAAAAAGATTCATTTACGAATATAGATAATGAACGAGAAAATACTTTTATATATAATCTAAATCAACTTCTTAATACTGATGGGTTATCTAGCATTACTTATTGGTTTTTCTATTTTTTTTTAATTTAACCGATTATTCTATAAATACTTATGATAAATGGAAGAAGAAGTTCATAAACTATTAAACGAAAATCTATCTATGTTAAGCCCACCATCCACCGATAGTAATACGAACGACGACGCGCTGCTGTTAAAGCAAAAGCAACGAGATGTACGACTATTATCCGTTGTAGCGGGAGGAGATTCAACAAGATTTTTCGGTAAAGAGTATTCCGTCGGCGACATTGAAGCTTTATCTACGGAAGAGCGAGATGTATTACACGCGCAATACGAAACTAAATTAGGTCGTGATATAACGCAGTCTTTAGGTAGCGCCATTTTAACGTTATACACCAAGTTATTAGGATTTAGTTTAAATCGCATTAATTTATACGGTCATCATTTCGAAATTGACGACGAAGGTAAATTAATTTCAGATTTAGAAAAAGATCCATTCATTTCGAGTATGCTTTCTACCGTAGCGTGTGAAATATACTACAAGTACGGCATGTTGATAGCGCCGCTATCAACAATGTTAATTACGACAAAACATTTAAAAAGAAAAGAAGAAGAATCATGTACAGATAATAAAAGCGATGGAGACGAACGTGTTGGAGAATGCGAATCAGACGCGAGCGGACACATTGCCGTTAACGGTAACGAAAACACCGACTAAAAAAGAAAAAAAGAAAAAAAAAGTCGCGGTGGGTAAAAGACTCGCCGAACTTAGTAAAAATAAAAAACAAGAATTAAAAAAAGGCGCGATTAAAACTCGACATGTAGCGCCGCAAGCGTCAACGAGTGATATTCAAAAAGAAACAAGCTCTAAAAACAACTACTACTATATCGCTATTGCTTTGTTCGTTGGAGGTTTAAGCGCTTACTACTTTTTTTAGCAAACAAGAGCCAACGCCGCTAAAATCATCTCCACCTATACCCGCGTCCAAACCTACACCACCACCCGCCCCGCCGTCAACGAGAGAACTCGATGTTTTTGAAATGGAATAAATATATTTTCTTTTTTTTAAATAAAATTATATTTAACGAGTATAAATAAGATGGATAAAACAACAATCGCTAATAGTGCTTATCACAGTGTCGTTTTGGGACTTTTTACCGTTTTATACAGCATGCTTGGTAAAACAATATTAAGCATAAATTCACCCGATTTAGGAAAATTTAATATAAAAGACGGGCTAAAACTCACCGTGACGGTTGCGGTAGCTTCGATGACTCAAACGTTGTTGGTTAAGCAAAATAAATTACCAGACTCTATCATGCCTAAACATTCTCCGGAATAAAATATATTGTATAATATTAAAAAATGGACGAGCGAATAAAAAACAAGCTACAAAACGCTTATTATAGTCCGAAAGGATACTACAAAGGTCTCGACGCTATTAATAAATTAGCTAAAGAAACGAAGGTAAATAAAAAATTAGTTTCACGGTGGATAAAAAAGCAAGCGCTGTGGCAAATTTATTTAGCCTATCCTAAACACATTCCAAGACCGACCAGTTCAAATAGTACGTTAGAAAAACCAAATGAGGTTCATCAAGCAGATTTATTGTTTCTTCCGCACGATAGTATAGGTAAAAAGACTTACAAGTACGCGTTAACCGTTGTAGATGAAGCCAGTAGATATAAAGCGGCGGAACCGTTAACCGATAAAACCGCCGCTCAAGTAAGTAACGCGTTTGAAAAAAATTATAAACGTTCGCGGCTCAATTGGCCATAGCGCTTAAAAGTCGATCCTGGAAAAGAATTTATGTCGACCGTAGGTGTATTAATGAGTAAACATAATGTAAAAATACAAAGAAGCGAAGCGAGCCAACATAGAGCTCAGGGTATAGTAGAGCGATTTAATAAAACTTTGAGCGAAATATTATTTTCTCATCAATACGCTAAAGAAATAACATCGGGAGAAAGAAATAGAGAATGGGTTAAAAGATTACCGTTAGTCGTAAAAGCGTTAAACGACTCAACGACCAGACTTATCAACTTGAAACCTAAAGACGCGATTAAATTACCCGTTGTTGAGCAAAATCCAGCCTCACAAGTTGTCAAAAAGAATGAAAAAAGAATCCCAACTAACAGTTTAGTTCGGTATTTATACGCACCCGGTGAGGTTGAAAAAGATACGAGACGCCGCGGGACCGATCCTATATGGAGTATAACAATTTAATAGATTAGCTAAAACGATGAAAGCTCCGAATCAACCCATCTTGTATTTTTTAGAAGGAGGTCACACTCGTAGTTTTGTAAAAGAAGAATTACAAATTATACCGCGAGATACAGAAAATCCTCCTATTAAACGATTATAAAGCTATGCTATAGTGACCGTAAGCGTAAGTATCTATTCCATTTTCTAAAATATATCTCTTTGTATCTAAAGGAGATAGTGATATTTTATTTATTCGCGTTGTATATAATCTATGTTTATCATTTCTAATAAAATTCATAGGGTGATAAAGCGTATTATTTTCAAATAAAACTTGTTTATAGTTTTCGTGATTAATTTTCTTTTCTAAAACTTGTTTTTTAACGCCTTTAGCTTTTTTTAGTTCTTTCGAAAAAACACTAGGTCTTAAGCCAGTAGGTTTTTTCGTTTCTACTTTTTCTTGTAAAAGTATAGAGTACATTTTTGGTCTTAAACGTACAAATTCAGAAATAGGTACGCCGGCCGTTTCATCTTTAAATTGTCCAATCACTTTTTTATTATTTTCTGAATGTAAAAAATGATCTTGTTTATAATTACTAAAATCGTATAAAGATTTGTTTTTATATAAATTGTTATATACATCTTTTGTTTTAATCTCGAGTAACAAGCTATCCGTATCCGTGTAAAGCAAATCACACTCGTTACCGTAGTTCTTTTTTAAATGATTGTAATAAAAATCGTACATAACAGCTTTAGATAAATCCAGTATGCTCATTCCTACGTAAACTGGGCGGTTAAGTAAAAGTTTTATTTTATGCATGTGAATCGCCACTAAATCATTATCAAAAATCCTAGCCTCGGCAAAATTTGGTTTCGCGATGAGTGAACGAATTTGATTTTCTGCTTTTTCATCGTTTAACCGCTTTAAATTCACGTTGACGCGTTTTCGTACATTTTCCATCGTTTTTCCAAAAACTGAATTGTTCATCAATTTAAATAAATCTTTTTCAAAATCAGACGTTGCGTCTTTTCTGAGTTGAGTGTTTAAATCGATGTATGATTTCATCCAACACGATTCATCAAATTCTAAAACGCGATGATTTTTTGTTAGTTTCATACCGAGTTGTAAATATAATTGTACATTACGATAATGAAGCACGTAGTTGCGTTTGTCGTATAAATTTGGAACTAATTTTGCAACGTTTGGGGCGGGTTTGTCGTTTAATAGCTCGAGCTGATAGTCACTCATCCATTCTTTCGGTACCGTTAACGACTCTGGCGCGAGTGGAAACGCGTTGTGAGAATCGTGTAATTCTTTAGGGTATTATAAATCAACTTCTAAAATGCATCCTTTTCCACTTTTTAATCCTTTACTCGAAAGTCTATCAATTTGTTTACTAGTCATCCATTTAAAATTACCCGTTGGTAAAGGTTGACTCATCGCATACCCGTATAAATTATTTGCGTCTAAATACATAATGTAACTCGTTGGTTTCGTTTTATCGTAATCGAGCAAGTATTTATTGTTTGCTTTCGCGTATCGTTTACTTACCATACACGTTCCTCCTCTAGTACCTTTTTCTATAAATAAATGCATGTCGATGTCCGTTGATCCAAACCGTACTCTCGTATACAAGTAGCGCGGAAATTTTCAAATACGTCCGCCAATAAGCAAGTATCCGTACGCACGTATAAATCGTGATAATCTTCTAAATTTTTACAATCAAACTTGCTATAAACGTTCTTTGCGTGCTCGTATTGTTCTTTAGTAATACGTTGGTTGTTTAAACTACTATAAAAATATTCTTGCGAAGGAAGTTGTTTTTCGTCAAAACGCTCAAAACTATCCATGTACTCGTAAGGATAAATACCCTTGCTTTTTAAAAGATAAAATTTTTCTATATCTGATTCAAACTTGGCAGTAATTGGAAAAAATTGTTTGATTTTACGAGTTTATCCAACGAAGCTAGTAAAAATTGAGCGCTATCGATAAATCGTAGTTGCCCGATCGAAAAAGAAATATATTTTTCGATATTGTTCGCGATACACGTTAGATTTCCACGTGTTTGGCCCGTGGCTTGCATAATGAGGTGAGAGTCGTAACCTCGTAAATTATGAAATACGACCGGAATAAACGTTTTGTCCGGTTTTAAACTTAGTTTTAAATTACAACAATTATGTGCTGCACCTCTATATTTACCGGTAATGTGACAATGATCGCGTACGTTGCTAAACTTTTCATCGTCTCCGAAAAATCACTTTTCACATATCCAACACTGTTTAGCATATTTAAAATCTTCTTCATCTTCTTTAGCCATGTATAATTTTTGAGGGTTTTTAAATATCTCGTTGATCTTGTCTACTTCTTTTTCTAATTCATTTAAAAAATGTTTAGCGGCATCTTCTCCTCGGTATACAACGGGAGAACGAGTTTCACCGTCGCACCGAACGACAACGTACGAATAACCGCAAACGACGTGTTCTTGCTGTTTTTGTGTATTAGTCGCTATTCGCGCAGCGCCAATCTTTTTAAATAATACTTTCAAAGTCTGCGTATATAACGAATGGAACTTTCATCTTTTTATGAAAATTTATAAATTTTAGCGTATCGTTTTTACCCTTTTCCGGCATAACGACCGTTGTAGGTCTGTCGTTAATTCCCTTACACATTTTTACGTGATTTTCTAGATACGCTTCCGTCGAAAAACCCTGTAAACATCTCAAACAAAAATGTTTACGAGGATTGTGTTTCGTTTGATCGTGGAGTAATTTATTTACATCTTTAATCCAAACGTAGTGAGACCTAGTTCCTTCTTCTTCTTTGTGAATTAATAATAAATCTATACGTTCTAATTCCGCAGGTTGATCGCTAAGTTTGTAAACTAGTATCGATTTTGATTCGTAACCAAAAACGTTTATCGCGATACCATTTTGTTTCTCTACCCGCTTAATCTGAATGATTGGTGTAGGAGCCTCGATACCGTCAAAATTTAAACCATCCTCCGTCGGGTATTTAGACGTTCTTTCCGGATGAATTTTCACGGGCAAAAGAGCGCTGCGCAACGCCCATCGTAAACAATCGTCGTCTTTGTTTTTTACGTTGATGCACGCTTTTTTATTTTTTATAAAGTTGCATAACTCGATATAACAACCACCTCGTAAAGGTTGATATTTCCCGAGAGCAATATTCATATCTACGATACGATCTACCTCCCATCCAGAACCATCGTGCGTCCATTTTTCGAAAGACTCTTGAATTTGTGAAAAAACAGTATTAAATATATCCTCGATACTATCCAAATTCAATAAAACAATTTGTCCATTATTATGTAAATTTGCCTCAGCGGTTGTGATCGTACCGTCTAGTCTTTCTTTACGGAATTTAATATGTATAAATATCATTAACTTAAATGACGTAAATTCTTGCAAGTCTAAAGTCAACTTTTCGATTATCTTTAGTTTTACCGCTTCCCAAAATATGTATGAATCTTTTTCGTTGCGGTGATTATGCGGAACGATCACTTTTCGTTCGCGTAAATATCTTCCACCGTCCTTCGGTGGTTTAAATATTAACTCTTCTTGCCCGTGAAACCTTTTAATAGTAGCGATCAAGTCTTTTTTTAACAACCGCCCACTTTTCCCCGCGCCGCGTTGAGGTAGCTCAATATTTTCAGACGCTATACGCTATCTTAGTTCGACTAAATTTAATTTATACAATGGCTTTTGTTTACGACGACGTAAATATTTTTTTACCGTTTCGTAATAAAACCGTTTATTAATTTTTTTCGTTCTACTGTCTCGCGGTAAACAAAAATAGTTTATGCTCTCTGGTAAAATGTTTAAATTCTCTCAATGTCCATTTCGATAAATATTTTCTTCTTTCTTCCATCCTCTTTACTATTAAATAAGATAATATTGTTTTTATTTCTTAAATTGTTTAGATGAGGTTTTTTAAAATATTATCTCAATGTTATAAGTAATATTTTTTACATTTTTAAACAAAAACAATCAGTAGCTCCGTCGTGTAATTTTATATATATTCGCTATAAACGAGTCGTTGTTGTTATCAACTCTTTCATCACAAAATTATAATTTTTTCTAGCTTGAGTTTCGGGTAGTGATAAAACTAATTTTTTCCCACAAAGAAATGCGCAATTAGTACATATTTTCGCTTTTGCTTTTGTACCCATTTCACATCTTTTACAAGCAACTGTCTTAGATTTTCCTTGTCTAATACGACACACGTGCATAGAGCAATATACATCTTTACCCGTGCTTGGTCTACTACATTTTTCTAACGAACCATTTAAAAGCCATTTGCACGAAAACAATTTTTCTTGCGGTAATTTCTCTTTATTTTTTATTATCGCTATTAAATAATCCTGCTTGGTCAGTTTTCCATATTTACCAGATCCAACGCCAATTTTAATATTATAATATTTTTTTATTTCTTCAATGTTTTTAACGATAATTTTATATAATTTTTTTGTTACATACCCCCTACTACTTCCCATAATATTTTACAATCTAACTCTCTCGTGACGTCATCAAAACATTTGATGACGTCACACCTCCTACTCTTTTTTTTACATCAACCACGCCCATTTTTAGGTAGTTGCGCTGGGACGCCCATCTAAAAAAATCATGACGTCATCAACATACCCCTCCTACACCAATAATATCATCAACCACGCCCATTTTTAAGGAGGTGGCTCAGGACGCCCATCTGTCATACTACTGGTGTAAACCCCCTTTTTTGTTGTCGTATCCCTTTGTGTATTGTCTTATGTTTATGCCAGCTTTACTACAAGCTGCCACATCTACTTATTGCGTGGCTCAATAATCCCCCTTTGTTCACTTCTGATACTCCTATTGGCTTTTTTTTTAGACTGATGCTTATCTTTAATTGGCCACTATTTTCTCGCCTTTTTTGGATCCCGCCCCATGATCATTTGCTTTCCCTTTTCCCTATAAATGGATGACTTTTTATGTTGTACTTTGTCAAAGCCTCTGATGAAGGTCCGGATTGGATCGAAAGCTAAGGCCACCCTCCCGATTTAATTTATATATATCTTAGTGTCTAGTTTTAACAGAAAACTCGGAGAGCGAATAACGTCTTGTGGGGCACTCATACTTTACCACAAGATATAGTAATTCGTTTATTTGATAATCTGGTAATAAACAATGTTGTACCTTCCCTTTAACTCATTTCAAATTGACGGTTTGTCATTCGTAAATCCCAGCTCAAGGAAATTTCTGCCATTTTTTTAAAGGTTTTGTCGTCAAATGACACGGAGTCACCGGCCGGTGGGGGTGATGTTGATGTTTGCGGATGGCTCTGATTCGGACCATGTCACGACAGAGCAAGTTATCTTACAGCTTGTGGCCAACAACGTCATTGTCGACACGGTGGCGTGTGCTCAGAACTACAAAGCACTCCCTGGTATCTCAGCGAGAACGGGTAAATACATGGTTTTTATGTTTTCTTAAAAGTTCCATCCATTGAATCAAAATGTGAGAGCCACCATGGTAACGTGACGTCACACTTCTGTACTCTATGTATACCCTAAGCCCCGCAACAGCGCCCCCTCTTTTCGACGTTCACTGTTTGAAACGGTTTAATTAATGAGTATCAACAATTCGTTTCACATTTTGTACAAATCCAGAATAAGAGAAATCAACTAGTGGAAGCAGTTTGCATCCCCAAAATCACCTACATCCTGATTCTCAAATACCTGGTTCCACCATTATCACTGGATCATGCAATGGTTAGTTATCAGGTGAAGTATTCTAAGCACCATGTACCCCAACCCTGAGCAAAAATTACCTCAAATTTCATGGTATTTTTGCAATTAAGTTTGCTTTGCAATAAATATGATATTATGATCATATAAATAATCAACAAAATATAATCGATTATGTATGCATAATCGATTATGCATGGTGTATACTTGAGCGTTTTGATAGCTGTGTCGGCTTCATACTCGAGTAAATAATTTCGTATACACGTCATGAGGTTTTGTCTTTAATAATAATAAAATAATAATGTGTGGACTTATATATAGCGCACGTATCCACCAACTAAGTTGTGCTCAAGGCGCATTCTTTTTTACGTGCATTAAACAACACAGGACGAAGCAATTATGGTTAAGTACCTTGCTCAAGGACACAAGTGTCACGACCGGGGCTCGAACTCACACCCTGTTGCTGGCAACACCAGAACTTGAATTCGGTGCGCTAGACCGCTCGGCCACGACACTTCCCAGTTATTGAAGTCAATCTAATCTCCAAGTGGAGTGACCTTCGACACCACACTGGATACCACCAACTCATGGGGCCGAGGGGAGTATCCGAGGACAGGTTAGTTAACTTTTCCTTTTCTGCATTGGAAATATCGCTTTTGCATTCGCGTGAAGTATGAACCGGCCTTCAGACGTGACACCAGACAGACCGATACCTAATTGAGGGGAATGGGGGTAATTTAGGTGGGAAATGGCGGAATTCAGTGGAGAAATGGTGTGGGAATCTGCTTTTCTATTCCAAATTTAACCATGCACTATGTATCCCTGCGAGCCGCAATACACCACAACTACCACAAGCGGAATAAGGGGAGACTCCGGAAGGCACTTTGTATTACGCGCAGAATACACCGCGCGATCCGTTTTCTAACGATCTAATACACTACGCAATCCTTTTCTAACCGATTTCCAACAGTTTAAATTCATGAATGGAGGTCCCCTGGACCCTCCAGTAGGATGATTGATAGCTAGGGTTGTGAGCCACAATACACCACAACTACCACAAGCGGAATAAGGGGAGACTCTGGAAGGCACTTTGTATTACGTGCAGAATACACCGCGCGATCCGTTTTCTAACCGATTTCCAACAGTCTAAATTCATGAATGGAGGCCCCATGGACCCTCCTACAGTAGGATGATTGATAGCTAGGGATGTGAAGGTCAGATAGCTGACCTTTCTTGGCAGCGATACTCAGAGTACTTAGATTTGCGCACATGTGAATGGGCTTAGATTTGTGTACAAGTGAATAGGTGGAGATTTGTGCATAAAACACTGGTTGGTTGTGTAATTAGATGAATCTAGGTCCCCTGGTCACATTCTACAGTAGGATTACTCATAAATTATCTTGATCAGGCCAGCCAGGCTGGCTAGGCGGTGAAATATCAAATGATTAGTTTGTTTACACACTGACTGGGCTGAGATTTGTACACAAGTGAACGGGCTCTGGCTGGATGCCCAAATTTCCTACGGTGGGGGGTGACCTGAACTGAACTCGATGTTAAAGGTTACTATGGAATATGAAACTAGAGGTTCTCATTGAGGATTACATGAAGTTTCAGCGGAATTCGCCCAACGGTTTTTCAGTAATTAAAACAAGGAAAAAAAAAGTGCCTTCCGGAATCACCTATTTGCTGCTCGCAGGGGTATACTGCACTCTTAACCCTTAGCACGCTACCATATTGCACACACACTATTCCCGTGGCGCTGCATTTCCTGTGGGGCTCTACATGAAATCAACCTACATTTGTTCTCAAGCTTTTACTCTGTGAAATAAGCTTTGTAGGAAAAAATGCAAAATAAAGAATTTATTCAGTATGAAATTTCCTATCTTCCGAAATAAAAATTATTCTTGTAGCCTTTATAATAATCGAGATACATGTATGACCTTTTGATGGCTGAAGTCGACCAGCCAGTCATCATCGTAGGCCCTCAGGAAGACGCCATTCAGCGCGGCATGACCAGCCGACGTGCCCGCATCTCGCCGATTTTCATCGGGGCCACCGTTCGATTCGTCCCCTTCGCTGCCTTCATCAGCTGTGGTATGTACACGGACATCGTCATCGCTAATGGGACTTTCATCGTAGTCAGAATCACCCTGAAAAAGCTCTTCAAAGTCAGATTCTCCGGAGTCCGAGTCCTGGAAAAGTTCACGAAATGCAGCCTGGGTGTCCATTGTGTCCGTATTTTGTTTTAGAGCACGTCTTTTTGATTGGAAATTACAGGAAATTTTGCGACAAACGATGGTTGTTTTACGATTGAATATCGTTGTACATGTATAAATGAAGCTGTATGGAGTTTATTGGGGGTCAGGTGTCATGCATTTCCCAGAATTCCTCAATGATATGTACACAGTATGCTGGGCGACTGGAGTCGCCGTCAGCGTGCAGGGAATAAACACCTCGGACGACTACAGTCGCCGATAGCGCGCAAAGGGTTAAAACGAAAGTGTTGAATCAACCTTTTACAAAGTTAAATTCAACTCAAAGAAAGTGTTGAATTAACACGAAGTCAAGTTACTAAGTCTGCATTTATCATGTTAATTCAAAAGTTAAATCCAACTTGATCAAGTTGTCACTGACCGAACTCTTTAAAATGTTGATTGAACACTTTCGTTTTAAGAGTGTGCATGTTCATTTCGTAACTTAGAAACCGATATAACCCTTGTGAACCTGCTGATATTTGAACCGCCTTACAACATTTAGGGTATGTGAGTCCGCGTTTGAAAAAAACGGGCTTAAATATTATTTGGAAATTGAGTGTTTTACGTAACATTATTGTGATATCGTGTATTGATAGTCATCAAATTGATTCATTTGATAAGCCGTATTTATAATTATATTATAGTGTTTAATTTATTGCAAATTTATTTCCACTTGGTACTGATCTTGGTATATAAATTGGATATAGGTAGTGCGACGCCTCATGACTCTCTTTTCTTTTCTTTTCGAAAGCAACATTGATTCTGCTTGTGGTACTATTTTTTGCTGGATTTGACATTTGCGGATATGATTTTGAGTAACTGCCATTAATTATCATCTTCTATTAATTGTTTCCAGGACTGGGTGAGTTCAATTTTATTGAGTAAAGTTGTAACGGTATGTCTTTCAGTATCCAAAATGGTGACATAGTTTCGGTACGAGTACCCCACACGTTGTAATGGTCGCAAGTATACACTCTGAGTATAGCACTGCTAGTGCAGTCACTATACAAACTTCTAAAAAGTGCTAAAATTAGCTATATTTTGCACTTCAAATGTACTTTGTATATGCACTCTACAAACGAAGTGCTAATTTTAGCACCTTTTAGGAGCTTGTACAGTGACTGCACTTGAGGTGCTATATTCAGCACTTCGTATCTCGAGTGTCGGATTTATCACGTCACTGTACTGCATGTACACTCACTGGCCATAAGTATTGCAACACCACCAATTTTTCAGTTTGGAGAACTGTGTTACAATAATTTATTTTATTTACCCTACTTAAGACTTCTTGAAAGTGCCTGTGTTTTTAAGTCAATGTTCTTTTTTACTGTTCTTGCTCGGAAAGTATGCAATACACGATCGATTAAATCAGATTAAATGATCATCTCACCTGTTACTGTAAAGTGCAAATGTTAAGCATGTTGCAATACTTTTGGCCAGTGAGTGTGTTTGTTATAAACTTACTACTGGACCTTGGGACACCCTGAAATAGGTGTACTTTGTGACAACCAACCCCTCGAGGATAGCCATGACCGAAATACACTAGGATACAAACAGTAATATATTTATGTACACAACTCCGGCATCCACTGGTTCAAGTAAGTAAAGTAAAGTAAAGTAAAGTAAAGTAAAGTAAAGTAAATTAAAGTAAAGTAAAGTAAAGTAGGGTAAAGTAAAGTAAAGTAGGGTAAAGTAAAGTAAAGTAAAGTAGGGTAAAGTAAAGTAAAGTAAAGTAGGGTAAAGTAAAGTAAAGTAAAGTAAAGTAAAGTAGGGTAAAGTAAAGTAAAGTAAAGTAAAGTAAAGTAAAGTAAAGTAAAGTAAAGTAAAGTAAAGTAAAGTAAAGTAAAGTAAAGTAAAGTAAAGTAAAGTAAAGTAAAGTAAAGTAGGGTAAAGTAAAGTAGGGTAAAGTAAAGTAAAGTAAAGTAAAGTAAAGTAGGGTAAAGTAAAGTAGGGTAAAGTAAAGTAAAGTAAAGTAAAGTAAAGTAAAGTAAAGTAAAGTAAAGTAAAGTAGGGTAAAGTAAAGTAAAGTAGGGTAAAGTAAAGTAAAGTAAAGTAAAGTAAAGTAAAGTAAAGTAAAGTAAAGTAAAGTAAAGTAGGGAGAGGGAGAGGGAGAGGGAGAGGGAGAGGGAGAGGGAGAGGGAGAGGGAGAGGGAGAGGGAGGAAATAATGAATTAAAGACTGAATTAAGGAATGAATTAAAGAATTAAAGAAATAATTAATTAAAGAATTAAAGAAAGAAATAATTAAAAATATAAAGAATTAAAGAATTAAAGAAAGAATTAAAGAAATAAAGAATTAAATAATTAAAGAAAGAATTAAAGAATTAAAGAAAGAATTAAAGAATTAAAGAAAGAATTAAAGAAGTTAAGAGTTAAATAAAATAAAAGAGTTAAAGAAGAGAAGAGAAGAGAAGAGAAGAGAAGAGAATAGAAGAGAAGAGAAGAGGCTGCCACCGTGACATTGTGCTTGTTGTGTGTGTTTCCTGCTGTGTGTGAGTTGCAATTGCCTGCTACCGGACTCGAAACAAGTTGGAAACGAAGTTACACACCCACAAGGACAGACATGATCCCAGCCGTCAAGCTGGGGTTTACCGAATTCCTTGCACTTGTAAAGTGTACATTGGCGAGACCGGCAGAGACCATACGACCAGGATCAATGAACACAAGGCCCACGGCCGCAGAGGGGAATGTGACAAATCTGCGATCATCAAACACTCCACCGATTTAGACCATGCCATTGACTGGCAGAAGGCAGAGATCATAGCCCCGGAGAAGCACTGGTACACCCGTCGTATCAGAGAGGCTATTGAGATTCATAAACATGACACTGTCCCACAGGACATCGGCTTTTTCATCAGCAACATTTGGCATTCAATCCTACCATCCATCAGCACTCACACCCCACAGTCAACTGACATGCCTCAGCGAGCAGGCAACTCACACACAGCAGGAAACATACACAACAAGCACAATGCCACGGTGGCAGCCAATCACAACACATCACACAACAGTGGCACCAATCGGAACACTTCCCATTCTACACATAATCCACCAGACACCAGACCTGTTAAACTGGGGGGCAAGAGTGGCAAGCATTAATCTTTAATGTAAGTTTGTACTGCTGAAAAAGCATTGACTTACCATCCGGGGGGGGGGGAATAGGGGGGGGGGGCAAAGAAAGTAACCGGGGGCATTTGCCCCCCTTGCCCCCCGTAGCGCCCCCGCTGCCCAGAAAATACTACTTAAGGAGCTGCATCTGCAAACCTCTTCATTCTCCTGACGAAGATTAGAGCAGGCTAATCGAAACGTTGAGAATAACCCGTGAAGTCCCATGGTTCTCCCTGAACCATATTTATTTATTTATTTATTTATTTATTACATTTATTTACCCAGGGTATGCCCAAACAGTTAAAAACTGGTTTCCATTGGGGCCCTGCATATGTCAACTTTAAAAATTAAAACATACAGAAAATACGACAATCCACGTAAAAAATAACAATTAGATACAACATCACAGAAGTAATTAAAATTGTACATAGATTAAGATCAACAATTATAAGCTGTGTGAAATCTTAACATACAAATTTGGGCACCAACATATACGCCGAGTACGGGAAGGGCGAAAACCCTTCTTGGGGAAAAAAGCAAGGAAATTCCCTTCCGGCTCCGAAATTTCGCGGCAACCAAGTTTATAAACTCCGTAAGTCAGCACAGAAATAATTAATTTTTATTGACAGCGTTATGTACATATAAGAATGCCTTGTATACAGTATAAACATTATTGGATGAACGTTTTACGAAGTTCAACTTTGAACGAACCCAGTGAATTTACGGCTCTTAGTTGGGCATTCAAGTTATTCCATATGTGCGCACCTTTTACAGCAAAGCTCGTAAAGTAGGATTCCTTCTTCGCAAAAGGAACCGTTAGTGCCGAGTCAGTGGATCGTCTCGTTTCACGAATCTGTGTAAGCGGTGTGAATAGATTAGTCATGTACAGAGGACCCATTTTGTTTATGCATTTGTAAACAAGAACAGCTTTTTTGTACATAACTATTTCAGAAAATGAGAGCCAGTTAAGTTTAGCAAACATTTCAGATGATGGTGTAAGAAAGTCACACTTCAGAATTATCCGCGCGGCCCTTTTCAGGCATTTGTTAAGAATAACATTGTGAGATATGTATCGATCTCCCCTAACAGTACAACAATAATCTAAGGATGGCTTAACTAAGCTTACAAACAGGATTTGCAGGCAGCTTTGTGGAACACAATCGCGAATTCTATTTAACATATCCAGTTTAGAAGCGACCTTAGTCTTGACGTATTCAACGTGAGGAGTCCAACTTAAAGTTTCATCAATAATAATACCCAAACATTTACATGAATTCACCTTTACAATTGGACCATCGTCAATGCTTACATTAAGGCCAGTGTTTGAAACCTTTTGCCTGGATCCAATGAGCATGGATTTAGTTTTGGTGGCATTTATTGTAAGTTTGTTTTTGACGCACCAATCATGGATTCTGACTAGGGCTATATTCAAGATATTCTCTATTTCATTAACACTGGAGGAACTACAAGTTAGTGTAGAGTCATCTGTATACATGAACAAACTGCAGTTTGGGGGGATACAAAGTGGAAGATCACTAGTATAAATAATGAATAACAGAGGGCCTAGGATTGAACCCTGCGGCACGCCAACATTTAATGGCAAGGCCTTAGATATATTACCACCGATTTTCACAGATTGACTACGTTCACTCAGATATGATTTAAACCATTGAATTACAGAAGTTGACATATTCAACTGTTTAAGTTTCTCTAGCAGAATGTTATGATTAACAGAATCGAATGCTTTACTGAGATCTATAAAGACTGTGCCTGTCATTTCCCCACGTTCCATAGCTTGAAAACATTTGTTCGTTAAGTCATGTAGGGTACTTTCAGTCGAGTGTAATGGCCTAAATCCTGATTGGCAAGCAGGAATAAGATTACTTTCATCGAGGTAAGAATAAATAGCTGAATGTACCCATCTTTCTAAAATCTTCGAGATAATCGGCAGGATGGAAATAGGCCGATAGTTACTTGTGTTACATTTGTCTCCTCCCTTATGAATAGGTGTGACCAGAGCTTGTTTCCAATCCTTAGGGTACTGGTCACATCTTATCGATAAGTTAAAAATGTGGGTTAATGATCTAATAATATACGGAGAAGCTATTTTAATCATGTTAACACTGATGCCATCAGGACCTGTTGCTTTCCCGACTAACATTGATGCTATTTGCTTTTGCACATAATCTTCTGTTATGTCGGGCAATATGCATTGCTCATAGACTGAGTTATGAAGAGATGAATCGATATTGTCGTCTACTTCAAAATCACGAGGGGTGGCATTACTACACATACGTTCCCCAATTGTTGAAAAGTGCTCATTAAATGTATCAGCGATGTCAACAAGATCCTCGATATTTTCACCATTCGCAGAAAGGATAGAATTTGGAGTAACTCTGTTTTTGTTAGGAAGCACCTCTTTTAGTTTTTTCCACAGCATAGATGAATTACTTTTATTGTCCTCAATGGTAGACGTAAAGTATTCACTTTTCGTCGTACGGATTTTCTTAGTAACCGTGTTCCCCAACTTTTTGTATGCATCCCAATCATTTTGTGAACCTGAACGTTTTGCGATTTTATGTGCACGGTCACGTTGTCGCATAAGTTGAAGAATGTCTCCATCAAGCCAGGGCAAGGAGTCACCCCGAACACGTTTTGATTTTATTGGTGCATGGTGGTTAATTATACTCATAAACAGGGAGTGCCATAGGGACCATGCTTCATTAACATCATGACAACTGAGTACATGATCCCATGGTGCGTTAATGAGGTCTTCTTTGAAAGCATCACTATCTATATCTTTAAAACATCTGAAGTTAATTGAATGTCCTCCCTATTAACCCATGATGTCCCCGTGGTTCTCCCTGAACCATATTTCTCACTTAGCGACAGTAGAGAAAAACGAGTTGCCCGAAATTGGTTCTCCCTTGAACCTTTCTCACTTTACGAAGTTTGAGATACGAGTTGTGCGATAAGGTTCTTTTCAGAACCTGTACCTCAGCTTCGCGTTAGTTGAGATAAACACATGGTGTTACCGCAAACCGAAACGATATAAATTTCAAAAACTTATACTATAACTTAAGAATCTGTATTACGAGATGGCGAAATGTATTAGCTCAGGTACTCGAACATTGGAATTGACTTGGACATATAAAAACAAAAGTCGGATATCTCTAACTTCACGGCTGCTCCTCACCTCATTCAGATAGTTTAGAATTGTTGAGTTTAGAATAGTTTTATAATTGTTTGCTTTGGCTAAAGATACTCGTTTGTTTATGATTCGTGTTCAATGCCGAGTCCATATATCTGTTTCAATTTGCAACCATTAATCGATACTAACACGAGGACAAGAACAGTGGACTTGTAGCAACCAAGACAAATTATTTGCATTTTCTTAAGCAAAATTTGATATTTAATCATTGTTGTTATGTAATCTTAGCAAATTGTTTCTGTTTTTCTTCATATATTTAAATTCAGGCATCTAATTGTTTCTTTCAATCAGCCCAGAAACTTGCCTAGACAGGGAGCCAGTTTATTGCCTTGTTTTGATGAATGTGTAGTGTATATTAAATGACTTAACCAATGAGTGTCTTTTAATTAACATATTGATTAATTCCGCAGTTCTTAGCCAATTAGAGCCTGAATTAGTATTTCTTTTGGGGCCATGTGTCATTCCGTTGTTTTCTTTGCTGGCTCTCGTATAACATGATGTACATGTTTTTGTGGCGTATCTGGATTTTTCTAGAAGTAAAACTTCAGCTGTAGTTTCTACGCCCATGTGTTCATTTTATATACACATGCCAAGCTTTCGGTAGTTGTATAATTAGGTGTTCGGGTATGTACCCGAAACACCTATCGTTTTTGTTCGTTTTTTTTATCTTTTTTTTCTTCTTCTCCTTCTTCTTCTCCCGATCGATTGTCTACAAAAAACACATACTTGCAAACTTCACATGAACTTGAAACTTGGCATATTATACTTAGAACTTAAAACGTAGATGAAACAACATTTGTGACGTCATGATTAGGTCATCAGATATCGAATTACGATAAATCAAAGTTTAATATTTAAAAAATCATGTCTCAACAACCACAAGAGGTAAATTCAAAATTGATGTACCATTGTACAGATCGTTAATTGTCAAAAAATATTTACAAAAAGGTGACCCCAATTTGACCTTACTTCCTGTCCAAACCGGAAGTCAAAGTTTAATATTTAAAAAAAATCATATCTCAACATCCACAAGAGGTAAATTCACAATTTTTATACCATTGTACAGACCGTTAATTGTCAAAAAATATTTACAAAAAGATGACCCCAATTTGACCTTACTTCCTGTCCAAACCTGAAGTCAAAGTTTAATATTTAAAAAAATCATATCTCAACAACCACAAGAGCTAAATTGAAAATTTTTGTACCATTGTACAGATCCTTAACTATCAAAAATATTTTCAAAAACATGACCCCAATTTGACCTTTACTTCCTGTCCAAGCCGGAAGTCAAAGTTTAATATTAAAAAATATCATATCTCAACAACCACAAAGGGTAAATTAAATTTTTTGCACCATTGTACTGATCGTTAGTTGTCAAAAAATATTTACAAAAAGGTGACCCAATTTGACCTTTACTTCCTGTCCAAACCGGAAGTCAAAATTTAATATTAGAAAAAAATAATCCACAAGAGGTAAATTAACAATCTTTGCACCATTGTACAGATCGTTAATTGTCAAAAAATATTTAAACAAAGTTGACCCCAATTTGACCTTTACTTCCTCCCGAACACCTAGTGTTTGTCAATACAAACACCAGTCTCTAGTTATATTAAGTTTTCTTCAATGGACCGTAATTCTGTGTAGACATTGAAAAGCAGTTGACAACATCGAGAACATGAGTTTTTTAGGTGTTCGAGCGCGCAGCGCGAACACCTGTTGTTTTTGTACTGTTTTTTTAGGTGTTCGAGCGCGCAGCGCGAACACCTATTGTTTTTGTACTGTTTTTGTTTTGTTTACTTCTCCATCTCAGTGGCGCTTTTCCGGCAACAAATGCATACTTGCTAAGCATTTACAGCCTTCAAACTTAACACATCAACAGAACATAACAAGCTGACGAAACCGTTTGCTGTGACGTCATGATTATGTCATCAGGTGTCGAATTGCGCTAAATCAAAGTTTAATATTTCAAAAAATTATATCTCATGAACCACAAAAGATATTTTCACATACTTTGCACCATCTGAAAAATATTGAATTATGTGATTCTTCGTTTTTAGACGTGAACCAAATCTGACCTTTCCTTCCGGTCGAAACCGGAAGTTGAATATTTCAAAAAATCATATCTCATGAACCATAGAAGATATTTCATCATCTTAAAGATCTTGAACTATGTCACATTTCATTTTCAAACGTGACCCCAATCTGACCTTTCCTTCCGGTCAAAACTGGAAGGTTAAGTGAAACAATATGCTGATTTACTATTCCCTGTATGTACGAATAGCCCATATCGCGCGTGCACAGAATACGTACACACAGCAATAATATACGGAGTTTAATATAGGCCTACAACGGAATGAAATGAGCGTGGAAAATTTCTCCTTTTTTACATGATATTGGGTCACAAATGTTCCTTTCTCAAGTCATCACCTCTCAATATAACAAACCTGAAGAATTTTGTGGGAAAATGCATAGAAATTTACACCATTGTCATTGAATGCGGCATTTGTACGGTACATGTCCCGCAGTATAACATGAGTATGTGTGTTGTGTATGAAGCGTCAATAAAATTTGTGCTTTGCTCAGACTGCTTCGCAGAATCTTGCTTTAAAATAGAATGGGTCAAAATACCCTGATGTGTCCATTATTCAGAAAGAACAGTCGTACTTTTAACCAAATGTTCAGAGCACAGACCATGCAGATTAGAAGATTTTAAGATTGTCAACACTCAGCATTGCACCTTTGGTAAAAATTGTTCTGAGACACCCAAGCATATTATTTTGTAAATTTAATTTTGTTTCAAACGTGGCTTGAATTTGAAATCGGGTGAAAAAGGTTTTCAGGCACAGCAGTTTAAATACAAAATGAATTACTTTTGATTTTGAGGCAAGAGATCCAGATCTTCTTTTTATTTCTTTTCTTTTTTTGTTATTTTATCAGCTTAATTGAATATAATTTTGCAAATGGAATAATGTGTATACATTTTTAATCGTAAAATATCAATAAACTTCCCACAATGATTGTTTAATAACCAAAAAAGAGTCTAGAAACAAAGAGTTTAGAACAACAAAATGGTAAGTAATTTTTCCCAAATTGTTAGGTGTTTATTTTTAAATATTGGCTTGGCAACAAAGGCATCCT
>CM055824.1:29232213-29316793 GCA_029582265.1 Zoroaster sp. YZ-2022 | reverse complement strand
TTTTGTGGCATTTTGGAGACTGTATGTATACAAGGGTTAAAACCACAATAGTGAAAAAATTTGCATAATTTGTATCGCTAAATCTGCTATGTACTATTTGAAATTCAATTGCAGATTGTCCAAATTATGTCGCAATGCCTGCCTGCATTTGAGTTGCTATAGGGATGGCCAATGAGAGATCTCCTAGCTCTATGAACTTCTTCCTTCGTATACACTACCGGTACATCATACTTTCAATTTTATGTTGAATAAAATAATGAATTTTTCCACTATTTAACTTCCCATTTTTGCCTGTTAAAGGAAACATTTTTTGTGTAATCACAATGGCTGTCGTACCCCAGTTTTGCATCTGGCCAGCATATGTTTGTATATATTCGTACACATGCATTGAAGTACAAGGTGGTTGGTAATTCTCTGGTAACTGAATGACGTCCAAAAAAATTGACCCAGCAACATCACCTAGAAAATATGTTTTTTACTGGAGAATTAAAACCCTCCTACACATGGAGGCCATACTCTTAAAACTCCCGGGTCAAACTTTTGACCCTTTTGCCGGGTCAAATATTGTTGACCCACTTCTGGGTCAATTTGACCCAATTCTGGGTCAATTTTCTTATCGGTGACGTCATGTCAGCAAATCAGCCATTTTGATTGTACGAAAAGAACACATCACGCAGGTCACATTTTTCCAACCGCCATTTTTAACTACGATACGATGTCATTTTCGTCCCAATGATCGTTGAAGAATTATTTCACAATAAATGGAAGGGGTCTTCATGACTTTGTTTCATTTGAAGGTATGTAAACTTTGACATTTTGTTGTACATGTATGTTCGTTTTAGTATGCAGATAATGACTATACAAAACAATCATTAACGTTAACATAGTGTGTGCAGACATGCAGCAGGTCATGTTGTGTGGCCATGTAAATGTGTATGTGTGGTTGACTGCATGTGTATAATATGCTAGCTATTGCATACTGTACAACCCATTTTCATTGTTCTGTACAATGGATGGAGGGGTCATCATGTCTTCATGATATGTGGACATGATATGTTCGCTGTTTTATTAACAAAACACACACACATGGGGGATGTTACAGTACTACTAACGTTACTAGTAGGTAATTTGGCTAGTACTGCAGTTTATTATAGGCCTACTGGCACTTTTTCTTACTAAAAGTAGGCCTGAAACAATCACCACCTTTATTGAGATAATGAAAATGTCACATGGAGGAAGGAAGAAGTCACATGTATTCTATTCTATCACCTAACTTAAAGGCATTTTTCTTAAGTTGCATCATTTTTTCATAAGTTACATCAATCCATCATCCTGATAATAACATGAGGGGTTGCTAACTTATGTGTGTTTTGTTAGCATGACCCATTATTCTTCATCCTTTGAAAATATTTACATGTAATTTTGTTTTTACATATGTTTATATTTCAGATCAATGGTTGATCATGCTTGCTATGACATCATGGTCAACCATCTACAGTTTACACTACTTAAGGGTCAGGATGATGAACATCATGTAAGTTTTTCTGCACTCAAACAATTATTTATTAATTTTTGATGAATCCATGCCCCCCCCCCCCCCCACAGAAAAAAAGAGAAAATGGAAAAACAGGAATATGGGCAGATTAAGTGTGGAAAACTATTACTTAAGGCTGTGTATTTTTGGTTTATATTTCAGGAACCGGATACCCGAAAAAGGGGAAGCTTCGGCTACCCGTAAATAATTTGTAAAACACATAAAATACTCCCGAATGTATAAAATAACCAATATGAACACAAGTTTCTCTTGTTTAATTAGAGTCATAATAAATGTGGACTTATTGTAATACTTTTCCCGCCTCAATATTAAAAATGACTTGAACACAAAAAATGTTTACAAAAATTGGAGACTTCCATTTGTGTGGCTAAAATGTTTAAAATAGTAAAAAAAAATTAAGTCATTCATTTGTCACTGAAAATATTTCTTATTCAATTATTTTACTGTCCACAGATAGTCCAGACTGTGAGTTTGCAGTGAGGCGCAACCTTGTTCCTTCCATTTTCACCATCAGAGTTAAAAAGGCGGGTGAAGGGCAAAAGGCAACTCTATAGTCATGCCACTATAGGATGCCACCAAGTCATTTATTGACCGGTAAGGATGTGACTGTTAATAACCTATTGCATTTTAAAGTGCATTCTGGGAATCTGGTGACAAATCCCATAGCATGCAAATCATTTAAAGTACACAGGCATAGGTCTAATGGCGCACCAAATTTGTAAAAGATGTGTTGTCATTCAATTCCTAGCATGCATTGAGAAAGCTTAAAATGTTTATTGTTTATTTTTACATTGAATTGGCCATCATTTTGTAGGTCTTATGAATTCTTAGGCATGTATCATCACCATCTAAGCTGAGATTGTATTAGCAGAATCTTAATTATGAATAACAATTTAGGAATTTCAATTTCTAGAAACACTTCAACATGATATACATCGGTATCAGAATATATTGAATATACATGTATCTTATTTAGTAAAAGTGTACATGTCATTGTATACAGCCCATCATATAACTAGACACGAGTATTAAACCTTCACACTTTTAAAATAAATATTTCCACCCTTTTTACTCCAGATTGGAATCATTGAACCCTTGTCATACAAATGTGTCACACAAACAGCCACTTGTGCTACCACTACGAGGTGTGTCAGAGTCTGTATAACTTTGTAATCCAATGGCCAGGTGTTGAGGTTGATCTATTCTTCAAAGGAGTTAAAGTATGTTTCAAATTTATTTATGTGGACCTATCATATCTGTGGCAGTCTGCACCTTAATGGGAATTGTTTTTTCAGGACCTTAAGACACATCTAGGTTATTCAAGGTATTTTTTAACATGTTAGAACAATGATAGTACTGAGGAATTGTTTTTTTGACTGGACCCAAAAATCCCCACAAGTGTGTAGTTATTATAAAACAATATCTGTTGGGTGATCTAGTAAAATGTATATTACTGACTGTGAATCCCTGGGAGTTGGGCCATGTAAACACAGTAAACATCCCCTAGTCTTCATTGCGTTCATATTTATTTTTATGCAAGCATTGGGATAGTTCAACCTAAGTACTGACCATCAATTCCATAAACACAAATTGGTGTGAAGATATTAAAGGGACAGTCACGATCAGAGCAGACTTTCTACAGGGCATGGAATCGGTATCCTAGTTAAAGATGAACACAGTGTTTGAAAATTACTGGCTCATTTATGCAGCAGCAATGCGAATATGACTTATCATGTGAGTATTATTTTCAGTCACTGAGTTAGTCTAGAACTTGAACTCTGATTCCATGCCCTGTTGATCGTGACGATATTGCCACCTTTAAACAATAACTTTAAAATGACTATTTATGAACATGTATTTTAAACAGTTAAAGAGAAATAAATACATATAACAATCAGAAGATCATTTCATTATTGTTTGTTTTTCATTTTACAGTTATCCTTTCAAATTACAATGTGTTGTCTCCTAGGCCATTCTAACAAGGTAAGCATGTGTTCCTTATAGAAAGATGCACTTATTTATGGCAATTTACTATAGAAATTTAACAGTTTCAGCTGAATGTTACATAAAAAACAAGAAATTTGTTTTATTTGATTGTTTGCCATAGATAAGGCTTCTTAATACATGGAAGACATAAATCTCATTAGACCCGGAACCTGGGTCAACATTAATCTGACCCATTAGTCCAGGTTGGATATGACCCGACCTTTTCTGGGTCATTCTGACCCGTAAACTTGGGTCAGATTATTTGACCCGTTTTCCGGGTCAAATAATCTGACCCAACTTTTCGGGTCATCCTGACCTGGAAAGTGTCGGGTCATATCCAACCCGGAGTATGGGTCAGATTTGACCCATTCTGGGTCAAATCTGACCCGGGAGTTTTTAGAGTGCACTCCCAACCACTAAATTCCGTTATTTAGCAACCTTCAGTACATACATATATAAGCCTACTGTCCTTTCCATGTAATCCTACAAAATCAACTGTCACCCAAAGCTACTGTAAATATTTGAACATATTAGTATGGCCTGCAATGTATCAGAAGGGTAACCATATGATGCCACTGGCAACACTGGCTTTGGAGTGGCCTGAATGCATTGTTTCAAAAATTGCACTGATTGTAGGAGGGTTAGCTAATATGTGTATGAAATGGGAGCCAAGATCCAACAGATTCATTGACACAAATTAACACACACACAAAATTCACCTGCTGGGTCACTTTAGGGAGGTAAAAATTTCGGTAACGGAATTATGGCGAAGGACAAGCAGTTTTCAGGTCTTAAATTAAATAAATTTCTGTGAAGTAATTTACAAAAGGGGTGTTATTTGTAGTATATAAACTTTAGTAGGGTTAACAACTACAATGCAAAATAAAATTTGAAAGATTATTCCTTTATTGAAAAAAATGCCCTTCAATCATGGTAAAGGAATTACGACTGGACAGTAACGGAATTGCGTATTGTGTTTGTACAGGTCTAAAAATAACACTATATACAAGGCAAAAACAGTAATTAAAAAAAAAACGTATTTTACTTGAATTTCTATATTTAGTCATCCATTTTGTGTTTTTGTATGATACATGTATGTAATAATGTTCCCACAAGTGCATATCCTGAACATACATAATCCAATTAAATCATGCCAACTTCAGAATTTCCAACAAAATTAATGAACGTTTACTGAAACACTGTACATGGGATACATGTACAATAGCATACTTTTGCATTCAAACTAAACATTGTCATTTTTTAGGAAAGTGTTTTTAAAAAAAAGATTATTGAAAAATATTTATTAATTATCATTAAATAAAAGTTTGTCACTAAAGATGTCAAAATTCAATAAACTTGAATACAAGTGCAGTGCAAATCCGTAACCATGGCTACCATTATTCCATTACCGTATATGAAAGTACTAAGCAAATGTCCGAAAGTGAATTTTTTATAACACTTATAGGGAAGGTTTTTTTTTTCTTTGCTCAAAAAATTACTTTTGTGCGTTATTTTGGTAACGGAATTACGTGTGATTATCTCATGTTTTATTTTTAAATGTTTGGAGAACACTAAAAATATATATATTTTTTTTACATATAAAAGTAATCTTTGGTACAATGGCTATCTAGACACAAACAATTGTTTTCAACCAGGCCTCCACTAATCACAATGTCCAAGAGATTTAAATTTGAATTTTTAACGAAAATTACACATTTTGAGACTTAGGCCTACTACCAGAAAAATTACAGGAAAAAAATGAGTTTTTCGAATGTTAGCCCTTGGATTTGATTCCCTATGAAATTCTGGTCTAGAATCAATATGAAATATTCCTCTAAATTGCTAATGTACCGGTAACAATTTTTCTCTCCCATGGAGCATTGCCCAACACATTACAAAGAATGTGCTGATGTCTCCATATTGCAAGAAAGGCGCAAAGGAGAAGACAATTTTAGAAGAATTTGCCGCCCACTGTTCTAGAATTTCTTTTTTGCCATTGGTTAAATTAAACAATCATTGCAGAAAGTTTATTGATGCTTTTTGATTGAATATTTATACATGTTGTTCCATTTGCCGACTATCTAGTTTGTTTGACTGTCGGGTGCTGACTTTGGGTTAACCAGTTAACCAACCATGAACATTTTGGTAAAAGGGGCAGTATCATCACGATCAGAGCAGACTTTCAACAGGGCATTAAATCGGTGTCCAAGTTTAAGATGAACACAATGACTGAAAATTACTGCATCATTTATACAGCAGCTATATTACCTTATCATGTGGTGTTTTATTTGCAGTCACTAATCTAAAACTAGCACTCCGATTCCATGCCCTGTTGATCATGACGATATTTTCCCTGTAAATGTTTAGTGAAATAAACAATAACTCCCTGCACTAGTTTGTTTTAAATGCCAGTCACATAAACAAAGCTTTAGTTCCTGTTAAATCAACTTTGTTATTCAGGCCCAACCAATTTACATAATGTAAAACTAAAAGGGTTTTCACAAATACAGATGAAAGAGTTGGCCAGGTGAAAAAAATGTGCCACCATGTAAAAAATTAGAAATTCTGGAATCCATAGAAGCTGAACGGTCCAGACACTTCCCACAATAGTCACAGATTATGTAGCATAATACTTGACTCTTCAATTTAAGACCATCCACAAGATTATTGATGAGATATTTGTCCAAAAATGTGCGTGGTTTTGAGGACGACTTTTTGGTTGCGACTCTGACAGTTTGCCGATTTGACACGACTTTTGACATTTGACCCGGTTTTGAGGTCTCGTTGAAATTTCGTATTTTCGCAAGATTCTTCATATTTTGACAAAGGTTGACGGGTCAATGTGTGAAGAATGATCACTTTGATATACCAAGTCATTTTTAATGGAGGAAAAAGTATTTGACATGTAAGAAATTGTTAACTTTCCGGCATTTTTTAGTCCAAAAAATGTAAGATTTTGAAATAAAAATGTGTTAAAATTTAAATTAAATCAATGGCCACATTTTGTCAACGCGGATTTTAACATTGTCTGGACTGTTTTTGAGCAGTATAAACAAAAAGTGTCTGAAAGTTATTGCTAACTCTCGTGAAAAGGGTGTTTCTGGGGTCATATCAACATGGCCAATTGTTGCACGATAATGGCGGGTATGTCATGTATGTAAGCATATATGGTCTCGGAGGAATATTGAAGTTCAAGTTCAGATATTGTTACTGTTGTACAGTACTCATCCACCCAAATGATGGATGCATTGCATAGTTATTTAGTGAAGTGTAAAATTTTTAAAAACATTTTTCATTTAACTGGGCTAATAATGATTGGAATTGACACTTTACTATTTTTTTAATTTTAATTTTTATATTCTATGACCACAAAAACATCAAATTTAAAATAAAAACAGTGTTCCAAGTCACACTTGTTAATTTCCAATTTATTGCTTACATGTAAATCTCACAACTTTCCCAAGTTCAACAGCCAATATCTCAAGAACTAAATGTCCTATTAGAAAACAAATATCGCCATTGAATTCCTCATTAACCCTCCTATGCCCAGGCTGAAATATGGCCCAGTAAGCACCGCACCCACAGACAGTCACTTGAGTATTTTTGGTTGCATTGCCAATTGGTAGGTCAAACCACAGAGTCACACAGAGCTGTGTATGTACTGTCGAGTGGTTTTGGTTTGACCTATCCTAGCCACATGTCCTTGCATTTATTTGAGTGCACTGCACAAAGTCAATGGGTTGGGAGTTACATACAAATTTTGAGTGTCTTTGATTGGTTTTGGTTTGACCTCCTATCACAGCCACATGTGCTTGCATGTATTTGAGTGCACTGCACAAAGTCAATGGGTTAAGAGAGACACACAAATTTTGAGTGTCTTTGATTGTTAAACCTACATGTATAGGAGTGTTAATAGCTTCAGTTTGATGTATAACTTAACATATTTGTAAAATTTTTGTGAAATGAGGCACCATAAATACTTTGATGGTCAAATTAGCGGCACACAAAGTAACAATTTTACAAATTTTAAAAGGTCATATCTCAAGAACCGAAAGAGATATTCAAAAACAAATTACACCGTTAATCTTCCCTCAGCTAGAGCTTCAATTTCATATTGACATATTTGGGAGAAAAAAAAAAAAATAGGGTATTATAGCTAAATACATGCACTTTACATTTGGAAAGAATGCAGAATACAACAGCCACTTTTTCCCTATCCAAATATGAAAAATATGACACATTTTCCTTTAAAAGATTCCAGAGGACAAATTTAAGGAGAGGAAAGGGAAAGAATGTCGTATCCGACCGCCACTTTAATGGTTTTTTGGAAATCTTTTTGCAACCACTAACCAATTAAAAAATGATTCTATAGATTTTTGGGGTACAGAAAGTGAAAACTATCTTTAAAATCCAATTTTATGATGGTTTTCGGACTTTATTTCCCTTCTAAAAAAATCATCCCCTTCAGAAAATAGAAGGATCCTATTATGGAATAAATGTTGTATCCGACCGCCACTTTTTAAGGGTTTTTTGGAATTTTTTTTACAACCACTAACCAGTTAAAAAATTATTCCATGGATTTATGGGGGTACAGAAAGCAAAAACTATCATGAAAATCCACTTTTATGATGTTTTCGGACTTGATTTCCCTTCTAAAAAAAATGCTCCCCTTCAGAAAATAGAATGATCATATTATAGTTGCCACTGCGCATGTTCAATGACCATGTTGGTCACTTTTGGGGGAGTTGACAAGATCAGACTGACATGACTGAGGAAGTCATCGTATACCAAATATGCCCAATTTTTCATGAAATAAATACACTGGAATAATTTGAAGTAGGCCTATATGTCCATCATCATCTATATGTTCTCCACCTTACTGGGTAGGTAAGATTACATTATTGGTTATATTGAATGAGTAAAAGTGGCGGTCGGATACAACATTCTACCCGTGTAAGGGGTTAGCCATTTTGTCACCTGCTGATGTCCTAAATTAGGAAAGGCGAGTTAACAGTTTTTGAAAATGTGCAGATGTTCTGGTCACGTATTATGTTTGCATGTGAAATCAGTGTTTGTTCACCCAGTAGACCTCAATGCAATGTGAATGTCGAAAAGGTTTTACACAATATTACACAAAACGCCACGCTAATGCAATTACAAATGGGCTCCCAACTGTAGTGAATTGTAGCGAACACACGACGCCATTATGAAGCCGCACTTTCACCACTTTTTACAACAAATAGAATTTCACAAACATAACAAAACATGTATGAACAAGATCAAGGAGACTTACCCAATGTTCCAGTATACTCGCCGAACAGCAAAGCGTGCCTTTTACTGGACAACTTGCAAGTTTGTTTTGTGACGAAATTTAGGGTTGAGCGTTTACCACCATTCTGACTTCCACGTGCTACGCTCTGTCAAATTGAACTACAACTACAAGTACATGTATCTTGCATGCAGTACTTAGTCTACGGACTTATTATGGGAGCATACCGCTCACACGTGCGTGGTATGCAAGCGCCAACTTGAACAATAGGTACAATATTTAAAGGGTTGCGCAAAACCACACCCAGTGGTCGTAGGGATACATGTATTAAAGGTGACGTGCTACAATTTTACAATTTCCTCACATCCAAAATAACACATCGATGATCTACCTAAAATATACATTCGCTGATACCACCACACTAAGTTGTTTGTATTGAGGCTGATCTCCCTACACATTATAATTATATCTACATGTACAGAGCTTAGATGTACTTTGTTTTGCAGAGGGAGCGCAGGATGATGAACTGTATGCCTATATTATTATGGAATTTCAGTTCTACATGTAATGCGGCGTTCACACAGTGCCGATTATGGCTCCCGTTTGAGATCAGACAGCGCTACGACACGAAAAGTGAAAAAGTCGGATTACTATCCTCAATGATCTGGAATGTCCTATCATTGTCTGAACGCAGTCGTATACGTTCGTAACAGAGTCCTACGGATCGGGAAAGGTCCAGAGAGGTCGGCCAAGCACTCCCGACAGTAGGTGCGTCCCGTAACATTCGGGAAACTCAGCCGATTTTGTCTAGTCGGATTACAATCGTGACTATGTCGTGACAGATTCTGCTGTATCGGATCAAAATCGTAACAATGTCCTGTGTTGTCTGGACGGTGTCCTGTGGATCGGGACGCTGTCGTGATGAACGGGCATGATTTGGAGAAATTTTTCATTGAGACTGGAGTGAGAATCCGCCGTTTCGCACGATTCTTTTAGGACCGGACTATCACGTGACTAACGGTTTTCTAACGGATGTCTTCCGTCAGCGTCGGTTCACTGTCCGGTCACTGTCTGATCTCTGTCGGATCGCATTCGGGAGAATCGGGACGCTGTCGGGACAGATTCGGTCGTTTTTTACCATGCGGAAGATACAAATCGGATCAGATTCGGATTGAGAACGGGAGAATCGGGACGAATTCGGCTGGAAACGGCTGAATCGGGACGCTTCCTGAACAATATCTGATTGTTGTCGTGATTAAATAAATGTTTTTACAAATTTGTGAATTTCCCGCCACGAATCACAGGATCTTGATCAGACTTTTGACAAATTTTAATCGGGAATGGTCCTATCAAGGACGGCAGTAAAAATCCTGAATGTGTGACTGAGGCTTAACTAGACGAAGTACACGTACACTCATGGAAAGTGCATTTTACGAATCGCCAATTCTCTATAATGTTAAACTTATACAGAACATTAAGACAAACAAGACAATACAGAAATTGGCATTTTGCCATTTATTTGAATAATCGTCGTCAAATGCGCTAAGTAAAATAATGATTTTTACTTTTAGCTGATTAAAACCCTATCGAGCTCATTATTCCCCCATCGTATTACAGGTATATTCAAGTTCGGCAATATCTATCGAATAAGGTCCTAAAAACATTCATAGTTTTACTGTTAGGGGGCGCTATACCCATTTTGGGGGTTTCCTAATTATTCATTTGTCAAAACTGTTGGCCATGAAACCTGGCACAGATGTTGCGGCCTCTAGTACAAGAGACTGATACAATCACCAACAGGGCACTACTTATATCATAAATTCATCCATGTACATTAAGCATATTTTCTTTTAAAATTCATGAAAATAGACCCAAAATCATAAATTGCATTTTAACGTAATGGCGACCAGAATGCACCGAAAAATGTCACATAAATTATTTGTGTCCAATTCACCGTTTGAACAACAAACCCCAAAACGCATATTAAATATCTCATTACAGTATCAATGACATATTATATTTACCACTAAAACGTTCCTAGAATAGTTAGGAAAAGTCAGAGAATTTGAGCGTGCCAAAGAAGTGTCTGTTTTCAGCGTTTGAATGACTTAGCAATGAGAATAGATCAAATTGTCAAATTATCAATATTATTAAAGGGATAGTATCGTGACGATCAGAGCAGATTTTCAACAAGGAATGAAATCAGTGTCCTAGTTTAAGATGAACACAGTAAATTACTGGCTTGTTTATGCAGCAGCAACGCTAATGACATTATCATGTGGGTATTATTTTAAGTCACTGAGTTAATCTAAAACTGGCACTCCGATTCCATGCACTGTTGATCGTGACGATATTGCTCCTTTAAGTAGAACTCTTAAAATTTTGAAAAGAGAACAATATCAAAGTAGGTTTGAAATTTCAAAATATTGCTCAATTCGTACTTGCTCAACCACATAATGACGTATTCTTACTTAATCAAAATAGGCATATAAAATGCAAATATTAACTAGGTTCTATAAATAAATGGAATGGTTACAATACACTCAACCATAAATGATTATTCACTGACACAAATAATTATAATAAGTTCCCCCATGAACAGAATTATTGGCCTAACCCGTTTAAAATCATAGCAAAGTATTTTTACGCTTGTTCTCCAACGGGCACCCATGGTATTTCGCTGTGGACTGAGGGACTCACGGAACGCTAGTAAACTTGTTCCAGTGGGGGAAACTTTTCCAAGAGAGTACATATAATCCGTTGGGGTACATATTCTCCGTTGGTGAAGGGGGCGTGATATCCTAGAGGGCAACGCTATTTTCTAGGATACCACTGTCGAGGAGGGGGGACGGAATTTCCGTTGACACCGGCCCACCATACATGTTTAATCAAGCAAATGGCAATAATATTAGGAAATATGATCTCATGTTAAGGTATGTTTTCCTTGGCATTCATCGAAGAAAGGATTGGTGCTCCAATTTAAAACAAATAGTGTACATCTGTGGTTTCAAATAAACATGTAAACGTGTTCATGTACACAAGTATATATGCATGTACACATACGTACTGCAGACGTACACGTGTAGACGTTCTGTAATACAACCACGGGTAGAATGTTTTCGATGGCAGAATTACCCACCTTGTGATGGTTTGGAATGTTGCCACCTGCTACTGTTGGGTTTGTCAAGTGGTATTTTTGAAACAACGCCACATTGCGATATTTCTTAACCACGCCTAGTTCACGATGTACGGCCCGTTTTGAACGGTGTTTGCGCTTCGAGCGCAGTTTTAGCCGTGCCGGTTGTGCATGTTGCACTGGTATGAACGCACGCCGGCCGAACCGTTGCTTGTGATGAGCCAGGTCGACATTAAGCCGCATTCAGCAGGGTTAAACCATAAGACCATTGGAGGAAGGGGGAGACAAAGGACAGAGGTCGTCCCTGTTTGGATTCCGACTCTTGCAAGTCCACAGCCTCATTACAAAGGGCTACCCCCGTTAAAGGGGAAAACAAATTTAAGCGATTCATCTTAAGAGCTGGAGATGGACCAGGTGGAGGATGAGGACACCTCTTGGTCCTTTTCAGAGACTCCTCCACATCCAATCCCTGCTTCAAAAACTTCTAGTGGTCACTCACCAAATCCCACGTTGAGTGCCCCACGTAACTTTTATTATTATTTTTTAAATTAAAAACTGCGACCATGATCAATATACTGTATTACCCTTACCGTGCAGCAAATTTGGTTTAAATCGGACGGAGCATTGATATTTTCTTTGAAAAATGCCATTGCAAATAAATACCTTAAAATGAGATCATATTTAGCTCGTTCCCACCAATTTCCTTTCCACTTTCCACTTTTCGCGGACCACTTTGTGAAATGTCCTATTTTAAACGTATGTTTTTCCTTTCCTCAAATAAAACTACAGGGTTGTGGTGTACTTGGGCAATTAATTTTTTTGCCGTAAATTCATGACAAATTTTAGAAAAACACAGGTGAGACATACTGCACAGTCTGCACACTTTCACAATATAAACTGTACCCAACTTTTGTATAGGTTTTTGGTTGTTAAATTGTTTGTCAATGGTGATCATGATACACATGACTCTAACAAAAAAAGACGGATCGACAGGTCCAAAGTATGAATAATATCATGTTCACCTCGGAAGAGTCCGGTTCTTAGGATACTCAGGATAACCAGATTTTCATATTTTTAGATTGTGGTCAATATAGGATGGGGAACAATTTCATAGTTTTGTTATAACTATTTATATTTATTCAAGTTTATACTTTAGGTTTTAAAGTTTATTTTTGAGTTCATATTATTTCGAAAAGTTAACCCTATCAGGCCTGATGGGGGACCACAATGTTATAATATCTCCAGAACGCTTTCACCGATCACGATGAAATTTTCTGACTTTTCCTAACTATTCTTTGGGACCACTTCACGCAACAATGAATAATAATGGGTGTGCATTTCTTTGGTATTTACTCATTTATTCATTTATTGTATTGGTTATTGGGATAAAACCATTTATGAGGGATTTATAAGAAACGAAATATAACAATATCAAATTATTACTAATTAATTTGCACAATTCTTTACATTGAATTCATGTTAAACCTACACAGAATCATGGAAACCTACATTTAGGAGTCAATTTCTCCAGTCAAATAAATGTGTACAGTACCAATTAAAATGTATACAATCTGTCACATTGAATTCCAAGAAATAGAACAATTTCCTCCATTAAAGGTGTTATACGTAACTTGAACAACTGTACACTGTAAGAGCTCGTTCACACTTTTAAGAAACAAATGCAAAGCCCATCTAGTCGTATTATTATAATGTCTTACTACTTGCTGCATGGCTAAGTCAACTGACCAATCGATTGCCATGCCAATGAGCAAAGGACTGACTGACCGTCTGACTATTGGCCCCGTCCATGGTCATATGAGGGCGCCATCACATATGATACAGGGGTTCGCGCCGACATCATTGGCTTAGGTTGGAGGGACTCATGAAGAATAGCTTTGTCGATGCGCTCTGTGTGGGGTGCACACACATATATGTATAAATGTATCAATACATTTTAGAACTATCAACCAAAACGCTTTAGAATGAATACGAAACATCTGATTGCATGTTGTCACGAATTTGTTGTTGCGGTTGAAACTTTTCTGCTATTTGATTAGCCTTGACACAAGGCTGTTGTCGTAGCGCGCTCTTACCACGGTATTCCCACCCCGGCCCGTACCAATTGCTAGCCCGAGAAATTCAGAACACACACACGGTGCGCTGTCCCCGGCCCCAGACACATACACTGTACTGCGAGATCACACATCACTACTGTACAGCAAGATCAATAACTATAAAGTCGCGCATACAGTTTAATTGTGCATTGCAACCTTGTACGCGTTCGAACTCAAACACCAGCCTTGATCCTTCTGTAACCGAAAGCTTATGTGTTTCTTTATTTTCCCATTGGAATTCCAACAGAAAGTCGTATGCAAGATGTTGGAATTCTACGGAGCCCCTAAGGGGACAGGTAAAAAAAAATCGGGAAGGTAAAAAAAAAAGGGGGAAATGTATTTCGTTCCCTCGAATTAATATTTCGTTCCCTCGAAATAACATTTCGTTCCCTCGAAATCATTTCGTTCCCTCGAAATCATTTCGTTCCCTCGAAATAATATTTCGTTCCCTCGAAATAATTGAGCTGTACGGAATCCTTGATATGCCATTTAATTTATTGGGATATGAAAACTATTTCCGAGGTTGCCGTAGCACTGAGAGCCCCTTAAGGGACAGATGGAAAGAGGGACTGGTTTTTCCTTTGTTAAAGAAGCATAATCTTGACCCAGTTTTAGAAAATTACCGACCAATCACCAACTTGCAGTTTTTGTGTAAACTTACTGAGAGTGCAGTGTGTGCTCAAAAGCCTCAAATTAATAATCATATGGCTAGGCATTCATTATTTCCACTATTTCAATCGGCATTTACAGGGAACGGAGGAACTTTGCTGTTAAGCTTATGGACAGAGCTAGACAGGACTTTTATACTACACTTATTAATGATAATTGTTTTGACCCTCGGAAGTTGTTCAAGGTCACGAGAAAATTACTTTAAAAAACTACTGTCACTCCCTTACCACCGTTCACAGATAAATTGACATTTGCTAATGAGTTGGGTCAGTTCTTTATTGGGAAAATTGATCATATTCACGCTAAGCTTGACAGGCAACTGCTGAGCTATGGACCTGTGGAGTATTATCTGACGTCAGTGCATCTCGGTGCACCATGGACTGTTTTTCACCGCTTACTGAATTGGATGTGATGAATCTTATTAAACAATCTGCGCATAAGTCTTGTCCTCTGGTCCCCATGCCGACACCTGTTGTGGTTGATTGCATTGAGGTTTTGCTTCCGACTATTACTATAGTAATATGATCATCAATGCATCACTAACCTCCGGTACCTTCCCAGAAGATTGGAAAGAGTCATTGGTAACACCTCTGTTGAAAAAACAAAACCTTGACCCTGTGCTTGATAATTACCGCCCAGTCAGTAATCTTTCATTTGTGTCAAAACTGATTGAGAGAGCTGTTTTTAATCAGGTTCACGAGTATTTAACTGTTAATAATCTGTATCCACCACTTCAGTCTGCCTACCGGAAGAATCATAGTACCGAAACAGCACTTCTTAAAGTATACAATGACATTATTATGAAAATGAACAGCCGGCATGTCGTCCTTCTTACGTTATTGGACCTCAGTGCAGCGTTTGATACGGTTAACCACAACATTCTTTTATATCGTCTTAAATCTAAATTTGGGATATGTGGACTTGCAATGGATTGGTTTACATCGTATTTAACTGGCAGGAGTCAGCGTATACTGATACAGGGATCCAAGTCAGATAAGTTTGATCTTACCTGTGGCGTACCACAAGGTTCATGTCTTGGACCCCTGCTGTTTGTCATGTACTCCTCAAGGTTATTTGATATTGTTGAAACCCACTTACCTGATGTTCATTGTTATGCAGACGATACACAATTGTACATATCATTTAAACCGGTTAGTTTGGCTAATCAACACTGCCATCTTGGCGATGGAGAATTGCATCAAAGATATCAGAGAGTGGATGTTACATGATAGACTTATGTTGAATGATAGTAAGACTGAGTTTATTATTCTGGGTTCCAAACAACAATTGTCTAAGATCAATATTTCTCATATTACAGTGGGGGTACTAATATCACGCCTGTCTTAAATGTTAGAAATCTGGGCTTCTGGTTTGACTCCAATTTGTCTATGAATTCTCATATCACTAAAGTCTGTTCTACTAGTTTTTATCATCTCCATAATATAAAACGTATTAGTAAATATTTATCGCATAATTCTCTTATCATTTTAATTCATGCGTTCATCACCAGTCGTCTAGATTATTGTAATATTTTATTTTATGGTCTGCCACTTGTTCAACTAGCAAAGTTACAAAGGATACAGAATGCTGCTGCCAGGGTAGTTGTAAACACACATAGATTTTGTCATATTACCCCCATTCTTAAGGATCTGCATTGGTTGCCTATTAAATTTCAAATTCATTTTAAAATGTTATTGCTTGTTTTTAAATGTATTAACTGTCTAGCACCTGACTATGTCTGTGACCTTTTTACCGTCAAAAGACGGCACAGATATAGCCTTAGGTCAACAGGCGAAATGTTACTGGAGTACCCGAGGGGTAGAATGCTGCACACTTTTGGCGACAGAGCATTTGTTTCGGCTGCCCCAAAGTTGTTGAATGCACTACCTTCATCTGTTAGGGGGGGGGGGGGGGCTCATTCACTGGGGTCCTTTAAGGAGAAATTAAAAACTTACTTGTTTAAAGAAGCCTACAGTCTGTAAATACTTATTCTTTATTCTTAATTTTAATTTAATTTAATTGTGTATTCTTGTCTTGTCTCCCCTGCTGGATTTGTATAGACTTTTAGATTCATATTGTATGATTTTTAGGCTTTATTGTATATGTATTATTGAGTCTTGATGTAATTGCGCCCTCGAACATCTTCGGATGGAGAAGGCGCACTATAAATGTAATAAATTATTATTATTATTATTATTATATAGGAAACATCACAGTACAGAGACGGCCCTTTTGAAGGTAAAGAATGACATACTTTTGAAGATGAATTCTCAGCATGTAACATTACTTGTTTTATTAGATCATAAAATTTTGCTGGAACGCCTTCAGTCAAAGCTTGGGATATCTGGCTTGGCGCTCGATTGGTTTGCATCTTGTCTTCCAGAAGCCAGCGGGTGTCTATAGATGGGACCTTGTCAGATAGTTTCAGGCTTGACTGTGGTGTTCCCCAAGGATCATGTCTGGGTCCACTGCTTTTCACTATCTATGCTTCTAGGTTGTTTGATATTATTGAGTGCCATCTGCCAAATTCCCATTGTTATGCAGATGACACACAGTTGTACATAAGCTTTAAACCTGACGATACAAACAGTCAGTTGGAAGCCGTAGCGGCAATGGAGAGATGTATTCAAGACATCAGGCAATGGATGATTCATGATAGGCTTATGATCAATGATAATAAAAGTGAATTTCTTGTCATTGGTACCAGACAACAGCTACAAAAAATTAACATTCCCAGCCTCACTGTGGGGACATCTGATATTCTTCCCAATTCATGTGTTAGGAATTTGGGATCATGGTTCGACTCACAGTTGACTATGAATAATTTTACTAAGGCTTGTTCGGCTGCTTTTTTCATCTGCATAACATTAGAAGTATTAGTAAATTTTTATCTCGTGAGTCTCTATTGACTTTAATCCATGCTTTTGTTACCAGTCGAATGGATTATTGTAACAGCTTATTGTACGGTCTACCGAAAAGTCAATTAGCCAAACTACAACGAGTTCAGAATGCTGCGGCCAGACTTGTGTTGAACACACCTAGGTTTCAGCATATAACACCAATTCTTCGCGAATTACATTGGTTACCTGTTTCGTTTAGGATTAATTTTAAAATTATTTTGTTAACTTTTAAGGCACTCCATGGTTTATCTCCAGTGTACATAAAAAATCTCATTAGTATCAACAAAGGTTCCCGTTATATTCTCAGGTCAAGTAGTAATGGTCTTGTTTTTGAGTACCCTAAGGGCAAGATGCTTGCTACGCTGGGTGCTAGAGCATTTTCATCGGCAGCCCCAGTGCTCTGGAATACACTTCCGCGCCACATTCGCAATGAACAGACACTTGATTCTTTTAAACGTAAGATTAAAACATACCTTTTTAATGAAGCCTTTTTAAATTAATTTTTTTTCTCCTTTTCTTAATTGTACTTTTGATGAGAACCAAGCCAGTTAGGCTATATTCCTTTAATTAGTATAGGTAGGTTAAAGGCGTCTGTCTCCGGGAAAGATCGAGACATCACCGATGCCAGTGGGGGTACATTGACATAGATCCTCCTCTGGCGGGACAGACGCAACCCCATACTGAGGTTTGGGAGCTGGCTTGGCAACCTCATCTGTTCTGATTTTTTTTAATTTTTAAATGTGATAAATTAATTTCTTGTTTGTATTCATATTTGTTTATTTAATGGCGTGTTTATTTTTGTTATGCGCTTTTGATCATTTTTAATGGAAACAGCGCAATAGAAATTTTTTAATTTATTATTTTTATTATTATTATGGAAACAAATAAATAAAATAATATTATTTTATTTATTTGTTTCCATCTGTCCCTTAAGGGGCTCTCAGTGCTACGGCGACCTCGGAAATAATTGTCACATCCCAATAAATTAAATGGCATATCAAGGATTCCGTACAGCTCAATTATTTCGAGGTAACGAAATATTATTTCGAGGGAACGAAATGTTATTTCGAGGGAACGAAATATTAATTCGAGGGAACGATATACATTTCCCCCTTTTGTTTTTACCTTCCCGATTTTTTCTTTACCTGTCCCCTTAGGGGCTCCGTAGAATTCCAATGGAAAGTCGTATGCAAGATGTGGGCGGTTCATTTTAAATGATGGCCAATCACAAGCTCCTAGCTTTGACTCCGTTTGATCCCACATACACGGCACAATAGTCTTGGTGCAAGACTTTACTTGTGATTTTATACGTACGCGCGCCGATTCGCTGTGATTTGATAAACCAACCGCCGCTGCGGGCGCCATTCATGCCTGTCCACCAGAGCCGTATGCAGAAAATAATGTGTACCTTAAATCACTTGTGTGTTCAATCCCTCAAAATGAGGCATTTTTGGTATACGATGACTTCCTCAGTCATGTCAGTTTGATCTTGTCAACTCCCCTATTAGTGACCAACACGGTCATTGTACATGCGCAGTGGCAACTATAATAGGATCCTTCTATTTTCTGAAGGGATATTTAAAAAAAAAATAAAGTCCGAAAACCATCTTAAAAGTGGATTTTAAAGCTAGTTTACGCTTTCAGTGGCGGTTGGATACGACATTCTTTCCAATAGGAGGGTTAAGAAATATCGTTTTATGAAAATATCCAACAATAACATTAATAAAATGTATTTGTGACGGAATCCTACAAAATGAGTCTTTAGGAATTGTTTTCACCTGTGGAATGTTTAGCTCAGTAAAACATACATCATCATCTTAAATTTACAACATTTTACAAATAAAGACGTGGAGTGAAATTCATTGACATTTTCTATTGATTCACATTGTGATAAGACATGTTTAAGGTTGTGTTACACAAAAACAGCTTTGGCTACTTCAGACTCAAGAATGGGTCACATTTAAATAGTGCCAAATCCGTATAAACATGCTCCCAGTGCTTTACAAGGAAAGAATGTTGTATCCGACCGCCACTTTTTACCTTTTTTGCAACCACTAACCAGTTAAAAATGATTCTATTTTTGGGGTACAGAAAGCGAAAACTATCTAACTTTTATGATGGTTTTCGGACTTTATTTCCTTTCTAAAAAAATCCTCCCCTTCAGAAAATAGAAGGATACTATTACAGTTGCCACTGCGCATGTACAATGACCGTGTTGGTCACGATGGTCAGTTGACAAGATCTGACTGACATGACTGAGGAAGTCATTGTATACCAAAAATGCCTGATTTTTCATGAAATAAATATTCTGGAATAATTTAAAGTGCACGTCCATCATCATCCATGTTCTCCACCTAATAGTAACTGGGTAGGTAAGATTACATTATTGGTTATATTGAATGAGAAAAAGTGGCGTCGGATACGAGATTTTACCCCTTTACAATATTACAGGCTAAAATGTCAAAAATGTAAAATTTATGTATGATATTTGAATATTTTGCACCCATTTTCTATCTTTTAGAAACTGAGTCGCTCCTGCATGCTTGTCAGGATGGAGCTTGCATAATGTCATGACAGGATGTCTGTTTGACACAAGGTCAAACCAGTGATTCATTATCTCAAGGTGGTGAGATTCTTGGTGTTTCTTCCTAAACATTCTACCATGATATAGCGCACACCAGCATTAACTGAGTGTCTCAAGAGGCTAAGGGCATTTGATACTTTCATTTTCTCAATATGAGAAGGTGTCAGGATGGTTTGGATGAGTCGTTTAACTCTTTGTCATATTGGAAGGTAGTCAGATATTTTACTGCAGTGATACTTGCATGGCTAGATGGAAGCTTGAATTCTTTGACAACATCAGGGGCCATTGTGAGCACATGACCACTGACGAGGGCAGCCTTCACATTCTTAATGAGATGTGGAACATCAGCTAAGAAGCCACTTCTTTGGATTTGAGGGCTGTTTAATCTTGTTAACTGTACAGCAGCGCTTCCCATAAATAGTCCCAATCACTGCTTCGTGCATCATATTGTATTTTGAAGTGATGACATCTCATCAAGAGTGAGGCAGCATGTTCACCCTTTGTCTCGCATCTCCTGCACCGTCAACCTCAAAACACTCCCCTGTCTAAGACCAACTCAGACTGGTTTGAAAGCAATTTCCATTTGTCTTTCTATGCATCTTGGGAAGGTACTTTTACCAATGATTAAATGTAGATTTTGTGTTGTTTCAAGAGGAACTCATACAGTTTGTGCACACTCCCCTCTCCCCTGATTTAGCCATTATACGTACCTACTTATTTAGCCATTATATCTACCCACTGATTTAGCCATTATATCTACCCCCTAATTTTACCATTATATCTACCCACTGATTTAGCCATTATATCTACCCACTGATTTAGCCATTATATCTACCCACTAATTTAGCCATTATATCTACCCACTGATTTAGTGTCTTTTCAAAAAATGGCCTGAACATAATAATTATATAGAGAATTCAGATAATTGATGTATCCGATGCTTGATCCGTCTTTGTGCGGTTCCGGATATTTTGTCTCCATTATCTCTTTTTTTGTCTTACTTTAAAACAAATTCCTTTTATGTGTCTTGAGAATCTGTGGTAATTTGTAACTAATCTGATTGTAATTTAAAATAAATACTAAATAAATGTCAAATGATTCTTTGGATTTTCCTTACACACCTTGTGTAGCTACAATTTAAAGATTTCAGCTTGAGGGGTTACACTCGTCACTTGTTGATTGACTGAGAAGTGTGTTGTATTGAGCTGCTGTTTCTATGGCGATTGTTCAATCATCTCAACAGGATGGATGGATGGATTTAACCACTGAAATAGGCATTAAATGATCAGTATACCAATAACCACTCTGTTGTCTATTATCAGGCTCAAAATGTAATGTACAGTTTAAGAAAACAAACAAACAAAGTTTGAATTAATACAATCAACAACATGTGAACAAAGTATTAAAATCCACGTTCAGTATTTTTTTATACTGGATTATTATTCAGTGAAATAAAGGATTGCAATTTTAGTTTTTCTCTCTAATGTACATGGAGAATGGAGTTAGATATTGTGTATAAATAATTTACTATTTGAAGAACTTAATGGGATGGTACAGAATTGATAGTCATAATTTATCAAATAGTTGAATTTTAATTTCAAAATTACTTCGTGTAAAGCTGATGGTGGTTTTAATCTTCCCAATTTGTTGTCCGAGGACTGAGGAGCTGTCATTTTTAAGAAAAATGTGAACATGTCAAAATATTATTAGAATGCGTATGTTTGGATATTTTAACATAATCTTGTTTTTCTCTAAGATGAAAGCACTTCAAACAGGACAATTGATACTTATACTAACTTTATACGAAGTAAGCTTTAACATAATAATTTGATAATTACCAATGTTGCACACTCCCTTTAAACTTCTCTACTAATTCAATGTTAAATGTTTACCCTGTTGGAGATGTATAAATAAATGAGCATAACTGGTCGAAAAAGTAAACCCATTGAGTATCCAGTCAGTATTGTGTATATTTATGGGGTGCCCTGGCCAAGTGGTCTAGGACATCGGACTTACATTTTCATGGCTGAGTCATCAGAATGTGGGTTTGAATCCTAGTCAGGCTTGTCATGGTGCTTGTGTCCATGTTTAGGAGGATGGATCTTCACTGTTTGTTAGGGATTACTTAAAGGAATATTTATCGTACCCCTGCAATTTCTGGCAATTTCCTTTTAAAACTGACCACTTAAATTCTTTAGAAGTGCAGTTAATTAGTTTGAAATGAGAAATTTCACAAAACAAATCTCAAAAGGAAGAGTATGAATTGAAGGGAGGCCCAGTCAATGTACATGTATGTAAATTGGTATTGTAAAGAACAATCTGGGTGATATATCTTGTAAAGTATCACATTAACGTTAGTCTAACATGACACATAACATAAATCATTTTATCACCTAACTGATCAAATGCATTATACTCAACGAGAAAACATATATGCTTTGTTTGCACACGGCACTAAGCAGTTGCTTTTCGCCGCCTTGCATGTTTGCGGACGTGTTAGTTATGACTTCCTGTTTTGGAGGATCGAGCGGCGGCCAATAAGCAGCGAGCGGTGCCCGCCAAAAGTTTGTATCCAATCACATTGCTGGAAAACGCGAAAGTGCGCGATAAGTATTAGTTGGGCTCACTTTATGTCGCAGCTTCTTGAAGTAAACAAGTGTGTTCTATCGAAAGTTTTTATAACAAGTTTTTTCTGGACAATATTTTTTGGTGGTCATGGGTATCACCTTTTATTGTTTGCCTACTGGTGGTCATGGGTATCACCTAGTTAGCTGTATATTTGGTGGTCATGGGTATCATTGTTTAACCTTTTATTGTTTAACCTGGGATTTAATAGACATTTGCCAACGAGTAGCGGTTGGATTTCGTGAGTTTTTCGTGAGTTGTACGACTGCCGGCCAGTGAATTGGATTTACTGGTTTCTTCTTGATCGGAAGACCAGCGGCGAGTTCGAGTACTGAGTCATCGGTTGCTGGGATTTAATACTTAGTAGTCGTGAGTTTTCTTGCGAATTTTACGACAGCCGGCCAGAAAGCTGGTGTTAATGGTTATTCAACCAGCGGCGAGTACCATTGGGCAGCATGCCTCGGCCCAGTCGGAGGTTGAGAATTCCGGCTCGTCTGAGGGAGGTGGGCCCCAGCAGTGGCCCCAGTCACAGACGAAGGCCGGCGGGGCAGACACCTGTGCAGACGGCGGCACCAGAGGCTCCGCAGGCTGTTCAGGTGGCCCAGGCAATGCAACCCACGGTGCAAAAATCACCCACGGCACAGCAACCGGCGTTATCTGTGGTAGGCTACAGCAATCCATAATAATGTTGACATGTTACCACTCATTTGAAAGAGCAGAGTCTCCTCTACAACATGCTGTGCCTGGATTTCATGTAAAAACACAAAAGGTCTATATGTTTTCTTCCTCCATGATGCAAATAAGCATAATTATTTTTCATAATTTTTGTATTCTTTCATCTCTCCAGAGTCTACAAGGTAATATACAAAAAGCTTTAACTTTCGTTGAATATAATTACTGCATACATTTTATAGACTACCTGTGAATGTTTCAGCTCAATGTGTTGTCTAAGTCATGTAGGATCTTTGTAAAAGATTTGTAATAAAAAAATAAAAAATAAAAAAATTGCCAAATTGGGTGGTTTATTTAAATTTGGTTTACTTTTTGCATATTACATATTAAAACTTCCATAATTTGTGTTTTCTCTTAAATGACAGCACTTCAGACAAAATAATTTCACAGGATAGTTGGGATCTTTACTTACTTCACCACAAGTAAGCTTTCAAATACTAATTCAGTAATTTTATAATCAGGTTTTACCTTTGTTGTACTTGGCCTTTATGGGGAAGGTACAAAACTGAGCACCTACTGAACTTACAAAAATTGTTATTTTCCCAAAAACCTGGGCACCGAACCTTTATATGTTACTACTAGTTTTATGGTATATTTATGTAAACTGAATGTATTTTTCCTTTGAAAGCATTAATATGCAATATAATTCTCCTGGTTTTGGAAATCAACACATTGTATTTGTTTAATTAATAGCTACTTAAAGGTTAGGATTATGATAGCGCCGTGATCTGTGCCGCACGGGCTATTTCAGGCCATATGTACCAATGGCATAAAATCAACACATATAACTGTATTATTAATAGTGCCGGGTAATTCCTCTCGGGCTATATCCGTCCGCATGTTCCAGCGGTGGGAGCAGTGATATCATTGTTATCTTCTGAACTATTTGGGGGAAGAATTAATCTTATAATCCTCAAGGGGTCTGATGACATTCCAAATTTTTATGGGTTGTTATTAAATTTCTGGTTTTGATGTTAACTTATTGTGATACAGCAACGGCCGTTAGATGCTGGGGGTGGTGCTCACGGGTATCACCTTTAGCTGTATATTTGGTGGTCATGGGTATCACCTTTTATTGTTTACCTACTGGTGGTCATGGGTATTACCTTTTATTGTTTGCCTACTGGTGGTCATGGGTATCACCTTTCACTGTTCAGCTGGTGCATCGGTGCCTCCTTTAACGTTGGTGGTTTTTTGGAAGTTAATTGGTAAGAACCGGTTTGTCCACTTTTTGGTATCCGGTGTGAAAGAAGGTTGAATTAAACTGGCTTGAAGCTGCGACATACACTCACAACCCATTTTGTTTCCGTTCCCCATTTTCTTGAGTTTGAGTATAAGTACACATAACGTTATCTTTATACTGTCTTCAGACAACTGATATATATATAGGCCTACACGCGCACGTACAGGTTACTCGCTCAATGATGCGTGGTAATTACCTATTGTTTGCGGGCCTTGTGTGTAAGCTTGTTTGTTGGCAGTTTGTGGTTTGTTGACGCGGTACTGTTCCTCGTCACGTGTCATCGCTTTTGAAGTTGCAGAGGTAGAACTTGTTTTCATGGCGGCATTTTGATATGAGTTCGGGTCGTTTGTTGAGGAGTATCCTCTTGTCGGCGTTTATGATGGAGAGCTTCTCTGTGAGGCAAAGGTTGCACCGTTTCGATTCACTGTTGTATGCTTGAGATCTACAGGCTACCGACCAGTTGATGGTGAATGGTTTCTTGTTCCTTTTCAATTGCCAAATGTGCTTGGAGAGTTCCGTGCTGTTCTGGTACTTCTCATGCCTGAAAAGACTGTGTGTGGTTGCCGTATCTTAGCTTGAATGGAGGCGCGGTGAGACCTATGTACAGATGAGAGTTGTTTGGTTGCTTAACTTCGGCATTGTAGATGATGTTGCTGGCCTGGCACTTTCCTTGCAGAGGGCATAGGTCTTTCTTGCGGCAGTTGCAGTCCTTACGGTCGGTCCCTTTGTCGTTCGATGAGACTTGTTTGTTGTGTGCCTTGATGATACTGGCGATGTTGGGCATGCAGCTGTAACTGATCTTGACCGTGTTCCTGTTGAATATCTTGTTCAGTTTGGAGTTCCTCGGGAAGTGCTTGCCGATGAGTTTCAGGAATATACCGCCAATGTTTGTTGTCACGTTTTGCTGAATGGAGGGTTGAACCAGATGACGTTGCGCTGCCTGTTCCGTTTTTCCTTAGTAGGTTGGCTATCGATGGAGGTGAGGGCCTTCCGTGTATCCGCTGGATCTTAGTGCGTCCTCGTAAGCTGGGAGGCTTTCTTGAAGATGTCTTCATCGTGCGAGATGCCCGATATGCGTCGGCTGATGGAGGCGGGTAGGTTCTTGATGATGTTAGGCGGGTGGTTAGACTGCTTGTGGATGTACATGGGTCGGTCGTTTGGTTTCCGGAAGGTGTAGTGCTTGCCGTTGCTCAGATTGAAGGTGATGTCGAGAAAGTTCGTGATCTTTAGGTTACCGTCGATTGTGATGCTTAGGCCGAGTTCCTTGAATAACTTTGTTATGTCCTTCCTGATTCGGTCGGCTCTGCTGCCGGTGATGTTTTTGAAGACTGCCAAGCCGTCGTCCCTGTAGAGTCCAATTCCTTCTTTCCCATACCGTTTTGATAAGGTGTCCAGGATGTAGAGGCCTACCAACTCGCATACCTCAGCCCCGTCGTAGCTGCCCATTGTTACGTCGAAGAGGTCATTGTTGCCTTTTTTCCTCCATGGCGTGCCTTTGTCGAATAGTAGAGACTTCCTGGCGTGCATGATGATCTTGGTGTCTTGTTGGGAGATGTGAGCGTGTTTTTTAGCGAAGGCTATGGCTTTTCTCAGCAGGCTTTCCGATATGGAGGGGTAGAAATCAACAATGTCAAAACTGATGAATGTGTGCTTGTCCTTTTCCTTGATGTTCTTGAACCACTCTATCACTGACGTCGAGTTCCTCCACTGGTTGACCGCTATGGCAGCTCTTACGCTGTTGTTGATTCTGTCCAAGATTTGTTTGCTTACAATTCCCGTTTCGCTCTTTGCGGGGTTGATGAGTCGGCACGGTAGGTTGTTTTCGAAGTTGTCCTTGTGGTCTTTGAGGGTTATGAATGCTTGTTTCATTGCCATGGTCTCCATTCGGTCGTCTATTTCGAGTTCTGCAGTGATGGTTTGTGCCTCGGCGTTGATGCTGTTAAGAGTCGTCATGTTGGTGGTTTGGTAGTTCTTGGTGATGTTTTCTCTGAGCAGCTTTTCATACAGGGTGCGGTCGGTCTCGTACAGGTTTCTTGTCTTGTCAGCGGGGACAAGCATCTTCGTGGAGCTCTTGATCTTGTTGACATCCTTTCTGAGCGTGTCTTGAAACTGATCGGTGACTTCCTTTGTTCTTACGTTCTCAATCATTTTCAGCATGTCGTCTTCAAACGGTTTCAGCTCATCAATTTGCGGTGGGCACTTTCTGCTCCGGAACCCAAACTTATGGTCGTTCTGTGTGTCGTCGTTGGAATCGTCACTATCGTCATCCTCGTCTTTAGCTTTTAGGAAGAAGAAGGCTTTCCATCTCATGCGTTTGATGACACTTTCAACTTTTTCAATGAGTCTCTTCTTGTACGTGCTTGTAGGCGGTATAGGGATGTTTTTCATGGAGTAATTGAAGTTGACTTGGTGAGGCTGTTCCATTTTCGTCGTCCTTATACAGATAGGCGAGAGTGCTCAACTGGTAACAGGAGCGATATATATATATATATATATAAATCGGGAGGGTGGCCTTAGCTTTCGATCCAATCCGGACCTTCATCAGAGGCTTTGACAAAGTACAACATAAAAACTCATCCATTTATAGGAAAAGGGAAAGCAAAGGATCATGGGGCGGGATCCAAAAAAGGCGGGAAAATAGTGACCAATTAAAGATAAGCATCAGTCTAGAAAAAGCCAATAGGAGTATCAGAAGTGAACAAAGGGGGGATTATTGAGCCACACAATAAGTAGATGTGGCAGCTTATGGTGAAGCTAGGGTAAAGGAGGGATTATTGAGCCACACAATAGGTAGAGGTGGCAGCTTTTAGTAAAGCTGGCATAAACATAGGACAATACACAAAGGGATACGACAATAAAAAAAAAATGTTTTTAAGCCTTACAAATTGAGGAGTTGGTGTGTGGGTGTAAATAGCTAAATTAAAATAGTCCTATGAGAGACAGTTGGAAAAAATGTAAAAATATACAAGATAAGATAAAGCAACAGGTTAAAGCAAATACCTGAAGATAGGACAGGTTAGGACATAGACCTGAAAAGTAACAGGTTAAAACAGATACCTAAAAATAGAACGAAGGTTAAAACAAATACCTGAAAAGAGAACAGGTTAAAACAGATACCTGAAAATAGAACAGGTTGGTAAAAAGACCTGAAAAGTAACAGGTGAAAACAAATACTTGAAAAGAAAACAGGTTAAAACAGATACCCGAAAGGAGTACAGGTTGAAACAAATACCTGAAAAGAGAACAGGTTAAAGCAAATACCTGAAAAACAGGTTAAAACAAATAGCTGAAAAAACAGGTTAAAGCAAATACCTGAAAAAGGAACAGGTTAAGACAACTACCTGAAAATAGAACAGGTTAGGACAAAATCCTGAAAAAATAAAAGGTTACAACAAATGCCTGGAAATAGGTAAAGGTATAGCTGGGTTATTTGACACCTGTGTTGATATTGAGGCCATAGGCTTGAAGTGTTTTCAGTTGATGTATCCAGTGTGACTCCCTAAGTTTGCGATGTGTATTATTGCTAGTGCAGGCTTCAATTACAATGAGTTCAACATCATTAATGCTATGATTAGGGCTGTTAAAATGGATAGCCACAGGGTAGGTTTTTTTAGTTTTCACAGAGGAAACATGGTTGGCAAAGCGGAGACACAATTTGGTCTTTGTCTTCCCTATATATTGTATACCACATCTTTTACATGAGATTACATATATAACATTGGGTGTGTCACTCTGGGATTTAGTTCTGATTGTGTAGGTGAGACCAGTACTGTGGCTTTTCACCTTCTGAGCAGGTTTGAGATACAAACAGGTTTTGCATCTCGAGCGGTTACACTTAGAGCACCCCTGTGGTGATTCATGATCAGTGATGTTAAGGTCACTGTTAGTGCTAGGGAGCCTAGCCCGAACCAATATATCACTGAGGTTACGGGGGCGACGGAAAGCAATCAAAGGGGGCTCAGGGATGGCTGAGCGTAACCTGTCGGAGGAGTGTAAAATAGTCATGTTATCATTTACGATAGATGAAAGTCTGGGTAATCTGGGGTGATAAGTCATGACCAGGGGGACTCTGTTAGGGAGGGTTTTCTTGTTACCCTGGGTAGCCAAGAGGGTGCTACGGGGGGTACAGAGGGCCCTGTTGATGGCTAGTTGGACCCTGCGTTTGCTATGACCCCGGGATACAAGGTGTTGCCTCAGTTCAGACGACCGTTTCCTGTATAAGGTATCGGTGGAACAGATACGTCTTATACGGAGCGCTTGACTGTAGGCGATGGCCTCTTTGCAGTGCTTGGGGTGGCAGCTGTCAGAAAGGAGGTATTGATGAGTGTCAGTGGGTTTACAATAGACATCAGTCGAGATGCTTTGTTGATGGTGACGTCTAGGAAGTTCACGCTATTGGTAGAGTAGTTAGCAGTGAACTTGATGGTGGCGTGGAATGAATTAATGTAGTTGATGAATTCACCTAGGCTATCTTGGCCACCACACCAAATGCAGAATATATCGTCAATAAATCTCCACCATAAAAGAGGACGGTGGGGGGCAGAAGATAGCAAGGAACAGTCAATGTGCTGCTTAATCGTAACAACAAATCTCTTCCTCATACTCAATCCATGAGTGACTTGTCTGAAAAATTCAGTATTTTCTTTAAAAACAAAATTATTGCTATTAGGGAGCGGATTGAATCTGCCAACAATCATAGTGTTTTACCATCTGATCACATACCCTCTGCACTTGCTAATGATGATCACGTGACACCTCCTGGGATTTTTGATTTTACACCAGTTAGCGAGGATGACATATTAAAAATTGTCAAAAAATCCTCTAATAAATCCTGCGATCTGGATCCTATCCCTACATGGCTCCTGAAGGACAATATTCAGCCTCTTCTTGCTCCGCTCGTCTCCATTGTAAATGGTTCGCTTTCTACGGGCAAGTTTCCAGAAGCCTTAAAAAGTGCCGTTGTGACACCTCTTATCAAGAAACCGACTCTTGATAAGGATTCTTTAAAGAATTATCGCCCTGTTTCTAATATTATGTTTGTTTCCAAAATCATTGAAAAGGTTGCTCTTGCTTGTGTTTCTGAACATGTTTGTACATATGACTTACATCAAAGGTTTCAATCAGCCTACAGGTCCGGCCACAGCACGGAGACGGCCTTACTGAGAGTCAAGAGTGATTTGGTTTATGCGATTGACAATCACCGGGCTGTCTTCCTGGTGTTGTTGGATCTGTCGGCTGCTTTCGATACTATTGATCATACCGTTCTTTTGCAAAGGTTGTCTACTGTGTATGGTTTTAATGGCAATGTTTTAAACTGGTTCCAATCCTATCTTTTTAAGCGTACTTGTAGAATTAAAGTGTATAATGTATATTCTGAACCACAAAAATTCTTGATTTTGGTTTGCCACAAGGTTCCTGTGTGGGACCAAAACTTTTCTCTTTTTATACCCACCCAATTGCTGACATCATTAAACGTTATAATGATGTGAATTTTCATTTTTATGCGGACGATACCCAACTGTATATATCTTTCGATCCTCGTGTCCCAGGTGAGGCTGAAAAGGCTCTATCTGTTTTAACAAAATGTATTGATGAAGTCAGTGGTTGGATGTCTCAAAATATGTTATGTCTGAATAACGACAAGACAGAATTTATTATTGTTGCAAATCCCAGAGTTTTAAATTGTCTTTCTGACATTTCACTTCGCGTTGGCGACACGATTATCAACTCTCGTCCTCATGTGCGCAATCTTGGTGTTGAATTTGATAGCTCTCTCAGTATGTCTCATCACATATCCACATTATGTCGTAGCTTGAATTTTCATCTGAAATTTATCCCGTGTTCGGATGTTCATTGATGATGTAACATGTCATCATGCTGTTCGCGCACTCGTCACTTCCAGGCTCGACTATTCAAACTCACTTCTGTATGGCACTTCCAAAAAGGAAATTAATCGTCTTCAGCGCCTTCAAAATCGCGCCGCTAAACTTATTTTAATGCGCCTAAATATGATCATGCCTCCTTATCTTCAGGAATTGCATTGGCTTCCTGTCATGGAACGAATTGAATTCAAGATTTTGGTTTCGTTTTAAATATTTTACCGGTTGTGCTCCCTCATACATTGAGGATATTATTTTTAGGTATAGGCCCGGCAGGAGTGGGCTTCGTTCGAGCTTGGATACTAGAATTCTTTCCAAACCAAGAACTCATCTTGTCGCCGCAAATAAAGGTTTTTATGCTGCCGCCCCTATACTCTGGGACAATCTTCCTCACAATATCCGTCATGCTACTTCACTTAACGAGTTTAAGAAAAAGTTAAAAACGCATCTGTACTCACGTAAATTCCATTCTAGTTTGTTGTAAATTGTATTTTGTTTATTGTATTTAATTTGTCATTTGATGCTATGTTGTAAAGCGCTGTGGTACCTTCCTGTGTAAGAGCGCTATATAAATGATTATTATTATTATTATTATAGCAATCTGTCTTCAAGGTCAGACATAAACAGATTAGCGTATGATGGTGCTATCTTAGTGCCCATCGCTGTACCTTGAACCTGGAGAAAGTTTCTGTCTAGGAACGTGAAATTGTTTTTGGTCAGTATATGTCGGATAAGATCTGTGAGGTGTCTCACTGAAGGTTTGGTTTGGTTGTTGGATCTGAGAGCGTTGGCACATGCACTTATGCCTTCGCCGTGGGGGATGTTTGTATATAAGGAGGAAACATCCAGAGTGACAAGGAGGGCAGAATTGGGTATTTGATGTTTAATACCCTCTAGTTTACGGAGGAAGTCTGTAGTGTCCTGTATGAATGAAGGGATATGAGAGACCAGAGGGTTGAGGTAGCTGTCAACGAACTCAGAGATACGTTCTGTTGGGCTACCATTACCCGACACAATGGGACGGCCCGGGTTACCTGCCTTGTGAATTTTGGGCAGTAGATAGAAACGGGCCGTACGAGGATCCTGTGGGATGAGATAGTTAAAGGTATCCTTGTTAATACCATTACAATTATGAATTTTGACGAGGGTGTCAGATATTTCTTTTGCGAAGGAGTGGGTAGGGTCAGTATCACATTCTGTATAGTGATCAGTGTTATTAAGTTGTCTGAGGGCCTCGGCTGTGTAATCATCTCTGTTCATGACCACAACAGCAGACCCTTTGTCAGCCCGTTTGATGACAAGGTTCGTAGCTTGTCGGAGTTCACCGATGGCGTCCCGTTCAGCACGGGAGAGGTTGCTGGCACATCTAGCAGGAGGTTCCCTGTTAACCTCAGAGTTGATTGCATTGATATAGTTGTCAAGGGCTGCATCTCTATTCTTAGGAGGTACCCATACACTTTTTTCTTTGAAGCGGTTGCGGCTGGGGGCCCCAGAGGGACTGTCATCTGGGGTCTCGTCGTCTGTGGGAGGCTCGACGTGAAAGAATTCACGGAGTCGTAGTCTGCGGTTGAAGTGGGCTATGTCCTGTTGGAGTGAGAGTTGATTATGTTCCTTGGGTGTGGGGCAAAACTTAAGACCCCTTGAGAGCAATTTAACCTGGGGATCACTGAGTGCAGTATCAGACAGATTAATTACAGTATGTGTTGGTGGGTTAGGGGTGTTGTTACCAGAGGGTCTATTGGTGACCTTATGGAAACGCCTGTACAGGTATTTCTTATGGTTAACCTGGGCATTACAGCGTTTCTTGTCCTGTTGGCGTTGTAGGGAGAAACGAAGGTGGTTAATGTTGGAGGAAAGAATGGCTTGGAAATGGTCCCATTCATGATCATTAGAGCAAGCCACTTTTAATTGAGATTCTGTACTATCAATATCAAGTGACTGCTTGTCAATGCATTTTAGGCATTGGGTTTCGAGAAGTTCAAGTAAATGGAAGGAAGTCTTGGTTAGTGTGTCATTCCATTTCTTACTGAATGCCGGGTCTAGGTCCCCAAAGGAGGGGCTGCTTTTGATTTTGAGACCCTTGGGTAGAATGCGGGATAAACGATAGAAACGGTAGTTATCAAGGTGAGATAGGTAACGTACTCTCTTTTCCTCAAGTTTTCGCAACTTTTGGAAAAGGCATTTAGTATTAAGCGATGACATAGACTAAAGCAATATACAATGTGTACATTATATGTATAGAAAAGGTTGGAAAGAGCTGTGGAGAGAGCGGGTTAATACAAAATACCTGAAAAGGGAACGGGTTAAAGTAAATACCTGAAAAGAGAACGAGTTAATACAATTAACTTTAAAAGAGAACGGGTTAATACAAATACCTAAAAAGAGAACGGGTAATACAATTACCTTTAAAAGAGAACGGGTTAATACAAATACCTGAGAAAAGAACAGGTTAAAATAAATACCTGAAAAGAGAACGGGTTAGTACAATTACCTTTAAAAGAGAACGGGTTAATACAAATACCTAAAAGGAGAACGGGTTAATACAATTACCTTTAAAAGAGAACGGGTTAATACAAATACCTGAGAAAAGAACAGGTTAATACAAATACCTGAAAAAAGAACGGGTTAATACAAAGAGCTGTGGAGGGAACGGGTTAAAACAAATACCTGAAAAGAGAACGGGTTAATACAAATACCTGAGAAAAGAACAGGTTAAGACAAATACCTGAAAAAAGAGCGGGTTAAAACAAATGCCTGAAAAAAAACCGGGTTAATACAAAGAGCTGTGGAGAGAACGGGTTAAAACAAAGAGCTGTGGAGAGAGCAGGTTAATACAAATACCTGAAAAGAGAGCGGGTTAAAACAAATACCTGAAAAGAGAACGGGTTAAAACAAATGCCTGAAAAAAGAACGGGTTAATAGAAATACCTGAAAAGAGAACAGGTTAATACAAATACCTGAAAAAAGAACGGGTCAATACAAAGAGCTGTGGAGAGAACAGGTTAAAACAAAGAGCTGTGGAGAGAACGGGTTAATATAAGTACCTGAAAAGAGAACGGGTTAATACAAATGCTCTATGGGGCCAGGTCAGAGGCCAAACCATATCTGCCGAGTAGCCAGGGATCAAGCCCCGGTCAGATGCAAACAACCCGGGTAACGGCAGTAGCGGGGATCACACAATTAACGGGACACAAGCCTTTTATGTGGTTGTACACAAAGTAGATTTATATGGAGAAACTGACCTGAAATATTATAAACGGGTAGCGAGCAAAGAAAAAATTGGCTGATGCCGGACTCGAACCCGCGACCTCTTGATTACCGTACGAGCGCTCTACCAACTGAGCTAACCAGCCCCTCTGTTTGTGGGCGGTCCACTTATGCCAATTATCTATTGCTCTATGGGGCCAGGTCAGAGGCCAAACCATATCTGCCGAGTAGCCAGGGATCAAGCCCCGGTCAGATGCAAATAACCTGGGTAACGGCAGTAGCGGGGATCGCACAATTAACGGGACACAAGCCTTTTATGTGGTTGTACACAAAGTAGATTTATATGGAGAAACTGACCTGAAATATTATAAACGGGTAGCGAGCAAAGAAAAATTGGCTGATGCCGGACTCGAACCCGCGACCTCTCGATTACCGTACGAGCGCTCTACCAACTGAGCTAACCAGCCCCTCTGTTGGTGGGCGGTCCACTTATGCCAATTATCCATTGCTCTATGGGGCCAGGTCAGAGGCCAAACCATATCTGCCGAGTAGCCAGGGATCAAGCCCCGGTCAGATGCAAATAACCTATATATATATAAAACCGGCATTATACAGGGTGTCCCCATAAAAAGTATACCGAGATAAAAATTACTGTAATGGCAAAACTACTTTATATATGGGAAAGAGAAATATATCTCTAGAAAGGGCAGAATGTCCTCTTTGCAATGGTATACAGCTTGTGATGTTATTGACACAGATGAGTGAACAAATTAGACAGATTTTAAGGGTACTGAAAGCAGGACTGTGACAAGTTTGCATATTTGAATAACAAAGGTCCAAAAAGCATTTTAAAAAACCTGCACATTAAACTTTTGAGGTAAGTAGCGAAAACAAAGCAGATTACATTGTTTTAGGTACATTCCTTGTTTTCAAGAATGTGTTGAAAAAACAAAGGCATTTGGTATTCTGCACACTTGCATGTTTGAGATTTGTTATTCAAATATGCAAACTTGTCAGAGTCCTGCTTTCAGTACCCTTAACATCTGTCTAATTTGTTCACTCATCTGTGTCAATAACATCACAAGCTGTATACCATTGCAAAGAGGACATTCTGCCCTTTCTAGAGATATATTTCTCTTTCCCATATATAAAGTAGTTTTGCCATTACAGTAATTTTTATCTCGGTATACTTTTTATGGGGACACCCTGTATATATAAAACCGGTACTCGCCATGTCGCAACTCTCCCAATATAAGCCCCAGTCACACATTCACGATTTTTGCCCCGAATTCCCACGAATACCGCCGATCCTATACTGCCACGGTTGCTCCCGATTATTAGCAAAAATCAGCATGAATCGGCTTCACTTGCGATCCCCTCACGAGTACTCATGACTGTTGTAAGTCAATGCTAAGAATGCACTACGTTATCCAAGCCGATTTATCCCAAATGCCCAACGAATTAACACGAGTGTGCGTCATGAATTACCACGACTACAGCACGACTTCTGACGACAGCGTTACGGTCTACCCCAACGTCCGCAAGACTGCAATAAGAAAGCCTACCGGTCAACCAAGATTACATTCCGCTTCTGAGGACGATCAGAGCATATTGATCGAAACGTCGAGTTGTACCTCCAGTTCTTTTCAGAACTAATTACTACTCAATTGAGCATTTCACATGGTGTCACCGCAATTAGTCTTACTTATTCCGCTTCTGCACCTCGACGAGTGTACATCAACTTTTCAACAACTACAAGTTGAACTTCTGCCAGAAAGATGCCACCAAAGAAGGGAGCTCAGGTGCAGCCAAGAAAGGGGCCAGGTTAGCCAGGAAGCAGCCGACAACCCCTGCTCAACAGCCTCCAGAGCAGGCAGAGCTAGAGCCAGAGCCAGAGACACAGGCTGAGAAGGTCCCAGAGAGCAGCCTCAGCAGGAGCCTGACAAGGAGGTGACCAAACCCGACAAGAGAAAGAAGAATAGTACAATCCTGCTGACAGATGCCCAGGAGATGAAGATGGCTGATTGGGTCAGGGACAACGAGGTCCTGTACAACAAAGCCAAGCGGGAGTAGGACAGAGCCTTGAAGGACAAGCTGTGGTTGGAGAAGACTGCACAGATGGATGTACCTCGTAAGTATTAGAGTATTAGAGTACAATAGAGTACAGAGTCATATTCTCCGATTTACACATCTGTTTGATACATCATTCATCAAGTACATGTATGATACCCTCACACTTTCATTGGTGACTGACAAGATGTTTATTAGGTGTTCGAGCCACAGCGCGAACACCTCTTGATATTGTTCGTTTTAAAAAAAAAATAAAAAAATTTCTTCTCCTTCTTCTTCTTTTCGGTGAATATCCAGAGCAAAAATCATAGTTGCAGAGTTCACAGAACCTTAAAACTTCACACATAGTTAGACCTTAACATGTAGTTGTATCTTAAGTTGTGACGTCATAGTGAGGTCATCAGATATCGAATTACACTCAATCAAAGTTTAATATTTCAAAAAATTATATCTCATGAACCACATAAGATATTTTCACAATATTTACACCATGTTATAGATCTTGAATTATATGATTTTTCGTACACAGACGTGACCCAAATCTGACCTTACTTCCTGTCCAAACCGGAACTCAAAGTTTAATATTGAAAAAAATCATATCTCAACAACCACAAGAGGTAAATTTACAGTTTTTGCACCATTGTAGATTGTTAATTGTCAAAACTATTTACAAAAACGTGACCCCAATTTGACCTTTACTTCCTGTCCAAACCGGAAGTCAAAGTTGAATATTAAAAAAATCATGTCTCAACAACCACAAGGAGTAAATTCACAATCTTTCCACCATTGTATAGATTGTTAATTGTCGAAAAATATTTACACAAAGGTGACCCCAATTTGACCTTACTTCCTGTCCAAATCGGAAGTCAAAGTTTAATATTGGAAAAAATAATATCTCAACAACCACAAGGGGTAAATTCACAATCTTTCCACCATTGTATAGATTGTTAATTGTCGAAAAATATTTACATAAAGGTGACCCCAATTTGACCTTACTTCCTGTCCAAATCGAAAGTCAAAGTTTAATATTAAAAAAATCATATCTCAACAACCACAAGAGGTAAATTCACAGTTTTTGTACCATTGTACAGATTGTTAATTTTCAAAAATATTTACACAAAGGTGACCCCAATTTGACCTTTACTTCCTGTCCAAACCGAAAGTCAAAGTTTAATATTTAAAAAAATCATATCTCAACAACCACAAGAGGTAAATTCACAGTTTTTGCACTATTGTACAGATTGTTAACTGTCAAAAATATTTACAAAAACATGACCCAATTTGACCTTTACTTCCTGTCCAAACTGGAAGTCAAAGTTTAATGTTAAAAAAATAATAATGCAAAGTTTCTTTAAAAAACATTCTGACGTCATCATCACTGCCCTGACAAAACTCGAACACCTATGTGTTTGTAATATCACAAACACTGCCGTCTAGTTCTTTTCGTATTTTTCAGTGGTTGACCTAAAGTGCTGGGACGAGTCCATGCGGACAAGATTTGGGAAACTGACAAGTGCTGGCAAATCCGGGGATGTGCTGTAGAACACACCGAGCGTGATACATGGATACTGCAGGCCTTCTCCTTCCTGGGCAAGCACATTGTCAGAATGAAGACCAGGGCAGGTGTAAATGTAAGTATTCATATCTATAACCTTTGTTGTCTTTGTACAGTACAGTACAGTACAGTACATTGTTTGTCTCTGTACAGTACATGGCCCTTTCCTCTACAGCAACATTTCAAGTTCAGTTCAGTTTAGTTTTCAACTGGTTTCATGTAATTACTTGAATGAAAATATTTGTATGTATATCTTACATATATATGTTTTTCTTTACAGCTCAAGGCGAAGATTGCCAAGGCACAAGCCAAGCCAGATAGTTGTGATGGAGGAAGAGGACTCCAGGGCAGAGACTCCCACTTCCACCATCAGTTCCTCTTCCACTGCCACACAGCCCAAAAAGAGGATGAAGAAGGGGGACAAACAGATGCAGGATGATCCAGTCATAATGAAGCTGATGGAAAGGGTTGAGCAGTCCGGAGGCTGCAGGAGACGATTGAACAGCACCTGACTGCGGCTGTGCCAGCTACCCCTCGGGTCCAGTGGGGCCAGTGGATAACCTCCTCTCTCCCAGATATCCATGACTGTCTATGGGATGCCTTCCAAAGAGAGTCCTTTGAATTGGTGAGTCCAAGCGTCTTTAACAGCAGCAGGCTCATCAACAGCAGCAGCCTCTTCAACATCAGCATTCTCTTCTGTAGCAGACATTGCATACACTGCAGCCACTGGAGCCCAGGGATTTCCTGGGATGCCTTCCATCCGGCCGGTTCCAGAAGCCACCACCACATACGCAGGCACCACCACATGCATCACACAGGTTAGTTGGGCTACTGCCACACCCAGCTATAGTGCTGCTGCAGCTACCGGAGCATCAACTCATACGTTTGTTGGTCTTTCTCAGTCTTTGGCTGAAATCGCTGGTCTCTATGCTTATCTTCGTGGTGATCATGGTGATGATGTACTTGCACAACTAGCATCACCAACTGCTCTTGTAAAAGGCAAGGATAATGACAGTGAGAATGCTGCTGAGAGTTCCAGTAATTAATGTTATTAACCATGAAATAGTGACATTTCGTGCTACAGACATTTAGTGCTTTTATTTTGTGCTTTGTTTGTAAATTTATATGATCATGTGCATTGATTTATTGTAGAAATTGTTACAGTAATTGTTCTTTTCTTGCAGATTGCTGAGATTATTGAGCAGAAGGCGACTATTGTAAAGACTGTTATAAGTACTTAAATAAAAATGGGAATTATGATTAAGGGGTGAAAAATAAATATTTATCATGCCAAATAAAAAGGTGAATGAATATGTATCATCTATAATAAAGATGTGAAAACAGATGTGAATACGGATGTTTGATATAGAATGAATGAAAAACTATTATTTTATGATATTTTGTTTTAAAAGTAAAAGAATAATGTTTAAATTCCCTATTCACCTTAAAGCCCCAAAAAGTCAAATTGCAGGGAAAAACACCACACAACCCATTCAGTCAGTCATTCAGTCCCCTAAAGTCCCATTTATTGCAAGCTACATGAGTTGCTAGACCCTTCTGGTCATATGTGTATGGCCCTAAAAGGGCCGTTGGTTTGGTGAGACATAACATGTCTCAGATCATGTTATTCTGCCATGGTACTTCCCCAGCAGGAGAGTTGTAGTAGTGCTTCTTTGCTGCTTGGCTGCCCTTGTTGTATAGTTGCCGCCCCTAATTTGGCCCATGTCATCCAGGTTGGCGCCATCCCTCCAAGCCCCTGTGATAATTTGGTGGTTCTCATCTTCCTGATCTAGGACAGCATTCTGAAGAGCAGGGTACCTCATTCTCATCAGGTTATGAAGGCAGACGCAGGCCAGGACGATGCTAGCAACTGTGTCTGGTTGCTGGGTGAGGGTGGTCAGCAGAGCTCCAAACCTGTTCGCCAGGATGCCAAAAGCATTCTCTACTATACGCCTAGCCCTGGAGAGTCTGTGGTTGAAGATTCTCTCTTCATTTGTCATGTTACGTCTTGAGAAAGGCTTCATGAGCCCTGTCCTGAGAGCGAAGGCGTCATCTCCAATGATGAAGTAGGGCATGGGTCATCTCGAAGGAGAGAGACTGCTGATGGGAAGCAGATAGTACCATCTTCAATGGCCTCCTTCAGACCAGACTGATTCCACATTTGAGCATCAGATGCAGAACCGATGGCCCCTACATTAACCCAGATGAACTTGTAGTCAGCATCCACCAATGCCATAAACACTATGGAATGGTACCCCTGGTAGTTGAAGAAGAGAGAGCCATCATTCTTTGGACACCTGATTGCTATGTGCTTGCCATCCAATGCACCAAGGGCGTGGTCAAACTGCTCAGCTATCTTCTGCCACTCGTCTGATGAGGCGGGACAGAGAATGACCTCATATGCAAACTCTGCAATGATGGCTTCACAGACATCACGAACGATGAGGGAGATGGTGTTGTGGGCCACTCTGAAATTATACATCAGGGAATGGTAACTCGCGCCTGTTGCTAGGTACCTCGGAGTGTTAGGGCCAGCTTCAACCCAGGGAGAATGGCCTTCCTGTACCTTGTGTCCTCTATTCTATCACGCAGTCTGGTAAGCACCTCTTGGAACATCCTTGGCTCCATTCTGACAAAGTTCTTGAAAGCAGGTACATCTTCCTCCCTCAGCTCAACCGTCAGGCGTAGTGGACACGTGAGAGGTCGTAGTATTTCTTACTGCAATCTAACGAAATTCCTGATAATTCTTGTGAATTCGTGACATTCAGCAATATTATTGGTGTACCCGTCTTAATTCTTGATTAGACCGTGATGTGATCATGATAAATCTTGCTACATCGTATTGGAATCTTGAGCAAATCGCAGGGGAGTCGTACGTAACTCGTAGTGCTGTCGAAGTAGTTCTTGGTGGTTCTTGAAACAACCGTACTTGCCAGGTGGCACGATTACCCCAAGAATATCCCCGAGTATCCCAACCTTGTCTACGGTGCCCGTACGGCTATTCACGATCCCCTCACGACTGGTGTAAGAATGCCTCAAGAATTCAAAAAATCTTGGGTGACTCACGATGGTTTTGAACATGTCCAAAACTATCGGGAGGCTATCAAGATGTTCCAAGAACACTCAAGATTACTCAAAAATTACCACGTTGCCAGTAGGGTCTCACCACGGATATACCACGGATATCCCCGATTTTCCAACTCGTGGGAATTCGGGGCAAAAATCGTGAATGTGTGACTGGGGCTTTAACGGCCGCGCCGCCTTGCCTTCCCGAGTAACGTCTTGGCCCATTTGCATGGTCGAGGTATGTGACCTTTTCATGCATGAATACTACGCAAGCGCACAAATGGAAACAGCTCACCGCATAATCAGCAGGCCAGCCTGGTGACTTGCTTCACATGTAATGGACATGTACTGTATGTGTGTGTACTGTGTGTATGCTCGCTAAAAATGTTTGTACTCGAGCTGCAAATACAAAATGAATTTGCCATAGTGCCATGTTTTGGTAATTTTTCTGATCCATACTTTGCCCATCTTAAGTTGTTTACTCCTCCAGCTGATTACAAGAGAATTTTAAACATTCTTTGTAAACTGTTTCAAAAAGGAAAACAATGCAACCTATGTATGGTATTTGTGCATAGAACATATAATAAACAATAATAAGACATGATATTAAAAGCTTAAAAGATGTAAAATACTTGTGACATTTATTTTGTAGTCAAAATACAAATGTTACACAATTATAAACAAATGTTATAAAAATTATGTTGCCAACTAATCCATGTAAAAATATTATATTTGGTTGAGCACAGACAATTTGACTGAACTCTCACATAAACATGCACAAAACTATCACAACACATGAAACAGTTATTCACTACAGTTTGCTTAAAAACGTGAGCACCTATTGTGATGAAATTTCCACTGGTTAGATGTCCCTTGAAAACTGCAGGATTGAAATACAATGTACGTGTCCCCAAACCAATGATTTACGTTCCCATTAAAAAGGGGGATGATTGGTAAAAAAATAAAATAAAATAAAATAAAATGAATGAATTATTATCAATGAATTGTTATATAAATGCATACTTGCTTATAAGATGGTAATGGTACAAAACATTCTCAGAATTTACTCTATCTGACATATTTTCTGGTAAAAATACAATTTAATTTGTTTAAAATCCAGGCAAAATATTTAGATACTAAATAGAAAGGAGCTGAAACTTTCACAGGTTTTGTTTACTTTTTAACCACTACCCAAAAAAATAAATAAAAAATACCCCAAAAAATTAAACAAGGCTAAGTCTTCACTTGTATAGAGATGGCTACTACTGTGGCTCAAAAATGTTTTCTTGTACCCTCGTACATGGTCATTAAGTTTGGATACATTACCCTGGGTGACAGTCACAACTTGACATTCAGCTGATGCTGTACACAGTCCATGCAGCAATGTATCCCGTGTCTGCTGGTTGGCATATGACTTAGCAGAGCATGTGCTTCCATCACAAGCACACGTTTGGGCACAAATGTCACAACAGTTATGTTTTTAGAGTATCACTGTATCAGTGTCGCTTCTTGATGGAAAACTGTTCTTGATGACCATTCATTCCATCGCAAGTTTTCAAACCAGCTCCAGTGCCAGGATAGCTAATAATGAGTGTCACACTTTGGGTGCCATCCTGGCCTGCCCTCCCACATTAGGTCATCAAATTCTGTTGGGTGACCTACCAATATCACAGTATGGAGACCATACGTCGTTCCCAGCATATTCAGGAGTGTGTGGTTGAAACGCTCTGTGAGGCCGTTTACCTTGAGGGTGGTAAGTGGTTGTCTTTGTCTTCTTGATACCGCTCAAAGTTACGGCCTTGGTCGGAGTGAATTCTAACGGGGAAACCTAAGTGGGTTACGAAGTTCTGTCAAATGACTTTTGCGACTGTGGTGGCCTTTTGGTCTCGAGTCGGATAGGCTTGTGCATATTTGGTGAAATGATCGATGACTACTAAGATGTTCTCTATTCCGCCCTTGGAACGCTCAAGCTTCAGAAAATCAATACCAACGAGTCCAAGGGGTTCGCTAGATGTAATGTTGATCAACGGCACCGTGGTTTTGGTTTGAGGAGTTTTGCGGAGACAGCACCTCTTACAGCGCTCACACCACTCTCTCACTTCGTCTGCCATCTTGGGCCAAAAGAATCGTTGCCTTACCATCTCGAGTGTTCTGTCAAATCCCAGATGTCCTAGGTCATTATGAAGGCAAGTCAAGGCGGTTCTTCTGTGTTTTTTGGAAGTACTAATTGGTACAAGATCTCTTCTTGACCGATAGAGAACATCATCCCTGAGATGGAGTTTGTTCCATTGACGAAGATACAAAAGGAATTCATTTGACCCATGCATCCTTTCATGGTTGGTAGGCTTCTTGTTTTGCTCAAGGAACAGGATGATTCGTCCGATGGAAGGATCATCTCTCTAGGAGGCAGCGATTTCTTCCGGAGACAAATTGGGCATTTCTGTCAAAGGGGGGGGGGGGGTTCTGTTGAATCTTCTGAAACTGTATGGCGTATTGCTTTTTGGTACTGAACTGAAGGCCTCAAGAAAGCTTGGGTAGCAACGGGATGACCTGAACATATTGGCTGAACAATATCTTCTGGAATTGTAACAGCTTCCTTCTGGAAATCTAACAGTGCTTTTGATGCTTCTGGGTGTGGGTTTCTTGACAATACATCAGCAGCAGCATTGTTTTCCAGGCCGGTACTTGATAGTGAAATCAAATTGTGACAAGGCAGCAACCCATCTCTGGCAAGTTGCGTCTAACTTTGCAGATGTAGTGACGTACATAAGTGGGTTGTTGTCTGTCAAGACATAGAACTTATTGCCAAGCAGGTAGTCTCGAAATTGTGGCGGTCTCGCTCGACGGCGCACAGGCTTGCCCTCAGCTGAACTCAACGAGCGGCGGTTGAATAAAACCGGGAGGCAGATCCGTTTTGTGGCAGTCTACCACCAGGCGCTCAAGGCTCTTATGGACGTCCACACACCTACGGTGTTCACTACTAGGTCCAGCGATTTAGGGCGGGGGACTGGATACGGGGTCGGGACTCCAGAATAATCGGGCACGTGACCACCAACTACCTCTTGAATGTGTTTATTCAGATATCTTAACTCACGCCTAAACAGGTGAATGAGCCTAAATAGGTTGTGTGTGCCTAATTAGGTGAATGCACAGTGACACTTTAAAAACAGCTACACATTAAGTTACAGATAAATTACGGCAAGTTCTGGAGGTTAGATTATAGGTCACTATAATTAAGATCTTATCGTACGGGTGTAAATTGTGATGAATGACTAGACTTACGACAACTGTGGGCAACTTGAACAAATTAACTGCACGGAGATTTACAGTCACGCAACGTGCTCACTCGGCAATTCTGAACAGCAAAAGACACGTTGCCGCCGGCTCCCGGCGCTTATATACCCTGTGTGGCCCTAGACGGTGAGCGCTCTACACGCCCGCGTCCTCAACAGTGGAAGACGTCCGGTAACCACACACAGCCTTAACTATTATGGGATATCAACTAAACAAGAATGAGGGCGCCCTACTGGACGTCCTTAATTTCGCTACAAAGCCACGCTCCAAGATTGGTCAGTCCCTTTGACCTAAAATCTGAAAATCTAAAGAGCGAAATTAACTTTACTCCTACAAAGGTTACTTCACCTAGGTTACTTACTAACTAACTAACACAAAGCGTTATTTAAACCAAAGTCTTACTCCATCTTTACTTTAACTGAAGAATGCCTCATAACTTTAAGTAAGCAATCATCGAATCATTTATACATCATAAATAAAGGCCATACCTTAAGCACCTGAAACCGATCACCTTTTATAAAAACAAAATACAGCTGAACACCTGTTTAGGTTAACGTAACGCAAAATAAATATTTATACACTTTCAAAATGTGTCAACCCGTAATCTTTACTCTTTGGCAACACACACTGGTTTTATACAATACATCGTAACAATAAAGCGTCCACCTTGAACTTAACCAAACTCTTTATGCTTAATAAAGAACAACACTTTTGGAAAGATAAAACACTTAAACAATAAACAGGTTCCAAAAGTCCTCTAAGTGTAACTCGCAGTCAACGAACGATCGAAAGCACCGCAAATTCCCAGCTTCACAGGCTCTTCTTGACTAGGCGAATCTAGTGCTCCTTTGTCACTCCAACTAAGAAGTCTACCTCAAATGTTCGTGTTGTTTTATCCTTGGTCAGCTTCTTGTCGTTGTGGTATACGGACCTAGATGAAGTCTCTGTAATACTAGTGACCTTTCCCTCCATAGCTTGTACGAGGTCTTCCTTCGTCATAGGCGATCCAGCTACCACATCTCCCGCAGCGTCGCCTCGGATCAGTCGGCGAATCCGGCTTTCCCGCTGGGCTGTAGGAGTATCCTCCATAGGCTTTCTCGCCTTTACTGGCTTGAGGTACAACACCTGGTATTCCCTCTGTACTTCTCCACAAATTGTTTTTCCCTCGGTAGCATACATGTATATCTCTCTCGTCTCTTTGATGTGCGCCACCTGTCCAGGTAGAAGTTCCTCAGGAAGGATTGCCTTTGGCCAACCTGGTATAGGCTTCTTCTTCTCAGTGGCAGGTGCTGGGTCATCATCATTTTTCACGCCTGTAGATGCGTCGCCTTCTTCCCATAGCATTGGTGTCGGGGACAATGCAATTTCAGCAACTTGCTCTGGCACCTGTTGTCCCTCGTCAGGTAGATATTTGTTGGCCTCTACCTCCACTTCTGCACTGACGTTTGGCACATCATATGCCAGCTCCAGAATCGCTTCGGGTAGTTTGTTGTGTCCGTGTGTCATGACTGTTGCCTCCAACTGCTCCTTTCTAGGCACAACAGGTAGTTCTCTCTCCGCCTCCCTAGGTGTCTTGATCTTCGTGGCTGCTGTTAAGTCTATATGTCCGTCATCATCTGGTGCCTTCGAAACAGTACATTCTGCCACTGAAGTCTTCAGCCTCCTCTTAGTATCTGGCTGCCCTTTCTCCTTGTCATCAGCCCCACGCCTCTTTTTTGACTCCTCACCACGCCTCTTTTCATCTGGCGTCTTGGATGCTCTGTCGCCCGATTTTAGCCTTCTGCTCCTATCAGGATACCTTGATGCCCTTGAGCTCTCTTTCCGCGCAATATTGCCACCACCGTGCTTGGCGTGATCATGCTCCTCATAAGTCTCACTTTTGATGTGATCGACCTCGCTGACCCTGTCCGGGTGGCAATCCCGATAATGCGCTCGTAAGTTGTCACTTCTGTTGTTCTTGTGGGAACATCTCTTGCAAAAGTAGTACACCCTCGGCCCATGCTCCACTTTCATGTGACGGTCGAGGCTCCTCCTATGCAGGCGCTTGTGGCAGAGCTTGCATTCCACCGTTTTCGTGTCGTGTGACTCGGAACTCGACTCTTTCTTGTCGTCTTTTCCCATATCTGCACCGTCTGAAAGACATAACACCAGAAGAATGTGTTACTCTACAGCTACTCTACTGCTAGGCTACTCTACGGCTACACTACTGATACGGTTCTCTACGGCTACAATTAGTTCTTCATTATGTCGATTGTAGGCTCTGTATGACCTCAAAATCTCCTACAAATAACGTTGTGGCCGTCTACGCTGTCTCTGCGGACGTCGCCCCTGAGCTGTCGGCTCCTGCTGGCTGATAGGTGGGATCTCCGCCTCAGATATGTCCACCTCGTGGTCTGGAGGCTCGCAACTCGGAGACCACTATCTCTATCGTCGCTTGCTGATTCTGTTATCACCTCATTCACCAGCGGTACTTCCCTTATAACACGTTCGCCTACTGTCCATGGTTTCAAAGGTTCTCCTACATAGGGTTTTAGGCGATCATAATGAATCACTTTCATTTTCCCCTTTGCTTTTCTCTGGATACGGTACACCACATCGGACAGTTTGTCGACTATCAGAAACGGGCCCTCCCATTTACACTGAAGCTTAGGTGTTAGATCTTTTGTTTTCGCCGGATTATGCAACCATACGAATTGCCCCTTAGCAAGTTTTTGTTCCTTCACTCGCCTGTCGTAGTTTCTCTTCTGGCGCCTAGCGCTCTGTTTGAGGCAGTTCCTTGCCCTGTTGTGTGCGGATTTAATGTTCTCCCTTAGCCTCAATGCATAGTCAGTTGTCAGCTCCTCATTTTCACCTTTAGGTAACTCAGTAGTCAAGTCGATAGGCAGTTTGACTTCGCGGCCAAGCATAAGCATGTTGGGTGACACACCCGTAGATTCTTGCGGTGTGGATCTATAGGAGAATGTTGCAAACGGAAGCTCAGTATCCCAATCACGCTGGCGTTTATGTGGCTCAATCATTAACGAGACCATCGTCAGTAGTGTTCGATTAAACCTTTCTATCATACCGTCGGATTTTGGGTTGTATGGTGTAGTGCGGGTTTTCCCGATATCGAGGGTGGTACACATCTCTGAGAAAACTTCGGACTCGAAGTTCCTCCCTTGGTCGGAGTGTAGCTGGTCCGGAACTCCAAAACGGCATACAAACTCTTCTACTAGCTTCTCCGCCACTGTTGTTGCTTTATTTGGTACCGGGTAGGCTTCGACCCATTTGCTGAAGTAATCGCCTACCACGAGGATGTAACGATTCCCTCTCACTGTTTCCGGAAGTGGTTCGACCATGTCCAAGGCAATTCTCTCCATCGGCGCGCCTACTATCAGCTGCTGAAGGGGTGCTTTCCTTTTTCTTGCAGGTGATTTCTTACTGGCACAGGCATTGCACTGCCTAACTGCAGATCGTACATCAGCACCCATGCCTGCCCAGTAAAACCTCTAGCGGACCTTGGCCATTGTTTTTGTCAGTCCCAGATGTCCGCTGGACTTTCCCCCATGCAGTTCATTTATGATCTCCTTCCGGTAATTAAGTGATTGGTAGAACAACTTTCCATTGAATTTGGCGACCATCGTCAGATTCCCATCGCCTAGATAGGACGCCATCTTACACCTGGAGTTGGTCCCACAACAGCCAGTACGATTTCATCGCACGAGAACAAGGGGAAAGGGTATCCCACCCTGGCCTAGTTGCCGACTTCTCCCTTGCTTCCAGTACCCATCGAATGGTCTGATCATCCATTTGGGCTCCTCTCAAGTTTTCTCGTGTTATCGAAGGCTCTGCCGTGACGACTCTAACTCCAGTTTCCTTCAAAGTGACATGTTCCGTTGGTTCACTCGCCTGTGACTCCTTCAAAGGCTCCTCTTTCAGATCAACTCTCCCACACTGTGCACATGCCTTTCTTGACAGTCCGTCAGCATTACCATGTGACCGGCCTGCATGGTGAATTATCGTGAAGTCATATTCACCTAATACCTGTAGCCATCGGGCCATCTGGCCCTGGGGGTCCCGGAAGTTGATGAGCCATCTAAGTGCTCCGTGATCTGTTCTAATGGTGATTCTGCGCCCATATAGGTATTGCCTAAATTGTTTTAGGAAAACAATAACTGCCAGGAGTTCGCGACGGGTCACGCAGTAGTTCCGTTCCGGCTTGCTCAAGACTCTACTGCCGTAGGCGATCACCTTCTCCTGTCCTTCTATTGTTTGTGACAGCACGGCACCAATACCTACTCCGCTCGCATCAGTGTCGAGGATATAGTCTGCGTTTGGGTCTGGGTATGTCAAGATAGGTGCTTGTTGTAAACAGTTATTTAATTCTTGGAAGGCACCCTCTGTCTCCTCGGTCCATTCAAATTCTCGTGCTTTTTCAGTCAAGCGATGTAATGGACGGGCTACGTCAGCAAAACCCTTGATGAATTGCCTATAGTATGACGTAAGGCCAAGGAAACTCTGTACCTCCTTCACCGTTTTAGGCGTAGGCCACTCCTCCACTGCCCGGATTTTCTCAGGATCTGTAGTAACCCCATCACCTGACACTACATGGCCTAAATAAAGGACGCTTTGTTTAAACAACTCACACTTCTTTGGCTTGAGCTTTAGGCCTGCTTTTCGGAGGCGCTGAAATACTGTCTCTAGTCGGTCAAGTTCTTCCTCCACTGTTCTTGCGAAGACTATCACGTCATCGAGATACACGAGTAGGGTTTCCCAGTGGAGTCCAGCCAGTACCCGCTCCATTAACCTTTCGAAGGTGGAGGGGGCATTGCAGAGCCCGAAAGGCATTACCCGCCAAGAATATAGCCCTCCTCGCACCACGAATGCGGCTTTCTGTTTCGCCTCATCATCCAATTCGACTTGCCAGTAACCCGATGCCAGGTCCAAAGTGGAGAACCACCTTGAACCTGACAGGGTGTCTAGTGAATCATCAATACGGGGGATGGGATAGGCGTCTTTAATGGTTATACTGTTAAGGCGGCGGTAGTCGACGCAGAACCTTTTGGTGCCATCTTTCTTCCGGACGAGGACAACGTTTGAAGCCCAAGGGCTGTCTGAGGGTTCTATGATGCCGTCCTGAAGCATTGCCTGCACCTGACGACTAATCTCTTGCTGCTCCTGTGTAGGGCAACGCCGTGGACGCTCCCGTATCGGTCGTGCATCGCCTGTCTCTATTCTGTGACGAACGAGACCAGTTCGCCCTATATCCATGTCCCCCGTTGAAAATACGTCTTGGAAATTTCGGAGCAAACTGGCTATCCTGGTGTGATATCTGACGTCCACTCCTTTCTTGTTTCTGTGGAAAAGATCTGCTAGATGCTCTGGCACACCATGGCCGTCCTCAACTTCAGGTAACGCTGACTTAGTTTCCTCCACCTCATCTTCGCCTACCGAGGTGAGGAGCCCTGCCATTGTTCCTTTTCTCAATACACACTGTCTTCTTCCGGGATTAAACACTCTAATCGGAAGCACCTCATCACCAGCAGTTACCAATGATCGTGCCATCACCATCCCCTTATCCGCAATTTCACCTCTCTGCCCATGCTCCATGATGCATAGACCAGTCACCTTTACCTTTCCGGTCACCTGGCCAGGGACAATTGCCTCATGCCCTAGTGGCACAATGGTTGTTTTCTCTACGACTACCCGTGCACAAAACTGCTCCCCTTTATTACCAGTGCACCTCACCTTCTCTCCATTAATCTTCAACTCCAGCGTGTTGAAGTCTAAGCAGCCCCGAGTCGGCACCAAAAAGTCCATACCCAGGATTCCCTCCATCGTCCCGATATTGCCAAACACAATGTTCAGTGGAAGAGTAGTTCGCCCAACCTGTATCTCTACATAGGCGCCTCCTATGGTTTGTAATAGGCTACCATCGGCTGTTCGCATTCTGGAGCCTCTTGTCGTCAATTTCGGTCGCTTCTCCTGAGAAATTTCGTAGAAGAAAGTAGATGACAGAACCGTATCTGTGGCTCCTGTGTCTACCAGAAGATGCACCTTCTCTCCCCTCACCAATGCTGGAACATATAATCCACTCTTCACTCCTACCGTCCTCAGAGACATGAATAAACCACCTGCGCCTTCGGTCGTAGCTACAGGTTCTCTGTCACGGTATCTTTTGTCACCTGATGGCCCTGTTGTACCCACAGCCTCCCCTCGGGCCCCTGTGTAGGCTGCTGGTCGTTTCCCTGGTACTTCCTCTTTTGGGTCGTAGTACCAATGCAGTCTCTAGCGTAGTGTCCCTTGTCGTGACACCTGAAGCAGATAACATCTTCTGTTCGTCTGTCTACTGTCCTGTTTGGTCTTGCGTTCGAAGGCTTGTACTGACTCCTCGTTTCCACCTGTGCCTTCATCTCCTCTTGCATCTTGAGCATGTCCTCCTTCATCTGACGGAAATCCTCACTCATCTTCTTGACCATGGCATCGGCATCATCTTCCAACACCCTAGCGAACTTCGTTTTTCTTCCCTCTCGGTGTTCTTCTATCTTGTGGAAGCTTTCAGTTGCCAACGCAGCCCTCACTGCTTCCTCTAAGGTTGAAGGCTTTGTACGAAAAATACATTCTCTAATCGCCTGGCTCTTGATGGCATCGGAGAAATGCCCCCTTGCAAGGCGATCACGCCCTTCCTCCGTCAGCTCTGGATAAGCAAGGGCCGACAGCTCCCTGATGGACTGTCCTAACTCTTGAAGAGTCTCTTTGGGGCCTTGGCGTTTGTGCCGTAACTCCATCAAATGATTCTCAGCCAATCGCCCGGGTCCAAACCCCTTCTCTAAACTGTCAACCAACTCGGAGTAGGACTGACTGCCTGCATTACAGGTACCTTTCCCTAGTACCTTAAGAGCGATGCCTTGTAAGCTGGCTGCAAGAAACACCTTTGCTTGGCTCTCTGTCCACCCATTCACGCACTTGCATGCCTGAAAATGTGTCAAATAATCCCTCCAAGGAGTCTTCCCGTTGTACCTGTCGGGGATGATGTTGGTTGCTTCATCAATGTTTGTTTGCCTATGTAGGAGCTCTTCACCTGAACAGGTGCTACTCTTCTCCTTTCGTGCTTCTTCTCCATCCCCACAGCCTTTGGCCGAATTGCTCAGTTCCGTAAGACTGCTGGTCTTCGCACCACATCCACTTATGTTCCCTCCAGTCAGTGGCACATCCTTCTCAGACGCAACAGCTGACATCGAAACCGGCTCCGGTGTACGGTGTTTTGGCTTCGGTTGCCCTCTTGGCGCTGGCGTAGGTGTCAGCGGCGGCGTACCCGAGTTGTCTCCTTTACCAGTTATCTCCGTTCTCAGCGATGACTGTCCCCAAGTATCACCGTAGCCCGAATCATTCTTCTCTTCATGCACCCGAAGACGTAGCTTAAGTAACCGTAATTCTGTGTCAAGCAGCTTGAGTCTCTCGTTCACAGTCAGATCGACATCATGTGTCTGTTGTGACACACTACTATTTCGCCCTCCCATCACAGGAGTCACCAACTCCTCATCGAAGTCTATCAGCAGATTTTTTGCCATCCCTCCTTGGTAGGTGCTGTATCCTAACTATGTGAATTCTCCTATATAGGTATCTCACGTGGATCTAAATAATTTGCTTTTGGCGCATATCCCACTCCTGACACCATTTGTGGCGGTCTCGCTCGACGGCGCACAGGCTTGCCCTCAGCTGAACTCAACGAGCGGCGGTTGAATAAAACCGGGAGGCAGATCCGTTTTGTGACAGTCTACCACCAGGCGCTCAAGGCTCTTATGGACGTCCACACACCTACGGTGTTCACTACTAGGTCCAGCGATTTAGGGCGGGGGACTGGATACGGGGTCGGGACTCCAGAATAATCGGGCACGTGACCACCAACTAACTCTTGAATGTGTTTATTCAGATATCTTAACTCACGCCTAAACAGGTGAATGAGCCTAAATAGGTTGCGTGTGCCTAATTAGGTGAATGAGCCTAAATAGGTTGTGTGTGCCTAATTAGGTGAATGCACAGTGACACTTTAAAACAGCTACACATTAAGTTACAGATAAATTACGGCAAGTTCTGGAGGTTAGATTATAGGTCACTATAATTAAGATCTTATCGTACGGGTGTAAATTGTGATGAATGACTAGACTTACGACAACTGTGGGCAACTTGAACAAATTAACTGCACGGAGATTTACAGTCACGCAATGTGCTCACTCGGCAATTCTGAACAGCAAAAGACACGTTGCCGCCGGCTCCCGGCGCTTATATACCCTGTGTGGCCCTAGACGGTGAGCGCTCTACACGCCCGCGTCCTCAACAGTGGAAGACGTCCGGTAACCATACACAGCCTTAACTATTATGGGATATCAACTAAACAAGAATGAGGGCGCCCTACTGGACGTCCTTAATTTCGCTACAAAATGTATCTGTGGCGGCTCAGTGCTACAAACTCGAGCCTATGTGCGGGATAGCGTAATTCTGCTGGTTTCAGTCCTCGGCTGGCGTACGCAATGACGCGTTCCTTGCTGTTCTGAATCTGGCTTAAAACCGCACCTAGACCAACACCAGATTCATCTGTTTGAAGAATGAATGGGGTGGTATAGTTTGCCTTTTGACATTCCTCATTCCAGATGAATGGAATTCGTGGAGTAGGCTGCTTTCTTTTTCCCTTCTTCCTATGATTACGATCTCCTGATATGAATTTGTACAAGGGTGCAGCAATTTTGGAGTAGCCGTTCATGTAGCGTCGGTAGTACCCCGCGAATCCGAGAAATCCCATCAGTTCTTTGCGATTGGTCGCTGTGGGCCACTTTGTTACTTGAGAAGTCTTCTCAGGGTCGGAAGAGATTCCTTGGAGACAACATGGCCAAGGTATTTGACCTCTCTTTGAAGTAGAAAGCACTTGCCATGGATGGCTTTAGTTTCAGACCATTTTTTTTTCGGAGACGGTCAAATACCTGGCCGAGTCGTTGCATGTGTTCATCGAAGGTTGATGAGAAAACAATAAACAAGTCTGCATTAGGCGCTGAAATGTTGCAGGAGTATTCGGTTGCCCTCAAACAGGCCCACGGCAGTGGTGAAAGCTGTTTTGGGCTTGTCTTGTTCATCTACCTCCACTTGCCAATAACCTGAAGTAAGGTCAAGTGCAGTAAACAGAGTAGCATTCCCAAGAGCATCTAGTGCATCTTTTATTCGAGGGAAAGGGAATGCGTCACGTACCGTCTTAGCGCTAAGCTGCCTATAATCAACCGCAGATCCTTAGTGAGCCATCTTTTCTGTGGACGATTACGATGGGAGATGAATACAGACAACTGCTACGTCGAATAGCTCCTGTTTCTTCTATGGCTTGTATGTGCTCTCGTACTGCCTGATACTTGAACGGTGGTATTCGTCAATGAGGAAGACAAAAATGTTGGTCATTGATCAGAGGGACGGTGTGCTTGATCGTTAAAGTGCGGCCAAAGTTTAGTGAAGTAGTTGAGAAAACATTAGAGTACTTTTGAAGAAGATTGTCAAGTTGCTTTCTCTGTGCTTCGTCTTCGATGTTTGCTTTGGACAAATCTAGGGACGGAATAGAGATGGAAACCTTTGCTGCCGTTGAGCTCCTTACTTTTGCAGTCATGCTTCCTTCACGAGGAGTTGTTGTGACTCTATTGATGCCTGTTTATTTGCTAGTCATTGAAGGAGTGTTGTGTGAGGTCTCATCAATTCGAAGCACTGATGAAAGTTGGGCGAGTCGTGTGTTCCTCGTGATGATTGGTCTTGCTGAGATATTACAAAGCCAGACTGGTACTTTACGGTTCGAATCGATGTCAGCAACAAGACTTCCAACCTTGAGGCAAGATGTACTCTGAGGATACCCTTCAACAACAGCAGTATATGTACGACTATCAAGACCATGTGGTGCTTGACATCAACATACTTGGCATAGCCAATTCTACGAAGATGATCACCTCGTTCTGACACTGTAGTGTTGATGAAAGCAGTGTACCAAGCCTTTTCCACTTCTTTGACGGATTCCATGAACTGCTTCCTCTGGCTAGTTTCTGGTCTCTTCGTGATGCACAGATTACATTTGTGCCGATGCGTACGGGTACGCTTTCCTGTTGGTATCAGATGGAACCACAAAGGCTGGAACCTCATCGTAGACAATATATAAGATTGTCAAGGAAGCGAATATGCACTGATATTGTCAAAGATAAGAAAACAAAATCAGATTAATCATTGTTCATTTGAGAAATAAGAACAAGTTAATCGAGATTATCAGCAGCAATATTTGAATGTGAACGAAACTGCAAGGAGAAACTGACAATGTTAATTACAAACTTCTCAGAAAATGATCAATTTGAATCACAAATTCAACGCAAGCACTATAACAATGTCAATTAAAAAGTAAAAAAAAGTGTAAAAAACAACAACAACAACAATAACAATAACAATAACAAATACACTGAACAGCAAAAGAAACACAAGTCCGAGGTCTTGTCAAGTTTTCAAACAGAAGACAAACCATTTTGATTCTAATCACTCATTTAATGAAAAATGCTTTCAATTTGTGAGCTGAAAGTGACTGTTGAAATTGCATTGCAAGATTTTCACATTCAACAGTCACTTTCAGCTCACAAATTGAAAGCATATTTCATTAAATGAGTGATTAGAATCAAAATGCGTTTCTTTTGCTGTTCAGTATATATTCAGTGAAAAGCAGTCATAGGGGTAATGTCATGTCATGTCGTTCCTTGTTCTATACACCGACATCAACAATAGCGAGTAATTACAAACTAATAATGCAGAATTAAGTCATCTCAGTTAAATCAAAATCAAAATGGATTCCCCTAAGGATGCCACACTCTTGGAATAGAGCCAATAAGGGAGGGAGGTTAATCCCAAATAGCATACTTATAAGCTTTCTGATTGGCTGAAAAAGTACGGCCACGAGCTTTTGCACGCTATATACTGTCATGGACGCCGATCAAAGTGCGCAATTTTGGAAGAAATCTTCGCAGACGGTGGGTCAGACATGTCTTTTGACGCGGATTCTACACCGGAGTCGGAAGATAGTGAAGAGGAGTGCGTCCCTAAAACGCCTCGATACAACATGCACTGTTCCATGTCAGATGTCCTTCGAAGTCCGGAATATCCGTCATCTATGTCCCACAACAGATTTACCAAAATCCTTAGATTTTTTTACCTAGCCAAACAACAGAGCTCAAGTAGACAGCCCTTCTGACAAACTGGCAAACTCGACCTGGTACTGCAAACCTTTCTCAAAATATACAGCCCAGGACGAAACCTCTCACCGGACGAGAGTATGCTTCTCCGCATCCGGGTATACGTGTGCTTGGAAGATGTTCGCAGTGCCTCGGCCAAGCACAGCAACAGGTCAACCCTCCACTGCATGCTGCAACCGTGGCAACACACCATCCGTCCGTCCTTCATGCAACAGGCCATTTTTACTAAGTACGCACAAGCTTTCCCGACTCGCGACCAAAAGGCCGACACAGTTTCCAAGATACTTTGGTAGAATATCTTCTACCATGCTATACAGCACTACGGTTTCCCTGTACGAAATCATGCCGACCAAGGTGGAAACTTCAAAAGCCAGCTCATCAAAGAACTCTGCAAAGTATCAGGAATAAAAAAGAGTCGAACAACCCCCTATCCACAAGGAAATGGCCTCACTGAACGCTTTAATCATACTCTACTGAACATGCTCGGCACTCTCGAAATAGACCAAAAGAAAGACTGGAAACAATACGTAGGTGTCATGACACATGCATATAATTTAACTCGTCACGACTCAACTAGGTATGCGCCATTCTACCTCATGTTCGGCAGGCACCCAAACAAGATCCACCTACGTACGACGAGTACATCGAACAATTCAAAGACAGACTCCAAGTCGCCTCCAAAAGAGAAAGTGACCTCGTCAGACAAGCTAAGGCCAAACAGAAACGTCTGTACGACAGAGGTACCCGTGTAGCTCCACTCCATTGTGGTGATAGAGTTCTGATTCTAAACAAGCACTTGACTGGAACATGCAAACTCGCAGACCGATGGGAACCACAACCCTACGTCGTTGTCTCCAAACACTAGGACTTACCTGTCTACACTGTCTGTTCTGTAGATGATGGAAAAGAAAGGACCGTACACAGAAACCTGCTGACTCCGTGCATGTTTCTCCCGATAGAAGAAGACAACATGGCAGATGATGAAAACACACGTCAGGTAAAAACATCAGACCCTGAGACACTAGTTACACCAGAGGTATCTGTCCCAACCCCAGTCAGAAACGACAGTGAAACTAGTGATCAAGAAGTAGACATCGCATTTATCCCTGTGGAAACAATTGATATTCCACAAAGAGACAGTACCACCTCCAGAACTTAACCCAGTAATACTCCACAAACCACCGAGGTACAACATAATCTCCTTCAGTCTCACCTCCAACACTGACTCAAGAAATCGTCTGTGAGGACTACCCAATATCTCACTCCTGGACTCCTCAACCTTCAATAAATATTACAGAGAACTCAGATGAGACTAATATCACTGAGAGTACAGCATACCTTTCACCACCTAGTACCAGACCAGTAAGAACAAGACAGCCGATCAACAGGCTAACATATGACTATCTGGGTCAGATAAGAACAGAAGAACCAAGAGAAGGTTAAAGCTGGTCGATGACTATTGGACAAGTGGAAGCATCCCAAGATGGTAGAGACAAGAAGGAAAGCTTGTCTCAGACTCCTGCAAGAACTCAGTCCAATCTAACGTCCCAAACCTCCTCAGCTCACTGTAGATATTGATTTATTAATATCTGTTTTTATAAGCGTATTTATTCCAGAGATCCTCAGATCTTAGAAATTGAGGAAAGTGTATTTTCTATTTGCTGTTTTCATGTAGACTATGACCTTAACAAATTCCATGTTAATGTGAATTACTGTGTATATATACGTGGAAGTTATTATGTATAACTACTGAGATTATATGCTGTATAACATAATAATGCTGAGATTATGATTGACTATTGAAATTATCATGTATGAATTTTCCTTTTTGTGACATAGTTTTGCCAAAACGAAAGTTTACGATTGATATATATTTGTTTTGCTTTGATTTCTTAGATACATTTGTGTTCTAAATAATTTCATAGAATACTCCTTTCTTTGAATTTACTGTAGACCAGGGCCCGGTAATATGTTCATAAAGAGAATCAGTGTATATTAATGACCACGTCAGGAACGAAAAATCATAGCGTTTATTATTTTGAGCTATTTTTGTAAATAGTTTATGTAAAGCAAATGTCGTGGACGACATTTTTTTTCCAAAAAGGGGAATAATGTGACGGCTTAGAATTTAACACCCCCGTTTATTTGTTAGCTCATAATTACCTTTATTACGTAATCATTTCTTTACTCACTGCATTATTATTCAGATTAAGGAAGCGCCCTCTACAATAGCATTTCTATCGCGCGCTTCCACCTTAACATGCATGTTTTCTGTCGAAGATCCATTCACATGTCTTCGTCTTCGTATCGTTTTCAGATAGTACTCTTATTATATTTTCAATTTATATTTCAAAAATATCATTTATCAAAACTTAGATCTGCACTTTCATTAACATTAATACTTTCATTTAGTGATTATTTGCTATTATTTTGTTTATTTAGAATGAATTAGTAAGCAAAAGATTGTCATAGCTTGCGATCATATTGAATGTCCTTAATGCCCCAGTCACACTGGAGGATACGACAACTTACAACAGGTTACGATCGTCTGCGACTGGAAATTACAAGGAATCGTAGAAAAGTCCTGCGACAAGTCCCGGGTGGTTGCGGGTGGTCTTGGGTAGTCGCAAGACCGAATTCGGTCTTGGGGAGGTTTTCGATCATGTTCAAAAACCTGGCTGCGACCAAACTGGTCGTAGCTGGTCGTAGCTGGTCGTAGGTAGGTCTTCAATAGTCGTGCGATGGTCGTGCTACAAGTCTTGGGTGGTCTTACGTAGTCGTGGTTCATCGTGGGACTATCCATCCGTCCAACAGTCACACGACTATGCACGACTATTCGCACGACTTGTCGTGCGAATGCACGACTAGTCACACGACTATGCGTGACTAGTCTTGCGACTGCACGACCATTCGCACGGCCAGTCGTGACTAGTCGTGCGACTGATCCTTGACAATCGTAGGTAGTCTTGGGTGATCGTACGACAAGTCCCTCAAGGTCTTGCGACCAGTCGTGCTATCAGTTGGCTACAAGTCGCAGACCAGTCGGGGACAGGTCTTATTGTGTTACTGCTAGGCCGACATCGCAGAAAAAACCTACGACCGGGCCAAGACCGCCCTAGGTCGCACGACTGACATGGTCGTAGGCAATCGCAGCTCCAATGTGACTGGGGCATAAGACAGCCTTTTTTCATATTATTTCACAAAGGAGATTCCCAAGTGCTTTATTGTTTAAACAGTTATCTCCCAAGACTTATTTTCGAATCATTTTTACTTAGTTTGCATTGTTTTATGAATATTCAAGATGACGGACGCTGCCAAGGTTTTTGGCGCGAACCGCAGATAATTAATTGTGTAATAAAGTGATCTTATTATTGTTCTTTGTATTTTGATACTTTAATTAATTTGTTCCACCTTCACACTGTTTTCTGTCGAAAATCCATTCACATGTCTTCGTCTTCATATCGTTTTCAGAATAAAACAACAGAACACAGAATTTGTCTCCGTCCCATGCCTCTGTCTTTCAACGACCCGACCGAATTGTAACAAGTGTCACAGGTATATTTCACCCTAATGGTGACATATGGAATTTTTCAGTGGCCTCTTGCGATAGATCGTATCAAACGCAACATACTTTATAGGTAAAACTTGTAGCTTTGCATGGTGAGGATGATAAGTAAGACTAATTGCGGTGACACCATGTGGAATCTCAATTGAGTAGTAATTAGTTCTGGAAAGAACTGGTGGTACAACTCGACGTTTCGATCAGTATGCTCTGATCGTCCTCAGGAGTTAATACCTATTTTGAACATAAGTATAATTAATAAATAAATAATAATAATAATAAAACAAAAACATCAGAAGAAACTACCAATTATATAATGTTCAATAGGCTGCAACTATTTGCTTTGTTCCCCCGTGCTCGTAACGCGGTAAAAGACACGAACTTAAATGAGCGTACTCTCCATCGTGGTGTTCAATATAGCAAAATGATAATTCATGGAAAAATGTTTACGACATAATTTAACAACTTACGCAGTTTCGTGAAATCGGCTGCATGCCCAACAGGGTTAAAATAGGACATTTCACAAGTATTAAATACAGTTTAAACGTTCACAAACAGGTGCGTGAAAAATATAGCATTGTGATTTTTCATAAATAGGCAGAACAATTCTATTCATGGTGGTCCCGACCTAAACTCATCAGACCACTGAATGCATGCTTAATCAAGATAATGGCAATGATATTAGGACATATGATCTCATGTTAAGTTTCGTTTTTGCTATGGCATTCATCAAAGATATTACCAATGCCCCGATTTAAACCAAATTATTTTGCTGGACGAAAAGTACCGCTTATATAACTCAAACACGAGCGATAAAGTACTTTTTTGATGTGCCTGTTTTTGCTTGCCTTTGACTTTGCTTGCCTTTGACTTTGCTTGCCTTTGCCTGTCCAAAATAAACCAAATTACCCGCTAAACTAAGCAATACTATTTATTTTGCGGCATGCGATGTCTGTATAGATGATACAGCACGTTATAAATTATTAGGAAGACAAATTATTACAGTAAAATTATTGGAAAATCTTTCACGCAAACGTAAATTCATGCCTTATGGAGTGTTCTGTGCAATATTTTAAAATATCTTTTACTTATTCTGAGCTATGTGAATGTGATTGCTGGGTTTCCTTTCATTCACCTCTTGCATTATGCCCTTCGCGGATGCTGTCAACATTTTACATTTAGTTCCCTTTGGCTGTTTCCTGGGGAGGGGGTAGGTTCATTGTGTTTTTTCGCACCTGGGTCCTCACTTGGATATTGCTTGGGATCCAGTTGGCGGCACCTGTGTATGGGTCTTGAGTGTATTGCGCAATGTATCTATTTTTAACTTCATTTATTTTACCTCAATATGATATTTCTTCTGTATTTATATGTATTTATATGTGGAGTGTCGTGGCCGAGCGGTCTAGCTTACCGGACTCAAGTTCTGGTGTTAGCAGCAGAATGTGGGTTCGAATCCCGGCCGTGACACTTGTGTCCTTGAGCAAGACACTTAACCATAATTGCTTCTCTCCACCCAGGGGTTAAATAGGTACCTGTGAGGGCAGAGTTGGTTGATTAGCCCTATATGCGCTGTAATGGCAGCAATTGAGCTGTATACTCCCCAGGGAGCTGAGATGGTTTCAGGAATGATTTATGAGTCTTATGAGCCTTATGAGCAGGGGTAATAATATAATGCGCCTTGAGCACCACTCAGTTGGTGGATACGTGCGCTATATAAGTCCACACATTATTATTATTATTATTATTATTATTATTATTATTATACACTGTAAAAAACGTTGGGCAATTTTTGCCCAATATTTTGACCAATATTGGTCGAATATCAACAGGTTAAATAATTGGTCAATTAGTGCCCAACTGGTGTTGGGCAGTTACTTTCCCAATTAATTGGTCAGTGCCTTCAGTTAACAAGTTGAGTTATTTGCCTTTTCCCATTCCCATGTATTGGTTAAGTGTATTTACATAATTGTTGGTTAAGGGACGATAGACCTGCGTTTTTAATGCCCATCTAGAGAACAAATGTTTACCAGCACTAGGCCTATTGGATAATCTACAATATCAAATATTGATTAAATTTTTCCCTACACCGACGTGTGTGTAGCACTGCATAGTGCTTTCAGAGTGTCTGTGAAAAACTTCACAGGCGACTCGGGGGATTCGAACCTACCACATCTTTTACATGAGATTACATATATAACATTGGGTGTGTCACACTGGGCAGTACTGTGGCTTTTTACCTTCTGAGCAGGTTTGAGATACAAAGAGCTTTTGCATCTCGAGCGGGTACAATTAGAGCACCCCTGTGGTGATTCATGATCAGTGACGTTAAAGTCACTGTTGGTGCTAGGGAGCCTAGCCCGAACCAATATATCACCGAGGTTACAGGGGCGACGGAAAGAAATCAAAGGGGCTCAGGGATGGCTGAGCGTAACCTATCGGAGGAGTGTAAAATAGTCATGTTATCATTTACGATAGATGAAAGTCTGGGTAATCTGGGTTGATAAGTAGTGACCAGGGGAACTCTGTTGGGGAAGGTTTTCTTGTTACCCCGGGTAGCCAAGAGGGTGCTACGGGGGTACAGAGGGCCCTGTTGATAGCTAGTTGGACCCTGCGTTTGCTATGACCCCCAGGATACAAGGTGTTGCCTCAGTTCAGACGATCGTGTCCTGTATAAGGTATCAGTGGAACAGATACGTCTTATACGGAGGGCTTGACTGAAGGCAATGGCCTCTTTGCAGTGCTTGGGTGGCAGCTGTCAGAATAATAATAATAATAATAATAATAAAGATTTTTAGCGCGCACATATCCACCCTGCTGGGCGCTCAAGGCGCAGAAACAAAGAAAAAAACATTAATACAAACAATATACAATGATAGCATAGGGAAAACAAAACAAATTATGTACCGAGATACATGTACCTACAATGCAATTACAAATATACATCATCTTTGAAGAGTTGTGACATAAGATGAGTTTTAAGCATCGACTTGACTCTGGTTATACTATGACAAGATTTGAGTTTAGTTGGAAGATGATTCCAGAGTCTCGGAGCTGCGACAGAAAACGACCTATCACCCCAGTTCCGTTTTGAAGTTGGTTCCTTGAGGAGTGACATGTTGCTGGAGCGCAAATTGCGTGATGGAGTGTAGACTTTAAGTACTTCAGAAATATAAATTGGAGCAATGTTATTAAAAGATTTGTGAACAATTAGCATAAGTTTAAAAACAATTCTCTGTGAAACAGGAAGCCAGTGCAGTTCTTTCAAGATTGGCGTGATATGGCATGACTTTCTGGACAAAGTCACAACACGATCGGGCTGCTGTGTTTTGTATGTGCTGAAGACGAGATATTTGATTCTGCGGAAGACCGTAAAGGAGAGCATTCCCGTTATCGAGCCGTGATGTGACAAATGCAGGTATAATTTGTTCAGCAGCACTTTTATTCAAGTATTTCCTAATTCGGCTTATATTTCTGATATGAAATGATGATATGCGAACAATGTTGGAGATATGTGGTTTTAAAGTCATTGTCGAGTCAAATATAACACCCAAATTACGTGCATGTAATGAGGGGGTTATCTGCGAGTCACCAATTGTAATAAATGGAAGAGAAACTTTAGACAATTGCTGACGTGATCCAAATAGAACAAATTCTGTTTTTTCATCGTTCAATTTCAGGAAGTTTTGTCTCATCCAACTTCGAATCTCTTGAATACATTTCTCCAGTGTTTTAATGCAGGAATCAGCAGGTTCTTGAGAAGATTTAAAAGTAATGTAAAGCTGCGTGTCATCAGCGTAAACATGGTAATTTATATTATACTTCAAAATGATATCACGAACTGGAAAGGTATAAACAGTAAACCACTGTTGGCCGAGCATAGAGCCTTGGGGTACAGAATAGTCAAGAGTAACAGGCTCGGAGATAGCGTTACCAATACAAACATGCTGAGGCCTATTTAAAAGGTAGGACTTACACCAATCCAGGGCTGTGTCATGTATTCCAAGATGATATTGAAGGCGGGAGAGAAGGATTTTATGATCGACAGTGTCAAAAGCGGCACTTAAGTCTAACAAAACTAATGCAGTGATTTTTCCCTCATCCATGGCAGATAAAATGTCATTGTTGACGCGAAGAAGAGCAGTTTCCGTTCCATGAAATGGTTTGTAGGCTGACTGAAATGTGTCCGACAGGTTATTAGCACGAACATGGTCAGAGATCCGTGATGAAACAACTCGCTCGATTGTTTTTCCAAGGTACTTTAAATTCGCTACTGGTCGGTAATTTTTGAAAACGTCCTTGTCCAAATTGGGTTTCTTTAGGAGTGGTTTAACATGAGCAACCTTCTGGCTATTAGGGAAACAACCGGAAGAAAGAGATATGTTTACAATAATTGTGATATACTTAGCAAACACATCAATATTTTGTTTTATTAGCGAAGTTGGCACTGGATCAAGTTCACATGATTTTGATGGCGATTTCATGATGAGTTTCTTGATCTCCGTAACACTAGTAGGCTCAAACATGGACAGTCTATATTGTGGATCCTTGCGTGATGGTGTTTGTGATAGAATGGCAGGTACTGAGGGAAAAGAACGACGGATATTCTCAATTTTTGTGACCAAAAAGTTTGAAAAAGCATTTGCGAGGTCCTGATCGGAGTGTGTAGATGGAAGCACTGGAGCTTTGGGTTTATGAAGCAGCTTTTCAACAATGTTAAAGAGTTTTTTCTGATCACCAGAGCTATCTTCCACAAGAGATGAGTAGTGAGTTATTTTTGCCTGGTTAATCATGTTCTTCACAATATCACGTTGGTTACAGTATTCTTGCCGATGTACTCCAAGTTTTCCATTGTCACGCCATCTTCGCTCAAGTTGACGGCGGATTTTCCTTGCAGCACGGATATCATCATTGAACCAGGGGGATTCAGATTGTAGTTTAACAGTTCGAGTTTTTTGCGGAGCATGATCATCCAAGATGTTACGGACAGTAGATTCAAATAGACTGACACAAGAATCCAGCTCACCATCTTCAAGGTTTACATTTTCCAGTTGAGATTCAATATCATGACATAAATCTTTAATATTTACTTTTTTCCAGTGGCGAGTAGTTACAGAAATGGTAGGTATGGGAGGTTTTTTAAGGTTCAAATTTACCATGATTGCATAATGATCAGATAAGCCAGGATGAATATTTATATTCGAGATAAGAGGTGAAGTATTTTCACGCGTTATCATGGGGTCAAGACAGTGACCATACCGATGAGTGGGTTCTGTGAAAGGAGGTATTGATGAGTGTCAGTGGGTTTACAATAGACATCAGTCGAGATGCCCCGGGGGATTTGTTGATGGTGACGTCTAGGATGTTCACGCTATTGGGAGAGTAGTTAGCAGTGAACTTGATGGTGGCATGGAATGAATTAATGTAGTTGATGAATTCATCTAGGCTATCTTGGCCACCACACCAGATGGAGAAGATATCGTCAATAAATCATACTAGAAGACGGTGGGGACAGAAGATAGCAATCTGTCTTCAAGGTCAGACATAAACAGATGGTGCGTATGGTGGTGCCATCTTAGTGCCCGTTGCTGAACCTTGTACCTGGAGAAAGTTTCTGTCTAGGAACGTGACATTATTTTTGGTCAGGATTATGTCGGATAAGATCTGTGAGGTGTCTCACAGTAGGTTTGGTTTGGTTGTTGGATCTGAGAGCGTTGGCAAATGCACTTATGCCTTCGCCACGGGGATGTTAGTATATAAGAAGGTATAACAACCAGAGTGACAAGGAGGGCAGAATTGGGTATTTGATGTTTAATACCCTCTAGTTTACGGAGGAAGTCCGTAGTGTCCTGTATGAATGAAGGAATATAAGAGACCAGAGGGTTGAGGTGGCTGTCAACGAACTCAGAGATACGTTCTGTTGGGCTACCATTACCCGACACAATGGGACGACCCGGGCCGGGTTACCTGCCTTGTGTATTTTGGGCAGTAGATAGAAACGGGCCGTACGAGGATCATGTGATGTGGGACGAGGTAGTTAAATGTATCCTTGTTAATACTGTTGCAATTATGAATTTTGACGAGGGTGTCAGACATTTCTTTTGCGAAGGAGTGGGTAGGGTCAGTATCACATTCTGTATAGTGATCAGTGTTATTAAGTTGTCTAAGGGCCTCGGATGTGTAATCATCTCTGTTCATGACCACAACAGCAGACCCTTTGTTAGCCCGTTTGATGACTAGGTTCGTGGCTTGTCGGAGTTCACCGATGGCGTCCCGGTCAGCACGGGAGACGTTGCTGGCACATCTAGCAGGAGGTTCCCTGTGAACCTCAGAGTTGACTGAGTTGATGTAGTTGTCAAGGGCTGTATCCCTATTGTTAGGGGGTACCCATACACTTTTCTTTGAAGCGGTTGCGGCTGGAGCCCCAGAGGGACTGTCATCTGGGGTCTCGTCGTCTGTGGAAGAATTCACGGAGTCGTAGTCTGTGGTTGAAGTGGGCTATGTCCTGTTGGAGAGAGCGTTGATTATGCTCCTTGGGTGTGGGGCAAAACTTAAGACCCCTTGATGAGAGCAATTTAACCTGGGGATCACTGAGTGCAGTATCAGACAGATTAATTACAGTATGTGTTGGTGGGTTAGGGGTATTGTCACCCGAGGGTTTAGTGGTGATCTTATGGAAACGCCTGTATATGTATTTCTTATGGTTAGCCTGGGCATTACAGTGTTTCTTGTCCTGTTGGCGTTGTAGGGAGGAACGAAGGTGGTTAATGTTGGAGGATAGAATGGCTTGGAAATGGTCCCATTCATGATCATTAGGGCAAGATACTTTCAATTGAGATTCTGTACTCTCAATATCAAGTGACTGCTTGTCAATGCATTTTAGGCAGACAATGAGTTCAATAATCCCTCCTTTACCCTAGCTTTACCACAAACTGCTGGATCTACTTATTTTGTGGCACAATAATCCCTCCTTTGTTCATTTCCGATACTCCTATTGGCTTTTCTAGACTGATGCTTATCTTTAATTGGCTACTATTTTCCCGCTTTTTTGGATCCCGCCCCATGATCCTTTGCTTTCCCTTTTTCCTATAAATGGATGTGTTTTTTATGTTTGTACTTTGTCAAAGCCTCTGATGAAGGTCCAGTTTGGATCGAAAGCTAAGGCCACCCTCCGGATTTAATTTATATAAATTAATGTTTTGGGGTCACACGAAATACTTTCAAACTACATGTACATGAGTGAGGTGCGTGATGCTAAATAATACCTGTTGCTATAATCAGTTCAAATCCGCGTCGCGCGTCGCACAAAACAGGCCTATCTGGCGAGCAGCTGGCACATACGGGCAGCTTTGGTTTTGATAAGCTGTGTCTTTACCATCCGTTAATACACCCCACGTGATTAATTTTTGTTTAAACTGTCTTGGGTATTTATGAATGATATAATTCTTGTATTATTTTGAACTGAATTCGGCTTGTGCTTTACACAACCATGAATAATGTAGTACACAGTCGTACATCCGTACTTTACAATAAGGCCAACAAAAAAAAGATGTTGAGTTGCCCTCCACCGACCGACCCAAAAGTGCTGAAATCTCGGGTCGGGTTTTTTTATTTTATTTTTTTTTGGTCCCGTCATTCATAGGCCTATTTATTAATGAAACTTACCAATTTTCTTTGTATAAAACATAATACGTTTGATTTGTGAAATTTTCCACTTTTTTTACCGGTAAATTTACCGGTACCCAAGACTCAGTCTACATGTTTTCAAAGCGAATGGCCCCGGCCCTCGCATGGTGCACTGCCTTCGCACACACTGTGTGCCAACGATTGCGACTCAAATCTACACGTTTTCCAATCGAATGGCCCCTCACACGTTGTGCACTGGCTCCCCCGCACTGTACGTGTCTCAACGATTGCGACTCAATCTACACGTTTTCAAATCAAATGGCCCTCACACGTTGTGCACTGGCTCCCCCGCACTGTACGTGTGTCAACGATTGCGACTCGATCTACACTTTTCAAATCGAATGGCCACTCACATGTTGCATGTTGAGCATTGCACGCAATATGGATGAATTTGCTGTGTCAATCACAGCGAAAAGTACAACAAAAATGCTTGGGATACTTTTATTCTGAAGCAAAATTCCTTGCTGATAGGTATACAAATGAAAAACATGGTATGTGGTTTCAGTTCCAATGCATTTCAATCTTAAAATGACAGTCAAGCAGAAAAACAAAACAAAACAAGAAAAACAAAATCCCGACCGACCGACCCCTTCAAATATTTTCACTGGAGGGCAACTCAACAAATTTTTTTTGGGCCTAATGTGCGTACGTGGGTAGAAATGTGTCCATTGTTAACATACACGCACAACAGCAGTATAATACGCACAACCAGCCAGGCAACATGTGCTTAAACATGTGAACATGTACATGTACACATTACGTATGAATACCTTCACATGGCGTGTACAGCCATTGTCCGTCGAGCCACGGACCAGCATGTCCTCCGCGATAGCAGTCAAGGCTCCTTGCCAATGACGCAAGGGCGCAACCACGTGTTGAAAGTTGGGGGGGGGGGTCCCAATCAGCCAATAGCAACGTGATCTGCGGGCGAGCGAAGCGAGCACGTCACTAGCAGCTGGGGTATTGGTTCAATATCACGTATTTCAGCGTGTTGGTGGAAGTGTTGCATAATTGTGATGTCATGAATGACATTACTAGGATCATGTATACATAAAATACAAAAATGTTTTATTAATTAGATTAAGCTAGTAGTAAAGCTACACACAGACTGTGCTAACTGTGTGACACAGTTAGCATGATTAAGATGAAGAGGAAAATAATAATGATGAAAATAATAATGCAAAAAAATGTCTGACACGTGAAAACAGAGAACAGTGTTAGAAACCAAATGTGACCTTCCTTGAGTCACACTTTGCAACAAAATCCGTTGCAATTGCTTCAATATCGATTCCATCTGTCATGTCTTGATGAACGTGCAAAACAGCAAGGTGGTTGAGCCTTGCCTGGGCCATTGAGCTTCGAAGATAAGTCTTCAGCCGACGCAGACCAGAAAAGCTTCTCTCTGCTTCTGCACTGCTACAGGGAATAGTAAGCAGAAGTCGCAAGAATGTGTCCACTTGATTAAACAGCTGGCGCACTACTGGCTCCATGCTTACAATCTTGGAAATAATGGTATCCAGTGTGAATGGATTGGCCTCTGTATCCGACATCATCTGCTGCCTGACCATGGCAAGCTGGGTATGTAACATACTCCCGTCAAGCTCTGGATACTGCTTTACAACATCCACAACATCGGAGACACTGATGGCAGGCTGTGATGGGTTACAGGATCTCAATATAACATCTTCCAGTTTGAGGTACATTTGAGTTCCTGGCTGGTCATTTTATCTTCTTTTCAAGGCAGCCATGGCAGTGTCTATGAATTTCATATACTGAACTCGGTAGTGCTCTTCTGCTGTTTCGAAAACATGATCTGGCGCATCCCCAGTTTCAAATCTTCGTGGGCGTCTGTGTACCCGAGGTAATTTGGGTGCCTCCAAATCTAGTTCTTCACAGCGTTCAATGCATGCAGTGAAGAGGTCGTGAAACGTTTCCTCGCTTCTCATGCCTGACAAGCCTTCATACGTAATCTTCATAGCTGCCACAGCATTGGAGATTGTATAGCTTCGGGACTGCATAGCTCTGTTCAAGCTTTCAAGCAAATTAATTGCTGGAAGAGCCATCTTTAGACCCAGCACAAACTCAGCTTCTTTTATTTGCTTCAGAAGGCCTCTTGCTTTGGATGCAGGCTCTCCTGTGCTGGCATCTGCATAATCGGACAGTGCATCACTTAAGCTTTCATGCTGATCCAGAATGGTCTTTAAAGCAGCTCCTCTAACTAGAACTCTTGTTGGGCACAGTGGACGCAGGCTGGCACGGTCGTGCTTCTGTGACTGAATGCCCCGGAGAATGGCGGTTAATTTGGTTGATCGGTTGCAGGTAGCAGCAACTTCATTTGTCAACGATGCCGCATCTTGGACAACACGAGAGGATTCCATCGCTTCTTGGGCTACGAGGTTCCCTGCGTGCATCAGGCAATGCACATAAATGGCCAATGGTTGTTGCCTAGCAATCAAAGCCTGTGTGCCGTTGAATTTGCCACTCATGCTGCTGGCCCCATCATATGTTTGTCCACGTAAAGTTGACAGTGGTAGGTTGAGACGAATCAATACATCAAGTAGCATGGCTGATAGTGCTTTCCCTGTTGTGCCACTGTTCCGTGCAAAAAAAACCAAAAATACTTCATGTGGCACAAGATCAGCATCAGTGTAACGCACAACAATTGATTCTTGCTCTTGTACAGTGATATCTGTTGTTCCATCAACTATTGTAGCAAATGCTCCTGCCTTGCGAATGTCAACGCAGATTGTGCGGATGATAGAATGTGCCATCAATTCTAGCAATTCATTCTGAACTGCCCAGGAAGTGAAATTCTTGTATCTTTCGTTTCGCCACACTTTTAGGTCTGGACAATCCTCCTCCCTAAGATTCAATAACTCCTGAACATTTCCCTCGTCGTGCTCATGACCGCGTAATGCAAGTCCCTGTCTCGCCAGATAACGGATGGAACTGATTATCTTCTTCAGCATACAGAATGCCGTAGCTTGATCAGCACGCGCCTTGCTCGACAGTTGTAGGTTGATAGCTGGAGATTTGGATTTATGCTCCAGCTGAGCACAAGCAATTGCATGTACAGTGCTCTTTTCATGCTTCTGGAAGCAGAGTAAAGCTTTTTTCCAATTGACGAACCCCGCAGAGATAAAGGTATTCTCACACCGACCATCTGCTGTACTCAGTAATCCCTGTTTCTTTGCAGTCACACATATTGTACAAAGGACGCCTACATTGGACTCCTCCATAATCCATGGGTATTTATCCTTCCAAGTGTGTTGATATCGGAGAGTTTTCTTCTTTAGTTTCTGAAATGAATGAATGAATGAATTTGTTTTAGAGCTTTGTTACAACAGAGTCAGAATAATGAATATTGTAAAATTGCTCAATATACGAGTTCGAAACTTGGTCCGAAAAAATCCAAGATCATAGATGGCCGCCTAAAGTGCATATTTGCACTAAAAGTGCATATTATTTTGTCATTTTTATAACCATCTATAACAATATAGAATTCATTCATTCATTCATCATTTCATTTCATCATAAGGCATAGGTATTGCTTCTGATACCTTTGATAGTGGGGTTAATAATTAACCCATGGGGATGGGGTATATACCACACTAAGAATATAACATAATAATCATTCTATGTAAGAATTATGCTTACAATTAAAACAAATACAAAATTGTGTCCCACTTCTCCCCGCTCTCCCCTACTGAAATAATAAAGCAAATATAATACCTGCAACGGTAGCTTTGTACATGTTGTAACCTTATGAGTATCAGTTGTTGGAGCCTTACTGTCGTTGGAGTTGCTTTTTTCACCTTCGGACTGACCCTCAGCTGAAGATTCCTGAGTCTGTTCAATGACCCCAGCACTGGTTTCTCCGGCAGAACATGATGGGGATGCCTCATGATCATCTTCGGGATCTTCTGCACGTCTACGTTTAAAAAAAAATCTTCTAATATCCATGTCAGATAGAAATGTTTTGATTATGATTATGACTCAAAGCAACACGATTGGCCAATGCCAGCCAACGTCACCTTGAGAACTGCCGCGATACATCGCACACACACAAACGTATGTACAATCATGGAGGAAGGAAAACAGACTGTTTTCCTTCCTCCATGGTACAATACAGCACCAGTTACTTTACTTAGTGTCTACACAACGCAGCGTAGCCATATAGACACAGTTGGCTTGCGAACGCGTGGTGAATGTCGTGCTCGTTCCATGCACGGGAGATTTAATGTACTATGTAGGTCGAATCTAAATGATATTAACAAGGGTTCTATTTAGATATCTGAATCTGAATCACAGTTATCACACTGCACTTGACCACCTGGGTTTTTTATTTATTTTAACTTTCACCTGTGAAATATGGATGTTTCACGATAATAAACGCTTATCGGACTATTTTGGACCTCCCCAGAAAATAAGGTCTTCCAGAAGTTGGGGAGGTCCACATAAAAGTAGGGGGGTCGTGACCCCCGACCCCCCCAGTGGTTGCGCCCTTGCAATGACGGAAATGGCGATGCACTCAATAACTTGGTTACCTTCTCCTGCAAAAAGTATCAAAAGTAAAAGGAATAATTTCTCAAAAAAATTGACGATTCGTTTTTAATATGGCGAACACGCTTGTTGATTTGCCACTCTGTCTGTGTTAAAATTAATACATGCAATCTGTTGTTAGTTTGAGTGAACATGCTAAATTTTACTCTCTGCTCCAAAACAAAACAAAACGTGTCACCACACCGATTTTGAAGCCGACCTATGACCATAAATCGGAGACCCTTTTTGCCTTAAAGGCACAGTATCGTCACAATCAGAGCATGGAGTCGGTGTCCTATTTGAAGATTAACACAGTGACTGAAAATTAGTGGCTCATTTATGCAGCAGCAACGGTAATATGACCTTATCGTGTGGGGTATTATTTTCAGTTACTGAGTTAATCTAAAACTAGCACTTTGATTCCATGCCCTGTTGATTGTGACGGTATTGCCCCTTTAAGTCATGTACGCATTCCAATGAGGTAAAAACAGACAACGCTACGTCCGTCCACCCCCGTTGGTTGGGATCTCAGGCAATGGCACATTTTGGTTTGGGTAAATATTGGTGTGGGTTGTACATTTATTAAAAAAAAACATTTTTACACTTTATCTTTGTGTTAAAAGGAAAACATTTCAGTGAACAAAATTAAGAATTATTTCAACATTAGTATTAATTTGCATACTGCTTACAAACCTTGAAGTTACAAAAACGGTCCTCGACCGTAATGTACTAGTATTATATACAAAGGTGTTTCTTTTGATTTGCTTTTGTGTTTAAAAATGTATAACAAATGTATAAAATAAATTTATGGAAATGTTGGAAACTTAGTATTGAACTCGATGTACCTCCCAATTGCTAAGCAAACGTTCTATTTATTAGAATACAATGCCAGTCAAATTTGTTCGTGAATTAATTATTGAAGAACCTTTTGTAGATTTGATTTATATGCCAATTTCTTAGCCATTGGCAAAGTGTACTGCAGAAAAAATAGCGTCCTGCTGGTATTTCTTAACCATGCCGAGTTCACAATGTACGAGCCGGGCAGAACGGACGAGCGTGCGTGCGTGCGTGCGTGCGTGCGTGCGTGCGTGCGTGCGTGCGTGCGTGCGTGCGTGCGTGCGTGCGTGCGTGCGTGCGTGCGTGCGTGCGTGTGTGTGTGTGTTCCTCAGAGTGATTTTGTGGGCATCGCTTTGTCTAAGACATTATAGTCCTAACAGACAAACCATCAGTTTTACGTTGAAAGCTGTTCACAGTTTTTAAGTACAAATACAAGTTTCTTTTTGCTTCAAGCAGAAAGCAACCGTTGGTTTAATTTGTTTTTGTCCGGTTCTTTGCGGCTCGCTGCTTTCGTTCAAGTTAGTGGAGCGAAGCTGCTGACCTGCTTTCCTTTGTTCTTCATTTTACTATGTGTAGTTTTTTCTTTGTTATCTCTACAGTTATGTAAGTGCTGTCTTGCGGAACAAAGAACAACCCTCAGGCTCCAGCGTTGAGTGTGTGATTCGCTTCTGAGGTTTGAATAGCAGTCTGAAGTTGTGGTTTGTTGATGAAGCTCCGCTACAAGTTGTCGTGGCCTAAATAATTATTAAGTAAAGTAACATCTGGGTAGGGTAATTTCGTAAGTGTTCGTTCGTCTTCAAGTATAAGAGTTGTTTTCTGGTTCGTTTATTTCCCATTCTTTGCTTCTTCTGCCATGTCGTTTTCATCATGGAGGGACGCGGATGCACCTCCCCTCATGCCTTTGTGGGAAGGAAATAGAGAAGACTGTGCTGTCTCACCAAGTGTGGTCTTCAAGGAGTTTGAAAAGTTCGGAGTGGACCTTAGTAGCCACTTGGTCTGCGTCCAACCTCTTCCTCGTCGTCGGTTTGACGTTACATTCAAATCGGCCGCCTTAAATGCTCGTTTTTTACCGGGAATAAAAACAATTCCCGGTTGTCATGTCATCGGAGGAGTGACTCATTCCATTAATATGATTTTTTTTTTTTTTTTAACTCTTCGAATAGAAGAGTTGGTTTCTTTATATCCCATTGATTTTTTCCCTTTCGTTTCGTCCAGGCGGGCAAGACAGTTCAGAGTAAAGTATTGCATGGTTTCTTTTTTGACACCGTTGTGTGTGCATAGCTTTCTGTACACATCTTCATTCTGACAAATAGCAGTCTGAATTTGTATAGTTTATTAGGTAGAGTTTTTTTGAATAGCACCACTCCAAGTTGCAGTAGTGTACGTTTGATTAAATTAAGTAAAGTTATCCAGTTAACTCTTCGAGTAGAAGACTTGTGTTGGTTTATTGATATCCCTTTGATTGTGTTTTTTCTGTCTTGTCCTTCAGACGGGCAAGACATGACGGTGCTGTGGAAGTTCGACAGCAAAGTATTACGGGATACTTTTTTGACATCGTTGTGTGTGTATTACTTTCTTTACACATTTTAGGCTAAGTCTGGTAAATTGCGGTCTTAATTTGTAGTTTATTAGCTTTTGTCTTTTTCGTAGCACCACTACAAGTTACAGTAGTGTACGTTTTATTAAATTAAAAATAAACTTATCTGGTAACTCTCTAAAATTTTCGCTAACTCTTCGAGTAGAAGACTTGTGTTGTGTTGATTGTTTTTTTTTTAATTTTGTTTGTTTGTTTGTTTTCCTGTCCAGGCGGGCAAGACATAACAGTATTGTCAGAGCGATAGCAAAGTATTACATGGTTCCTTTTGTGACACCGTTGTGTACTTTCTGTACACAATTTCATTCTGGCAAATAGCGGTTTTAATTCGTAGTTTATTAAGTAGATTTTTTTAATAGCACCACTACATATTGCAGTACAGTGTACATTATATTAAATTAAGTTATCCAGTAATTTCCTTAACACTGTCGTTAAATCTTCGAGAAGAAGAGTTAATGTTCAGACATTAGTCGTAGTGATTTTTTCATTAAGTGTAAATAAATTTGCGTTCGTGTCCAATTTAGGAAACAAAGGTATTTGTTCGCATCGTTTTCTTAATATTGTAATTCGTGGCCCGACTGCGCTACAATATGCGTTCTTGTTGGAAACAATATGAAAATCCCCCCCCCCCCCCAAAAAAAATACAAATAATAGACTTACTGAAACGGTAGCTCAGTACTCGTTATAAAAAGTAACCATCATCGAACAAGTAAACAAAGTCACCATCCAAAAATAATAAAGAATAACTTGATTCCTAAAAATTGCAGAGGCTCAGCACGGAATAAAACCTCAAAATTAAGAAAATATAAGTATAACTTTAAACACTAGTATGGCACAAATTAAAATTTTTAACCTGAACGCCGACGTCGAGCCAAGAGCTCTGTATTACCTAAAACTGTTATGAAAGTGTCAGCTCTTTTATTTACTGATAGGATGGATGGCAAGGACAGACCAGACATACGGAGGCGAAAGGATCAGAGAACAGTCCCATGAAAGAGAAAATAAAGAAATACCATAATAGGTACAAAGTAAAAAAACAACCTGAATTCCTCACTTGAGAAATCACGGTTTTGTCCATAAAGGCTTATTAAGAGAACTAATAACTGGGAATATTATCAAAACTAGCTAGAATTATTATTAAAAACACTACTGGTTACACACAGTCCATAAAAGGGAGGTTGTTTTCACATTCCCAAACATCACTGATAAATGTGGGAAAATAACCTGTAACATTTGAATCCACTTCCTCCAGTGCATTATATTGATAATAAACAGAGGGCACTCTTGTATAAATGAAAAATGACCATAAGAAAGGCTATGAACTCAATCCTGATCGTTCATGTACATTGTCCCTAATATAGTATCTACTACAATGCACCTTAAAACTTCACAAAACGCACTAGAAGACTTGTACAAGTTTAACACACAAGAAAAGTGCATAAGAAATCACGTCTTCTTAATTTATACAAAACTTAACCCAAGAGGGCGCTATTCATGTGTCGAGAAACGTGACCTAAAGTCCGACGTTAACTGAGCTTTTTTCGAGGCACAGAAAAGCTGTCGTTATCAATTTCTATCAGCCTACAATATAAAACATTACTTGTAGCACCTTTTTTCCCTGTGCAAATGGCAAGACAACGTGACAATATATTATCTACGGCGTTGTAGCAGAAGGCTATACGATGCATACGGTTATAGCGGGGCGCCATGTTTGGTGACAGGAGTAGTTGTACCTAAAGTTGGGACGTCATGGTGACGTCGTCAGATATCGAATTACACTAAATCAAAGGTTAATATTTCCAAAAATCATATCTCATGAACCACACAAAATATTTATGCCACATTTCGTTCACAGACATGAAGCACTATTAATAATAATAACTAGCATTTAATTTAAATACTGTCTTTTTAGTATAACAAAATCACAGCGGTTACAATGAATTAAAATAATACACAACACAAACAAGTCCCTACATTTCGCATGCGGACGGCCTTCTCTTTCTCCATGAAACTTATTGAACACAAAAACATAGTTGCAGAACATTAAAACCTTAGATCTGATATATTTAGATCTGATCATGTAGTTGTATCTAAAGTTAAAAAGGTTGTCCTCGTCCTCCCCCGCGCCATTTCCGTCTGCGATTTGAACGTAAGATCAAATCGCGCCACGGGTAAGGATTGGGCAGCTACTTAGTGTTCGCTGATATCTACCCATATCTTTTCAGGAGTTACTGTCACCCAGGAGAGTTACTGTCACCAAATCAGAGCACTGAGGGGATGTTCTTTTTCACCCTCATTTTATATTGGCGGGTGCCATAGGGAAGGTACATTCCCTCCCCGCGAGAACCACCCCATATCTCGCAAGCCTCGATCGGACAATATTATCGTCTACTTGCATACGTATTTGAAATATGGTGACTATTACATAGCCACCATAAGTAAACAGCTTACTACCGGGGATGGACTCTAAGCCTGGTAGAAAGTGATCTCGTATGGAGGGAGATTTGAATGTTAAGTCAAATCGCGCTCCGGGTAAGGGTTGAGCAGCTGACTATGATATAGCTGAAATGCCAGTTTCACTGGCATCTTAGAGATGGGGAAAAGAAATACAAATATACCGACAGCTGAACTCAATTCAATTTAATTTTAATATCAATCACAATTTAAAAAAATTGTTATATTTCTCTTCCAGATTTGCAATTAAAAAATATTAAACACCTAGATCAAACCAGACAATTCATACAATCACAATTATATAAAAACAAATAGTAATATTAAAAAACATAAAAATTCGTACAGTTAAAATAACAAAAAAGGGCCCCAAAAGCAACCACATAATATGTGATCACATTGTGAAATTTGAGTTGATGGACTGCTGTTGGTAGACAATGTAAACCAGATTGTTCGATTGCATAGGGCAAGATATCTACCTGATATGTGTAAGAATGGATGCAGAGGGTGTGTATCTCTAGTTTATTGCATCTAATTTATTGAGATAAACCTTTCCGCTGTTTGTTTAAAACCCTCCGACGTGCAATGACACTTATACTAACACCGCGGTTGCATCGCGCTTAATTTTTCAGTAGGTGTGAAGGGGCGCTATAACTTCTGTTGCGTTGAACACTACCAACTGCCAATGGTTTTAACAGATGCCTAGAGGTCCTCTAGACCCTAGACAACAATTTGAAGCAAAACAAAATGTAAGGGCCCTTTAGGTTGATGCTTATTTTAGTTCTGATAACGCTTTTTCCCCTACCCCAAATCGACATAAAATATACCCTATTATGTGTACTCATAGCAGTTATAATAATAATAATAATAATGTATAGATTTATATAGCGCACGTATCCACCAACTAAGTGGCGCTCAAGGCGCATTATATTATTATCCCTGCTCATAAGGCTCATAAGGCTCATAAATCATTCCTGAAACCATCTCAGCTCCCTGGGGAGTATACAGCTCAATTGCTGCCATTTCTAGCGCATATAGAGCAAACCATCTCTGCCTTCACAGGTACCCATTTAACCCCTGGGTGGAGAGAAGCAATTATGGTTAAGTGTCTTGCTCAAGGACACAGGTGTCACGGCCGGGGCTCGAACCCACACTCTGCTGCTGGCAACACCAGAACTTGAGTTCAGTGCACTAGACCGCACGACAATCCACTTTACGTGCATTATACAACACACGGGACCTACGGCTTTACGTCCCATCCGAAGGACGAAGCAATTATGGTTAAGTACCTTGCTCAAGGACACAAGTGTCACGACCGAGGCTCGAACCCACACCCTGCTGCTGGCAACACCAGAACTTGAGTTCGGTGCGCTAGACCGCTCGGCCACGACACTCCATGTTATAGGAATAAACATCTCTCATACTCTGGCTGATGGCTCCAGCTTGTCTGGATTCATGTTCTGGCACACCATAGTGGGTAACTGATAGCTTTTGATAAGCCGCCTAGGAGCTGAAGTCAATGGCCTTGTGTTGACAGATGGGATTAGGATTTGTACACGGCCCTATGGGACCATGCAGGATTTGTACACGGTCCTATGGGACCATGCTTTTTGCAGTAGGATTTTTTGGGTCAAGGGTTCAAAGCAGGCTAATGGGAATTAACCATGCTATTTGGGTATACGTCAACAGTGAACTTACGGAATTTGAGAAATTTGGGGTAAGCATAAACGGAGTAATTACATTTTGTTTACAAACCTACTTACAAAACAAGCGCCATGGCACGTCAAAACCTCTTATTTTACTGGCTAATTTTTTTTATCAGTGAGATTGTCATAACCATACAATACAACTGAAAGTAATGACGGAGTGAATTATATTCCGGTAAAAATTGTAAAATTTCATTACGAACATTGCAAGTGTTTAGCTTCCTGAGAACATTTATTCTTGTTTATTTAACTCTGGCACACAGTCATATTATGAGTATTTCTGTTCCAGTCTAACTTATTTCCAATGATTGTATCAAGGTATTCATATACATTTAATATTTTTATTTACCAGTTCTTAAAACCAATAGTAAGCCCCAGTGTAGAGTAGCCCTACAACTAGGTTATTGAGGGTACAACCTCACCCTACGAGGATTATAACTAAACTTATACAAGGACAAAGAGACTTGGACAATGGAGAAACATCGTATCCATGCTACACATGCCACGACATACAATGGTTACGGCCCTTTCTGTCTGTTAAACTAATAAAATGCACTTATACGAAGTTAACAAATACATTAATCATTAAGAACATAAATGACCATGGACATGCTGCGGACAAAAAAGAAGTCTGGGCAAAGGCCCAGAACAAATTGGAATACAACGTTCGAAAAACAACAGAAATCTCCTCCATAGATTCGACGACAATACCGACAGGGCCACGGGCGGATATTTTATAGTCTTCATAATAGTCCTAAAACAAATAACTGTATCTGTAGCACCAAATGGTGCTACACTTATCGCTTCGTTACCAGGCTCCACTCACCGGGCGCATGTCCAGATTTGCTCTGGATGAGACACCCAAACATTGCGATTCCAGATGGGGAGAACCGACAGGATTGATGTGGGGTGGTCATTAATGGGACGCTTATTCTTTGGGTCAAGCGGATCTCCCTTTTTTCCAAGAGTGTGATGACTCCCAAACGTTGAGAATTACTATATATTAAGGTCAAAAGCACAACGAAAAACCCCTAGAAGATCGTGGCCCAATAAGTCCCAAAAAGTCACATAGAAGTGACTCTTTGGGAAGGCCGTCACAACCCGGAGTCTTACCATTGGCCATGCAACGTAAAGCCGCATCGAGCTCGGAAAGCCCAAGTGGGCTTTCCAAGTCTACACGGCTCTCTTCATCTACGCGAGTAGACAAAGAGCTAAAGAGGGGAGATTGTAATTCAACCTCCACAGGCTCTTCAGTAAAAAGATCAAGATAAAATCTCGATAAACTTTAGTAACTCCCTCAGCGGAGTCAATGACGTTTCCGCCAGGGCAACGCACTGAGGAAACGAGTTTCTTCCGAGCCTGGGAGGTCTCGAGTTGATAGAAAAATTTGGACAGCTTCTCCTCTTCATCGAGGTCCCGTACCCGCGAACGTATCCGAGCCCCCTCCGCTTCAAAGTCGTCCAGTCATTCTAGTTCTCTCTTCAGGAAATCATGCCGGGCAAGTACAGCAGGGCTGCACTGTCCAGCATTATTGGGAAATGGCCGATTGCAAGGAAGCCAAACTCCCTACGCTTCCGCCTTTTCTTAGCCAAGCGGCAAGAGAAAGAAATAATAAAAAGCTTGATACGGGACTTGACATCCTCCCACCAGAGAAGCTCATTATCGAACCCCTCCTTGAGATCGAGAGTCTGCCAGCCCGTATAAGCGACACGAAAATCACTTTGAAAGTCAGCATCGGGAAGGACGGAAACATTACATTTCCAGAAACCCCGACCGACACTGGCTCTCTTAGGGAAAGAAAGATTCAAAACAGACCAATCATGATCGCTGAAATAGCATGGCGAATGCAGACATGAAACCACATCAACAGAACTCGATACGTAAAAACGATCAAGCCTGCTAGACACGGTGTTTGCTGCATTACGCCATGTATAAGAACGTTGGGACGGGTTTAAAGACCGCCAACAGTCTCTTATGTAAATATCAGACATGAGTCGACGTAGCTCATCGGCCGCGATCCCACAAGATGTGGAATCAGAACCACAACGGTCGAGCTCAATGTCTAACACACAATTGAAGTCCCCTGTTAAAATAACAGGAAAATTACCCGTCAAATAAGAACATAATTCCGTGAATTTGATTCTATCTATGAGTGCAGCCTTGACACGGCAAAGCACCCGGTCGGCATCTACCCGCGAACCATCGAACATGGTTTCGCATCGAGAACACGAGACCAGCCACTTCACCGTGCTAATCAAAAAAAGAATGAGTAACGAATCCCGACGGTTGTCAATACCCGTACCGTACAAAACACAAGACTGAGTCAGAGAGAAACGGCGACATCGGAGTTTCCCCCCAACACGCTCTAACCATGTCCACAAAATGGCCAGGAAAGAACAATCCCCAAAAAACGTGACAGAGCGTCTCAGGCCGGGAACATCCCCCCTAGGACACTTGCCGTTTCCAATGCCCCATTTAAAAACTTTCTGGGAGGTCTTAAGGGCGCCCCAGATAATCCTCCAATTCAAATCCCGAAGTCGGTGATTCAAAATGGAGGCATTACAAAATTTAAATCCCTGACCTATGTCAGGAATGTTAATTGCCGGTCTCTGAATGGTCTGTTGGCCCGCGAACAGGTCGTACAATTGTCGAACCGTCACAGTCCCCAATCAAAGTCCGGCAAAATAATAAAAACCTGCAAGACTAACTTGCAAAAGTGACTATAGTAAGCCGTGGGTCTCAAGGAGTGAGGAGTGGTATTACTCCAAGAGGGGAGGACCCTGCGGAGGGACAAGGCCACGCAATAGAGAACAAAGTGCCTCCACGGGGGACCGCCATCGCCCCACAGAGCCCCCATCCCACGAACATATAGTGCATCGCATTTAAGGCGGATGTTAGTCACGCCTAACCCACCTTCATCCCGTGACTGTACAGACCAGTTGAAGGAAAAAATAGCCCGATTCACCGCCCCTCCACTAAAGCAGGAAGCGGGTAAACCGGACCTAAGTAAACCTTGCCTAAAAGAGTCAGTGTTCTCCTCTTCCACTTACCCAAAGAGGAAAGCAACGGAGGATCGCGCTCCTTTAAATTTTTAAGGCCCATGTCCCCCCTTCCAACCCATACACCGTTGAACTTAATCGGGTCGGTGGTCCACTGAATCGGGACCACTTCGGAAAGGTTGGAGGGCCAAGAGCCCAAAGCCACGCCTTGCGATTTGTGCAAATTAAAACGAGAGTTAAGATTGCAGGATCTTGCAGGATGTAATATTGTCCCGACATGGGGTTTGCCGCGCATATATTGTTCCAGAGCATTTTCTTTTCCTGTTTTTTCCGGTGATTTCTGTTCTTTGGGTGGGGTGGGTATGGTGTGCGTGTGTCTATCTTCCTCACTGCTCGAATCTGTCAGGTTTTGGGGCCACCACGGTGCTGGGGATTTGGTGGGTTGTTGCGTGTTTTTTTTTCGTGTGTGGCGTGCGATGGGTGGTGGTGGGGCTGGCTAGGTGAGTTCGTCGTCGGGTGGGTTGGAAGTTGTAGCGGTGGTGGTGGGTGCTGCTGCCGGGGTGGTGGTGGGTGTCGCTGACTGAGTGGTAGATGCTGCTGGCGGCTTGGTACTGGGTGCTGCTGACAAGGTGGTGGTGGGTACCACTGACGGGGTGGTGGTTGATGCAACCGGGTGGTAGCTTGTTGATTTGCCGAGGCGGGCCGCCTGGTCGTGTTACGCCATGAGTCGGGGCAATCTTTGGCTAAGTGCCCCGACTGGTTGAATATGCGGCACCGCCTCGGTCTCTGGCAATCGGCACTTCGGTGTCCGGCCTCCCAGCAGTTGAAGTAAGTTGTGAAGGGACATCCTGCTGCGAGGTGGCTGGGTCTTCCACAGTTTCGACATGTTGGTTCTTGTCCTTCGTACTTTATCATGATCTGGTGAGGTTCCACGGTATTAGGGTCTTGATTTCCATACGAACGTGCCGAATGCCGTTCTCCTACCCCGGTTGAGTCTGCCTCAGGCTAAAGTTGTTGCGTAGGTGATAATCCACTTGGCCTCGTTGAGGTGTTTGGACGCACTTTACTTCTTCCTCTTTCATTACAGTTTTGATGATATTAAATAACTCTCTTAGTCTTGGTCCTGTCTTTTCAGGCACATGGAGTGCCAGGCTCTTCTCCCGCCGGAGACCCTGCACAAACAAGGCGACCTTTTGCCAACTTATGCACACGTTTCAAGAAATCTGCTTGCTGCCTGATGAAATTCTCACCCCAATCATTATTGGTATTGCTGAAAATGTGTTCTAAGGGCACAGATGGCTCTCTCCCAAACATAAGGGTGTACGGGGTGAAGCCCGTAACACAGTGAGGCGTTGAATTGTAGATGAATATCAAATGGGGTAGAAGTTCAGGCCACCGCCTGCGGCTTTGGCGATCTAAGGATTTGATGAGATTGCACAGTGTCTTATTAAACCTTTCTGTTTGGCCATTTCCTTGGGCGTGATAAGGGGTCGTTCTTGTTTTCTCAATGCCATACAAAATGCAGAGCTCTTTCACCAGGCAACTCTCAAAATTACTTCCCCTATCGGAATGAATCTGTGCAGGTACGCCATAGCGTACAAACCACTGATCACGCAGTACCCGGGCCACAGTAGCAGCTGTCTGGTCCTTACAGGCAGCGGCTACTGCAAATTTAGTAAATGAGTCCGTCATTACTAGTACATCCTCATAATTACCACGACCGCCGTCTAACTTGAGAAAATCAATTGCTAACCTTTCCAGGGGACGGAAAGCCAGTAAGTGCCGCATTGGTGTACGGACAGTTGGTGTTGGGGCTTTAGTTAACGTGCAGTGGTAACAGTTTCGAATATGATCCCGCACGTGACCATTCATACCCGGCCAATAGCAACGCTTTATAAATCTCAGGTTCTATCAACACCTTGATGACCCCATTTGTCATGGGAGGCCTCAATGATCACAGTACGCAAGCACTTAGGAACAAGAAGTTGCAAAACCTGCCTAACCCTGGATCTTCTACTGACCTATAGCACACCATTTTTATCTACAAATCGCGACCATTCCCGCAGCCAAGATTTAATCTCATCACCGGGGCACTCTGGGTTTCCTAATCCTTCCCCAGGATGCCATTTACGGTCCCACATATTCCACACTTCTTTGAGTACATCATCACTGCGCTGCAAGTTTTCCAATTGTGGATGGGAGTATGATGGTAATACAGACGGTGACGGAGGGTCTGAACTGAATGCACAGACTGTAACTCAACAGGCACACAGATACCCCCAGAGGAAGCCTGTAGTTCAGCAGTCATTTCAACATTTGTTATGATTGGGGTGTTGCAGCTTAATGCATCCGCACATTTATTCGTGCGGCCAGCACGGTATTGAATGTCTATCTCAAAAGCGGTTAACTGCGCTGCCCATCGCTGCTCAGTGGCGCCCAGCTTTGCGGACTGCAAATGAGCAATTGAGCTACTATCTGTCCATACAACTTAAGGGCGAGCAGTTCCAATTTGAAGCTGGACAAATCCGAGTAATTCTTTTCTGCCCCTCTCAATCCCCCTCTCAATATGCAACTGGATGGCGATCGTCTGATTCATTATATTCGGAAAGACATGCGCCAAGCCCTTGCAATTATGCGTCAATTTCAAAAACAAAATCTCGATCAAACTGGGGGTAAGCAAGGACAGGGGTCTCACACAATGCCTTTTCAAGGTCTGAAAGGCTGTGTCTGCCTCTGAATTCCACACAAGGTAGGGAATAAGGGAACCCTTATTCCCTACTTTTTCCAGTGCGTCTTACCGCTCAGCGCATGGAGAGGCGCAGTGATTTTTGCAAAATTCCCAACATATCGCCTATAGTATGAGGTGAGCCCGAGAAATGATCTCAGCTGCTCAATACTCTTGGGAATTTGCCAATCTCTGACTCGTTCGATTTTCCCTTGGTCTACAGAAATACCTTTGTCACTTACAATGTGTCCTAGGTGGGACACCGACTTTTGAAATAATTTGCATTTGGTACCCTTAAGTTTTAACCCATGGCGTTCAAGCCTATTAAATACTTTATCTAGCCTTTCTAGATGTTCAGTAAATGATTTAGTAAAAACGAGTACATCATCTAAATACAAGACTAACTCAGAGAGATTCATATCTCCGAATATGAATTCCACGATCCTTTGGAAAGCGCGGGAAAGCATACCTGTTACGTGAGGGCGCACTTGCGTCCACCACATAAATAAATACAAAAAATACAAAAAATAAAAATAAATACAAAAAATAAATAAATAAAGGTATAGTTATGATGAAATAAATTTGAATTTAAAAAAGAAAAAGGAACTAGGATGAATATGATATTAAACTAAAAATATTATTTAAGTAGTAGGGATTAAGATATGAATAATATGACATGGGTTCTTATAGACTTTGTCTTTCCTTTATCAGGTTTTCAGGAGACAAAGTAGCAGTGATCCCTCTTGCGATTCTGGTCACGCTAGTACGACTTCTTCGAGTGAGTGGGGGTGCAAGTATTGCCGGACGCCTATGTTCAGTTTGGAGAAGGTTTCATCATTTTATTTTTCAAGCAGCCAAAGTAGTGAATGGAATAGATGCCTTCATCATGTAACACATAGTTTATCCTGGTCGCTAAACACCAGTTTCATCATCCAATATATTAACTTGTTGCATCTTGTGAAGCATGATATTTTGTGATATACACGTATCATCCATCGCAAACCTATAAGCCACATCAACGAGGAGGCACTAAGTCTAGTTCGTGTTCTATGGTAGAATGGTGTAGAATGTTTTGTGTGTGATCGAATTCAACCAGATGGACGAAAGATTATGTCTTTTTTTCAGCTCTTGCATACATGCATGCTTGCGGCCTTCTACGCAAGCAGGGTGTGGATTCGAGCCCCGGTCGTGACACTTGTGTCTTTGAGCAAGGTACTTAACCATAATTGCTTCGTCCTTCGGATGGGACGTAAAGCCGTAGGTCCCGTGTGTTGTGTAATGCACGTAAAAAAGAATGCGCCTTGAGCACCACTTAGTTGGTGGATACGTGCGCTATATAAGTCCACACATTATTATTATTATTATT
>CM055824.1:29187645-29231713 GCA_029582265.1 Zoroaster sp. YZ-2022 | reverse complement strand
TGAAAAAAAGCTCATTATGCAACATTAACGACCTTATCATGTGGGATATTATTTTCCAATCAGTTAGCTAAAACAACAATCGATTCCATGCCCTGTTGATCATGACGATGGTGTCCTTTTAATTTATGGCAGGACACAAATTAATTTTGGTAAATATTTACCGTGCCATGTTTCTCATGATTATTCTTTAAAGAATAGTCATGAGAAACAATGATTATTCACTAATAACAGCAATGTTCCGATGAATAAGACAATTCTGGAATTTGCAGTTAAGTTCGATAGCGACTGAAAAACACGGGCAAACATCTTTAATCGCTTTAATGAAGTGAACGTGAGGCACCGTCCGTAGTGAGTGATGAACGCCCTCTATCAGTGGACTTTATATGTGGATTGTAGTGGATCGTGTATGTACAAATACAATGTAATTATAATCACCAGGGGCCAACTTCACAGAGATGCTAAGCAGAAAATCTTGCTCACCAGAAAAAGTTGCTTAGCAGAATATGTTGGTTTATACCACCCAAACTGTCATACAAAATGTGTATAAATTGGCTGGTAGTCTGTTTTATATTCCTCAGCAAAATTATTTACTTGTGAGTTAACAGCTCTATGAAATTGCGAGCAGGATTAATGAATTCATTACAGCGTAATCAATTAAATTCAGTGAATTGTATACTATTGTTTATTATCGCACGTAAATTATTATTGCAAGTATAATTTGTAAATAAATCTATCCCAAAAACAAACACTTTTATTTCTATTTCTAACATTATTTTTACGTCCCAGCTCCTACCCCCTGTTAAGAAACAGTTTACACCCTCGGTAACAATTAGAAATCTAAGTGACGCTAAAATAAGATAATAATTTTAACCATAGATTGACAACCGAATGAATCAGCAAGCCAGTTACAAGCGTAGTCAAGGAGTGTCCAGGGGTTACTGGCATCCTCCATAAGAACGAAAAATCACAATTTGACTGAAAAAAGAAAGATCTACCTTTAATAATCATTTTTACTGACTTCATTTGCATTTTTGTGACGAATTTGTGGACGGACCAATCTCTATGTGGACCAATCAAGCCAAATTTTTAGTAACCTTTTACAAACAAGGCATGTAAACAATTCCATTTCATTGGTGGATCTAAGGGAGGCCAGGGGAAGCGGACAATGTGTCTCTTTTTATCACCGTGCACATAAATTTACCAAACAATAATTGTACGTGTCCCCATCTTTATCAGTGATTAGTGCGCTTTATAAATAATGTATTATGTGCCTGCCACCTTTTGTTTGTCGTGTTCCCCCAGGCTTTCTTCGAGATGCTAGATCATCCCCTGGTTGTGATGAAGTGGCTGACTTTACTTGGAAAGATCAACCACAAACTCGGGTTTTGGGCGCTCGTTCAGCCAACCTGAAATAACTGGATTAGAAGCTATTCGCTTCTTGAGGGCGGAAACTTTGGAAACTTCTCTAGAACATCGCATTGTAAGTAGATGTCTACAGTCTGTGCCAATGTGAAGAAAATATCAGCCGCAGTTATCTGCAGGAAAACAGGGGATAACAATAACAAAATAATAATAATAATAAATAACATGTGTAGTCAGCAAAATGTAAAGAAACAAAAAACAACCAACTGCAACAAACAGCAACAACTAACACACCGTAAGTAGCAGCAACCAACAATAGCGACAAATAACAACAACATCAACAACAACAACAGCAACAACAACATATAGTGTAGCTTTGTATCAAACCTACACAAGAACCTGATTTCCCTTTCGGAACGCACCGATTTTATTCTATGTATGGTTGAGTGGTGGTGTTGGTGGTTCACGATTGTGTTGGAATCTGGAACTACATGAATTTGGGACTTTAGAACTGATCTTATCTCACAATAATTGGTACTTAAATTTGCAACATGTCAATTGTTTACTGATTATCGGAATCATGAAGAAATTTACCTTTGACCTTAACTTTCTTGACAACAGAGGGCGCTATACCAAAATTACAGAGAAACATTTAAAGACTGCAAACTTATTATCTGTCAAGCATATAATATACAATTGATTAGAAAGGACGTAAAAGGCAATCAATAATTAAAATAATACAAATTTAACATCTTGCCGCTACATATAATAACAGCATCATCAACTTGAACAACAACGACAACGACTACGGCAAGGACGGACACTTACGGAGTTGCCAATGAAGAAGTCGCCAGCACGGTCAAGAGCAAAGAGACTTTCAAGCCTGCCAAATACCACGGGCAGTTGTTCCTCTTTGTACGTCTTCAAAAGACTTTGCTGTCAGAAATCAAATTAAAAGTGGTATGAGTAAATACTGTTTGCGGTGACACTGTAGAAATTCTCTTTTCGAGTAGTAAATAGCTCTGAAAGGAACCGGTTTGTTACAACTCGATATTTCGATCAGTATGATCTGATTGTCTTTAGGAGAATGAAAGTAGTAAGGAGTCAGTGAGAAATTACCAAATAAACGAGTGCCGTCAGGGAAGGCATGGCATGTCATTGCTGATGGGGACTAAGAATGTCTCCCATGTTTTGGTGAGGGGAACAGTATAGTTGGAGAAGTGAAAAAAATATGTAGTTAATCTTCACAGAAAACGTGGCAGAAATGGTGATAAATTGCTCAGAACGCACAAGACATAGTGTCATTATGACAATGCCGTATCGTATGAACGGAATTCCCAAACGGAAAGGTGTTAATCAATAATTATACCAAATCAAGTATTGTCAGAAGTATGTTACCAAGTTATAGATTTATGATCTACCAAGTTATACACTTCTGATCCACCAAGTAATGTGATCTATAACATAACTTGATCAGTAGGCAACACAAAATTAACAGACAGGACAAAAATGCAACCCTATGTCGTTTAAATATTCAACGTTTTAATGAACGAGACGCTTGGATAAAAAAGGCCCAATCATGACATTACACACAATAGGACGCTCAGATGTTCTCAAAAGTTGAGATTTTTGTAGAGTGACATATTGGACGTTTGTGGCGCTGTTTGTCACCTATATGTCATTAATTTCTCCATACTTTTTAAAGGGGAAAATTTTGCACGGAATTAAGACATTTTGAGGTGTTTGTTTTACCTTTTGATCTCCTTTGGAATGGAATATTCCACTGACAGGAAACCAAGCATCATCAGCAGTGTCCATGACTTCATCAATGAAAGCTCCTTCAAGACTCGTAGATCCATAAAATCCTTGTAAAATAAAAACAAGAGGTTTCTAAAATGAAAACTATATATATTTTCTGAAAATGAATTTTACCATCACACAGTCGTAATCAAAACTCTACTTCCTTAAACATGTTTCTCTTCACGAGAGTTGTTCATGTTTCATTTGGATTTTTTATTTTTTTTAAATTTTTGATGGGACTTATGGGACTTATAGGTGAAAAATAAGCGGTCGAGTCAGCAGGTTTCATGGAACATCAGATAATTTTAGTTTATTTGCAATCACAGTAATCAGTCATAACAAGTCATTGGAGAAGATAATCAAAATTAATCAGGAACATTAATTGTCAATTGGTTGAGAAAATCAGAAGGTTCGACGATTAAGGATTTGCCAGGCTAAATGGATCACTCGGATTGGGAAATCAGGTAGTAAATTGTAGATTGGAGATAAACTGGGGATATCTATGTTGAAGTAGACGTAGAGGTAAACGTACAGGTATACGTAGTTGTATACGGACAGGGATACGTAGTGGTAAACGTACAGGGATATATAGTCTGCAAAATCAAGGAAAATGAGCAATAATTAGGAAATCGTTTATGCAAAGTGATTAACAAAAGGCGAGTACAATATGAACCGACATGAGCTACAACAATACATGTAATCACATTGGTTTTGTGCATATATGGGGAAAAGGATGGTATTTTCGACACCTAAGAAACAATTATAGGCCGAATTGTTTAACTAGATAATTATATTCATCAATAATTATAACTTTTATGAGAGAAACTCACCATCCGATTTTAGCCTTCATGGCGAGCATGTGAGAGCGCCTTTATTCGCCGCGCGGTGGCCCACTATCGCTGCGATTTCACAACAATAGGAGAATATGGGGTAAGGACAAAATTAAATCAATCGACGCAAATGACAATAAATATTTTTATTTATTTATCATTATTTTTATAGGGCATGTGGTACGGTAGCAGTTGTTAAGGCAAATATCATGTGACTTGTTTAGACTTTGCATACCAGGCGCAGTTTGATCTTTGAGGCTCTTGTGTAAATACTTAATGTCATCACAATCATCTATACAAACAAGCAGCCCAATGGATTTCAGGGGGACCACTCCCCTAGTTAACCGTCTATGATATATGAGGTTGGTATCAATAAATGTAGATTACCCATGTCGACGCTGGAAAAAACTGTTTAATCACATTCATAATTTAAAATTTTGTTTGTATAAAATTATTTGAGTGTCTTTTTATTTAAAAAATATAAGTTTTGTGTCGACTTCAATGTCATTTCATTTTGTTGAAAATAAACCTGTTATATTAAACAAGTCAGTGTTACCAAACTCTCTCGCCAGGTATCTCAAAATAGCCTTGCTCTGTCCAATGCAGACGCCGTCAACCTCCAGTACAGGCACTTGTTTCAACGTGAACCCTGCATGGCAAAAACATCAGTTTAATTGATTGGTGAATTCATTGCTGGAACTCTCAAAATGCATCTTACCAATTGCTAGATCTACCTCCCCTCCTCAGTTACGGGTTCATGACCGATTCATTGCAATAATTAAAAAATAATAATATTAATAATCCAAACAATTTTAATTTTGGGGGGTTTATATACATATTTTTAAAACTTAACATTTAATGTTTTCTCAATACACTGTAAAAATGGTGTTTAGAATTTAAACACATGCAAAGCCGTTTTACAATAAGCGCGTTTAGGAATGCGTTTAAATGCTAAACGGCCATCCTCTGTAGGTCACAAAGCTGAACGTGCTTAGCTATTTGACAACTGGTTCATATGGTTTTTAGCATTCAAACACACATCACAGAAAAGCACAATCTAAACATGTTTTAGGCTAAAGCTATGTTTTTAGAAATTTGTTTGGGTTCTAAACACTGTTTTAACAGTGTACTCATAAAACTAAAGTGTTGAATCAACATTTTAAGAGTTCGGTGAGTGACAATTCTTTATAAAGTTAAACTCAACTCAAATAAAGTGTTGAATTAACAAGGAGCCAAGTTAAGTCTTACTTTATCAATGTTAATTCAACACTTTTAAAAGTTAAATCCAACTTTATAAAGAGTTGTCACTGACCAAACTCTTTTAATAAAATGTTGATTCAAGACTTTAGTTTTTAAGAGTGTATACTTGAAAGGAGAGGGGCGAGTCGATCAAGCGCATTAAGTATATTGCACAGAAAAGGGTTCATTATCATGATATTAAACAACTTTAGCCCCCTCCATCCCCTTTCTGTATAAAATAACAAATAGACAGAATATGACTTTATGAAAAAAGAGTGACTTACTTCCTTTATGCTCCGGCCATTCTGAGAATGGTATCCTACGGTCTTCGAAATCCACCCCAGCCAGTTTGAACATGATTCGACTTGCTTCACCCCGAGATTCGACGTTGAAATAATGCAGTATGTACTTCGGCATGGTGGATGGTTATAGGAAAATCCACAGAAGTAGGGTAATTTATGGAATATGGATACCTGGTTTACGTAAAAATGTGACAATTTATATCAACTTGTAGGCCTATATTGAAAATTCCTCAACAGTAACGACAGGCTGTGACAGGGTATTTTTTATAAATATCTTGTATTATATTAACAATGGATTCTGATCTTCAAAAGTCCATTTTGATACTGTAAAGTCCAATGTGTTTTACATGTCTGGCACGAACATTATCATTTTACCAAGTGATTAGTTTGATGAACTAAGTGAACGTATGTCAATTACACTGAGATTTCATCTGCAAACTAAAAACATTTTTTAGTCCTCTTTGTCCATCTGTTATTCCTTTCTAAACAAACAGGGATTGTTGTCAAGCTTTTCAAGGTTATATATATCGTTAAGTGAGATAGAGGTTATGTTGTAAACCCCCTTCTTTAACTGAATGTATGCAGTCCTGCTCTATAGGCATAATCAAACTTAAATAAAAATGAATTTGTGGAAGGTGGGGTATTTAATATTTGTTTTATTTATAATTATATTAAACATATTTGTTTATCTTTGTATTGGTGTTATTTTGTACAGAGGGTTCTTGTGGCAAATAACGGGTTTTCACATGTATTCTAGATAGACTACATTATATAAATTAAAACACAGAGAAGGGAAAATTCCTTCCTACATGGTTAAAAGGACTTTGGCAAGTTTGCTTCAGAGGTTTGCTTTGACTCGCAGCGGCCTCATAAGACGATAAATAATTATCATCGTGATCAAAATGGCGAGCGAAGACACCGTGAGTGGAAAACCTTGCGTTACTGCAGGATGTGGAAACACATCTCGGTTGCAATGTCCAACCTGCATCAATGCATCAAGCTTGGTTCACGTAGATTGTTGTAAATTGTTTGACGCAACATTTATTTTAAATTTTACATTTGGAACATATACAATTTAATTCCTGTCCAGCAAACGTTTCTCGCATTTGACAAGCATCGGTAAATCTCCCAGTTAGCCGTCAAAAAAAAAAAAAATCTGCAATATGCATTATTCAGTGGAAGTTGTTCGAAAACTCTTTAAAGTGAAGATATCTGTCCTCGCAGCACATGAGATAATTTTGCAGAATTTACCAGGTACTTCTAGAAGGAGGGCTGGTTTTCTACTCCGAGAGGCGTTTGGAAATGGGTGCTTCAGGCGTCAGAGGCCAGGACGTACGAACAGCTACCCAAACTCCGGTTATTACTACTATGGTTTAGATTTAGCTAGTCATGTTATAGAAACAACTGCTATTTCTGGTAATCACAAGCTCTCGCTCAACTTCCCAGAGATCATGCGTATTTTAGAGTCCCCTTCTGAAGAACTAATAAAAGAATGTGACCAACATCAGGAACAGATTGCAAAACTGCAAGATGAGATGGAAACCCTCAGGAAAGATAAACGAGAATTATTGCACCAACTGAGGAATAAATCGACCAGTTCTCTTGCACTTGATAACTTCCCTTAAGCTTCTTCAATGAAGCTTCGAAAGGAAACAGTCAAACTTCAACGCGATAAAGTAGGAAAGGGGGCGTTCGGCACTTGTGAATTGGCTACTTATAAAGGTTTGCCGGCAGTTGCCAAATTTCTTCAACAATTGAGACAACCTTTCTGATAATAGACTCAGGAGGAAAGTCCAATCAGAGGCTGTAAACATCCTTCGACAAGAAGACCATCTAAATCTTCCAGTGCTCTTTGGAATTTGTACAGAGTCTTTACCTCATAATGCAGTTTAATGGAATTTCCGAGAAAAAAAGGGCTCACTATATTTCAGGCCATCAGAGATAACCACCTCAAAGGAGTGATTCCGTTGGTCAAGGTTATTGAACAAGTGGGCGACGGCTTGGCTGCAATCCAGGCAGACCCAGCAAAACGTGCCAGCTTGTCGTATCATGGCTGAGCTGAGAGCTTTATAATCATAAGAAATACAGGTAGGTTGGTATGTGCTTTTGACAGCATGATATGCGGCAGTATTTAATTCTGCCATACTGCCGCATATTATTTATGCTGTACCTGTTTGGTATCACTTTATATCATGTAAAGATAAGAATAGAACTGAAAGTAGATTACCATTCATTAAGAGAAATCGTGAATACTTCTGCGAAGACCGAATTCATAAGAATGACAAACAACATTAAGAATAACAAAAACCACCCATTACATGCTCCACTTATGAGTCTTTTAATAACATCCAGCAGAAACTTTAGAAATCCCCATATCTTGCCAAAATACAGAATTCAACTGTTCAGAAATTCTTGTATTTATCGTGCTGCAATATTTATTCAGTCTGATAGTTTGGAGCCTCTAATATAGTCTTGTGTTTGTTCATTTTATGTATTAACATTTTAGTAAGTAATCTTAATAACTAATATTTGATCACATATATTTATATTTTTAAATGTAGGCTATTTTGTACTCCTTTTTATAAATATTTTTGATATTTATACTGGTTTTAATAAATGAATGAATAAATGAATGGATATCCCACCAAAAAAAGCAACGAAAAATCGTGATTTTGTTTTAAATTGAGACTCAAAGACTATATCCCCTTTTCGAAGTGCATAGAATGAAATTGTTCTGAAATATGAGTTTAATATAGGCCCTCTACAGATGACTATATTCTAAAATCGATTAGTTGACAAATCAGCGGTAAATAATTGTACATTATCTTGTTGTAGGCAAAGAGGTACATTCAAGGGGAAAAATTACAGTGCTTAAAAAGGTGGGGTTTAAACATTTGATAAAATGCATCGAAACTTTATAAGAATGAAAATATTGTATAGAAACAACTTGTGAAAGTTTCAACTCTTTCTGAAAAAAAACGGGAAAGCGAAAAAAAAAACGAAAAAAAAAACCACAAATGTCTGTCTGTTCAATACAAAAAATGAATAATAAACTCTACCTCCTTAGTCGTATTTTGGACTTCGGTAATTTCTTGGATTAAAGACAAAACTAATGTAAATATCACCTAATTTGGATAACGAAATTTACATATCGGTAAACCTAAAACCAGATGGAAGGTTGTTATTGCTATTTTTCAGTTTATCGCTTCCATTATGAAAGCGGTAAGTTAAAAGCAGAGGCATTATACCATAATTAAGGCAAACAAATTTCCTTTGTTTCTTTATTTCCTATCCTTTGTCTCTTCTGCATTGAAATGTTGATATTGATCTACTTTTAACTTTGTTTTCTTTATTTCATTTGCTGTTTGTTTCCAATATAGATTATGCGAGCGAATGGAGATCACCCAATGGACCTCTTCACCCGAAACCAGATCATCCATGGAATGTGGATGGAATTAACCTGGCTGGAAAAACAAGAATGGAATGATCAGGCAAGGCTCGGGGATGGTAACTAGTAGCTTTGCTACTACAGTACTAGCATTGTACAATGTCAACACAAAAGGTCCATTTAAGGTCGAACATTAGAGGTCCATTTATCAGCGCATTTCATCACACATTTGATTCGAAGTATAGTAGACCTTTTGTTCTTACATTAAACAACCAACGTGTGAAAGCTTAATTGGTCCACACGTACATTTTAGAGAAGACATTTTCAAATTTTGAATTCGTTATCATAGAGGACCCTGAAAATGGAGCTACTAATATATAAATAAAATTGTCTGTAACAAAAATTGGCAGCACGTTCAACAAAACCATGTTCATGGACAATGGACATTAATGCTGTTTATCAGCTTTATATCACGGAGGAAGGAAACTTTCTTGTGGCTCAATTTCAAGTTTTGGAATTGCCAATGGGATACCATACTTTTAAATGCATTCACACTTTATAAGATTTATAAGAACTGTATATAATATCTCCATGTGTTGTTAAGATGAAAATTCGGGAAATAATGTTAATTATTTTACCAAAACGTTGCCACGTCAAGTAATATAAAACAGCGTTCCCTTATGTTTTGGATAATACCAATCATGAGTATAGGGGTTCATGGAAACATTGCGTCATCACCGGATCCGGTGCAGCGCAATAAACAGTTTCCAGTTTCCAGCAATACGCGTAGAAGGCCGCAAGCATGCATGTATGCAAGAGCTGAAAAAAAGACATAATCTTTCGTCCATTTGGTTGAATTCGATCACACACAGAACATTCTATACCATTCTACCATATCCATAGAACACGAACTAGACTTAGTGCCTCCTCGTTGATGTGGCTTATAGGTTTGCGATGGATGATACGTGTATATCACAAAACATCATGCTTCACAAGATGCAACAAGTTAATATATTGGATGATGAAACTGGTGTTTGGCGACCAGGACGAATAAACCATGTGTTACATGATGAAGGCATCTATTCCATTCACTACTTTGGCTGGTTGAAAAATAAAATGATGAAACCTTCTCCAAATTGGACATAGGCGTCCGGCAATACTTGCACCCCCACTCACTCGAAGAAGTCGTACTAGCGTGACCAGAATCCCAAGAGGGATCACTGCTACTTTGTCTCCTGAAAACCTGATAAAGGAAAGACAAAGTCACTGTAAAGTATAACGGACAAACACTCAGTGGAACTGTTTTGGTGAATGACCCTATGCACAGATTGGTCACAACGAGAACGGCGATGGGGCCAGAGCCGCAGATCATTTCGTATGAGGATATCTTTCCTCCCCAACAGCGAGATTTGTCAAGTTTAATTTAAAGTAGGCATAAGTCAAGGCATACATTGTAATGTATTGTATGGAATTTTTTTATCATTTGGTTTTGAATTATTGATAAAAACGATTAACTTTACTCACACGTTTAAAGCTACAATTACTAACAACAATCCAATGTAAAGTGAATAAAACAATAATTAAAACAATAATAACATGTGTCATGTAGGCCCTACTCCATTTTAAATTTAAAAATGCGTTTGATATTAGTTGAGAAAAATGTGACAGAATTACATGTGCACATGTAAACATGTTAAAACCTACCAATTGAAAAGCAAGAAATATTTTTATGTCTAAAAAAAATATGGTTTTGTGTGACAAATTATATTATATAATACGCCCCTAAATAGCCTCAGATTGCACCAGAGAGCATCTACAACCTAAATATTTCCCAGGGACCCACCCCACGCCGTTGTGGCTTTGCGCTACGCGCTCGCAGATTCGTGTCGTACAAATGCCCCTACGCTATAATTTCATCCTGGCTAGAACACTGTTGGTGATTATTGGTTCACTGTCCACCATTTTGCCCTTGTTCTACTTCCGTCTTGATATATAGTTTGTCTCTAACATTACATTTCATTATTCTTCTTTCGTCGTCGTTTCACATTGGTTCCACTCAAGTTTTTGGTTGTCTTTTTTATTGTCGTATAATGTCCTATTCTTTAGACTGTTGCCCTTTTGGTCGCTCGTCTTGTTTTTATATATTTTTGTTTTGTTTTTATCCATTGATGACCAGCTTCAGTCGCCACATCTTGTCCATTGTTTGGCATGTCATACTTTGGTTTATTAACCGGCCATGTACCATGTACGCACAGTCAATAAAGCATCCTTTTAATGTTTTCAACAGTTAATGCGCGCGCGCCCTGTACGCAAATCGTCGTCACACCATACCAGCTAACAGTCACCACCCTTCATTTCCTGTTTTGTTTTCAGTTACCAACGTTTACTGGTACCCACTCTTGCACTCTTTAATTTTCTATTTTCATGTCACCTTCGTCAACATTTGTATTACTTTTACTATTAATACAATTGTATCAATTTTGTTTCGCGACTCTCTTTACTTCAAAATAAACATTTTTTTTTATCCATGTCATATTTTTCATATTATTCATATCTTAATCCCTACTACTTAAATAATATTTTTAGTTTAATATCATTTTCATCCTAGTTCCTTTTTCTTTTTAAAATTCAAATTTATTTCATCATAACTATACCTTTATATATTTATTTATTATTATTATTTTATTTTTATTTTTATTTTTTATTTTTTTTATTTATGTGGTGGGCGCAAGTGCGCCCTCACTTAACGGGTATGCTTTCCCGCGCTTTCCAAAGGATCGTGGAATTCATATTCGCAGATATGAATCCCTCTGAGTTAGTCTTGTATTTAGATGATGTACTCGTTTTTACTAAATCATTTACTGAACATCTAGAAAGGCTAGATAAAGTATTTGATAGGCTTGAACGCCATGGGTTAAAACTTAAGGGTACCAAATGCAAATTATTTCAAAAGTCAGTGTCCCACCTAGGGCACATTGTAAGTGACAAAGGTATTTCTGTAGACCAAGGGAAAATCGAACGAGTCAGAGATTGGCAAATTCCCAAGAGTATTGAGCAGCTGAGATCATTTCTCGGGCTCGCCTCATACTATAGGCGATATGTTGGGAATTTTGCAAAAATCTCTGCGCCTCTCCATGCGCTGAGCGGTAACACGCACTGGAAAAAGTAGGGAATAAGGGTCCCCTTATTCCCTACCTTGTGTGGAATTCAGAGGCAGACACAGCCTTTCAGACCTTGAAAAGGCATTGTGTGAGACCCCTGTCCTTGCTACCCCCAGTTTGATCGAGATTTTGTTTTTGAAATTGACGCATAATTGCAAGGGCTTGGCGCATGTCTTTCCCAATATAATGAATCAGGGGATCGCCATCCAGTTGCATATGCCAGCAGGGGATTGAGAGGGGCAGAAAATAATTACTCGGATTTGTCCAGCTTCAAATTGGAACTGCTCGCCCTTAAGTGGGCAATCTCTGAAAAGTTCAAAGAATACCCATTGGGCAGACACAGTTGTATGGACAGATAGTAACTCAGTTGCTCATTTGCAGTCCGCAAAGCTGGGCGCCACTGAGCAGCGATGGGCAGCGCAGTTAACCGCTTTTGAGATAGACATACGATACCGTGCTGGCCGCACGAATAAATGTGCGGATGCATTAAGCCGCAACACCATACAAATGTTGAAATGACTGCTGAACTACAGGCTTCCTCTGGGGGTATCTGTGTGCCTGTTGAGTTACAGTCTGTGCATTCAGTTCAGACCCTCCGTCACCGTCTGTATTACCATCATACTCCTATGCACAATTGGAAAACTTGCAGCGCAGTGATGATGTACTCAAAGAAGTGTGGAATATATGGGACCGTAAAATGGCATCCTGGGGAAGGATTAGGAAACCCAGAGTGCCCTGGTGATGAGATTAAATCTTGGCTGCGGGAATGGTCGCGATGTGTAGATAAAATGGTGTACTATAGGTCAGTAGAAGATCCAGGATTAGGCAGGTTTTGCAACTTCTTGTTCCTAAGTGCTTGTGTACTGTGATCATTGAGGCCTCCCATGACAAATGGGGTCATCAAGGTGTTGATAGAACCTGAGATTTATAAAGATACGTTGCTATTGGCCGGGTATTTCATTTCATTTCATTTCATTTCATTTATTGATTTCACAGGTAGAAAAAACAAATAAACACAAATTTACATTAGATTAACAGAAACAGAAACAAAGGTAGCACCCCTGTAGGATTACAAAAAAGTAAACTAAATTACTGTCGAGTTGATCTCCTGATACTACCGCTTAGGAAGTAAACAAACATTGAATCATACAAAGAACGATAAATGGCTTTAGGCACACTTTGAGATATAAAAATAATATTATAATAAAAATATAAAAACTTAAATACTACACAGTTTGAGTTAGGGCATCTGCTAGGCCAGGGACTAATAAATGTTTTCTAAGTGAATTAACAAATAAAGATAAACTATAAATAACTGTTTCTTTAACATCTGTTGGTAGCACCTCCCATAATCTAGGGAATCTATAAAAAAGAGAATGATGAGCAGCATTGGACCTTGCCATTTGATGAGTAAACTTAATAACTTCAGTGTGTCTACGATTAACATGGATTAGATCAATAGGAATGTCAAATTTATTATATAAACATTTAATAGCAAACACAATTGAAAGGAAATGAATTCTATTGTTTAAAAGGGAAGACCCAACTTGACACACCTGTCAGAATACACAATTTCACTATTGGAATTAATTAAAGCTTTTTCTCAGCAGGCCTAAACAAAAACAGCTGAAACGTCTTTGTACCTTCTCAAGCGTTTCTTGCTGGGTAGTGAGGACAGGGCACCAGACGGGGGCTGCATACTCAAGTATGGGTCTGCTAATTGAGCGATAAAGTGAAATAAGAATTTTAGGGTCCCTAGTTTTAACTACTCTACCAATAAATCCATTTAGCCTTGTGGCTTTTGAAGCAACATTGCTAATATGGGTTTTCAACAAGTCCTAGAAATAATAACACCAAGGTATTTGTAGTTATCAACATTTTCCAAAGTGTAATCACCAATATTATACAGTGGTTTAGCAGGATTTCTAGAACGGGTCACAGTCATTAGCTTACATTTATTTGGGTTTAAAGCCATACAGTTTAAATTACACCAGGTGTTTATGTGCTGCAGATCATTCTGGAGTGTCACTTCATCATCTGGAGTTTTAATAACTCTATACAAAACAGTGTCATCTGCATATTGACGAAGATTCGACTGAACACAAAATGGCAGATCAAAAGCGAAAATGTTGAAAAGTAAAGGTCCAAGAACAGATCCCTGTGGCACACCAGAATGAACTGCAGCCCAGTCAGATGATGATCCCATAAACTGAACCCGTTGAGACCTATTTGTAAGATAAGACTTAAACCAGTCCAACATTGAACCACAAATGCCATATTTATGTAATTTGTTCAAAAGAACCTGATGACTCACACGATCAAATGCTTTAGACCAATCTAAAAATATGGCATCAATGCGGGAGGGTTTCGGAACATCAAGTGCATTGGCCCAGCTATGATAAAGAGTTGTCAATTGAGTAACACAGGAGCGCTTTGGCAAAAACCCATGTTGAGTAGGTGAGATTATCCCCCCTCTATACATATGATTAATGAGATGTTTACATACAACCCTTTCAAGAATCTTACCAACAACAGAACAGAGTGAGATGGGTCTATAGTTAGACATAACATGAGCATCACCAGTTTTAAATAATGGAACAACATTCGCTAGCTTCCATTCATGAGGAACTACACCAGAGGCAAGCGAAAAGTTAAAAAGTTTAGCTAATGGCTGGGCTAAACTATCACAAGTTAGTTTAAGTAACATTGGAGATATGTCATCAGGACCACAAGATTTATGCATGTTAAGTTCAGAAAGGAGTTGTTTAACTTCAGCCGGAGTAGTTGAAATGTTACAAAGACGAAAATCAGTAAAAGTGTGATCACATGAGATATCAATGATATTGTTAGAGTCACTACTAAAGTTTCTCTGGAAAATAAGGTTGAAATTCTGAGCAATATTGACCGGATCATTAATAACGCCATTTTCAGTTTGAAAACTTGTAATTGTACTCTTTCGACGCTGGGTACTAACAAACGACCAGAACCTTTTAGGATTAGATGGAGAATTCATGGCCATGTCCTTGATATAACTACAATATGATTGTCTAACTAAATATTTGACCTCATTCCGAAGCTTTTTGTATTTGTTCCATAAATTATGATTATCCTTGTTACGGATAGCTGCTTTGTTTTTCTTTTTAGACAAAATAATGATATCTGCAGAAATCCAAGGATGTTTCTTTCTACCTTTACATTTGGCAATAGGAACAATATCTTTCACAGCAGCAAACAATAGGTCTTTAAAATAATCCCATACCACATCAATGTTGTCTGAAGAAAAACAGGTGTCCCAAGGCACCATGCAAAGAGTGTCACATAAAGTATTGATATCAGCTTTATTATATTGGTAAAAAGCCCTATTCATAGTTTTGTGATCATGAGAGGTTAACAAGTTAAAATAAACACCATTATGATCACTGTTACCAAGACCAGAATGTTGGGTAACGATTGAAAATAAGTCAGGTCTGTTGGTAAATAACAAATCTATAACTGAGCCAGAATTGGTAGGTGAATTTCCATCACGAGTGGTGAATGTAACTAATTGCTGTAAATTGAGAATATCAAATATTATGGAGACGTTGTACTGAGGATGATTGTATATGGGAGTTATTTGTTGACACCTTAAAATCTATGTTGAAATCACCAAGTATAGCAATGGCAACGTACTGTTGGGAAAATGCCAATATATTTTCAAGAACAGATTGATAATCCTCAAAAAAATTAACAGTGGCACTCGAGCCTGTACAAACATCCCAATAACACTTTACCATGTTTAGTATGTATATCAACCATAATTAATTCTAGGTCCACATGTTCAAACTCATATTTACGAACCGGAGATAAATGTTTAGCAATAGTGACAAATACTCCCCCACCATGCCTGTTACGATATTTTCTGAAAATAGCATAATTACAGTTAGAAGTGAGTTCTCCATCATGTATCGAGTTGTCCAGCCAGGATTCCGTGATAAAAGCTAAGTCAAGCTTGTAGACATCTAGTTCCGTTTGAAAGAGAAGCAACTTGTTGACGATACTTCTTGCGTTGAACAGAACTGCGCTAATAGTAGACTTGGATGAAAATCCCAAAGCAGTCTGAGATAATGGTTGAGATATTGGTCGACACTGTGTAGGCTGGGAAGATGACGATGATGATGGTAAAGAGCTTTGTAGATGGACCAGGATTACTTTCAATATCACCACAGACATCCAATACAATGTTAAATGAAGCAACACAGTTGGAATAATAACTGATTGGGGCATTTCCAAACTTACAGTTTCTTGGAGGTCTTGGTTTGTACTTGTATATAGACAGCCATGATGAATTGAAGAAGCCACAAAAGGGTGCTTGGTCAGAACATGGGCTTGATTGTGTTGTACAATAGCAGCCATCAAGGAGTTGAAAAACTTGAAGTTGAAGACGTGAATAGGGGCAGGATGCATGTATGTGTATGTGTACACAGTTCCACCATGATGGTTGCATTGTGAAGATAAACCATGCTTGCTCAGAACAAAGGAGTGTGAAAGCAGGATGCCAACTGCTGGGATGACCATAATGGGGTTGGTCAAGCGTAACATGAAGAATGCAGCAATGACTTGATACAGTGCAAGATTCTGGCTGAAAATACTGAGAATCCATGAAGAAAACTGGCCAGGAATCATTCCAGAAACATTGAGAATGTACATATCTTACATCAGAAGAAACAGTAGTCAAAGCCCCATCAGCTGGTATGAAATTCATACAGTATGTGAAGCTCCAAATGGCAAAAATAGTACATATGTGATGTGATCTGGGAAAACCCTCCACATGGTGAAATTTGTAATTTTTGTGTTTTATACATCAAATTAATCGGGACACTGCATGTGCTCTTTTCAAAACTGTTTTATTCATGATTCTAGAATGTCTATAACTTGAGTTACGCTATTGTAGAGTTCTTTCACATAAGAGCACATGCAGTCCCGATTAATTTGATGTATAAAACACAAAAATTACAAATTTCACCATGTGGAGGGTTTTCCCAGATCACATCACATATTGTCAGAGCCCAGCAAGGAGCATGCTGACTGACCGCCATCATGGAAATGTATGAATGGTCACGTGCGGGATCATATTCGAAACTGTTACCACTGCACGTTAACTAAAGCCCCAACACCAACTGTCCGTACACCAATGCGGCACTTACTGGCTTTCCGTCCCCTGGAAAGGTTAGCAATTGATTTTCTCAAGTTAGACGGCGGTCGTGGTAATTATGAGGATGTACTAGTATTAGTAATGACGGACTCATTTACTAAATTTGCAGTAGCCGCTAGCTGCCTGTAAGGACCAGACAGCTGCTACTGTGGCCCGGGTACTGCGTGATTAGTGGTTTGTACGCTATGGCGTACCTGCACAGATTCATTCCGATAGGGGAAGTAATTTTGAGAGTTGCCTTGTGAAAGAGCTCTGCATTTTGTATGGCATTGAGAAAACAAGAACGACCCCTTATCACGCCCAAGGAAATGGCCAAACAGAAAGGTTTAATAAAACACTGTGCAATCTCATCAAATCCTTAGATCGCCAAAGCCACAGGCGGTGGCCTGAACTTCTACCCCATCTGATATTCATCTACAATTCAACGCCTCACTGTGTTACGGGCTTCACCCCGTACACCCTTATGTTTGGGAGAGAGCCATCTGTGCCCTTAGACCACATTCTCAGCAATACCAATAATGATTGGGGTGAGAGTTTCATCAGGCAGTAAGCAGATTTCTTGAAACGTGTGCATAATTAAGTTGGCAAAAGGTCGCCTTGTTTGTGCAGGGTCTCCGGCGGGAGAAGAGCCTGGCACTCCATGTGCCTGAAAAGACAGGACCAAGAGAGTTATTTAATATCATCAAAACTGTAATGAAAGAGGAAGAAGTAAAGTGCGTCCAAACACCTCAACGAGGCCAAGTGGATTATCACCTACGCAACAACTTTAGCCTGAGGCAGACTCAACCGGGGTAGGAGAACGGCATTCGGCACGCTCGCATGGAAATCAAGACCCTAATACCGTGGAACCTCACCAGATCATGATAAAGTACGAAGGACAAGAACCAACATGTCGAAACTGTGGAAGACCCAGCCACCTCGCAGCAGGATGTCCCTTCACAACTTACTTCAACTGCTGGGAGGCCGGACACCGAAGTGCCGATTGCCAGAGACCGAGGCGGTGCCGCATATTCAACCAGTCGGGGCACTTAGCCAAAGATTGCTCCGACTCGTGGCATAACACGACCAGGCGGCCCGCCTCGGCAAATCAACAAGCTACCACCCGGTTGCATCAACCACCACCCCGTCAGTGGTACCCACCACCACCTTGTCAGCAGCACCCAGTACCGAGCCGCCAGCAGCATCTACCACTCAGTCAGCGACACCCACCACCACCCCGGCAGCAGCACCCACCACCACCGCTACAACTTCCAACCCACCTGATGACGAACTCACCTAGCCAGCCCCACCACCAGCCATCGCACGCCACCCAGGAAAAAAGAAAAAACGCAACAACCCACCAAATCCCCAGCACCGTGGTGGCCCCAAAACCTGACAGATTCGAGCAGTGAGGAAGATAGACACACGCACACCATACCCACCCCACCCAAAGAACAGAAATCACCGGAAAAAACAGGAAAAGAAAATGCTCTGTAACAATATAATGCGCGGCAAACCCCATGTTGGGACAATATTACATCCTGCAAGATCCTGCAATCTTAACTCTCGTTTTAATTTGCACAAATCGCAAGGCGTGGCTTTGGGCTCTTGGCCCTCCAACCTTTCCGAAGTGGTCCCGATTCAGTGGACCACTGACCCGATTAAGTTCAACGGTGTGTGGGTTGGAAGGGGGGACATGGGCCTTAAAAATTTAAAGGAGCGCGATCCTCCGTTGCTTTCCTCTTTGGGTAAGTGGAAGAGGAGAACACTGACTCTTTTAGGCAAGGTTTACTTAGGTCCGGTTTACCCGCTTCCTGCTTTAGTGGAGGGCGGTGAATCGGGCTATTTTTTCCTTCAACTGGTCTGTACAGTCACGGGATGAAGGTGGGTTAGGCGTGACTAACATCCGCCTTAAATGCGATGCACTATATGTTCGTGGGATGGGGGCTCTGTGGGGCGATGGCGGTCCCCCGTGGAGGCACATTGCTCTCTACTGGGTGGCCTTGTCCCTCCGCAGGGTCCTCCCCTCTTGGAGTAATACCACTCCTCACTCCTTGAGACCAACGGCTTACTATAGTCACTTTTGCAAGTTAGTCTTGCAGGTTTTTATTATTTTGCCGGACTTTGATTGGGGGACTGTGACGGTTCGACAATTGTACCATTCGGGCCAACAGACCATTCAGAGACCGGCTATTAACATTCCTGACATAGGTCAGGGATTTAAATTTTGTAATGCCTCCATTTTGAATCACCGACTTCGGGATTTGAATTGGAGGATTATCTGGGGCGCCCTTAAGACCTCCCAGAAAGTTTTTAAATGGGGCATTGGAAACGGCAAGTGTCCTTGGGGGGATGTTCCCGGCCTGAGACGCTCTGTCACGTTTTTTGGGATTGTTCTTTCCTGGCCATTTTGTGGACATGGTTAGAGCATGTTGGGGGGAAACTCCGATGTCGCCGTTTCTCTCTGATTCAGTCTTGTGTTTTGTACGGTACGGGTCTTGACAACCGTCGGGATTCGTTACTCATTCTTTTTTTGATTAGCACGGTGAAGTGGCTGGTCTCGTGTTCTCGATGCGAAACCATGTTCGATGGTTCGCGGGTAGATGCCGACCGGGTGCTTTGCCGTGTCAAGGCTGCACTCAGAGATAGAATCAAATTCACGGAATTATGCTCTTATTTGACGGGTAATTTTCCTGTTATTTTAACAGGGGACTTCAATTGTGTGTTAGACATTGAGCTCGACCGTTGTGGTTCTGATTCCACATCTTGTGGGATCGGGGCCGATGAGCTACGTCGACTCATGTCTGATATTTATATAACAGACTGTTGGCGGTCTTTAAACCCGTCCCAACGTTCTTATACATGGCGTAATGCAGCAAACACCGTGTCTAGCAGGGTTGATCGTTTTTACGTATCGAGTTCTGTTGATGTGGTTTCATGTCTGCATTCGCCATGCTATTTCAGCGATCATGATTGGTCTGTTTTGAATCTTTCTTTCCCTAAGAGAGCCAGTGTCGGTCGGGGTTTCTGGAAATGTAATGTTTCCGTCCATCCCGATGCTGACTTTCAAAGTGATTTTCGTGTCGCTTATACGGGCTGGCAGACTCTCAAGGAGGGGTTCGATAATGAGCTTCTCTGGTGGGAGGATGTCAAGTCCCGTATCAAGCTTTTTATTATTTCTTTCTCTTGTCGCTTGGCTAAGAAAAGGCGGAAGCGTAGGGAGTTTGGCTTCCTTGCAATCGGCCATTTCCCAATAATGCTGGACAGTGCAGCCATGCTGTACTTGCCCAGCATGATTTCCTGAAGAGAGAACTAGAATGACTGGACGACTTTGAAGCGGAGGGGGCTCGGATACGTTCGCGGGTACGGGACCTAGATGAAGAGGAGAAGCTGTCCAAATTTTTCTGTCAACTCGAGACCTCCCAGGCTCGGAAGAAACTCGTTTCCTCAGTGCGTGGCCCTGGCGGAAAGGTCATTGACTCCGCTGAGGGAGTTACTAAAGTTTATCGAGATTTTATATTGATCTTTTTACTGAAGAGCCCGTGGAGGTTGATTTACAATCTCCCCTCTTTAGCTCTTTGTCTACTCGCGTAGATGAAGAGAGCCGTGTAGACTTGGAAAGCCCACTTGGGCTTTCCGAGCTCAATGCGGCTTTACGTTGCATGGCCAATGGTAAGACTCCGGGTTGTGACGGCCTTCCCAAAGAGTTCTATGTGACTTTTGGGGACTTGGTGGGCCACGATCTTCTAGGGGTTTTTCGTTGTGCTTTTGACCTTAATATATAGTAATTCTCAACGTTTGGGAGTCATCACACTCTTGGAAAAAAGGGAGATCCGCTTGACCCAAAGAATAAGCGTCCCATTAATGACCACCCCACATCAATCCTGTCGGTTCTCCCCATCGGGAATCGCAATGTTTGGGTGTCTCATCCGGAGCAAATCTGGACATGCGCCCGGTGAGTGGAGCCTGGTAACGAAGCGAGTAAGTGTAGCACCATTTGGTGCTACATATGCAGTTATTTGTTTTAGGACTATTATGAAGACTATAAAATATCCGCCCGTGGCCCTGTCGGTACTGTTGTCGAATCTATGGAGGAGATTTCTGTAGTTTTTCGAACGTTGTATTCCAATTTGTTCTGGGCCTTTGCCCAGACTTCTTTTTTGTCCGCAGCATGTCCATGGTCATTTATGTATTTGTTAACTTCGTATAAGTGCATTTTATTAGTTTAACAGACAGAAAGGGCCGTAACCCTTGTATGTCGTGGCATGTGTAGCATGGATACGATGTTTCTCCATTGTCCAAGTCTCTTCGTCCTTGTATAAGTTTAGTTATAATCCTCGTAGGGTGGGGTTGTACCCTCAATAACCTAGTTGTAGGGCTACTCTACACTGGGGCTTACTATTGGTTTTAAGAACTGGTAAATAAAAATATTAAATGTATATGAATACCTTGATACAATCATTGGAAATAAGTTAGTCTGGAACAGAAATACTCATAATATGACTGTGTGCCAGAGTTAAATAAACAAAGAATACATTTTCTCAGGAAGCTAAACACCTGCAATGTTCGTGATGAAATCTTACAATTTTTACCGGAATATAATTCAGTCCGTCATTACTTTCAGTTGTATTGTATGGTTATGACAATCTCACTGATAAAAAATTAGCCAATAAAATAAGAGGTTTTGACATTAAACAAACAGCGGAAAGGTTTATCTCAATAAATTAGATGCATTAAACTAGAGATACACACCCTCTGCATCCATTCTTACACATATCAGGTAGATATCGTGCCCTATGCAATCGAACAATCTGGTTTACATTGTCTACCAACAGCAGTCCATCAACTCAAATTTCACAAGGTGATCACATATGTCGTTGCTTTTGGGGCCCTTTTTTGTTATTTTAACTGTACGAATTTTTATGTTTTTTACTATTACTATTTGTTTTTATATAATTGTGATTGTATGAATTGTCTGGCTTGATCTGGATGTTTAATATTTTTTAATTGCAAATCTGGAAGAGAAATATAACTATTTTTTTAAATTGTGATTGATATTAAAATTAAATTGAATTGAGTTCAGCTATCGGTATATTTGTATTTCTTTTCCCCATCTCTAAGATGCCAGTGAAACTGGCATTTCAGCTATATCATAGTCAGCTGCTCAACCCTTACCCGGAGCGCGATTTGACTTAACATTCAAATCTCCCTCCATACGAGATCACTTTCTACCAGGCTTGGAGTCCATCCCCGGTAGTAAGCTGTTTACTTATGGTGGCTATGTAATTAGTCACCATATTTCAAATACGTATGCAAGTGGACGATAATATTGTCCGATCAAGGCTTGCGAGATATGGGGAGGTTCTCGCGGGGAGGGAATGTACCTTCCCTATGACACCCGCCAATATAAAATGAGGGTGAAAAAGAACATCCCCTCAGTGCTCTGATTTGGTGACAGTAACTCTCCTGGGTGACAGTAACTCCTGAGAAGATATGGGTAGATATCAGCGAACACTAAGTAGCTGCCCAATCCTTACCCGTGGCGCGATTTGATCCTACGTTCAAATCGCAGACGGAAATGGCGCGGGGGAGGACGAGGACAACCTTTTTAACTTTAGATACAACTACATGATCAGATCTAAATATATCAGATCTAAAGTTTTAATGTTCTGCAACTATGTTTTTGTGTTCAATAAGTTTCATGGAGAAAGAGAAGGCCGTCCGCATGCGAAATGTAGGGACTTGTTTGTGTTGTGTATTATTTTAATTCATTGTAACCGCTGTGATTTTGTTATACTAAAAAGACAGTATTTAAATTAAATGCTAGTTAATATTATTAATAGTGCTTCATGTCTGTGAACGAAATGTGGCATACATATTTTGTGTGGTTCATGAGATATGATTTTTGGAAATATTAACCTTTGATTTAGTGTAATTCGATATCTGACGACGTCACCATGACGTCCCAACTTTAGGTACAACTACTCCTGTCACCAAACATGGCGCCCCGCTATAACCGTATGCATCGTATAGCCTTCTGCTACAACGCCGTAGATAATATATTGTCACGTTGTCTTGCCATTTGCACAGGGAAAAAAGGTGCTACAAGTAATGTTTTATATTGTAGGCTGATAGAAATTGATAACGACAGCTTTTCTGTGCCTCGAAAAAAGCTCAGTTAACGTCGGACTTTAGGTCACGTTTCTCGACACATGAATAGCGCTCTCTTGGGTTAGGTTTTGTATAAATTAAGAAGACGTGATTTCTTATGCACTTTTCTTGTGTGTTAAACTTGTACAAGTCTTCTAGTGCGTTTTGTGAAGTTTTAAGGTGCATTGTAGTGGATACTATATTGGATTTAGGGACAATGTACATGAACGATCAGGATTGAGTTCATAGACTTTCTTATGGTCATTTTTCATTTATACAAGAGTGCCCTCTGTTTATTATCAATATAATGCACTGGAGGAAGTGGATTCAAATGTTACAGGTTATTTTCCCACATTTATCAGTGATGTTTGGGAATGTGAAAACAACCTCCCTTTTATGGACTGTGTGTAACCAGTAGTGTTTTTAATAATAATTCTAGCTAGTTTTGATAATATTCCCAGTTATTAGTTCTCTTAATAAGCCTTTATGGACAAAACCGTGATTTCTCAAGTGAGGAATTCAGGTTGTTATTTTACTTTGTACCTATTATGGTATTTCTTTATTTTCTCTTTCATGGGACTATTCTCCGATCCTTTCGCCTCCGTATGTCTGGTCTGTCCTTGCCATCCATCCTATCAGTAAATAAAAGAGCTGACACTTTCATAACAGTTTTAGGTAATACAGAGCTCTTGGCTCGACGTCGGCGTTCAGGTTTAAATTTTTAATTTGTGCCATACTAGTGTTTAAAGTTATACTTATTTTTTCTTAATTTTGAAGTTTTATTCCGTGCTGAGCCTCTGCAATTTTTAGGAATCAAGTTATTTTTTATTATTTTTGGTTGGTGCCTTTTTTGACTTGCTCGATGATGGTTACTTTTTATAACGAGTACTGAGCTACCGTTTCAGTAAGTCTATTATTATTTGAAGTTTTCATATTGTTTCAAACAAGAACGCATATTATTGTAGCGCAGTCGGGCCACGAATTACAATATTAAGAAAACGATGCGAACAAATACCTTTGTTTCCTAAATTGGACATGAACGCAAATTTATTTACACTTAATGAAAAAATCACTACGACTAATGTCTGAACATTAACTCTTCTTCTCGAAGATTTAACGACAGGGTTAAGGAAATTACTGGATAACTTAATTTAATATAATGTACACTGTACTGCAATATGTAGTGGTGCTATTAAAAAAATCAACTTAATAAACTACGAATTAAAACCGCTATTTGCCAGAATGAAATTGTGTACAGAAAGTAATACACACACAACGGTGTCACAAAAGGAACCATGTAATACTTTGCTATCGCTCTGACAATAATGTTATGTCTTGCCCGCCTGGACAGGAAAAAAATAAAATAAAAAAAATATTAAAAAAAATAAACACAACACAAGTCTTCTACTCGAAGAGTTAGCGAAAACTTTAGAGAGTTACCAGATAAGTTTACTTTTAATTTAATAAAACGTACACTACTGTAACTTGTAGTAATGCTCCGAAAAAGACAAAAGCTAATAAACTACAAATTAAGACCACAATTTGCCAGACTTAGCCTAAAATGTGTAAAGAAAGTAATACACACACACAACGATGTCAAAAAAGTATCCCGTAATACTTTGCTGTCGAACTTCCACAGCACCGTCATGTCTTGCCCGTCTGAAGGACAAGACAGAAAAAACACAATCAAAGGGATATCAATAAACCAACACAAGTCTTCTACTCGAAGAGTTAACTGGATAACTTTACTTAATTTAATCAAACGTACACTACTGCAACTTGGAGTGGTGCTATTCAAAAAACTCTACCTAATAAACTATACAAATTCAGACTGCTATTTGTCAGAATGAAGATGTGTACAAAAAGCTATGCACACACAACGGTGTCAAAAAAGAAACCATGCAATACTTTACTCTGAACTGTCTTGCCCGCCTGGACGAAACGAAAGGGAAAAAATCAATGGGATATAAAGAAACCAACTCTTCTATTCGAAGAGTTAACAAAAAAATAAGAAATCATATTAATGGAATGAGTCACTCCAGCCGATGACATGACAACCGGGAATTGTTTTTATTCCCGGTAAAAAACGAGCCTTTAAGGCGGCCGATTTGAATGTAACGTCAAACCGACGACGAGGAAGAGGTTGCACGCAGACCAAATGGCTACTAAGGTCCACTCCGATCTTTTCAAACTCCTTGAAGACCACACTTGGTGAGACTTTCCTGTCAAACTGTAGGAAGACAGCACAGTCTTCTCTATTTCCTTCCCACAAAGGCATGAGGGGAGGTGCATCCGCGTCCCTCCATGATGAAAACGACATGGCAGAAGAAGCAAATAATGGGAAATAAACAAACCAGAAAACAACTCTTCTACTCGAAGACTAACGAACACTTATGAAATTACCCTACCCAGATGTTACTTTACTTAATAATTATGTAGGCTACGACAACTTGCAGTGGAGCTTCATCAACAAACCACAACTTCAGACTGCTATTCAAACCTCAGAAGCGAATACGCTGGAGCCTGAGGGTTGTTCTTTGTTCCGCAAGACAGCACTTACATAACTGTAGAGATAACAAAGAAAAAACTACACATAGTAAATGAAGAACAAAGGAAAGCAGGTCAGCAGCTTCGCTCCACTAACTTGAACGAAAGCAGCGAGCCGCAAAGAACCGGACAAAAACAAATTAAACCAACGGTTGCTTTCTGCTTGAAGCAAAAAGAAACTTGTATTTGTACTTGAAAACTGTGAACAGCTTTCAACGTAAAACTGATGGTTTGTCTGTTAGGACTATAATGTCTTAGACAAAGCGATGCCCACAAAATCACTCTGAGGAACACACACACACGCACGCACGCTCGTTCGTTCGTTCTGCCCGGCTCGCTCGTACATTGTGAACTCGGCATGGTTAAGAAATACCAGCAGGACGCTATTTTTTCTGCAGTACACTTTGCCAATGGCTAAGAAATTGGCATATAAATCAAATCTAAAAAAGGTTCTTCAATAATTAATTCACGAACAAATTTGACTGGCATTGTATTCTAATAAATAGAACGTTTGCTTAGCAATTGGGAGGTATACCGAGTTCAATACTAAGTTTCCAACATTTCCATAAATTTATTTTATACATTTGTTATACATTTTTTAACACAAAAGCAAATCAAAAGAAACGCCTTTGTATATAATACTAGTACATTACGGTCGAGGACCTTTTTTGTAACTTCAAGGTTTGTAAGCAGTGTGCAAATTAATACTAATGTTGAAATAATTCTTAATTTTGTTCACTGAAATGTTTTCCTTTTAAGTTTTTATATATAACACAAAGATAAAGTGTAAACAAATTTTGTTTTAAATAAATGTACAACCCGCACCAATATTTACCCAAACCAAAATTTGTCATTGCCTGAGATCCCAACCAACGGGGGTGGACGGACGTAGCGTTGTCTGTTTTTACCTCATTGGAATGCGTACAGGACTTAAAGGGGCAATACCGTCACAATCAACAGGGCATGGAATCAAAGTGCTAGTTTTAGATTAACCCAGTAACTGAAAATAATACCCCACACGATAAGGTCATAATTATTACCGTTGCTGCTGCATAAATGAGCCAGTAATTTTCAGTCACTGTGTTAATCTTCAAATAGGACACCGACTCCATGCTCTGATTGTGACGATACTGTGTCTTTAAGGCAAAAAGGGTCTCCGATTTATGGTCATAGGTCGGCTTCAAAATCGGTGTGGTGACACGTTTTGTTTTGTTTTGGAGCAGAGAGTAAAATTTAGCATGTTCACTCACACTAACAACAGATTGCATGTATTAATTTTAACACAGACAGAGTGACAAATCAACAAGCGTGTTCGCCATATTAAAAACGAATCGTCAAATTTTTTGAGAAAGTATTCCTTTTACTTTTGATACTTTTTGCAGGAAAAGGTAACCAAGTTATTGAGTGCATCGCCATTTCCGTCATTGGCAAGGAACCTTGACTGCTATCGCGGAGGACATGCTGGTCCGTGGCACGACGGACAATGGCTGTACACGCCATGTGAAGGTATTCATACGTAATGTGTACATGTACATGATCACATGTTTACGCACATGTTGCCTGGCTGGTTGTGCGTATTATACTGTTGGGCGTGTACGTTAACAATGGACACATTTCTACCCACGTAAATCACAAGCCGAATTCAGTTCAAAATAATACAAGAATTATATCATTCATAAATACCCAAGACAGTTTAAACAAACAATAATCACGTGGGGTGTATTAACGGATGGTAAAGACACAGCTTATCAAAACCAAAGCTGCCCGTATGTGTCAGCTGCTCGCCAGATAGGCCTGTTTTGTGGGACGCGCGACGCGGATTTGAACTGATCATAGCAACAGGTATTATTTAGCATCACGCACCTCACTCATGTACATGTAGTTTGAAAGTATTTCGTGTGACCCCAAAACGTTAATTTATATAAATTAAATCCGGAGGGTGGCCTTAGCTTTCGATCCAAACTGGACCTTCATCAGAGGCTTTGACAAAGTACAAACATAAAAAACACATCCATTTATAGGAAAAAGGGAAAGCAAAGGATCATGGGGCGGGATCCAAAAAAGCGGGAAAATAGTAGCCAATTAAGATAAGCATCAGTCTAGAAAAGCCAATAGGAGTATCGCAAGTGAACAAAGGAGGGATTATTGTGCCACAAAATAAGTAGATCCAGCAGCTTGTGGTAAAGCTAGGGTAAAGGAGGGATTATTGAACTCATTGTAATTGAAGCCTGCCTAAAATGCATTGACAAGCAGTCACTTGATATTGAGAGTACAGAATCTCATTTAAAAGTGTCTTGCCCTAATGATCATGAATGGGACTATTTCCAAGTCATTCTATCCTCCAACATTAACCACCTCCGTTCCTCCCTACAACGCCAACAGGACAAGAAACGCTTTAATGCCCAGGCTAACCATAAGAAATACATATACAGGCGTTTCCATAAGATCACCACTAAACCCTCGGGTGACAATACCCCTAACCCACCAACGCATACTGTAATTAATCTGTCTGATACTGCACTCAGTGATCCCCAGGTTAAATTGCTCTCAAGGGGTCTTAAGTTTTGCCCCAAACCCAAGGAGCATAATCAACTCTCTCTCCAACAGGACATAGCCCACTTCAACCACAGACTACGACTCCGTGAATTCTTCCACAGACGACGAGACCCCAGATGACAGTCCCTCTGGGGCCCCAGCCGCAACCGCTTCAAAGAAAAGTGTATGGGTACCCCCTAACAATAGGGATACAGCCCTTGACAACTACATCAACTCAGTCAACTCTGAGGTTCACAGGGAACCTCCTGCTAAATGTGCCAGCAACGTCTCCCGTGCTGAACGGGGCGCCATCGGTGAACTCCGACAAGCCACGAACCTAGTCATCAAACGGGCTAACAAAGGGTCTGCTAGGTAAAACTTAGCAGGGTCTGCTGTTGTGGTCATGAACAGAGATGATTACACAGCCGAGGCCCTTAGAACTCTTAATAACACTGATCACTATACAGAATGTGATACTGACCCTACCCACTCCTTCGCAAAAGAAATTTCTGACACCCTCGTCAAAATTCATAATTGCAACAGTATTAACAAGGATACATTTAACTATCTCATCCCACATCACAGGATCCTCGTACGGCCCGTTTCTATCTACTGCCCAAAATACACAAGGCAGGTAACCCGGGTCTTCCCGTTGTGTCGGGTAATGGTAGCCCAACAGAACGTATCTCTGAGTTCGTTGGCAGCTACCTCAACCCTCTGGTCTCTCATATTCCTTCATTCATACAGGACACTACGGACTTCCTCCGTAAACTAGAGGGTATTAAACATGAAATACCCAATTCTGCCTTCCTTGTCACTCTGGTTGTTTCCTCCTTATATACTAACACCCCCGTGGCGAAGGCATAAGTGCATTTCCCAACGCTCTCAGATCCAACAACCAAACCAAACCTACTGTGAGACACCTCACAGATCTTATCCGACATAATCCTGACCAAAAACAATTTCACGTTCCTAGACAGATACTTTCTCCAGGTACAAGGTTCAGCAACGGGCACTAAGATGGCACCACCATACGCTAATCTGTTTATGTCTGACCTTGAAGACAGATTGCTATCTTCTGCCCCCACCGTCTTCTAGTATGATTTAATGACGATATCTTCTCCATCTGGTGTGGTGGCCAAGATAGCCTAGATGAATTCATCAACTACATTAATTCATTCCATGCCACCATCAAGTTCACTGCTAACTACTCTCCCAATAGCGTGAACTTCCTAGACGTCACCATCAACAAATCCCCCGGGGCATCTCGACTGAATGTCTATTGTAAACCCACTGACACTCATCAATACCTCCTTTCTGACAGCTGCCACCCAAGCACTGCAAAGAGGCCGTTGCCTTCAGTCAAGCCCTCCGTATAAGACGTATCTGTTCCACTGATACCTTATACAGGAAACGGTCGTCTGAACTGAGGCCACACCTTGTATCCCGGGGTCATAGCAAACGCAGGGTCCAACTAGCTATCAACAGGGCCCTCTGTACCCCCGTGGCACCCTCTTGGCTACCCAGGGTAACAAGAAAACCTTTCTCAACAGAGTTCCAGGCCCAGCATCTAACAGCCGTTGCTGTATCACAATAAGTTAACATCAAAACCAGAAATTTAATAACAACCCTTAAAAATTTGGAATGTCATCAGACCCCCTGAGGATTATAAGATTAATTCTTCCCCCAAATAGTTCAGAAGATAACAACGATAACACTGCTCCCACCGCTGGAACAAGCGGACGGATATAGTATAGCCCGAGAGGAATTACCCGGCGCTATGAATAATACAATTATATGTGTTGATTTTATGCCATTGGTACATATGGCCTGAAATAGCCCGTGCGGCACAGATCACGGCGCTATCAATTAAACAAATACAATGTGTTGATTTCCAAAACCAGGAGAATTATATTGCATATTAATGCTTTCAAAGGGAAGGTATTTATTGGTATTTGGAAAAATACATTCAGTTTACATAAATATACCATAAAACTAGTAGTAACATATAAAAGTTCGGTGTCCAGGTTTTTGGGAAAATAACAATGTTTGTAAGTTCAGTAGGTGCTCAGTTTAGTACCTTCCCCATAAAGGCCAAGTACAACAAAGGTAAAAACCTGATTATAAAATTACTGAATTAGTATTTGAAAGCTTACTTGTGGTGAAGTAAGTAAAGATCCTGTGAAATTATTTTGTCTGAAGTGCTGTCATTTAAGAGAAAACACAAATTATGGAAGTTTTAATATGTAATATGCAAAAGGTAAACCAAATTTAAACAAACCCACCCAATTTGGCAATTTTTTTATTTTTTATTTTTTATTACAAATCTTTTACAAAGATCCCACATGACTTAGACAACACATTGAGCTCAAACATTCACAGGTAGTCTATAAAATGTATGCAGTAATTATATTCAACGAAAGTTAAAGCCTTTTGCATATTACCTTGTAGACTCTGGAGAGATGAAAGAATACAAAAATTATGAAAAATAATTATGCTTATTTGCATATAGACCTTCAGTGTTTTACATGAAATCCAGGTACAGCATGTTGTAGAGGAGACTCTGCTCTTTCAAATGAGTGGTAACATGTCAACATTATTATGGATTGCTGTAGCCTACCACAGATAACGCCGGTTGCTGTGCCGTGGGTGATGTTTGCACCGTGGGTTGCATTGCCTGGGCCACCTGAACAGCCTGCGGAGCCTCTGTTGCCGCCGTCTGCACTGGTGTCTGCCCCGCCGGCCTTCGTCTGTGTCTGGGGCCACTGCTGGGGCCCACCTCCCTCAGACGAGCCGGAATTCTCAACCTCCGACTGGGCCGAGGCATGCTGCCCGATGGTACTCGCCGCTGGTCGAATAACCATTAAAACCAGCTCCCTGGCCGGCTGTCGTAAAATTCGCAAGAAAACTCACGAAATAGAACAACTGCACGTTGCCAGATCACGACTACTAAGTATTAAATCCCAGCAACCGATGACTCAGTACTCGAACTCGCCGCTGGTCTTCCGATCAAGAAGAAACCAGTAAATCCAATTCACTGGCCGGCAGTCGTACAACTCACGAAAAACTCACGAAATCCAACCGCTACTTGTTGGCAAACGTCTATTAAATCCCAGGTTAAACAATAAAAGGTTAAACAATGATACCCATGACCACCAAATATAAAGCTAACTAGGTGATACCCATGACCACCAGTAGGCAAACAATAAAAGGTGATACCCATGACCACCAAAATATATTGTCCAGAAAAAACTTGTTATAAAAACTTCCGATAGAACACACTTGTTTACTTCAAGAAGCTGCGACATAAAGTGAGCCCAACTAATACTTTTCGCGCACTTTCGCGTTTTCCAGCAATGTGATTGGATACAAACTTTTGGCGGGCACCGCTCGCTGCTTATTGGCCGCCGCTCGATCCTCCAAAACAGGAAGTCATAACTAACACGTCCGCAAACAAAGCATATGTTTTCTCGTTGAGTATAATGCATTTGATCAGTTAGGTGATAAAGTGATTTATGTTATGTGTCATGTTAGACTAACGTTAATGTGATACTTTACAAGATATATCACCCAGTTTGTTCTTTACAATACCAATTTACATACATGTACATTGACTGGGCCTCCCATCAATTCATACTGTTCCTTTTGAGATTTTTTTTGGTGAAATTTCTCATTTCAAACTAATTAACTGCACTTCTAAAGAATTTAAGTGGTCAGTTTTAAAAGGAAATTGCCAGAAATTGCAGGGGTACGATAAATATTCCTTTCAGTAATCCCTTACAAACAGTGAAGATCCATCCTCCTAAACATGGACACAAGCACCATGACAAGCCTGACTAGGATTCAAACCCACATTCTGATGACTCAGCCATGAAAATGTAAGTCCGATGTCCTAGACCACTTGGCCAGGGCACCCCATAAATATACACAATATTGACTGGATACTCAATGGGTTTACTTTTTTCAACCAGTTATGCTCATTTATTTATACATCTCCAACAGGGTAAACATTTAACATTGAATTAGTAGAGAAGTTTAAAGGGAGTGTGCAACATTGGTAATTATCAAATTATTATTTTAAAGCTTACTTCGTATAAAGTTAGTATAAGTATCAATTGTCCTGTTTGAAGTGCTTTTATCTCAGAGAAAAACAAGATTATGTTAAAATATCCAAACATACGCATTCTAATAATATTTTGACATGTTCACATTTTCTTAAAAATGACAGCACCTCAATCCTCGGACAACAAATTGGGAAGATTAAAACCACCATCAGCTTTACACGAAGTAATTTTGAAATTAAAATTCAACTATTTGATAAATTATGACTATCAATTCTGTACCATCCCATTAAGTTCTTCAAATAGTAAATTATTTATACACAATTATATCTAACTCCATTCTCCATGTACATTAGAGAGAAAAACAAAAATTGCAATCCTTTATTTCACTGAATAATAATCCAGTATAAAAAATACTGAACATGGATTTTAATACTTTGTTCACATGTTGTTGATTGTATTAATTCAAACTTTGTTTGTTTGTTTTCTTAAACTGTACATTACATTTTGAGCCTGATAATAGACAACAGAGTGGTTATTGTTATACTGATCATTTAATGTTTATTTCAGTGGTTAAATCCATCCATCCATCCCGTTGAGATGATTGAACAATCACCATAGAAACAGCAGAATCAATACAACACACTCCTTAGTCAATCAACAACTGACGAGTGTAACCCCTCAAGCTGAAATCTTTAAATTGTAGCTACACAAGGTGTGTAAGGAAAATCCAAAGAATCATTTGACATTTATTTTGTATTTATTTTAAATTACAATCAGATTAGTTACAAAATACCACAGATTTTCAAGACACATAAAAGAAATTTGTTTTAAAGTAAGACAAAAAAAGAGATAATGGAGACAAAATATCCGTAAACGCACAAAGACGGATCAAGCATCGGATACATCAATTATCTGAATTCTCTAATAATTATTATATTCAGGCCATTTTTTGAAAAGACACTAAATCAGTGGGTAGATATAATGGCTAAATTAGTGGGTAGATATAATGGCTAAATCAGTGGGTAGATATAATGGCTAAATCAGTGGGTAGATATAATGGCTAAATCAGTGGGTAGATATAATGGCTAAATCAGTGGGTATATATAATGGCTAAATCAGTGGGTAGATATAATGGCTAAATCAGTGGGTAGATATAATGGCTAAATCAGTGGGTATAGATATAATGGCTAAATCAGTGGGTAGATATAATAGGCCGTATTCATAAAAATAAGTAATTGCTTTTACTAAAGTAACAACCCCCTTTTACTAACCTTTTACTTAAATGTGTATTCATAGAAATAAGCAATGACTTTCAAGTAAAAGCTACAAATTTTAAGCATTAGTAATTGCTTTTTACTTATAAGTAAATGCTAGAGAAATTAGCACCTACTTCAATTTGTATTCATAAAAATGACCTTCGACTAGCATTTACTAGTGATTGTACAAGCACCTAATTTTTGGCTTGCTGTTTAGCCAATACAGACATATCACATTTTCTGCCATGTTTTTACGTCCAAGACCACAACCTAAGGTGTATAACATCAGGCTTAATCGTGATGAAGTCAACCCTACCACTTACAGAACTTTATTTAGGTTTGACAAAGAAAATGTGGAATGGCTTGCAAACACCTTCATACCACCAAATACCGAGACTCGTGGATGGTACTGTAGTACAATAGCAACTACTTGAGAACTTACTAGCCGTGGCAAGTAACAACTGTAATCATTTAGCAAATGGTTATGAATAAGATTTTTAGCAATTGCTTAGACTATACCTTTTACTTACCTAGCTGTTGCTTTTACTTATAGCATTTACTAGTAAGTAATTACTTATTTTTATGAATACGGCCTATTGGCTAAATCAGTGGGTATATATAATGGCTAAATCAGTGGGTAGATATAATGGCTAAATCAGTGGGTAGATATAATGGCTAAATCAGTGGGTAGATATAATGGCTAAATCAGTGGGTAGATATAATGGCTAAATCAGTGGGTAGATATAATGGCTAAATCAATGGTTAGATATAATGGTTAAATTAGGGGGTAGATATAATGGCTAAATCAGTGGGTAGATATAATGGCTAAATCAGTGGGTAGATATAGGCCTAATGGCTAAATCAGTGGGTAGATATAATGGTTAAATTAGGGGGTAGATATAATGGCTAAATCAGTGGGTAGATATAATGGCTAAATCAGGGGAGAGGGGAGTGTGCACAAACTGTATGAGTTCCTCTTGAAAAAACACAAAATCTACATTTAATCATTGGTAAAAAGTACCCTCCCAAGATGCATAGAAAGACAAATGGAAATTGTTTTCAAACCAGTCTGAGTTGGTCTTAGACAGGGGAGTGTTTTGAGGTTGACGGTGCAGGAGATGCGAGACAAAGGGTGAACATGCTGTCTCACTCTTGATGAGATGTCATCACTTCAAAATACAATATGATGCACGAAGCAGTGATTGGGACTATTTATGGGAAGCGCTGCTGTACAGTTAACAAGATTAAACAGCCCTCAAATCCAAAGATTTGAAGGCTGCCCTCGTGAGTGGTCATGTGCTCACAATGGCCCCTGATGTTGTCACAGAATTCAAGCTTCCATCTAACCATGCAAGTATCACTGCAGTAAAATATCTGGCTACCTTCCAATATGACAAAGAGTTAAACGACTCATCCAAACCATCCTGACACCTTCTCATATTGAGAAAATGAAAGTATCAAATGCCCTTAGCCTCTTGAGACACTCAGTTAATGCTGGTGTGCGCTATATCATAGTAGAATGTTTAGGAAGAAGCACCAAGAATCTCACCACCTTGAGATAATGAATCACTGGTTTGACCTTGTGTCAAACAGACATCCTGTCATGACATTATGCAAGCTCCATCCTGACAAGCATGCAGGAGCGATTCAGTTTCTAAAAGATAGAAAAATGGGTGCAAAATATTCAAATATCATATATAAATTTTACATTTTTGACATTTTAGCCTGTAATTTTGTAAAGGGGTAAAATGTCGTATCCGACGCCACTTTTTCTCATTCAATATAACCAATAATGTAATCTTACCTACCCAGTTACTATTAGGTGGAGAACATGGATGATGACGGACATGCACTTCAAATTATTCCAGAATATTTATTTCATGAAAAATCAGGCATTTTTGGTATACAATGACTTCCTCGGTCATGTCAGTCAGATCTTGTCAACTGACCATCGTGACCAACACGGTCATTGTACATGCGCAGTGGCAACTGTAATAGTATCCTTCTATTTTCTGAAGGGGAGGATTTTTTTAGAAAGGAAATAAAGTCCGAAAACCATCATAAAAGTTAGATAGTTTTCGCTTTCTGTACCCCAAAAATAGAATCATTTTTAACTGGTTAGTGGTTGCAAAAAAGGTAAAAAGTGGCGGTCGGATACAACATTCTTTCCTTGTAAAGCACTGGGAGCATGTTTATACGGATTTGGCACTATTTAAATGTGACCCATTCTTGAGTCTGAATAGCCAAAGCTGCTTTTGTGTAACACGCCCTTAAACATGCCTTATCACAATGTGAATCAATAGAAAATGTCAATGAATTTCACTCCTTAAAACGTCTTTATTTGTAAAATGTTGTAAATTTAAGATGATGATGTATGTTTTACTGAGCTAAAAATTCCACAGGTGAAAACAATTCCTAAAGACTCATTTTGTAGGATTCCGTCATAAATGCATTTTATTAATGTTATTGTTGGATATTTTCATAAAACAATATTTCTTAACCCTCCTATTGGAAAGAATGTCGTATCCAACCGCCACAGAAAGCGTAAACTAGCTTTAAAATCCACTTTTAAGATGGTTTTCGGACTTTATTTTAAAAAAATCATCCCCTTCAGAAAATAGGAGGATCCTATTATAGTTGCCACTGCGCGTATGTACAATGACCGTGTTGGTCACTAATGGGGAGATGACAAGATCAAACTGACATGACTGAGGAAGTCATCGTATACCAAAATGCCTCATTTTTCATAGGGTTTTGAGGATCGAACTACACAAGGGTTTTAAGGTATACATTATTTTCTGCATAGTGCACATGTGAGTTGAGCAGATGAGAAAATGACCAACATCTAACAGTCATAATTTAAGAAAAGAGTGCAGGATACAGCCACCAATTTTCTCTCTTGACTCTAGTCTAAAAAGACTCAATTACCAACATGACAAAAGAAATACCACAACATTTCCTGAAAATATATATGATTGGCTAATGTAGAGGACAAACTAGTAAATGAGAGAAATGTAGTAATTAGTCAAGGCCCGTTGGTCCAAGGTTGGTTTAACTTTGTGCAAACGCTTGCAAGAATATAATTTGTGCACAATGTGATATGCTTATCAATCACCATACCTGGCTATACTGACTTTTTACCGTACTATACGAAAGTAACAGCTGTAGGCACGGCAAGACCTAATATAATATTTTTGTGGAAAACATTAATTCTATCATTTCAAAAAATTCAAGGAATCTAAACTAATAATATGCTAACTGTTGTTAAATATTTAAAAATAGCCTACCTTCATCATGACTGTAAACGTCCACGCCGGTCATGACAGTCAACAGTCAAGTCATTTACTCATTAGAGAGCTAACGTTAGCTTATCGATCAACCTTCAACTTCCTGGAGGCATTTTAACGACTACGGAAGATTAAATACAGTTTTCTTCTGTCACTGGCACACCATCATCTCGTCCATGAGTTGTCTAAGATCCAAATAGAAACAGTTTAGCAAACTTCATGATTAAAACATGTTATTAAGAAATAACATTGACCGCCGCCGCACGCGGCATTACTTACTTTACGCATATTTATTATACGGAATGCGCAGACACGTGAATTCGCGCACACACGTTTCTGGGACCCAAAATGGCTTCTAATCACAAGTTGTAGTTGTTGTTGTTGTAGATTAATGGCACTTTTGGCAGTCCATGTGCCCTTTGTGCCAGTCGCTATACAGCAAGAGGTAGCTTGGAGCGAGAACGCAGTAGATTAAACACTTGATGATAACGAGGTAGCCTACTAGCACTACAGTAATGCTGACATGGCTGAGGTCAATTCCACTTCATGGTCTTCATAGTTTCACATATGTTGGATTTTGTCCTAAGAACAAGTCTAAATGTAGTTGGGAAGAGCGGATGTAATTGGTTTCCAAAGGGTGAAACTGAAAAAATATACTATTTGAAAACACAGGAGTGACAGAATTTTGATGCGTAGGCCTACAATGTATGTGTATGTGTACATGTATGTCAAGCAGTGACACGAGAGAAGTTGAGGGTCGTGCTGAAAGTGAGGGCGCCAGTAATCCTCCAGACATGGAGCGCCACAGTGCTCCTGCAAACCGAGCCGTTTCCCATGCAGTTTAAGGGCCCGGGCCCCGCCGGTAAATTGTCAGGCCCGCAACGCTCCAGGTGAAGAAATGGTGGCGCTCTGTCCAGCCAATCATTGAACGCCCCGCACTTCAGCAATATTGAGTGAAACTACCCTCTTAAATTAATAATAATAATGAATCGAAAGATGGGTTGATATGAAAAAGATCTGTATAGGTTTTAAAGCTTAACATTACACTTTTTAATATAGTGAAGTATGTGAATAATGTTATAGGCCCTATTTGGAACTAAGGAGATTTTTAAGGGTCATTTGGTTATTATTAAATTTAAGTGATTTTTGTAAGTTTTTTCTATTGTTGTCATATTTTTTACAGGATGTGAGAAAGTGATTGGTATTATCATAAATGTGGCAGATTTCGCAGAGACCATCGGGATGTTTTCCTATTTTGTAGTAAAAACTGTTGAGACTGTTACACATGTCCATACGAAGTCTATGAATAATAATGTCCTGCCAGCGTGGAAGGTTCCATGAGTTTATGTGGAAGGAAACCTCAGGTTGGATTAATTTGAGTGTAGAAACTTTGGACTCATTCCATTCTAATTGCCATTTTTGTTTGAGGTGGTTTTTAATTTGGTGTTTAGTTTCTGTGGTGGTAAGTGGTAAATTGTAATCAATATAATTTTTGCTTGTAGCCTTTTTGGCAATTTCGTCAGCCTTTTCATTTCCTTTTATTCCACAATGACCAGGAATCCACTCAAAAATGACTGTATTTGCTTGATTACGAATGCTAATTAAAGTGTGTCGAATGTCACAGATTATTTTATTACTGGGAATAGGATGAGAGATGGCTTGGATTGCACTTAAGCAGTCACTGAAAATGCAGGTATGGATTGGTTGGACTTGTTCCAATCCACTCAACGGCTAATAGAATAGCAAAGAGCTCTGCTGTAAAAATGGAGGCTTCATTATTTATTTTAATGCTCTTAGAGTATTTGAGTTGGGGAATAAATATACCGCATCCAACTGTATTTGTATCTGGGTTTAAGGAACCATCTGTGTAAATATGAAGCGAAATACTCCTGGTGGTGTGAATAATTTCGGTAGCAATAAGACCCTTTCATTATTATTATTAATATGTTTAGTATGGTTGAATATTTCTGTGGAGATAATGGGATTTGTGTAGTGCCAATAGGAAATGGGTTGAAGAGGGAATATATTAATGGTGGGTTGGTTGCACCTCGCTTCAAAAGGGGTGTGGTGCAATTTATTACTCCACTTTTCAGCGAAATACTGTTTTTGCCAGCTGTCAAGTTGGAGGGGTTTATTAGGATGAGAAATGTGAATATTTAGTTTGACACCATATAGGTTGCAGAGAAAGTTGCGGCGTAGTTGCAGTGGGGGGTCACCACACTATTTGAAGTTTCTTGAGCGAAGTCCCATAGAGCGCTCCAGTGCACGTTTTTAAAGCTTGGTATTGGATGCTGTCCAGTTTCTGCTTATAATTAGAGGCTGCTGAATTAAAGGCTTCACACCCATATTCTAAGAGGGGTTTAATAAGCATTTGATAAAGGTGATAAAGGGTTTTACAGTCTGCACCCCAGTCAGTTCCACTGATGCATCTAAGGAGATTTAGTTTATTTTTACTTCTAACAATGGTGTAATTGATGTGCTCCTTCCAATTAAGTTTACTGTCGAAAAGGACTCCAAGGAACTTGGCTGTTTGTTGAAAATTAATGTTAACATTTTTTATGTTTAATTTAGTAGTAACATTTCTTTTGTTGGTAAAGAGGATGGCATTAGTTTTGGGAATAGACATTTTGAATCCCCATTTCTCACACCAGGAGACGATGTTATTTAAGTTTTGTTGAATTTTTTTAGTAATGAAGTTAATATTTCTGTTTGATTTCCAGATGGCAATATCATCAGCAAATTGAGAGATGTTAATACCACAAGTAGCTTTAGCAAGGTCATTTACAGCAATATTAAATAAAATTGGACTGTTGACACTACCTTGGGGAATGCCATTGTCAATAGTGCGTAATTCAGAAAACACACCGTTTATTTTAACCTGTATTATTCTGTTAGAAAGAAAATTACTGATCCATCGAGTGATACGACCATGAATTCCCAGAGATTGAAATTTAATGATGACTCCCTTTGGCCATAACATGTCATAAGCTTTTTCCAAGTCCAGGAAGACTGCTAGAGTGCTTTCTTTATTGGCAAAGGCTTTATTAAAATAGTAGATTCAAGTTGAATGATGTGATCCTTGGTGCTTCTTCCTTTACGGAATCCACATTGTTGATTGCTGAGGAGATTAAATTTTTCAAGATACCAGATGAGTCTGCTGTTTACCATTCGCTCCATGAGTTTACAGATAGTGGATGTAAGAGCGATTGGTCTATTAGACTGTGGTTCTTTGGAGGGTTTTCCGGGTTTGAGGAGTGGAATAAGAATGGCTTCTTTCCAGCTCTTAGGGCAGTGGGAATTGTTCCAGATTATATTAAAAATAATGAGTAAATATTCACGGGTTTTTAAAGGGATATCTTTGAGTATATTATTGTCAATGCCATCTTTACCAGGGGAAGTGCATTTAGCTGATTTGATTGCCTCTTCCAGCTCTGACATTTTGAAAGGGTCATTAATGACATTGTCATTATTATCGTTAATGAGGAGGTTAACTTCGGCTTGCTTTTTTCTATCTAAAAACGTGGCACTACAATTATTATCACTGCTTACGCTAGCGAAATGGTTAACAAGGAGATTTGCTTTTTCTTTGTCATTAATTAATTCTTTATTTTGGTGTTTGAGGATAGGAATGCTGGGTTTACGTTGTATTTTATTAATACAGTTGATTTTATTCCATATCTTTTTTGAGGGGGTTTGGGAGTTTAAAGTATTGCAGAAATTTTTCCAGTCTTCTCTCTTGGCAAATTTGATGGTTTTACGTGCAATAGCACACATACGTTTATAGGTTATAAGGTCATCTGGGTGACAGGTTTTTAAAAGTACTTTAAGAGCTTCTTTTCTATTTGTAATTGCCTTTGTGCAATCCTCGTTCCACCATGATGTTGGGATTTTGGTAGTTTTATTTGGGTTTGTTTTGGGGATGGAGCAATTAATGGCTTTAGTAAATTGATCAATGTACGTATTGTAAGTATCTTCAATATTGCTAGTTTTTTCTGGTTCAGTAATAAATTCATCACAGGCAGCTTGGAAAGTAGCCCAGTTGGCTTTTCATAGACCAGTGAGGGGTTGGCTTAAATGGAGTATATAGACATTTTGATCGAGTTCAATAATGATAGGGTGATGGTCACTACCCCATGTGTCCTCTAATATATTCCAAGTACATTTGGAGGCTAGTTCAGAAGTAGTAAGAGTGATATCAATACATGACGTAGTACCCTGAGAGACATTTATTCTAGTGCCTTCTCCATTGTTAATACAGGCCAATTGATGTTTGTCTATGAGATTATCTATAATTTGTCCATTTCCATCAATTTTTTTACTTCCCCATAGAGGATTGTGGCTATTAAAGTCACCACAAATAATGGTATTTTTATAGATATGTTGCTCAATTTCAGCAAGATGATTATCCATAATTTTTAAACAGGGATTGTAGACATTGATAATATTAAGTTTATTTTTGTTACTATTGTAAATTTCTGCAATTTGATAATGAATGGCAATATCTTTATCTTTAATGTAATTTACGGCCATACTTCTTTTTGTGAAAATAGCACAACCTCCCCCAGTATTTTTACTATTCGTGTTCCTATCACTCCTGTATATGTTGTACCCAGGAAGATTGACATTTTTCCCTTCTTTTAACCAAGTTTCCTGGATACATATTATGTCAGGTTTTTTATTCCAGTCGCAAATTGCATTTTTAAGTTCATTTCCATGAGCTATCAAAGATTGAGCATTCCATTGTAAAATTAAAACCATGAGGATGAGAATCATGTTTGCATTGTGTTTTTTCCTTTTGTACGTTGACTAGATGATTTATGGGTTGACGTGTTTGGTATAGATTCGACCTGCATATTTTCTGTAGTGGGTTTTCTTTGTTTGGATTGTGTTTGCTTTGATTGATTGTCTTTCATTGTATTCCGGTTTGGAGACTGTGATGAGCTGCCACGTCTTTGTTTGCCACTTGTTTTTTGTGTCTCAGTATTGTAATGAAATAAGTGCTCAACTAATGTTTGAATTTCCAAAAATTTATTTTCCTTATTTTTACTAGATTCCCAGATTTGTAGTGTTCCTATGAGTAATTCTATGAAAGATTTGTTTGCTTGGAGGTATTGTACAGTTGGTTCAGTTTGACACCCAACAGGTTGGTCAGTTTGAGTAGATGCGTCCTTTTTTTCTACAGGGTTGGCCTGATTTTGTTTTCTTTGTTCATTATTTGGAAGATTTCCTGAGTTTGTCCAAGTTCTTTTTTCTTCAGTGTAAGTCTTAATTGGTTTGGATATTTGGCTGGGTGTGTCTGTAGGTCTTTCTGTATGAACCGTAATGTTAGTATGAACGGATTTGGCTGCCTCGGCATAAGATATATTGTAAGTTACTCTGAATTCTTGAATTTTCTGTTCTGCTTTGTATGTGTTACATCCTGCATATGCCGATGAGTGTTCTCCACCGCATCTGCTGCATCTAACAGCTTCTTTTTGGTTGCACTGGTCATACGAGTGAGCACCACTACATCTGACGCATCTGATTTTGCTTCTGCAAGTACTGGCTACATGGCCTAAACGTTGGCAATTAAAACATCGTATGACAGGAGGGATGTATGGTCTTACATCAAAGATTTCATAGCCCAGTTGTACCTTTTTAGGCATGTTGGGAGAGTTGAATGTAAGACAAACTGAAAGGCTTTTCTCAGTCTGACCATTTCTTTTGTACATTAATCTGCGTACATCAATGACACCCATTTGTTTGCATTCATCGATAATTTCTTTATCTGAAAGTTCGGGTGGGACTCTATAAATAACTCCTTTACTTTGAGTTTCGGATTTTGCAAATTCTGTAGTGACAGACCATTGTCCCAACTGGGAGATGCCTTTCAGTTTGCTAGCTAGACCAGGGGTATGACACTTAACACTTATGCCACCTTGGGTATTTCTCGAGACATTCTTGATTATGTTTTGCCCTATTGAGTTTAGAGCTTTTGCAATTTTGAGGGGATTTATTTGCGCAAGTTTAACATCTGGTGAGTTTATTACAACTATAGTGGGGTTACCTTGAGTTTCATAAGTGTTCAGATTTCGTCTTTTTTGCTGTCTGCCATGGTATTCTGTGTTAGTGCTGTCAGAATCAGAGTTGTCATTTTCCGGATTTTGTGATTTTGTTCTTTTTCTATTCAGGCTAGATTTCTGTTTTGGTGTTTGGGATTCGTCTGTTCCTTCTTGAGCTTGACTCATTAGGCTAATATATCTAAAGAAGACCGAGGTTGATTTTGGCTTTGTCTATTTTGTTTTTGGCTTTCTATTTGTTGTTGCGATAGTTGGTCCCAAGACATGTCCCCATCGGATTCGTCGGTCATGATGACCTGACGGCGATGAAGAGGCTTAATTTTCTAGAAACTGCTACTAGTAAAGTTTAGTGAATAAAGTGGGATTTGGTGTAATAAGATGAAAGACCGAAATGGAATTGATCTCACCACTCTGCAGCGACGTTGAACACTATTAGGTTTATTGTAGTCAACGGGGTACCATGTAAAACACTTGACGTTTGGGTGTGGCACATTCCCAACGAGAAAGCACGTCCTCACTCTCGACACTTACATGTACATCCCTAATCACAAGTTGTCGCAACTCTCCCAAAATATACGGCTCTGGTGGACAGGCATGAATGGCGCCCGCAGCGGCGGTTGGTTTATCAAATCACAGCGAATCGGCGCGCGTACGTATAAAATCACAAGTAAAGTCTTGCACCAAAACTATTGTGCCGTGTACATGTATGATAATATGGGATCAAACGGAGTCAAAGCTAGGAGCTTGTGATTGGCCATCATTTAAAATGAACCGCCCACATCTTGCATACGACTTTCCATTGGAATTCCAATGGGAAAATAAAGAAACACATAAGCTTTCAAGGATCAAGGCTATTGTTTGAGTTCGAACGCGTAAAAGGTTGCAATGCACAACCGTATGCGCGACTTTATAGTTATT
>CM055824.1:29167856-29187145 GCA_029582265.1 Zoroaster sp. YZ-2022 | reverse complement strand
TTGATGCCATATTTTAGATTGGTCTAAAGCATTTGATCGTGTGAGTCATCAAGTTCATTTGAACAAATTACATAAATATGGCGTTTGTGGTTCCAATGTTGGACTTGTTCAAGTCTTATCTTACAAATAGGTCTCAACGGGTTCAGTTTATGGGATCATCATCTGACTGGGCTGCAGTTCATTCTGGTGTACCACAGGGATCTGTTCTTGGACCTTTACTTTTCAACATTTTTGCTTTTGATCTGCCATTTTGTGTTCAGTCAGATCTTCGTCAATATGCAGATGACACTGTTTTGTATAGAGTCATTAAAACTCCAGATGATGAAGTGACACTCCAGAATGATCTGCAGCACATAAACACCTGGTGTAATTTAAACTGTATGGCTTTAAACCCAAATAAATGTAAGCTAATGACTGTGACCCGTTCTAGAAATCCTGCTAAACCACTGTATAATATTGGTGATTATACGTTGTAAAATGTTGATAACTACAAATACCTTGGTGTTATTATTTCTAGGGACTTAAGCTGGAAAACCCATATTAGCAATGTTACTTCAAAAGCCACAAGGCTAAACGGATTTATTGGTAGAGTAGTTAAAACTAGGGACCCTAAAATTCTTATTTCACTTCATCGCTCAATTAGCAGACCCATACTTGTGTATGCAGCCCCTGTCTGGTGCCCTGTCCTTATTACCCAGCAAGAAACGCTTGAGAAGGTACAAAGACGTTTCACCCGTTTTTGTTTAGGCCTGCCGAGAAAGGCTTTAATTAATTCCAATAGTGAAATTGAATATTCCGACAGGTGTGTCAAGTTGGGTCTTCCCTTTTTAAACAATATAATTCATTTCCTTTCAATTGTGTTTGTTATTAAATGTTTATATAATAAATTTGACATTCCTATTGATCTAATCCATGTTAATCGTAGACACACTGAAGTTATTAAGTTTTCTCATCAAATGGCTAGGTCCAATGCTGCTCATCATTCTCTTTTTTATAGATTCCCTAGATTATGGGAGGTGCTACCAACAGATGTTAAAGAAACAGTTATTTATAGTTTATCTTCATTTGTTAATTCACTTAGAAAACATTTATTAGTCCCTGGCCTAGGAGATGCCCTAACTCAAACTGTGTAGTATTAAGTTTTTATATTTTTATTTTAATATTATTTTTATATCTCAAAAGTGTGCCTAAAGCCATTTATCATTCTTTGTGTGATTCAATGTTTGTTTGCTTCCTAAGTGGTAGCATCAGGAGATCAACTCGACAGTAATTTAGTTTACTTTTTTTGTAATCCTACAGGGGTGCTACCTTTGTTTCTGTTTCTGTTAATTTAATGTAAATTTGTGTTTATTTGTTTTTCTACCTGTGAAATCAATAAATGAAATGAAATGAAATCAGTATATAAAACATACAAATGTTGCCGACTGAAAATTTATAATGGACCAACCCTTGCGCTAGTACCTTTGATTTGCCGACTGAAAATTGATGTATAATTTACTTATGTTTAACTATTGACTTTTATGATGATGTATTTATACCTTTTGTTTTTGTTTAATATGTGAAGAGTATCGCTACGGTGTTGACATTTTTTGCAAATCAACCTTGTTTACATGGTTGTGTATGTAGGGTTTTTCCTTGTTGTCAGAATATCGTCTTTGCCTAGCATATTCTGACCAGGGCCAGTCGGCCTTTTTTTTTTACAACCATTGTTCCTTTATATTGCATTGTTCTTACCATGTATTTTGTTTTCTTGTTTACACTGATGTGTCACTGCGCCATGAGCGTCTCTTTTGACAGATACCGGCGCATTACAAATGTTCATTATTATTATTATTGAGAACAATTATTGGGGTACCACACCCCACACCCCCTCCCCTGCTCGCTACGGCCCTGGGCGGTGGGGACGAGTGAACCCAATAGGCCTGAGCAATATTTTTCTGCATTAAAGAATTTATATTATTTTATAAATATATAAATTCACCGACAAATTCGAGTGGCATGGTATAGTCTAGTGGTTATAGAAGGCTCACCTTCCATGTAGAAAGCAAAGCCTTTCTGTATAATAATAATGTCTGGGCTGTGGATGACCTTTTTAAGGAATATAAATTCAAAATTTCATTTTTATATGCATGCTAGCTGCCGACCAGTCTGGTTTTGAATATTTGTTTTTACTATTATACTGATATAATAGAGATCCATAATTATGTTATACCATGTACGGATATCACAGTCAGGGCCGGGGGGTATAACACCCTCCCCCCAATAATTTTTCTCAGTCGGCATTTAGAGCCTCATTAAGCATATAAAGCATCAAAGGTATTAGAACAAGGGTTGGTCCAGAATAAATTTTCAGTCGGCAAACCTTGAGCTATAGGTTTGCCGACTGCAAATGTATCGTGTTTCTAAGCACTGAAGATTTGCCAAGTTTATTAGTTGTTTTTACCTTGTAATACATTGTATTTTACCCACTAATATAGGTTTTCCCGGACGATTTCAGGAAATATGCACATTAATTTGTAAAAGATGCATTCATTTTCGTGCGAAATCGAATGAACATTCACAATCCCGATTTCTATTTAGCAAGTGATAATTCTATTTCCAAAAAGGTACTTTCCAACGATAAAAATCAGCGTACGATTTCGCGAATGTGCATCAATTTAGTATATTGATAATTCATTTACGCGCAATTCGAATGCACATCCGCAAACATGTTTTCCTTTTCATTTATAAGTAATCTATTTCGCTAAATGAGCAGCCGATTTCCGCGTAAATGAATGTTTGCTCAAGCATTCAATTCATTTATGTGTTAACAGAAGTGGGAACTAAACCAGGTGCTCTAGTCTTTTGAATCATACCAAGTATTGTATAATAAGCTATAACAGCTTGTGCTGAAGAAAATCGTTCTGTCTTTGCTCATCATTTGCCACGCTCGCATCATATAGCCAAATTTTGCACTTCACACATATCAAGCTTCCTAAAATCCCATTATGGCTGTCAGAGGGAGATACAGACAAATACCGGACATTGACCGAAATCGCCTCATCGATGCCTTTGAGGCTGATGACGCTGACTATCTGGAGGTGGCAGATACGCTGGGCATCAACCACTCAACAGCCAGATCAATCGTTGGTTTGTATCTACGAGATGGACGTCGTAACAAGCTGCCCAAGGAGGACCAATAAATCGGAAGATTGACGACGACATGAGAGATGCCCTTCAACGATATCTAGATGATAACCCCTGATGACTTTTGGGTCAACTCAATGCTCAACTGAAGCTGATCTCCCTAATAAGCCCTTCGTGACAACTAGCACCGTCGCTAGAACTCTAGATGGTATGCTTATGACTCTTAAACTAGCGGAAGATGTTCCAGAGCAGAGGAATGAGCAACGCATATTAGATGCACGAGTTGTCTTTGCAAACTGGTTCCTGCAGCACGGTGTCATTGCACATACCGTGTACATTGACGAGACAGGCTACAATATATGGACCCGCCGGTCCCTATGGTCGCGCTCCTCGTGGAGTTCCAGCACGACGTGTCGTCCATGGCAGAGAGGCAAGCAAGTCAATGTAACGTTTGCCATTTCTGGTGAAGTTGGACTGGTGGCTCACAGAATATCTTCAGAGACTGTTACGAGGCGACATTTGAGGAGTTCTTGGCGACAACGGTACAAGAATGCGGTAGAATGTTCCCCGCAGGTGATCAAATATTTCTGATATATGATAACGCTCGTCCCTCATATCCGAGCCCAACTACCCCTAATGCCGGCTATTTTACCATCAAGCTGTTGCCCCCTACTCGCCATTTCTAAACCCAACGGAAATGGCGCACTCAGCTTTCAAGGCAGGAGTGAAGCGCATGCTTGGGCTACCTGAATGGCAGCAGAGATTTGGGGACCAAGCCGCACGAGCCAGCTGGCGTCAACCTCCAAGTCTGGAGATCTCGCCTTCTCCAGGAGGTGGCTGCACTTAACATTGGAGGTGACACCTGTAAAATGCACAACGTGGTACAACCATTCTCAGACCTACCTGGCTAGATGTGTATTGGTAGACAGGAGATTGACGGATAGAGAACTTTAGGAAATGCAGAAGAAATAAATCAACAATAAAAACTCTCCATATCCCATAATGATATAACTAGTCCCGGATTAAAGACCAATAAGAACTCAGAATAAGTCACTGGTCCCATGGTTGCGCATGTCTTCCTTCATCATGTTTACTCACCACATTTGTATTGAAATTACATTTTATAAACAAAGGAGAAAAAAGTTATCTTAAGTAGATAGCAACACCAAAGAAAATTTGTGACCGTCCACGACGAACCAGGTGTAAAGTCGCAATTAAAAAAAATTAAATTTTCAATTGGTTAAAATCTACAAAAAATAAGCTTTAAAATGATGTATCACATGTGATAATTGTTTGGTAAACAGGCACTCAAATAATCAATAATCCTCTTGAAAATCCTTTGTTTCCCATTGAATTCTGTTGAGTTTATTGATCAATATCTCTGAATTGGGCCTGGCGACTTTACACCTGGTTCGTGGTGGATGGTCACATTTATGATATTATTGCGAATTGGACGTGTGGGGAATTTATGTATATAATGTTACGAAACAAAGCCTACAAACAATTCAACAATCAAAACAAAATATCAATGTTTAGGCTACAATGCACACCAAACTGAATAGGCCTATTAGGCTATAAAATAGATATAAAGAAAATGTTTAGGCCTGTATTATATAATATACGCCTACACATTTTCTTTATATCTAGTTTAATTATTGAGGTATCGGTCATTAAATTAAGCAAACCTATATAATTTTAACATTTTATATAGGACGATTTTATACAGACTTCTTTTCATAGAAAGCAATATATAGGCTAAAAATATAGGCCTATTGTTTAATTAATGAATCAATCAAGTTGAATTATAGTCCATATAGTGGTCGCCGTGTCCTTTGAATCACGATTCATACTTTGAGACCCTCAAATACCAAAATAATGCTGTTAACTATATATATAATTAAAGGCTTATCACAAAGTTATATGCATATCACACTTACACAAATATATACATTAATAAAATACAAGATTATTTTGATTTGATAAAATTACATTGTTACTTATATATATAATTGAACATGTTGTGCCTATATTTTCTCAGAAAAATATTTGTTTTAAGAACAAAGACATTAGGAATCAATTGAGCTTAAAATAAATAAATTAATCAATGAATGAAAACTGCCATTATGACTTGTATGGGCATATATATTTTATTTAAATTCAATTCAGTATTTGCACATTTGAATTATAACAAATGAAAAAGAATATTTAATTCGGGCCGTATCATAATGACAAGTAGATTTGCTCCGAAATAGATTGCACATTCTTAATAATCGGCCACGCATACGTCAAACCGAGAGCCTAATAACGTATTTGTAATCGTTTAAATTAAACGTTATGTACATTCATTTTTTAGAATGATAATAAATCGATTCGAATGCTAGTTTTGCGAAATTGAAACTCGGATACACGTCGTTTCCAAAATCAGCGCGAAATTGAATTAACGTTTTACAATTTCAAAGGTATATTTTGCGAAATCGTTCGGGAAAACCTATAATAGCATTCCGATTCTACATCGTCATTTATCTCGATACGAAAAACCATTGTACGGTAGGTAGTCTTGGTTCAAGACTGTGTTTGTATGTTTTTGATGCACGATTACAGAATTTCATTGGGAATCCAATCCAAGTCGTTAAAATCCGGAAAAAAAACTCGTGTTTTGTGGCAGAAATATGGATTTTTGGGTAGTAAGTCTCAAAATGTGGAATTTTCGTTAAAAATTCAAATTTAATTCTCTTGGACATTGTGATTAGTGGAGGAACTTGTGGGAAAATCAGTGTTTGTGTGTTTAGCCATTGTACCAAAGATTACATTTGTATGTAAAAAAAAATTTAAATTATTTTTCGTGTTCTCCAAAAATTTCAAAATAAAACATGAGAAAATCACACGTAATTCCGTTACCAAAATAATGCACAAAAGTAATTTTTTGGGACAAAGAAAATAAAAATAAAAATCCCAACATTGTTTTTTCTAAATATACCTCTCTATATACAAGTGTTATAAAAAAGATTTTTCACTTTCGGACATTTGCTTAGTATTTTAATATACGGCAACGGAATTACGGTAACCATGGTTACGGATTTGTACTGCACTTATATTCAAGTTTTTATTACTGTTACAGTAACTTTTACTGTGACTTTTGACATCTTCTGTGACAAAATGTTATTTAGTGTTAATTAATAACTATTTTTCAATAGCAAACTTTTGAATGCCAAAGTATGCTATTGTACATGTATTTGTACAGTGTTCATAGGAAGTACTTGTAGTAAACGCCCATTAATTTGGTTGGAAATTGTTAAGTTGGCATGATTTAATTGGATTATGTATGTTCAGGATATGTACTTGTGAGAACATTATTGCTAATCATAAAAAATCAAAATGGATATGCCTAAAAGTGGAAATTGAAGTAAAATACTGTTTTTTATTACTGTTTTTGCCTTGCATTTAGCGCTATTTTTAAACCTGTAAAAATACAATACGTAATTCCGTTACCGTCCTGACGTAATTCCGTTACCGTCCTGACGTAATTCCGTTACCATGATTGAAGGTCATTTTTGCATTGTAGTTATTAACCCTACTAAAGTCTACTACAAATAGCACCCCTTTTGGAAATTACTAAACTTCACATAGATTTATTAATTTATGCAAGACCTGAAAACTGCTTGTCCTTCGCCGTAATTCCGTTACCGAAATTTTTACCTCACTAAAGTGACCCAGCAGGTGATTTTTTTTCATTTGTGTCCAATGAATCTGTTGGATCTTGGCTCCCATTTCATACACAGATTAGTTGTCTAATATAAAACATTTTCTAGGTGATGGGCAAATGTTGGCTGGGTCATAAATGGACGTCATTCCGTTACCGGAGAATTGCCCATATATATACATCCCTAACTTCTTTAGGACTGTTAGCAAAATGTGTAGTTTACGTGTAAGCAGGTTAAAAATGTACTTATTTGTGATGGAAACGTCTTTTGGTTAGTTTTATAATAAAGGGCCGAATTTTGAATACTTTTATAAATTAATTAATAATTCATGTTACACTGACGCCAGTGTAGTGTGCAGTTTGTTTTTGTACAGGGAAATCCTATAGAGGGGCGTAACTGCAATGGGGCGTAACGGCAATGGGGCAATGTTATGGGCGTTATGACGATGGGGCGTTATGGTGAGGGGCGTCATGACGATGGGGTGTAATGCTTGGAAACTATGCCTTGTATTCATCCAGCATTTACAAAATGTCAACAAATCGCATCTGCATCAGCAGTGGCAACAATTTATAGTAAGATTGGGGTACAGTGGGAACGATACGGAGCAGCAACCATGGCCTACTGCCACCCATGCCTTCCCCTCCCCCACCTCCTTCCCACACTACCCCAGTGAATCAATTAAGTTTAATATTTCCTGTTTTTTCTTTTTAAAAAATACCCCAAAAACCTTCTTTTTAATTTGTTTTTAATGGCCACTGGGGTAATAATAATAATAATGAAAGCATTTTTAAAGCGCCCCTGCTCATCAGGCGCATAAATCATTCCTGAAACCATTTCGGCGCATAATTATGGGCTAATCAAACACAACAACCAACTCTGCCCTCACAGGTACTCATTTACCCCTGGGTGGAGAGAAGCAATTATGGTAAAGTGTCTTGCTCAAGGACACAAGCACCACGGTCGCGGTCGGGATTCAAACCCACATTCTGACAATTCAGCCATCAGAACACAAATCCGATGCACTAAACCGCTCGACTATGACATAAAAGGGCGAGTCGACACTAATCGCAAAGGTCAACCCAGCCTAGGCCTAGTGTGCCTCGCTTTTGAAAAAGCGCCTGAATGATCACGGTATCTTCTGAGCCAGGTATATGTTATGTGAAGATTTTATCAAAACAATTACGGCCTAAAAGGGCCAAATTTGACCAATCAAACACTTTTGCAGTCTGGATTAATATTTTTAGCAGGGGGAATTATTTTTTATTTTATTTTATTTTATTATTTTATTATTTATTTCTTTTTGGGCTACCATTAACACTAATACTGCAGCATCTCCGGCCCAGTCACATTACTATTACATATTGATTTGCTAATTTTATTAAATTATACAATCATGAATAAATATTTTGTGTCATGATACATTAAAAAAGCTCAGCACCTTTGAGAGGTAGGTGAGATATGGGAGGTTAAATGGGAGGTACCCGAGAGCGGTGGCGCAAGGCGGGTAATCGGGGCGAAAATCTTTTCCACCTTAAACAGCACAGAGACCGGAGCCGAGTTGTTCACAGCGATACTTTATTAATCCTAAGCGCAAAGCCTAACTTGCCCTTGTGCCACTGGGGTTGCCCGTGAGAGCTTTTTAAGAAAGTGGAAACTAGCCTCAACGGCCTCCTATAGTTCTTCCATGATGACCGGGCTATCTGCAAATGTGACAACTGTAAGGCGAACTCGGTCTAGAGTCACGGTCGACTTGGGCTTCGCCACCCAGGGCCAGATTAGCCATTGGGCCGGTGGGCCGGGGCCCAGGGGCCCTTGGCTCTCAGGGGCCCTTCGGGGAAACTGGACCGCGCGGCGCGGTACTGGGTTTGAGGCCCTGACAAGGGCTCCTGGGGCCCGGCCTTCAGGGCCCCAGGCTGGAGGTCCCTGCTGGGACCCCTTAAAGTGGGCCTTTGAGGACCCTGCTACACCATCAAAGCCCAGCTTTGTACGGTGTAGGCTAACAGGGCCCTTGTCTCTCACAGGCCCTTGGGGGAACTGGGACACGAGGCCTAAATGAAATGTATAGGTTAATCAAATATCAAATGTGTGCGGGCCCCGCCCCTCCTCTGTACAGTAGTGGTTCTCGCTGGGTCTGAGCCTCAAACGCAGGCTCCTGGGGGCTGGGGCCCTCCAGGCTGGGGTCCAAAGTGGGCCCTTTGTGGACCACAGCTCCACCCTACTGTGAATCAGTGGTACAAAAATGGCCCACTTTGAGAGGTCCCATTGAGGAGGGGCCTCAGGGGGGCCTTGAAAAATGATCGGCCCAGGGGCCCTAGTGGGGGTTAATCCGTCCCTGTCGCCACCCTATTGGATTGACCAGAAGGCAAAGCTGTGCAGGTGCCTAATTGCCGTGCACTGGACCATGCATGGATGCCAAATTCCACTAGTGCATAATCCTAAAATTAAACGAGTCTAAAGACGGTGTTTGATTGGGATTCTACGAATCCACATGATACAGCGAAGGAGATAACATGAGATAGCGCTCACCGCCCAGTTAACGCAAGTTGAGCTTTACCTGAAAAAGAAAACTAGGAAGGGAAAAGAGTTGCCCAACAACAAAGGGAGGGCATGTGATCTCCTTCACTACATCATAATGGATTTGCAGAATCCCAATCAAACATCATCTTTAGATTCGTTTAATTTTAGTATTCCACGTCACCAATAAGACTTTTAAAACAGTCTTTAAAACGAAACGCACGTAACAAGATAACAGTTTTGGTTACAAATTCTTTTCCAAAAATGTGTTTTATTTTGCAATAAAGACTACATTCAAGCCACCTTGCAGAGTGCTGTATATTATAATTTACTTTATAAAAAATGCGTGCACTGTTATAGTCTGTTCCCGTTTTGTAATCAATGCCATGGTATAACTTCGAAGGAATCTGTATTATTTAATATTCAATAACAGAATTTGAGTCACAATCAACGTGGTTTAAATAAATTTTACTTTCCAAAATGGTTTTGCAAATGGCTTGTTGTAGTAACGTGCAAAAGTGCCGTTGCTAGTATCGTCTGAATCGGAACACCACTATCTCTGGATAATGATGTTGAGGCTGCCCGAACACTGTGGGCTTTAAAAATAGAAGTATCCACGCCTGCATTACTTAACGTCTTTTAATTCATCTGCTGATGGTGTCTCTGGATACTGACTTGTGAGGCTTTCTATAACTAAGTATATTCTATAATAAATAACTAAGATATTTCGTTCAGTTCATCTGAACTCTGCAGTGTGGTCAAATATTAGTTCACAAGGCTGGTCCCGATAACTTTTAAGTTGCTAGTGGTTGGTATACTTTTATTTTACTTGATATAGAGCATTCAATGGCCAATCAGGATTGCGTACACATAATGATCAGTACGAGGTCTCGCTCGCTCGATCGATGTTTACATTTTGTGAGTGACATGATCCAAATCGCGTAACCTAATTATTTCTATTGGTTATATGACAAAGGTATGTGTTCTTGTTTGATCAACTTTTTATAAGAACAGTTACGCGCTACAGGCATTGCACACAGCGCGTAACGAATATTTCTATTGGTTGTATGATGACCTATTGTTTTCGTTCGACCAATAGAAATATTTATTACGTGCTATGAATAGGGCATTGCACACACGCTAACTGCATGCAGTGAGCTAGTCTGCGCCCTAGAGCTGTGTCTTCCAAGGACTGGATCAAAACAGCGCGCTGGATGAGAATAATTCCCTTGGATAATAAATTCTTTGGTCACAATCGGTATTTTACATGCCATGTTTTGCAGGTTTCTGTTTTTGTTAGAACAAGTTTTTTATTGTTTATTTTACAAACGATATTTGCTTATGTGCATATAAGCCGCCCTTTTTGTGAAATTGTTTCGTTTTCAGTAGTAAGGGGCCGTTCACAATTATCAACATTTTCTAAGTGTACAAATAGTACACTTTTTTCACCTCCCCCCCTTTAAGTGTACAAAATAAAATGTTGATTTCAAACAATAGATTTGTGTTCAAAAGTAATGTATTCAGGCAAAGTATATATATACAGTCAGTCTGCAGCAAATATTTTAAACCGAGTCAAGTTCAACCATGGAAGTATTATAAACATGATAAAGAATATTATAATATACTTGCATGGTTCAGCACAGAATTTAGCTGTAATTTGACTTTGCCTCCATCATGTCCATTGTGCAAACTCCTGAGATTTGGTAATAATAATAATAATAATGTATAGATTTATATAGCGCACGTATCCACCAACTAAGTGGCGCTCAAGGCGCATTATATTATTATCCCTGCTCATAAGGCTCATAAGGCTCATAAATCATTCCTGAAACCATCTCAGCTCCCTGGGGAGTATACAGCTCAATTGCTGCCATTTCTAGCGCATAGAGAGCAAACCATTCTGCCTTCACAGGTACCCATTTAACCCCTGGGAGAGAAGCAATTATGGTTAAGTGTCTTGCTCAAGGACACAGGTGTCACGGCCGGGGCTCGAACCCACACTCTGCTGCTGCAACACCAGAACTTGAGTTCAGTGCGCTAACCACTCTAAAGCCACGACATCACTTTTCGTGCATTATACAACACACGGGACCACGGCTTTACGTCCCATCCGGGAAGGACAATTATGGTTAAGTACCTTGCTCAAGGATACAAGTGTCACGACCGGGGCTCGAACCCACACCCTGCTGCTGGCAACACCAGAACTTGAGTTCGGTGCGCTAGACCGCTCGGCACTATGAACTTATGAAGGCAAAGTCAAATTTAAAGAGTCTGCAGCAAAACAGAGACACACAACAGAATCAATAAATGTAGGCATTTCAAAACTTGAGTCCAAAACTTGAGTCAAAACTTGAGTCCAAAACTTGGGTCCAAAACCGTTTTACAAATGGACACTTTTACTTTTGGAAAAAGCGTCCGGGGGGCCTTAACCCCTCCCAGCGTACGGTTTGTACGCTCGGGAAAATGTTGATAATTGTGAACGGCTAAATAGATTTACTTAGTGACCTAAATCAAGTTATTGTTGGTGTGTATTTCTTCATTCATAATTTATATGTGACTGTGCTGAACAGTGTGTATTAACTATAAACTATTAGACTATTATTAACTATTAGAGTAACTCTGATGTCTGACTTGTCCAAACATAATTTTTATATGAAACTGATTGTGAATGCTGCGTGCATACGCATACGCTGTATATGATGGACCAGTTAAAAACCTGACGGACCAGTCACAAATTAAGCCTAGGCCCTACTGCTCCTGACAGTTCACCGGACAGTGAAAATAGCAAGGGTACAGGCATGCATTCACGTACGTAAACCACTCAGATATAAATTACAGGTACACGTACATCATCTGACCAAAACATATCAAGGAAAGTAGTATGCATGATAACTACAAGCTACTATTAACCGAATGTCATGGACCTGCCAGTTTAGATGATTGATGGTATTCACACGAACAAACGAAGCGTCCATAGCAATGCAAATATACACAAATGACTGTAAACCCGCTTATCCGGGAAGTCCTTCAAGTCTGCCTTTGGCTGCAATACAACGTTTGCATGCATATTCATAGCCTCTGCCCACTCGGAACCAATCAGATTACCATGTCCATATTATTTTCATTAATTTGCCATGAGCCCGCAAGTCGGAGAGATTGAATTCACCTAAGCAAAATACGACCCATGGCGGTATTTCAGGCAATGAAAGTCTAAGCCGGATGAGGGAACAACAGATACACACCTGATCTTCTTGCAACATGCCAGTGTCCTCAAGCTTTTTAGAACACCAGTGGATGATAAACTCGTGTAGTACGCACATTCCTTTCGCTACTTCCGGTTCCAAAGCTGGCATACCGTTGTATGTAATTTAACCTCAATTCCTTGATTTTAACGTTCAAACACAATTCTTGAGGCAGAAATTTTTGTTTAATAATAAGATTTTGAGTCTTTACAAAATATAAGTTAAATATAATTAATATACGTTTCCAGATAACATTCATACATTGGGCCAACGTTGGCAATTGGTCAGCAACGTCGGCGTTGGCATTATGTCAGCTTTTAGCGTTGGCTCAACGTTGGCATTACATCGCCAACATCGGCGTTGGCATTATATGGTGGCTGCTTATGTTGAGCCAATGTTGGCAATTAAACGGCAACATCGGCATTGTCATCATGTTGGTTGCTGACGTTGGGCCAATGTTGGCTCTACGTCGGCAATATATAACATTGGCATTACGTTGGCGATCGATGTTAAACCAACGTTGGTTTTCAGTCGGACACCGACATTTCTATTCTATTCTAACGTCTAATTTAAAGGCATTTTTCTGAAGTTGCATCAATCCATCATGCTGATAATAACATATGACTCGGAGGGTTTCTAACTAATGTGTTTTGTTAGCATAACCCATTATTCTTCGTCCCTCTTTGAAAACATAATATTGTTTTTACATGGTATGTTTGTATTTCAGATCAACGGTTGATCGTGCTTGCTATGACATAGTCAACCATCCATGTAGTTTACACTACAAAAATCACGTCATGTAAGTTTTTTCTGTAGTCAAACAATTATTTATGAATTTTTGATGAAGCCATGCCCCACCCCACAGAAGAAAAAAAAGAAAACGTACGTTTTTGTTGGTTATTTAGAACTGGATACCTGAAATTGGAAATCTTTTTGGATACCCGAACCCGTAAATAATTTGGTAAAGCACATATACTCCCGAATGTATAAAATAACCAATATGAACACACGTTTCTCTTGTCTAATTAGAATCAAATTGTACTTACTGTAACCCTTGTCAATCTCCTTACACCCAAAACTACGGGGAATTCTCCCAGTATTATAGTGAGACTCGCCAGGAAAGTAGTGATGATTCTCAAAACTTCTATTGTTAACACCATTGTTAACATCCATTGACAAAAAAGAGTTCATTTATGTCGGCCGTCTGGCCGTGTCAGCTAGTCCTTTGTTAACAAAGTTATTCACTAAATTGCCAAGTTTGAACAGTAATTGAACTGTAGTACATGTATCAGTACGAAGTGTAAATTTACACGTACACGAAACATAGAAAACTTAAATGAAAAAAAATAATATAACTTCATACAAAGTTTCTTTAAAAAACATTCTGACTTTACGTCATCATCACTGCCTGACAAAACTCGAACACCTATGTGTTTGTAATATCCTAAACACTTTTTAGTCTAGTTAGCTTTGTGTTTCTCTTTTAGACAAAATAATGATATCCGCATGAAATGCAAGGATGTTTTCTTTCTACCTTTACATTTGGCAATGGCAGCGGAACAATATCTTTTCACAGCAGCCAAACAATAGGTCTTTTAAATAATCCCATACCACATCAATGTTGTCTGAAGAAAATATAAGTGTCCCAAAGGGCACCATCTGAAGAGTGTCACATAAAGTATTGATATCAGCTTTATTATATTGGTAAAAAGACCTATTCATAGTTTTGTGATCATGATGAGGTTAACAAATTAAAATAAAAACACCGATTATGATCTTTGTTACCAAGACCAGAATGTTGGGTAACATTTGAAAATAAGTCAAGGTCTGTTGGTAAATATGGAATTTATAACTGAGCCAGAATCCGGTAGGGGAAATTTTTCCATCACGAGTGGTGAATGTAACTAACTGCTGTAAATTGAGAATATCAGAAATATTATGGAGACGTGATACTGAGATGATTGTATACGGAAGTTTGTTGGTGACACCTAAAATCGATGTTGAAATCACCAAGTATATGGCATATAAATGTGCCGTGAGCGAGACTTCGAAAACGAGCCAGGACTGGACCTGATCAAGATTTTGCAGTGGAATAACAGACAAGACGGTTTTTCCTCGCCGATATGGCTTTGACGGAGCATCAGGACTTCAAGTTCAGAATTTGGATAGCACCAGCAGCCCTACGGAGATATTCGAACACTTTTTTCCTCCCGAACTTGCCGGGCACAAGGCATATAATCTAATAGGACAAACCGTGCGTACGCCGCCGATAACCCCAAAGCGTCAATTGCCGAGTCACGCCAGAAGAGATGGGTGTTCCTGCCATGAATATCGTCATGGGAATATTGACTAGGATGATCCCTATCATTATGTTTTCCACAAACGCTGGATACCATGAGTGTAAAAAGAGGTATAATTGCATATGTTTTACGAAAAAAATAAACACGTTGCATATGTAATACCTTAAATATACTATGAATCTATACTATTGTATTGTTATTATGTGGCATGCCTTTGATAATAAGAAATTTAAAAATATTGTAACTTACTGTGTTTTGACCAATTCTTGCCCCTGTGTTTTGTTCTTCTCTGCGGTTCGATTATGTTCACACACGATGTATGATACACCTATCTGTATCATACACCTATACTGTTCCTTCCGTTTTCACGATGTCAAGTGGAATTACCAGTCTACTGGAGCGGGCAGACTGACAAACTGGCTCTACGGCTGCTTTAAGTTTCATTTTAATATGTTCATAATTGAGAAAAGGAAAGTAAAAATAGTAAAATTCAAGAAAGAAAAGTGACATGAAAAAAAGTCTAAATGGTAATTATAAGAAAAAGTAAAGAAGTAAAACGCGTAATTAAGAGTAAATTCAAAAACTGGTTACCGTGAGAGTGTCTTCGTCTTGAATAAAATAACTAAACCAAATGACATTGTCTTTAAATAGTCTTTATTTGTCGACCCTAGTTTGGATCCTTGTTTCTGTTTTTAAAAAAAAAAATATTTGATAGTAGCTATATTGTACCGAGGACATAAGCTCTATCGATATAAGTACAAGATACAATAATTAAAATATAAAACAGGTCATCGTGGCACATGTACATATACGTGGTTGTAAAATATCTGCATACCAGCACCTCCGCGTAAAACATGGGCCGTCGTGCATATGACACGAAGTTGAAAAATATGTATACCAGCACCCTGCCTATCCACGGCCGGGTTTGACCCAGCGCTCCCCAGCCAGCCCCACAGATGTTGCCGGTTGGCCACTTTGCCCCTCACTCGGTAAAAATAATACCGGCAGAACCGTCCAGCAGTCCATAATGTACGCCGTATATACATGATTCAAAATAGAAATAAAGAGGAAAATACTGGATTATACGGAAGCGCATTGCTGCCAATTCAGAGATAAAGTTTTTTTTAAGTCGTTCCGAACGAGATAATAAGTCGTTCGAACGACATAGTAAATCGTTCGAACGAGATGCTGATGGTGGAACGCATAGTAAATCGTTCGAACGACATACTGGGCGGTCGTTCGAACGAGATAATGCATCGTTCGAACGACGCAGTGAGTCGTTCGAACGAACGGCCTCATCGTTCGAACGAGATTCCGTCGTTCGAACAGATAACTCGCCCTGTCGATACAACTCAACAGCTTTTCAATTCATGTTGTACTCATGGAGTTTGGTTATGGGAGCGGTGGTGACGCAGCCAGTTTACTTTCAATTGGGTTTAAATCATCGTGAAATACTACACTGTTGCCCAATCCTTCGTGGATTAATAATAAGTCTCTGGAGTTTGAGACGGATTCATGTCGAGAGCGCAATTATTTCGAGGAAGAATCAGTCCAGATGTTTTGGACGTGGGCTTTTTCTTGATAGCAGAGATGGATACGTATGGACAGCTTCATGGATATAAAATGATGCACTTAAAATGTAAAATCACTTCGTTCAAGCGTCTAGGGCCGAAATAAGGAACCGAACTGCCACCCAAAACCGCAGTTCCAAATTTCTAAAACCCCATGTGTATTCACAAGTAAAACAATGATAACAAACAACTCGGCAAATCTTCAGTGCTTAGAAACACGATATATTTTAGTCTTAGCTCTATATGTTTGCCGACTGAAAATTTTAATATGGAATAACCCTTATTCTAATACCTTTGATTTTGCCAACTGAAACTCTAAATACCGACTGAAAAAATTATTGGGGTGTCACACCACCCCCCCCGCTGCTCGCTACGGCCCCTGGGCGGGTGGGACGAGTGAACAATAAACTGAGCAGTATTTTTTCTGCACTAAAGGAATTTATATTATTTTATAAATATACAAATTCACCGACAAATTCAGTGGCGTGGTATGTAGTCTAGTGGTTAAATACCCTTTCCCATGTAGCAGAAAACAAAGCCTTTTCTGTATAATACAATAATGTCACCGCGGGCAGTGAGTGCAGGCGTATAGCTGCCAACATAAAAAATAAATTTTCCTCCCAATTAAGTCGTACGTACGAGATAATGGTCGTACATACGAGATAATATAAATCGTACATACGAGATAATAAGTCGTACGTACGAGATGATACTAATCGTACGTGCGAGGATACTAAGTCGTACGTACAGGATAATAAGTCGTGCGTACAGATAATAAGTCGTACATTACCGCGAGATACTCGTCATTACGTGCCGAGATAATAAGTCGTACATACTGAGATAATAAGTCGTACATACGAGATAATAAGTCGTGCGGCCAGGATAATAAGTCGTACGTACGAGATAATAAGTCATTACGTACGAGATAATTAAGTTGTGCGTACGAGATAATTAAGTCATGCCGTACGAGATAATAAATCTGTACGTATTGAGATAAATAGTCTTACTGCAAGACATTCCTTTTTTTTCGTGGTCGCTAGAGGGGGCTGTTTGTGCGCTTGACTTTTTACTAGTAGTAAATAATGATGGTGCAAACCCATTCAGTGACACCACTTCTTCGTTGACTTTGTTTTTGTTTTCTGAGATCTTATTTGTCATACAAATTGAAGCTGGTGAATCCGTATGTTGACTTCTTCCAAAATTAGTAGTAAATAAATGGTAAATTAAGTAAATAATGATGGTGCAAACCCATTCAGTGACACCCACATCTTCGTTGACTTTTGTTTTTGTTTTTCCAAGATATGTAATCATGCAAATTGAAATACAGTAAAGATCCGTATTTGACTACTTCAAAATTTATCAATTTGACAATTTGAGTTTTGTGGGAATAGTAGGCTTTTTGTATGAACGTACCAATGACGACCGATTAGTCAAATTAAGAGGAATGTAAAAGAGACAGGATATTATTTTTCAGATCCTTAATTAGTAGCAATAGCTAAGCTTTTCATACCTTACTCGGCAATCATCAGTTGCATGTAATGGTTCAAATTAATGAGCCTGATGGTCTCCCTGTCTTATTTTAGATAAGACATTGAGTTGATGTTCTTTCCAAGTAATTTAATATGTCCGTTTTGTTTTGTTTGAGTGAGAGAGTTCGTTGTTTTTATCGTTGTTCCTCTAATAAGGAAGTAAAACATTTAGGGCCCTTTCTGAATGCAACAAAGGGTTGTTTCGGAAATGTTCCGAGGGTTATTGGTTTTTGTTGTCTCAGAGAGGCCAGTGTTTGTTATTAGCTTGATTCAAATCATTGTGTGGTTATTGAACGGATTATATGTGGTTAGAAAACCAGTGGTACTTCCATATTATTGTTTACCTTTTGAATGGGTTTGGCTAGATTTGCCAGTGGGTTTTGGAAGTATAGTTAAGCATTGGTTATGCAATTCTCGTTCTTCTTTTGGGAAGATATTTATATATCACTCCAGGAGAGTAGAACAGGGTTTGGGTTTAGCAGAGGATTTGGAACGAAGTTTAAAACCTTTGCAGAACAATTTTCTCAAAATATCCTGTCTCTTTTACACATTCCCAATTTGACCAATCAGTCATTATTGGTACGTTCATACAAGCCTACTATTCCTAAAACATTGTCAAATTGACAAATTTTGGAAATAGTCAAATACTGGATTCACTGTATTTCAATTTGTATTAAATACATCTTGGAAAACAAAAATAAAGTCAACGAGAAGTGGTGTCACTGAATGGGTTTGCACCATCGATATTACTACTAGTAAAGTCAAGCACTTTTAAACAGCCCCTCTAGCGACCACGAAAAAAGGAATGTCTTGCGATGAGACTGTATCTCATGCATACGACTTAATTATCCGTACGTACGACATTATCTCGTACGTACGACTTGTTATCTCATGCGTACGACTTGTATCTCGTCGCGACTTGGTATCTCGTACGTACGACTTAGTATATCTCAATACGACGATTAGTATCTCGTGCAATGCGACATTGTCCATCGTACGTACGACCAATTGGGAGGAAGATTTATTTTTATGTTTTGGCGCTATACGCTTTAATAGTGGGAGGACCTTTGCAAGGGAATATAAATTCAAACTTTCATTTGTTATACGCCATGTAGCTGTAAACCAGTCTGGTCGTCGGTTTTTACGTATGTTTGGTTTTACTGTTTTATACTGATATAATAAGAGATCAGTGGTACGAACACGTGTACAGCGAGTTCAATACTGAGTCGTTGATAAAGGTTGTGCATTGCGACCGGGAATCGATGGAAGTTCCACCATAGATTGTTGATATCCAACCCCAGGCTTG
>CM055824.1:29146498-29167356 GCA_029582265.1 Zoroaster sp. YZ-2022 | reverse complement strand
AATTTGTGTTTATTTGTTTTTTCACCAGAAATCAATAAATGAAATGAAATGAAACTAGTATATAAAACATAAATAAATGTTGCCGACTGAAAATTTATAATGGACCAACCCTTGCGCTAGTACCTCGATTTGCCGACTGAAAATTGATGTATAATTGCTTTATGTTTAACTATTAACTTTTATGATGATGTATTTATACTTTTTGTTTTGTTTAATATGTGAAGAGTATCGCTACGGTGTTTACATTTTTTGCAAATCAATTTGTTTACATGGTTGTGTATGTAGGTTTTCCTTGCTGTCAGAATATCGTCTTGTACTAGCATATTTCGACCATTGTGTTTGCCCATTTTTTTTTACAACCATTGTTCCCTTATATTGCATTGTTCTTACCATGTATTTTGTTTTCTTGCTTTACACTGATGTGTCACTGCGCCAGCGAGCGTCTCTCTTTGACAGATACCGGCGCATTACAAATGTTCATTACATATTATTATGAACAATTATTGGGGTACCACACCCACACCCTCCTCAAGTTTGCCATGTACTTCTGGCGGTGGGGACGAGTGAACCTAATAGGCCTGAGCAATATTTTCTGCATTAAAGAATTGGTATTATTTTATAAATAGCATAAATTCACCGACACCCGAGTGGTATGGTATAGTCTAGTGGTTATAGAAGGCTCACTTTCCATGTAGAAAGCAAAGCTCTTCTGCATAATAATGTCTGGCCAGATGACCTTTAAGGAAATAATAAATTCAAAATTTCATTTTTATATGCATGCTAATGCCGAATCAGTCTGGTTTTGAATATTTGTTTTTACTATTATACTGATATAATAGAGATCCATAATTATGTTATACATGTATGGATATCATAGTCAGGGCCGGGGGACAATAATCTCCAATAATTGTTCTTCAGTCGGCATTTAGAGCCTACATTAAGTTATAAAGCATCAAAGGTATTAGAACAAGGGTTGGTCCAGACATTGCAATCGGCAAACCTTGAGCTATAGGTTTCATGACTGCAAATGTATCGTGTGTTTCAAGTTCAAGATTAAGCAAGTTTATTAGTTGTTTTTACCTTGTGGCCACATTGTATTTTTAATTTAATTAATAATAGCATTCCTTGGATTCTACATCGTCATTTATCTCGATACGAAAAACCATTGTGGACGGGTAGGGTAGTCTTGGTTCTAAGACTGTGTTTGTATGTTTTGATGCACGATTACAGAATTCTCATTGGGAATCCAATCCAAGTCGTTACAAAAATCCGAAAAAAACTCGTGTTTTGTGGCAGAACATATGGATTTTGGGTAGTAAGTCTCAAAATGTGGAATTTTCTGTTAAAAATCTGTAAAATTTTAATTCTTGGACATTGTGATTAGTGGAGTGCCTTGTGGGAAAATCAGTGTTTTGGTGTGGGCTTAGCCATTGTACCAAAGATTACATTTGTATGTAAAAAAAATAAAATTATTTTTCGTGTTCTCCAAAAATTTCAAAATAAAACATAGAGAAAATCGACATCGTAATTCCGGTTACCAAAATAATGCACAAAAGTAATTTTTTGGGACAAAAGAAAAATAAAATAAAACTCCCACATTGTTTTTCTAAATATACCTTCTCTATATACAAGTGTTATAAAAAGATTTTTCACTTTCGGACATTTGCTTTAGTATTTTAATATACGTAACGGAATTACGGTAACTATGGTTACGGGATTTGTATTGCACATTATATTCAAGTTTTATTACTGTTACAGTAACTTTACTGTGACTTTGACATCTTCTGTGACAAAATGTTATTTAGTGTTAATTAATAACTATTTTTCAATAAAAAACTGTTGAATGCCAAAGTATGCTATTGTACATGTATTTGTACAGTGTTCATAGGGAGTACTTGTAGTAAACGCCCATTAATTTGGTTGGAAATTGTTAAGTTGGCATGATTTAATTGGATTATGTATGTTCAGGATATGTACTTGTGAGAACATTATTGCTAATCATAAAAAATCAAAATGGATATGCCTAAAAGTGGAAATTGAAGTAAAATACTGTTTTTTATTACTGTTTTTGCCTTGCATTTAGCGCTATTTTAAACCTGTAAAAATACAATACGTAATTCCGTTACCGTCCTGACGTAATTCCGTTACCGTCCTGACGTAATTCCGTTACCATGATTGAAGTTGTCATTTTGCATTGTAGTTATTAACCCTACTAAAGTCTACTACAAATAGCACCCCTTTTGGAAATTACTAAACTTCACATAGATTTATTAATTTATGCAAGACCTGAAAACTGCTTGTCCTTCGCCGTAATTCCGTTACCGAAATTTTTACCTCACTAAAGTGACCCAGCAGGTGATTTTTTTTCATTTGTGTCCAATGAATCTGTTGGATCTTGGCTCCCATTTCATACACAGATTAGTTGTCTAATATAAAACATTTTCTAGGTGATGGGCAAATGTTGGCTGGGTCATAAATGGACGTCATTCCGTTACCGGAGAATTGCCCATATATATACATCCCTAACTTCTTTAGGACTGTTAGCAAAATGTGTAGTTTACGTGTAAGCAGGTTAAAAATGTACTTATTTGTGATGGAAACGTCTTTTGGTTAGTTTTATAATAAAGGGCCGAATTTTGAATACTTTTATAAATTAATTAATAATTCATGTTACACTGACGCCAGTGTAGTGTGCAGTTTGTTTTTGTACAGGGAAATCCTATAGAGGGGCGTAACTGCAATGGGGCGTAACGGCAATGGGGCAATGTTATGGGCGTTATGACGATGGGGCGTTATGGTGAGGGGCGTCATGACGATGGGGTGTAATGCTTGGAAACTATGCCTTGTATTCATCCAGCATTTACAAAATGTCAACAAATCGCATCTGCATCAGCAGTGGCAACAATTTATAGTAAGATTGGGGTACAGTGGGAACGATACGGAGCAGCAACCATGGCCTACTGCCACCCATGCCTTCCCCTCCCCCACCTCCTTCCCACACTACCCCAGTGAATCAATTAAGTTTAATATTTCCTGTTTTTTCTTTTTAAAAAATACCCCAAAAACCTTCTTTTTAATTTGTTTTTAATGGCCACTGGGGTAATAATAATAATGAAAGCATTTTTAAAGCGCCCCTGCTCATCAGGCGCATAAATCATTCCTGAAACCATTTCGGCGCATAATTATGGGCTAATCAAACACAACAACCAACTCGGCCCTCACAGGTATTCATTTACTCCCTGGTGGAGAGAAGCAATTATGGTAAAGTGTCTTGCTCAAGCGACACAAGCACCACGGTCGCGGTCGGGATTCAAACCCACATTCTGGACAATTCAGCCATCAGGAACACAAACTGATGCACTAAACCGCTCGACTATGACATAAAAGGGCGAGTCGACACTAATCGCAAAGGTCAACCCAGCCTAGGCCTAGTGTGCCTCGCTTTTGAAAAAGCGCCTGAATGATCACGGTATCTTCTGAGCCAGGTATATGTTATGTGAAGATTTTATCAAAACAATTACGGCCTAAAAGGGCCAAATTTGACCAATCAAACACTTTTGCAGTCTGGATTAATATTTTTAGCAGGGGGAATTATTTTTTATTTTATTTTATTTTATTATTTTATTATTTATTTCTTTTTTTTGGGGGGGGGGGGGGGCTACCATTAACACTAATACTGCAGCATCTCCGGCCCAGTCACATTACTATTACATATTGATTTGTAATTTTATTAAATTATACAATCATGAATAAATATTTTGTGTCATGATACATTAAAAAAAAGCTCAGCACCTTTGAGAGGTAGGTGAGATATGGGAGGTTAAATGGGAGGTACCCGAGAGCGGTGGCGCAAGGCGGGTAATCGGGGCGAAAAATCTTTTCCACCTTAAACAGCGCAGAGACCGGAGCCCGAGTTGTTCACAGCGATACTTTATTAATCCTAGCGCAAAGCCTAACTTGCCCTTGTGCCACTGGGGTTGCCCCGTGAGAGCTTTTTTAAGAAAGTGGAAACTAGCCTCAACGGCCTCCTATAGTTCTTCCATGATGACCGGGCTATCTGCAAATGTGACAACTGTAAGGCGAACTCGGTCTAGAGTCACGGTCGACTTGGGCTTCGCCACCCAGGGCCAGATTAGCCATTGGGCCGGTGGGCCGGGGCCCAGGGGCCCTTGGCTCTCAGGGGCCCTTCGGGGAAACTGGACCGCGCGGCGCGGTACTGGGTTTGAGGCCCTGACAAGGGCTCCTGGGGCCCGGCCTTAAGGGCCCCCCCCCCCCAGGCTGGAGGTCCCTGCTGGGGACCCCTAAAGTGGGCCTTGAGGACCACTGCACACTGCAAAGCCCAGCTTTGTACGGTGTAGGCTAGCAGGGGCCCTTGTCTCTCACAGGCCCTTGGGGGGAACTGGGACACGAGGCCTAAAATGAAATGTATAGGTTAATCAAATATCAAATGTGTGCGGGCCCCGCCCCTCCTCTGTACAGTAGTGGTTCTCGCTGGGTCTGAGCCTCAAACGCAGGCTCCTGGGGGCTGGGGCCCTCCAGGTTGGTTCAGTGGGCCTTTGAGGACCACTGCTCCACCGTACTGTGAAGCAGTGGTCCTCAAAGGGCCCACTTTGAGAGGTCCCATTGAGGAGGGGCCTCAGGGGGGCCTTGAAAAATGATCGGCCCAGGGGCCCTAGTGGGGGTTAATCCGTCCCTGTCGCCACCCTATTGGATTGACCAGAAGGCAAAGCTGTGCAGGTGCCTAATTGCCGTGCACTGGACCATGCATGGATGCCAAATTCCACTAGTGCATAATCCTAAAATTAAACGAGTCTAAAGACGGTGTTTGATTGGGATTCTACGAATCCACATGATACAGCGAAGGAGATAACATGAGATAGCGCTCACCGCCCAGTTAACGCAAGTTGAGCTTTACCTGAAAAAGAAAACTAGGAAGGGAAAAGAGTTGCCCAACAACAAAGGGAGGGCATGTGATCTCCTTCACTACATCATAATGGATTTGCAGAATCCCAATCAAACATCATCTTTAGATTCGTTTAATTTTAGTATTCCACGTCACCAATAAGACTTTTAAAACAGTCTTTAAAACGAAACGCACGTAACAAGATAACAGTTTTGGTTGCAAATTCTTTTCCAAAAATGTGTTTTATTTTGCAATAAAGACTACATTCAAGCCACCTTGCAGAGTGCTGTATATTATAATTTACTTTATAAAAAATGCGTGCACTGTTATAGTCTGTTCCCGTTTTGTAATCAATGCCATGGTATAACTTCGAAGGAATCTGTATTATTTAATATTCAATAACAGAATTTGAGTCACAATCAACGTGGTTTAAATAAATTTTACTTTCCAAAATGGTTTTGCAAATGGCTTGTTGTAGTAACGTGCAAAAGTGCCGTTGCTAGTATCGTCTGAATCGGAACACCACTATCTCTGGATAATGATGTTGAGGCTGCCCGAACACTGTGGGCTTTAAAAATAGAAGTATCCACGCCTGCATTACTTAACGTCTTTTAATTCATCTGCTGATGGTGTCTCTGGATACTGACTTGTGAGGCTTTCTATAACTAAGTATATTCTATAATAAATAACTAAGATATTTCGTTCAGTTCATCTGAACTCTGCAGTGCGGGTCAAATATTAGTTCACAAGGCTGGTCCCGATAGCTTTTAAGTTGCTAGTGGTTGGTATACTTTTATTTTACTTGATATAGAGCATTCAATGGCCAATCAGGATTGCGTACACATAATGATCAGTACGAGGTCTCGCTCGCTCGATCGATGTTTACATTTTGTGAGTGACATGATCCAAATCGCGTAACTAATTATTTCTATTGGTTATATGACAAGGTATGTGTTCTTGTTTGATCAACTTTATATAAGAACAGTTACGCGCTACAGGCATTGCACACAGCGCGTAACGAATATTTCTATTGGTTGTATGATGACCTATTGTTTTCGTTCGACCAATAGAAATATTTGTTACGTGCTATGAATAGGGCATTGCACACACATGCTAACTGCATGCAGTGAGCTAGTCTGCGCCTAGAGCTGTGTCTTCCAAGGACTGGATCAAAACAGCGCGCTGGATGAGAATATAATTCCTTGGATAATAAATTCTTTGGTCACAATCGGTATTTTACATGCCATGTTTTGCAGGTTTCTGTTTTTGTTAGAACAGAAGTTTTTTTTACACCTTAAGTTATTTTACAAACGATATTTGCTTATGTGCATATAAGCCGCCCTTTTGTGAAATTGTTTCGTTTTCCAGTAAGGGGCCGTTCACAATTATCAACATTTTCACAAGTGTACAAATAGTACACTTTTTCAGACCCCCCTTCCCCCCCCCCCTTTAAGTGTACAAAATAAAATGTTGATTTCAAACAATAGATTTGTGTTCAAAAGTAATGTATTCAGGCAAAGTATAATATACAGTCAGTCTGCAGCAAATATTTTAAACCGAGGTCAGTTCAACCATGGAAGTATTATAAACATGATAAAGAAGTATTATAATATACTTGCATGGTTCAGCACACAGAATTTAGCTGTAATTTGACTTTGCCTCCATCATGTCCATTGTGCAAACTCCTGAGATTTGGTAATAATAATAATAATAATGTATAGATTTATATAGCGCACGTATCCACCAACTAAGTGGCGCTCAAGGCGCATTATATTATTATCCCTGCTCATAAGGCTCATAAGGCTCATAAATCATTCCTGAAACCATCTCAGCTCCCTGGGGAGTATACAGCTCAATTGCTGCCATTTCTAGCGCATAGAGAGCAAACCATCTCTGCCTTCACAGGTACCCATTTAACCCCTGGGTGGAGAGAAGCAATTATGGTTAAGTGTCTTGCTCAAGGACACAGGTGTCACGGCCGGGGCTCGAACCCACACTCTGCTGCTGGCAACACCAGAACTTGAGTTCAGTGCGCTAGACCACTCGGCCACGACAATCCACTTTTCGTGCATTATACAACACACGGGACCTACGGCTTTACGTCCCATCCGAAGGACGAAGCAATTATGGTTAAGTACCTTGCTCAAGGATACAAGTGTCACGACCGGGGCTCGAACCCACACCCTGCTGCTGGCAACACCAGAACTTGAGTTCGGTGCGCTAGACCGCTCGGCACTATGAACTTATGAAGGCAAAGTCAAATTTAAAGAGTCTGCAGCAAAACAGAGACACACAACAGAATCAATAAATGTAGGCATTTCAAAACTTGAGTCCAAAACTTGAGTCCAAAAACTTGAGTCCAAAACTTGAGTCCAAAACCGTTTTTACAAATCGACATTTTTACTTTTTGAAAAAGCGTACGCGGCGCCTTAACCCCCTCCCCCCCCCCCCAGCGTACGGTTTGTACGCTCGTGAAAATGTTGATAATTGTGAACGGCCCCTAAATAGATTTACTGAGTGACCGTAATCAAGTTATTGTTGGTGTGTGTATTTCTTCATTCATAATTTATATGTGACTGTGCTAGACAGTGTATTAACTATAAACTATTAGACTATTATTAACTATTAGAGTAACTCTGATGTCTGACTTGTCCAAACATAATTTTTATATGAAACTGATTGTGAATGCTGCGTGCATACGCTGTATATGATGGACCAGTTAAAAACCTGACGGACCAGTCACAATTCAAGCCTAGGCCTACTGCTCCTGACAGTTCACCGGACAGTGAAAAATAGCAAGGGTACAGGCAATGCATTCACGTACGTAAACCACTCAGATATAAATTACAGGTACACGTACATCATCTGACCAAAACATATCAAGGAAAGTAGTATGCATGATAACTACAAGCTACTATTAACCGAATGTCCTTGGACCTGCCAGTTTAGATGATTGATGGTATTCACACGAACAAACGAAGCGTCCATAGCAATGCAAATATACACAAATGACTGTAAACCCGCTTATCCGGGAAGTCCTTCAAGTCTGCCTTTGGCTGCAATACAACGTTTGCATCATGCATATTCATAGCTCTGCCCACTCGGAACCAATCAGATTGCCATGTCCATATTATTTTTCATTAATTTGCCATAGGCCATGCAAGTCGGAGATTGAATTCCACCCTAAGCAAAATACGACCCATGGCGGTATTTCAGGCAATGAAAGTCTAAGCCGGATGAGGGAACAACAGATACACACCTGATCTTCTTGCAACATGCCAGTGTCCTCAAGCTTTTTAGAACACCAGTGGATGATAAACTCGTGTAGTACGCACATTCCTTTCGCTACTTCCGGTTCCAAAGCTGGCATACCGTTGTATGTAATTTAACCTCAATTCCTTGATTTTAACGTTCAAACACAATTCTTGAGGCAGAAATTGCCTTTGTTTAATAATAAGATTTTGAGTCTTTACAAAATATAAGTTAAATATAATTAATATACGTTTCCAGATAACATTCATACATTGGGCCAACGTTGGCAATTGGTCAGCAACGTCGGCGTTGGCATTATGTCAGCTTTTGACGTTGGCTCAACGTTGGCATTACATCGCCAACATCGGCGTTGGCATTATATGGTGGCTGCTTATGTTGAGCCAATGTTGGCAATTAAACGGCAACATCGGCATTGTCATCATGTTGGTTGCTGACGTTGGGCCAATGTTGGCTCTACGTCGGCAATATATAACATTGGCATTACGTTGGCGATCGATGTTAAACCAACGTTGGTTTTCAGTCGGACACCGACATTTCTATTCTATTCTAACGTCTAATTTAAAGGCATTTTTCTGAAGTTGCATCAATCCATCATGCTGATAATAACATATGACTCGGAGGGTTTCTAACTAATATGTGTTTTGTTAGCATAACCCATTATTCTTCGTCCCTCTTTGAAAACATAATATTGTTTTTACATGGTATGTTTGTATTTCAGATCAACGGTTGATCGTGCTTGCTATGACATAGTCAACCATCCATGTAGTTTACACTACAAAAATCACGTCATGTAAGTTTTTTCTGTAGTCAAACAATTATTTATGAATTTTTGATGAAGCCATGCCCCACCCCACAGAAGAAAAAAAAGAAAACGTACGTTTTTGATTATTTTGGGAACTGGATACCTGAAATTGGAAATCTTTTGGATACCCGGGTACCCGTAAATAATTGGTAAAAGCACATATACTCCCGAATGTATAAAATAACCAACATGAACACACGTTTCTCTTGTCTAATTAGAATCATAATAAATGTGTACTTACTGTAGTAACCCTTGTCAATCTCGCCCGCAAAAACTACGGGGCCAATTCTCCCAGTATTATAGTGAGACTCGCCAGGAAAGTAGTGATGATTCTCAAAAACTTCTATTGTTAACACCCATTGTTAACATCCATTGACAAAAGAGAGTTCATGGGTTATGTCGGCCGTCTGGCCGTGTCAGCTAGTCCTTTGTTAACAAAGTTATTCACTTAAATTGCCAAGTTTGAACAGTAATTGAACTGTGAAGTACATGTATCAGTACGAGTGTAAATTTACACGTACACGAAACAGAAACTTAATATGAAAAAAAATAATAATGCAAAGTTTCTTTAAAAAAACATTCTGACGTCATCATCACTGCCCTGACAAAACTCGAACACCTATGTGTTTGTAATATCACAAACACTTTAGTCTAGTTAGCTTTGTTTTTCTTTTTAGACAAAATAATGATATCCGCAGAAATGCAAGGATGTTTCTTTCTACCTTTACATTTGGCAATAGGAACAATATCTTTCACAGCAGCAAACAATAGGTCTTTAAAATAATCCCATACCACATCAATGTTGTCTGAAGAAAAACAAGTGTCCCAAGGCACCATGCGAAGAGTGTCACATAAAGTATTGATATCAGCTTTATTATATTGGTAAAAAGACCTATTCATAGTTTTGTGATCATGAGAGGTTAACAAATTAAAATAAACACCATTATGATCGCTGTTACCAAGACCAGAATGTTGGGTAACATTTGAAAATAAGTCAGGTCTGTTGGTAAATAACAAATTTATAACTGAGCCAGAATCGGTAGGTGAATTTCCATCACGAGTGGTGAATGTAACTAACTGCTGTAAATTGAGAATATCAGAAATATTATGGAGACGTACTGAGGATGATTGTATACGGAAGTTATTTGATGACACCTTAAAATCGATGTTGAAATCACCAAGTATAGCAATGGCATAAAATGTGCCGTTAGCGAGACTTCGAAAACGAGCCGGGACTGGACCTGATCAAGATTTGCAGTGGAATAACACAGACAATTTTCCTCGCCGATATGGCTTTGACGGAGCATCGGGACTTCAAGTTCAGAATTTGGATAGCACCAGCAGCCCTACGGAGATATTCGAACACTTTTTTTCCTCCCGAACTTATAAGGCACATATTATCTAATGAGACAAACCGATACGCCGCCGATAACCCAAAGCGTCAATTGCCGAGTCACACGCCAGAAGAGATGGTGTTCCTGGCCATGAATATCGTCATGGGAATAATTAGCTAGGATGATCCTATCATTATGTTTTCACATAAACGCTAGGATACTGAGTGTAAAAAAAAGGTATAATTGCATGTTTTACGAAAAAACAAACACGTTGCATTGTAATACCTTAAATATACTATGAATCTATACTGTATTGTTATTATGTGTATGCCTTTGATAATAAAAATTTAAAAAAATATTGTAACTTACACTGTGTTTTTGACCAATTCTTGCCTTGTTTTGTTCTTCTCTGCGGTTCGATTATGTCCACACGATGTGATACACCTATCTGTATCATACACCTACTGTTCCTTCCGTTTTCACGGTCATAGGTGCAATTACTGGAGCGGAGCGGCAATACAAACCTACGGCTGCTTCAGTTTCATTTAATATGTTCCATGGTGAGAAAAAGGAAAAGTAAAAATAGTAAATTCAAGAAAGAAAAGTGACATGAAAAAAGTCAAGTAAATTATAAGAAAAAGTAAAGAGTAAAACGTAATTAAGAGTAAATTCAAAACTGGTTGCCGTGAGAGTGTCTTCGTCTTGAATAAAATACTTTAAACCAAATGACATTGTCTTTAAATAGTCTTTATTTGTCGACCCCTAGTTTGGTCCTTGTTTCTGTTTTTACAAAATAAAAATATTTGATAGTAGCTATATTGTACCGGGGACATAAGCTCTATCGATATAAGTACAAGATACAATAAGTAAAATATAAAACACAGGTCGTCGTGCACATGTACATATACACGTAGTTGTAAAATATCTGCATACCGGCACTCCCCGCGTAAAACATGGGCCGTCGTGCATATGTACACGAAGTTGAAAAATATATGTATATACCAGCACCCTGCCTATCCACGGCCGGGTTTGACCCAGCGCTCCCCGGCCGGCCCCACAGATGTTACTTGGTTGGCCGCACCGCCCTCACTCGGTAAAAATAATACCGGCGAACCGTCCAGCAGTCCATAATGTTGCGCCGTATATACGCAAGGGGTTACAAAATAGAAATAAAGAGGAAAATACTGGATTATACGGAAGCGCATTGCTGCCAATTGAAGGGTAAAAAATTTTTTTTTTAAGTCGTTCGAACGAGATAATAAGTCGTTCGAACGACATAGTAAGTCGTTCGAACGAGATACTAAGTCGTTCGAACGACATAGTAGTAAGTCGTTCGAACGACATACTAAGTCGTTCGAACGAGATAGTAAGTCGTTCGAACGACATAGTAAGTCGTTCGAACGACATAGTAAGTCGTTCGAACGAGATACTAAGTCGTTCGAACGAGATAACTTCATACAACTCGATACATGCTTTCAATTCATGTTGTACTCATGGAGTTTAGTTATGGGGCAATTGGTGACACTTGTGAAATTCTACTTTCAATTGGGTTTAAGTCATCGTGAAATACTACACTGCTTGGCTCAACTAAATGGAATAGTAATAAGTCTCTGGAGTTTGAGACGGATTCTGTCGAGAGCGCAATTATTTCGGAGGAAGAATCAGTCGGATGTTTTGGACGTGGCGCTTTTCTTGATGGCAGAGATGGATACGTATGGACAGCTTCATGGATATAAAATGATGCACTTAAAATGTAAAATCACTTCGTTCAAAGCGTCTAGGGCCGAAATAAAGACGAACTGCCACCCAAAACCGCAGTTCCAAATTTCTAAAATACATGTGTATTACAAAGTAAAAACAACCGATAACAAACAACTCGGCAAATCTTCAGTGCTTAGAAACACGATATATTTTTAGTCTTAGCTCTATGTTTGCCGACTGAAAATTTATTATGGACCAACCCTTGTTCTAATACCTTTGATTTGCCAACTGAGGCTCTAAATACCGACTGAGAAAAATTATTGGGGTGTCACACACCCCCCCCCCCCCGCTGCTCGCTACGGCCCTGGGCGGTGGGGACGAGTGAACCCAATAGGCCTGAGCAATATTTTTCTGCACTAAAGAATTTATATTATTTTATAAATATATAAATTCACCGACAAATTCGAGTGGCATGGTATAGTCTAGTGGTTAGAAGGCTCACCTTCCATGTAGAAAGCAAAGCCTTTCTGTATAATAATAATGTCTGCGGGCAGTGGAGTACGGAAGCGTATAGCTGCCAACATAAAAATAAATTTTCCTCCCAATTAAGTCGTACGTACGAGATAATAAGTCGTACGTACGAGATAATAAGTCGTACGTACGAGATAATAAGTCGTACGTACGAGATACTAAGTCGTACGTACGAGATACTAAGTCGTACGTACGAGATAATAAGTCGTACGTACGAGATAATAAGTCGTACGTACGAGATACTAAGTCGTACGTACGAGATAATAAGTCGTACATACGAGATAATAAGTCGTACATACGAGATAATAAGTCGTACGTACGAGATAATAAGTCGTACGTACGAGATAATAAGTCGTACGTACGAGATAATTAAGTCGTACGTACGAGATAATTAAGTCGTACGTACGAGATAATTAAGTCGTACGTACGAGATAATAGTCTTACTGCAAGACATTCCTTTTTTTTTCGTGGTCGCTAGAGGGGGCTGTTTGTGCGCTTGACTTTTACTAGTAGTAAATAATGATGGTGCAAACCCATTCAGTGACACCACTTCTTCGTTGACTTTTGTTTTTGTTTTCCAAGATGTATTTGTCATACAAATTGAAATACAGTGAATCCGTATTTGACTATTTCCAAAATTAGTAGTAAATAAGTAGTAAATTAGTAAATAATGATGGTGCAAACCCATTCAGTGACACCACATCTTCAAGTTGACTTTTGTTTTGTTTTCCAAGATGTATGTGTCATGCAAATTGAAATACAGTGAATCCGTATTTGACTATTTCCAAAATTTGTCAATTTGACAATGAGTTTTAATGGGAATAGTAGGCTTTTGTATGAACGTACCAATAATGACCGATTGGTCAAATTGGGGGAATGTAAAAGAGACAGGATATTTTTTCAGATCCTTAATTAGTAGCAATAGCTAAGCTTTCATGCCTTACTCGGCAATCATCAGTTGCATGTAATGGTTCAAATTAATGAGCCTGGTGGTCTCCTGTCTTATTTTTAGATAAGACATTGAATTGATGTTCTTTCCAAACAATTGTAATATGTCCGTTTTGTTTTGTTTGAGTGAGAGAGTTCGTTGTTTTTATGTGATTTGTTCCTCTAATAAGGAAAGTAAAACATTTAGGCCTTTCTGAATGCAACAAGGGTTGTTTTGGAAATATTTCCGAGGGTTGTTGGTTTTGTTGTCTCAGAGGCCAGTGTTTGTTTATTGCTTGATTCAAATCGTTGTGGTTAACGAACGGATTATATGTGGTTGAGAAAACCAGTGGTACTTCCATGTTATTGTTTACCTTTTGAATGGGTTTGGCTAGATTTGCCAGTATAGTTAAGCATTGGTTATGCAATTCTCGTTCTTCTTTGGAAGATATTTATATCACTCAGGAGAGTAGAACGGGTTGGTTTTAGCAGGGGTTGGAACGAAGTTTAAACTTTACCCAGAGCAATTCTTCTCAAATATCCTGTCTCTTTTACATTCCCCAATTTGACCAATCGGTCATTATTGGTACGTTCATACAAAAAGCCTACTATTCCCACAAAACTCATTGTCAAATTGACAAATTTGGAAATAGTCAAATACGGATTCACTGTATTTCAATTTGTATGACAAATACATCTTGGAAAACAAAACAAAAGTCAACGAAGAAGTGGTGTCACTGAATGGCTTGCACCATCATTATTTACTACTAGTAAAAGTCAAGCTGCACAAACAGCCCTCTAGCGACCACGAAAAAGGAATGTCTTGCAGTAAGACTATTATCTCGTACGTACGACTTATTATCTCGTACGTACGACTTATTATCTCGTACGTACGACTTATTATCTCGTACGTACGACTTATTATCTCGTACGTACGACTTAGTATCTCGTACGTACGACTTAGTATCTCGTACGTACGACTTAGTATCTCGTACGTACGACTTATTATCTCGTACGTACGACTTAATTGGGAGGAAAATTTATTTTTATGTTGGCAGCTATACGCTTCCGTAGTGGAGGACCTTTTTAAGGAATATAAATTCAAACTTTCATTTTTATATGCATGCTAGCTGCCGACCAGTCTGGTCGTCGGTTTTGTATATTTGGTTTTACTATTTTATACTGATATAATAGAGATCAGTGGTACAGACGTGTACAGCGAGTTCAATACTACAGAGTCGTTGATAAGGTTGTGCATTGCGACCGGAATCCCGATGGAAATTCCGCATAGATTGTTGATATCCAACCACAGGCATTAACCGCGTCCCCACAAACAACTTGCATGCACACCCATAATTATGTTGTACATGTACGGATATCACAGTCAGGGCCGGGAGGGGAGGGGGGGGGGGGTATACAGGCCCGTACGCAGGGGGGTGCGACGGGTGCGTACGCACCCCCCCCCCCCCAATTACCAAAAGGTCCACAAAAGGTCCACATGAAAGGGCGCGAAACCGACGTTATATAGTTTCCCAAGGCATTTTTGGTCCCATCAGTACAAATTCGCACCACCCCATAAAAAATCCTGCGTACGGGCCTGGTATAACACCCTCCCCCAATAATTTTTCTCAGTCGGCATTTAGTGCCTCAGTCGGCATATAAAGCATCAAAGGTACAAGAACAAGGGTTGGTCCAGAATAAATTTTCAGTCGGCAAACCTTGAGCTATAGGTTTGCCGACTGCAAATGTATCGTGTTTCTAAGCACTGAAGATTTGCCAAGTTTATTAGTTGTTTTTACCTTGTAATACATTGTATTTTACCCACTAATAATAGCATTCCGATTCTACATCGTCATTTTTCTCGATACGAAAAAACATTGTACGGTATAGGTAGTGTAACACTTAAATAGAGGAGGGGTGCTACACGCTGAGGAAATGACACACTTACAAGAGAAGCTTCTTGGGCCGAACGAATATTTTATTTATTTGTCTGTGGCTATAACAAGAAGTACAAAATCTATTCTCATACTCAATACTGACTGTAGGGTCACAAGACTAGCAGTACAGCAGAGAGAGAGGGAGAGAGGTGTCAGAAGAGAGAGCAAGAGACGAACTGAGTTTTCTAATCTAAAAATAACATGTATATACTAATAATGGGATCTGGTCACTTACAACTGTGGAGGTATTTTGTTTATATTATAATTAAGGGGAGGCCTAAGTGATAATTAAATGGGTCTAGGTGATGTCAGTCTGGAGGTCGAAAATTATTTATGACCCACATGTGGTCAGTGGCCCTCAGTGTAAAATATACAAGATGTCAGCTTACATTACTTCCATCTGGGGGAAGAAAATGTCCTCATTTTAAAAAAAAACTAAAAAGTCAATACAAATAAATGAATACAAAAAAAAATTATATGAAAAGGAACATAACCCAAATAAAGAGAACATTTTTCAACAATTAATATAAAACAAAATGTGCGTATAAGTGAAAAGCACTTTGAAATAATATACAGAGATTAAAATAAATGTAAAGTTGTAGCAATGACAATTCGAGTGGGGGAAGGATTCTCAGAATTTTTTTAAAAATGTAACGGGGAGTTGGGGATTGGTAGGATGGGGTTGGTCGCAAAACTATAGGGTCAGGTAGGGAAGGAGCAATAGGGATGATACAGGAGTAGAGGGTGGGAGGATTGTAGGTTTGGAGTGGGAAGGGAAAGGGAGTGAACCAGTGCACAAAAAGTCATGTTGGGGTTGTGGTGTTGGCAGCAATCCACGGTCATGGTTTATAGGGGAGATGTAAGGTTTGAGTCGGTTATGGTGGATACGTTTCGGCTTGGCCTTAGGATCATACATATCAACAATTGAATATTTAACAGGATCACCATCCTGTGAGGAAGGGCTGCTTTAAAATAGTGCACAGGTGAATTAGTGGAACAAGTGGGTGGGGGCGACATGATAATTAGGTTTAAATCAGTAAACAAACAAACAAAATGTGAAGATAGCAAATAGAATAATATACCGACCGGCGATTAGCGGCAAGTAAAACAAAAATACAAACAAATGAAGTAGTGTAAAATAATACCAAAGTGAGTTTGCAATGAATCACTGAATCAGAATAAAGTGATACTGTTGAGTAAAACAAAACTGATAAAAAAATTTACAAAAGAGATGTGACGAAAATACAAATTAAGAGGAAAAACTAGAACAAAATCTGCTCAGTTAGCACAGCGAAAATTTGTAACGAACAAAACTATGCAAATGCGAAAACAAAACTGTAGCAAAAGTAATACAAAATATTAAAATAAAAATGTACAAGGTAACAATAACTTGCTGTGTAAAGCGTCAGCTTGGGCTGCTTCAATGGATGACAGTATAACGCTGGAGTGGCGTGAAGATCAGCAGCAAGAAATGCGGGACGTACAGCACAGGATAGATGAGCACAGGAAAAGTTTGAAGCAACTCGGAAGAAATGAAGAGACGTGGAAGAGTAGGAAAAGTCCGATGAAATCAGTAGAACAGGAATGCAGTGGCTCAGCAGAATGGCAAATGACAGGAACAGGGTCGCAGAAGACAGGAACAGGGGCGTTGAAGACAGGAACAGGGGCGTAGAAGACAGGAACAGGGGACAGGAACAGTCCAAATAAAAAACTTGAAGATTACAGTATATAACAGCATATCCTGGGTGGAAGCACAGTTACTGCATACAAGCGTGGCTAGAACTCTAGGCAGCACGGCAAGGGACAGGGGGCAGAACGGTGCTGAAGATACTGGGCTGTTCGGCAGGGCAATCAGAAAGAAAACATGGCGCTATGGTGGGTGGCTTATACACAAATGTACATACACAATGTAGTGCCAACCTGGAAGTCCATCAGAGGAAACAAGCTTGAAGAATAGTAGAAAGTGCAGAAAACTGGAACATGGAATATTGTGAAGTGAAGAAAACTTGCAGAAACTGGAAGATGACACAAAGCGGCTCCAAACGTTTGCATTAAGCAAAGAATCAGTAGCGGAGAAGCAAGCAAGTAGCAGAAATGAGGGCAGTCCGATGGCTTGTGGCAGGTCAAAAACCGCTGCTACCAAATGTAACACTTGAATAATAAGAGGGGTGCTACACGCTGAGGAAATGACACACTTACAAGAGAAGCTTCTTGGGCCGAACGAATATTTTATTTATTTGTCTGTGGCTATAACCAGAAGTACAAAATCTATTCTCATACTCAATACTGACTGTAGGGTCACAAGACTAGCAGTACAGCAGAGAGAGAGGGAGAGAGGTGTCAGAAGAGAGAGCAAGAGACGAACTGAGTTTTCTAATCTAAAAATAACATGTATATACTAATAATGGGATCTGGTCACTTACAACTGTGGAGGTATTTTGTTTATATTATAATTAAGGGGAGGCCTAAGTGATAATTAAATGGGTCAAGGTGATGTCAGTCTGGAGGTCGAAAATTATTTATGACCCACATGTGGTCAGTGGCCCTCAGTGTAAAATATACAAGATGTCAGCTTACATTAGTCTTGGTTCAAGACTGTGTTTGTATGTTTTTGATACACGATTACAGAATTTCATTGGGAATCCAATCCAAGTCGTTAAAATCCGAAAAAAAACTACTCGTGTTTTATGGGAGAAATATGGATTTTTGGGAAGTAAGTCTCAAAATGTGGAATTTTCGTTAAAAATTCAAATTTAATTCTCTTGGACATTGTGATTAGTGGAGGCATTGTGGGAAAATCAGTGTTTGTGTGTTTAGCCATTGTACCAAAGATTACTTTTGTATATACAAAAAAATTCAAAATAAAACATGAGAAAATCACACGTAATTCCGTTACAGAATGTACAACAACAAGAGGGATTTCAACATCGGCCATTAAAGATCTTGTGGCTTTTTACTGTAAAAACCTTTTGGATTTCTCCGATTTCGGAAGACTTTTTACAACGTACGTTACTCAGTGTATAATTATAGTTAGCAGTGAGACGCGCGTTCCATCTGCGTCCTTTAGAACATCTTGATAGCAACTAACGCTGAGTGAACTACTGCAGGGTGAAATACACGCCGCTTGTACATGTAATTTCCCCTGAATCAACTCAACGGTGAATCAGCGACAAACTCTCAAAGAGGAAGTCCATCGCCCGTTCTGGTCGGTATGCTTGAGCAGGTACCGCCAGATCGTACACACACTGCTCAGAACAATAACAGAATTCGTGCTGTAAACAGGAGAAAGTGGGTAAGGACGATAATAGAATTGCAATGAAATGTTTTATAAGGAGCAAGCCAGAGAACAGAGGGTACAGAAGGAGAATGATTAACATATGGCAGGATAAAGGCATGTATGAAATAAGCGAACAGCGGCTTGCCGACCAGGTAAAACAAATCAAACATAATCAGTGGCTAACGAAAGTTGAGGTGGAAGAGATGAGTAGAATAATATCACGGACAGAGGCTGGGGATGAAGAAGTGCAGGAGGAGGAACTGGACAACGTGGTCGCTGGTGAGCTGGCAAGTTCTCAGAGTGCGGATGAGGTCAGTGGAGGAGTAGAAGAGGGAACAGAAGACTTGACGGAGGAAGAGCTAGAGATTAGGAAGAGGATTGAAGAGGTAATGGTATCTATAAAAGGGACAGGTAAGTGGAGTATTCCTGCATTGCGCCAGGTCTCAAGGAAAAAGCTGACAAAATGTGTCAGCTATGGTAAGTAGAATCCTTGGGACGGTGAGTACTACTAATCTTTCTTAAATTAACGATCTTGTCTTTGCAGGTGCAGTTGTAGTAGCGGAGAGATCAGGGGTAAAATCTTCACATTCACAATCACGACATAAAGATAATAAACCTTGGTGGAAACGCAGACTTGAGGGCCAAATTAACGAGTTACGCAAAGATCTCAGTAGAATAGAGCAAATGGATATAGGTGCAATGAAAGATTCAGATATGAGGAACAGATTAATGAAGAAGTATCAAGTAAAAGGAAAGGGGATGAGTGTAGTTAAGGAAGAAATAAAGCAAAGGGTTAAGGCGAAGACTGCGAAAGTAAAGAGGTACGATGACAGAGTCAGGCAGTTTCATCAACTTGAATCGCCTATTTAGTACAAATCAACGTCAATTATTCAAAGAAATGGACGGGAAATGTGACAACTCACAAGTGGGCCCAGAGCAGGAAGAGGCAAGGAATTTTTGGGGTGGCCTTTGGGATCAGCCTGGTGATCATAACAGACAAGGAGAATGGTTAGCTGACGTGAAAGACGAGTTAAAGAATGTACAACAACAAGAGGGATTTCAGATTGATGTGAGCAAGGTGAAGAAACAGTTGAGGAAAGTGCCGAATTGGAAAGCCCCGGGACCAGACCAAGTGCACGGATACTGGCTAAAGAACTTCAGTAGTCTTCACGAAAGAATAGCCCAGCAGCTGCAACCATGCTTAGTGCGTGGCAACGTTCCGACGTGGATGACTGAAGCAATAACGGTTCTCATCATGAAGGACATTAAGAAGGGTAACGTTGCAAGTAACTATCGACCTATTACATGTCTACCCATGATGTATAAACTTCTGACCGGTATCATTGCAGAAGATCTGTATAGCCACATAGAAGATCAGCGGTTATTTCCAGATGAGCAGAAAAGTTGCAAGAAGCGGTCAAGAGGAACGAGCGGTCTAGCTTACCGGACTCAAGTTCTGGTGTTAGCAGCAGAATGTGGGTTCGAATCCCGGCCGTGACACTTGTGTCCTTGAGCAAGACACTTAACCATAATTGCTTCTTTCCACCCAGGGGTTAAATGGGTACCTGTGAGGGCAGAGTTGGTTGATTAGCCCTATATGCGCTGTAATGGCAGCAATTGAGCTGTATACTCCCCAGGGAGCTGAGATGGTTTCAGGAATGATTTATGAGCCTTATGAGCCTTATGAGCAGGGGTAATAGTATAATGCGCCTTGAGCACCACTCAGTTGGTGGGTACGTGCGCTATATAAGTCCACACATTATTATTATTATTATTATTATTATTATTATTATTATTATTATTATTATTATTATTATTATTATTATTATTATTATTATTTCGCATTAGCACAGCATGAAAAGAAAGATCTTGTTTTCCTTTCTACCGGTTACACCTCGAGTCAAGCTACGTCCCGTAGCCTTAGATCTCGAGTGTCTTTCGCAGAATCCTTGCTGTCCCTAAGAGTGCCGCCTTCTGTAGTAATTCTACTCTAACAGATGTTCCTATCTCCTTGAGATGTTTCTCCAACGCCTTCGGGATTGTACCCAGTGCTCCCACTACCACAGGAATAACCTTCACCTTGACTTGCCACAGCTTGCGGAGTTCTCTCGCACGTAAATCCCGGATGATGTTCTGTACCTTCTCCTTCTCCTTCAAGCTACTATCACCCGGC
>CM055824.1:29130314-29145998 GCA_029582265.1 Zoroaster sp. YZ-2022 | reverse complement strand
TCCCCAAATTTCTGAAACAAATATTTAAGACCCATTAATTTGGGGATTGTGTAAAATGGTCCTAAAATATCATGGACCTGGGATCCTTAATGGCTCAACTTGAGTATTTTGGATAATGGCCCTGAAAAAATTGGTATCCCAATTTGATTTCAAGCGGAAGCTTTTTTCCAAAATGGATGCTTTTCAGTGTGGGCGCGTTTTTCACTTACTGCAGCAGAGGGGTGGTTTCCATTGAGATGAGAAGTCAACTCAACGGAAGCGTCTGGACTCATCTGTACATTAAATTGAGAAGATAGTAAAAGGTTAGACAGCAGTCAATTTTTCTTTTAGTTTTGAAAAGATTTAGAAACTTCTAAGTGTTTTTTAAAACGATATTTGAATATTTTGTATTTAACATTGGTTTCCTATAGATTTTTATTTAGTGGATGCACCCCATCACTCACAAAAATTCAACTGTATAGTTTAATGATTTGTGTTGCGCGCCTTCAACGGACGAAGTTCATACGGAACCGGTGAGCAAAGGATATATACAGGCAAACCAACGTCTAAATCAAGACTAATAAATGTACCGTTACCACCCAAAAGCTTTTTAACCCTATCAAGCCTGGAGGAGGGTCACTGCTAATGTGCCGCCCACAACAAATTTTAAAATAATATATCAAGACCGCTTTGGTCCAGTCACTGCTGAAAATGTTTTACTGCAACTGACTTTGGAAACCTTCATGCAAAAACCGGCCAACGATAATGGTACCTATAGGTGTCATGGCAAACCGTTTATTTTTGAAGAGGTCCAATTGAATTGATACTGATAAGACATTACCAAGATGTGTTTTTGGGGTTTGTTAAGTCAACTTTCAAATCTGAACTGGGACAATATTGAGTCATGTGGACAACTTCCAATGGATTCTGGGAATTCAGGGTATGGCCGCCATTACGTTTAAAATGCAGTAACTTATATTTTGATTTTTTTTTAAGTTTTCGCTCAATATATAAATTTATGTTTTGTGTGAAAATTCCGCTAAAACGCATTTGAATTTCCAATGTGAAATGCAGTTGTATAATTGGTGACTGAAGGTCCAACAAGCTTGTGTTTTACAATCTTTATTAATATTAATTAGTAATAACTATTATGTGATCGGAAATAATGACTCTAAAGTGTATTATTGTCAAAATTACAAAAGGCTTGAATATTATAAACTGTAGTAACCATTTATAATATCACGATTAAATTAAAATTAATTTGTCTTACTTGCTATATACCTTATAAATTAATGTTACAATGGTGTGTATTTTAACGTTATCACGGATACAATGTGAAATTCACGTTGCGAAAACAAAAGTGCGCGATTTAACAAGGTTGTTTGAGGCAGCAAATGCTGAGTGAATAATTAATATTTGGTTTTAAGACCCTTCCTGGGACACAGGTCATTAGGGATTGATCTCGCTAATAGATTGACATATTGTAGCCACGCCCTTTTGTCTTAAAGGGAAAGTACAACATCGGTAATTTGGAAAACGTACGTTCATTTCAATCCTCTAGTTTTCAAGAAATATCTCAAACAAACATTTCTTGTGAACATTTCAATTCACAACAGTTGTTCACGATTTAAACAACCGAAGAAAAAAAACCAACCAAAACAGTTTTAATAAAAAAGCCAGACAGCAACTATTTGAAATTCGACATAGCACATTTTTCTTCGCTAAGATGGAAGCAATTCAGGCGGAATTATTTTCTAAGTATGTTCACAAACAAATAAATGTTGAACCTTCACTTTAAAGCAATCATTTTAACGGAGGCTTTTGAATTATTGTATATAAATTAATATTTAAAAAATGTCACGGACAGGGTTAGGGTAGTGTTACTCTCGTGTTGTGTAAATCCGCCAACTAATTAAAGTTAGATTTCCCAAGACAAATAGACAATAAAAATACAAAATATACAATTAATTTTTTGATTCGCAAATAACGATTGAATTTATTATTAGAAAATGAGCTTCATTTGGAAATATACAATAGGAGTTGTAGACAGTTTGAAAAAGTTTACTTTGGAGGAATTGTTACATAAACCCTTAGTACAGTTTATGTAATTATAGGTTTTAATCAAATTAAATAAATTCACCAAAATAAAATTGCGCAAATAAATCTAATCCAATCACATCCAAAACAAATCAAATCCAATGTAATCCAATGTAATCCAATGTAATCCCCAAGCGCCACCAATATGAAGCCAACCTCTCTCTCTCCTCAGTCTGTCCAATAAAACAGATATACAAAGGAACTGTGAACAGCCGTCGTATAGACCACAGGGTCTACATGTAAAAGTGCAACGAGCAAAACTTTACATCACTCAATCAATAAAAACCATCATTTAAAAAATATGTGGACATTTATAGAACTCACTAGCAAACGGCAGAAAGCGGATAAATAAAAAATATCCAAGCCTCTAGCCGAATGGACTAGGAATCACGCTCCAAAAAGTGATAAAATCCGCAACAAATTGTTTGGAGATTACCTCATGTAAAACCGGCGAAGTGCTTTACCCAGTCCGCGAGAATTACTTTTTGTTTATACAACAGAATAAACAAAATATTGTTCAATGTATTCCATTAATTAAACTTAATTAATCAACAGAAAACATCTACATAATTAATAGACTTAAAACACAGTGGAATTGAGAATGTAAAACAATGAAAGAACTACACGGACCTTGCATGTAAGTGACATGCTGTGTGATACGGTCCTGTCACATGCAATTGTATGTAAATATATCAAAGTGGAATGTCCATACCGTCGCATTAAATTTCGATAACATTAACCCTTTCATTACCAGCCACTTATGTAAGAGAGCACCCTTCTTTACCACAGTAATTAGGAGCCCAATGTCACTTCAGCACCAGTGGGTTTTTCACAATTTCATTGAAGTGCGCCCTCACTCTGCAGTAATAGACACTTTTTTTTACATACCAAATGGCTCAGATATATTTGTATGTAAAACTTATGGTAAAAATGAGTATACAAAGGGAGGAAAATATTGTGCATATTTTTTAAGTGTAAAAGCAAAACAATTAAATAATTAGATCAGTATTTACACTGAAGAAAAGTAATACAAATGGGTGATATTTCAGAGAATTTGTAATAAACATGCAAATACGGTATATGTATAAGATTTCTTTCCATGAAAAAACAATAACTTGATGAGATTTTGTGGGATTTGTTTTGGTTTTCACGGAAATGAACCATTTACTTGTATTCAGTGTACATACATCACAATCCATGTTAACATTTCTCATTTCTTTCCACCCCAATTCAATGTTGGTTTGACTGTAATCTGCGACGTGTCCGACCTTTCCCAACATTGAATTGGGTAGGCAAACAGTACAGATTTACAATCATGATGTGGTATTTCTAAAGCAAGGAACTATGCACATAGGTTGTGTACATTGTTTACAGATCATCTTTGTTTGTTTCGCCTCGCCTAATTTGCAGTTACTGCAAACAATGCAGTCGCGTTTTTTCCATTGGGGTTTTGCCAGATAGTGCTGTTGCCCTGTCAACTCGATAGGAATATGGTATCTCAACTGACGTGTTGCGTTATGTTCCCAACCCAACAGCAAGCCCTGTACAATCCCTATACGAAAATCAAGGTTACTGACATTTTTGTTCCCTGCTATGCTGGTGAATATTACTCTGCTATTGACAATACAGATATTCAGCATATGGAAAAACTCTTTCCACCATTTCCAAGCTTCTGTGTGTATGATTGTAGTACTGAAAACATTGGTCAGCAAGATCAGTTCCACCCATGTTTTTGTTGTAATTTTCAATACACCATTGGGCTTCATAACATCACGAACCACTTGTTTCTTATTACAACTGAATTTGCTTTTTGGGACAAATCACTGTTGCCTACATTAGTTAAAAGTGTTAAAGATTTGTTGTCTTGCCAAACGATACACAATTGCCCACCTTTCACCAAAAAAATGGGTCATCTCCTTTCTTCATTTTATGGTTTTTTGGGTTTGCGGCCTGGGTATTCTGTGTGTAACGAACAGTTCCACAACATCCGAATCCTAGTTTAGAAAGTTTAGCTAAAAGAGCTGGGCTAGTATAGTAATTATCACAATATATTACGTGTCCCTTATTCTCAAGTCCATGGACCAGATCAATGACGACTTTTCCTGCAACTGTCGGGTTTGGTGGATGGCAGTCTGATGACTTGGAATCTACATGTACGTCTGCATCATAAACAGTTTGGGTGTCGTCAGCTCCTGTGTACAGTTTCCAAGCACACGTGTATCCTGTTTTGGACTCGTTCAGGGAGAAGGCTTTAATACCCCCATTTGATACGTTTTCTCGGCATGTACTGAACAAAACTTAAGCGTCCCTTGAATTTCAACATACTCTCGTCTGGAGACAGGGTTATACAGGTTGAGAAACTTCGGGACGAGGACTTCTATCAAGGGCCGAACTTTGGAAAGTTTGTCCCGTTTAGCCAAGGCTCTACGAGGAATTTGGTTATTTGAGATGTGGAGAAACCGAAGAATTGAACTGAACCGATTACGGGACATGATCGACGGATAGAATGGGATGTGAAGAACTTCAGATGTCGACCAGTACATCTTGTATTGAGAGGATTTGTTTATGCCCATAGCAATGAGAAGTGCCACAAATGCCATCATTTCTGGAATGTTGGTTGGGTGCCAGGAGAATTGTTGATCAGGATTTGAGTCTATTGTTTGCTGCGCATAGCGATTAGTCTCGTCGACGAGCATATCCCACACGAGTTGACAAAAATACAGCTTGAAGATCTCCACTGCCGACAGTGTGGCAAAGTCGCCGGTGGGGCCAGGATTTCCAGTGAACTGCATAGTCCCACACCCGTAATGGTCTCGTCGTTCCCAACCGGATCGGAAATCTAACTTTCCTGCGTCCTCCTTGATCTCGGCCGGCTGTCATCTTGGTAGGTAGGCTGCAACAGAAAAAAAAGGCAAAGGAGAATTAATCTCGGTCCTTTGTAAATACAATATCTCAATGCTACTTTGCTGCATGTGCACATGCCACAGGGGGTCATGCGCAAAATGAATATTGTGCTGAGAAAAGAAATATGGCGGCTTCCATCCACTCTCCAAAACTCGTTGTCGATAAATTTTCGTTTTAATGTGGGATTGTGAATGTGAATTCCCCCAACTTATAAGGGCCTTTCGAATACGAGGCTATTCTTTTGGAAGCTTGAGACTAAGAGTGCATTTTCAGCTTGTTGACGCTAAACAGCACGACCGGCTATGGGTGGATGTTAAAATTTCTATGCTATATCTATACATCAACTTGCTGTTTCAATGAATACAAATATTACCCCAACAAACTACTAAAAATTGTACATTTTCACTTGACTTTTTTGACCCAGTCCAGGGGTGGGGATTTGGTCAATCCTATTAAAGGGATCCATTTTCTAAATTTACATTCCTCAACTCCAACAGTTGTAACCCCCTTGAGCATATAAAAAACATGCATCCAATATTTACGCTATAGGCATAGCCTAGGAAAATAAGTGAATTACATTAATTTGCATTGGGCCAGAAAGAGTAACGTTAACTGTTACTAGTGTTAGTTATTCATTTTTACTGTGATTTAGGCCTACCTCTTGAACGAATTCCGCTGGAAGTTTTAGTTCAAATGTGCTGTCGTCATCCGTTACTTCGTCATCTGATTCTGAGCCACTGTCTGCCAAAATCTCAACCAAAATGCCATCATTTATGTCCGTTTCCATCATGATTGCAACTAAAAACTGACCGTTGTGGAAGCGAGTGGACGCTATAGTACCGGGAAAACCGCAAAAAGTGACGCGCTTTTTCTTTTATGAACTTTTATACACTTCATTCCTGTCAATAGAGGGCGCCAACCAAAAAACCCACTCAAGCATTTTCAGGTGGTGAATTAAGTAGCCGTGGTCGTCAAGGGCATGCCGATTCCCGGCACCTTTTAGAGCCCACGGGATCGAAGCGCATCACAACAAAGGCTCTTTTTAGAGCCCGTGGGATCGAAAGGGTTAAGCACTGACCAGTTCCAGACCATCGGCGTGTCCATTGTTGACACATGGCTGAAATGCCTACTTGACGGCACAGGCAATTCAAGTGATGGCAGCAACGTCCCGGCATTCTGGCCACGTTTAAGACGTACCAAGAGTCGTTCGTTCAAAGTCCTTGGTGTAGTAGATGTATCAGTAGTGCAGAAAAGATGTGTATATCCATTGTCTCTTAACCCTTCCCCTAAAATCAATTTTAAAATCAAACTGCATGTACATGATGCCTGTATTCCAAAATGCTTGTATTATATTTGAACTATATGCTGTGCATGTTGATGGGCATGGACACCAGACATCCGTAATCCTATCGATCGATAAACTCTTGAGCCATTTAGTAGTCGCTTAATGTTTGGGCAGTGGATTATCGATATACAGGGGATTAATGTATATCAAATACATGTGAATACATGTAGCTATACACAATAGGATATTTCCCTATGAAAATTGTCACCAACCAGGAGATTCTCATGGGTGCAGACCATGAAGGATTATGACATTATATTTTTAGGGTCTAATTAACTTAATAATTTATGTATAAAGTGCAGTGCCGACTTTATCTACATGTATATACCCGGCGTGTTTTTAATTATTTATTTATTTTTGTATTTATTATACGAGTCCCTTCATCAGGTATTTCAGTATGTAAAGTACAAAATAAGTGTTCTGCATAAAATGAATGTTTATCTTTATTAACTGTACCGGTACTAGATATGTTTGTTATGCAATAACGAAACATGTTCATTTCTAACTGGTCTGATAGATTAATATACATATGAGTCCAGAATTAATCCTAACCAGAGAAACAAGCTCAGGACTTACCGTACCGTGAAAATAAATTTGAGTTTGAGTTATATTTGTCTTGTGATAATAATTCATCATACCGTCATTCCATGTTCCGCCCAATTTAGATGTTCTTAATTCACACAAGCTGTTTATTGAAACACGGAAATAATTGGTCAAGATTCCAGTCAGAGAACTTTTTATTGTCCACTATACAAGGACTTTAGGAAAATGTATGTTTGTTGATATTATCAAAACAAATTATCACTTTGATTTTTAAATGGCAAAGAAAGACAGAATTTCCTTATGAACTCTTCAGATGAAGCTACCATTAATTGCGCTGCCAAATATATATTTTCTTTGTAAATCAAAATGAAAGAATATGCTCTTTGTAAACACTCCTTCAAGTGCGATTATTATTATTATTATTATTGAACGGGCAAAGGAGTTTGTTTCAGATTCGGGACAAAATATAATACAATACAATTAATCATATTATTTGAAACTATATGTTACAGCTTTAACTAAGAACTTAGGTCACTCTTGTGTAACCGAACATGAAGACCATTTTAATACTAGAAAAGCTACTGTATGGAAAATATTAATGTATCAGCATAAGACATGTACGAAGGTATACACCCACAACAATTTACTTTATTGAATGTCCATCAAATTGATGGAAAAACTCAGTGAGGTTAACAATTATACCCACATCCGTTTGTGGGCACTGAATATCTGAACAATAAAGCAGTAATAAGTGTCGGGGTGAATTGACAATCGTTGGGTCCGACTTGATTTGTAATTATTATTGTATTTCATCAGGCCTAGCCTCAGTGGCGGACCGTCAGGGGCTGGGGCAGCTGTCCCCGGCCGGAGGGTGCCTGGACCCCTCCCAAAGAAAAAAAGAAAAGATTTTTTTTTTTTTGAACAATCTGGTGGAGGGGGGTGGGGGTGGGGGGCTGGGGGTGGTTGGGGCACCGGGCCCGAGCTGGAACTTACACAAATCAACCGGGCCCTTTCTTTATTTTGAGCTCCCCTGAAAACATGAAGTGTAATCATGACGGGTCTCTCGGAAATCACGTGTGGTTAGGGAATTATGAAAATGAAATGGTTTGCTGTTGTTACAACGGTTTTTGTTACAAGGGGAATCTGTTAGAGGGAGCAAAACACGGTGATTCAATCGATGGGTATTAGGGATGGATTAATCATAACAAACCCTAATTCAAATTTGCCAAACTACTGGGCCTATCTTCCCCTAGGAAAACCAAGGACTGAAAGAGCCGTTTGAAAAAATATTTGGCTCTGTACATGGGTTTAAACCCGGGTGGGGTTGGGGGGGGGGGGGGGGTGTATTCACACCAGCTTTTTGCCCAGTGGTGATTGTCCGTAGGATCACCCCTCCCCTAAATTTTGGAGGGCCAATGGAGCAAATTCGACCAGGCTCCTTGGTAACACTTTATATAAAGGTTACAAATTATTTAAGGACAGTATCGTTTTCAAATGTTCCAAAAATAATTCAATTTTTCCCAAAAAATAATTAAATTTTCCCCCAAAAAAACTGTATTTATTTATTTCTAACTATTTCAAGGTCCTTAAATTTAGCATGGGGGATTTAAAATTAGAGATTTTGAATCATTCCGTAGTTCTTGTTTTTTGTTTTACTTTAAAAAAAATTAGGTTGATACAAATTGTATGTGTCATTTTTTTCCGTTGATAAACGTTGCTTAAAAATACAATGGCGACAAAAGTGCAATGGCGCGCGACGTAGATATTAAACGTTGCACTCGTTTTGTTAATTTATATTTATATTCACAGGATAACCGGTCTGAAAAAAATAATAAATAGACGCCTATCTCTCCCACCACTCATGTAGCACTTTCTAGCGCAATGACACGTGTTCCCGTGTCAATATACTCTTGGGATAGGGTGGAGTGGGAAGGAGAATATTCACACTTGTACTTCTCTGGATTCGACACAAAGTATTATCATTAATACAAATCTAAATTCATTTTATCTAGTCCCCTTCCGTACCCCACGCACGAGAGCCAGAATAGTATAGATTACTCTCCGCAAGCTGTCCTAAAAAGGAATTACACGTACCTACAGATGATACAGACCATTTTTGTGTACACTCTTTATGCACCCAATGAAATGATATTGTTTATCACTGTACCGCCATCTTGTTTTTTTTTCTTCCATACAAAACAACGGAACCAAACTGAGGCTAGAAAATAATGAGTCTAGCCCCTCTATCTGAGAATTAACAGCGCTGTAATCATACTCACGTGCAGGGATTTTAACAAAAATGGTCGCGACATGAAAAAAGGGTAGAAGAAATGTGTATACAAAGACATTTTATTAAAGGAACAATGTCGTCACGATCAACAGGGCACTGAATCGGAGTGCAAGTTTTAGATTAATTCAGTGACTGCAAATAATACCCCACGTGATAACCATTGATGTTGCATAGATGAGCCAGTAATTTCCATTCACTGTGTTCAGCCTAAACTAGGACACCGATTCCATGCCCTGTTGAAAGTCTGCTCTGATTGTGACGATACTGTCCCTTTAATGCATTTTAGGTCTATTGAAAAGCAGTCACAAACTGAGATGTTAATAACGAAGTGTTGTTCATATTGCATGGGGCAACTCGTCCAATATGAATACCATGCTGACGAAATTGGTGTTACTGTAATAGCCCGTTTTTTGTAAAGAGCAGACATGCAGTTGGAATGTACATGTGATTTGAAGCTTTGCATGGTGGATAGGATGAGACAATTAAGTTTTAATGCAGGTAACACCATGTGCAATCATCTCTTCTTGTTTTACAGTTTGCAGTATACAAGTAATTATTTTTCAATTCAATTCAATTCGATATTTATTTCCAAAATACAACCTAAATGTTATTGGGCGAGATTTAAAGAAAAATCAATGCAGGAACGGCAAAAGGATCAGAAAATTACAAAAGCAGTTATGGAGTCATAGTCAAAAGACCTAGGACTTATGTAGAAATGCCTGTAATAATATCATCGAGTACACAATGGACAGGAGACTTGACAAAACAAAGAAAACGAGGACAAACAAAACTACATTACAGAAACTAGGACAATCAGATGGGCAAAGGGACATTAAGACAACGAAGGGACATTTATATTATCATAATGATAATGTGGCAGGGATGGATTTTGAAAAAGAGAAAATGAAATAGAATGGTAATAAAAAATACGATCTCCAAAGTAAGGCCTTTCGCGGCCTCATAAAAAAATGATGACCTGTTATAATGGGGTAAAAAGCAATCAGTCTTGTTTTGACAAAACGCAATAAACAAGATGACATTTGGACGAATTATAATAGATAATAAATAAATTAACGTGTTCCTTTGTCGCCACTAAGTTCTACATGAGAAAGTGCTACATGAGTGGTGGGAGAGATAGGCGTCTATATATTATTTTTTTCAGACCGGTTATCCTGTGAATATAAATATAAATTAACATAACGAGTGTTCCTTTGTCGCCACTGTTCTGTTAAGCAACGTTTAATATCTACGTCGCGCGCCATTGCACTTTTGTCGCCATTGTATTTTTAAGCAACGTTTATCAACGGAAAAAAATGACACATACAATTTGTATCAACCTAATTTTTTTTTAAGTAAAACAAAAAAACAAGAACTACGGAATGATTCAAAATTTCTAATTTTAAATCCCCCATGCTAAATTTAAGGACCTTGAAATAGTTAGAAATAAATAAATACAGGTTTTTTTTAGAATGAAAATTCATCGGAGAATTTCTTAAAGGAAATGTTTTGTTTTTGTGTTATTTTCTATTTGACATTTTTGGGGGAAAATTGAACTATTTTTTGGGAAAAACTGAATTATTTTTGGAACATTTGAAAACAATACTGTCCTTAAATAATTTGTAACCTTTATATAAAGTGTTGCCAAGGAGCCTGGTCGAATTTGCTCCCTTGGCCCTCCAAAATTTAGGGGAGGGGTGATCCTACGGACAATCACCACTGGGCAAAAAGCTGGTGTGAATGCACCCTCACCCGGGTTTAAACCCATGTACAGAGCCAAATATTTTTTCAAACGGCTCTTTCAGTCCTTGGTTTTCCTAGGGGAAGATAGGCCCAGTAGTTTGGCAAATTTGAATTAGGGTTTGTTATGATTAATCCATCCCTAATACCCATTGATTGAATCACCGTGTTTTGCTAGGCCTGATGAAATATTTTTAATAAACCATAATAATAATAATAATAATAATAATACAATAATAACTAGAGGTATAGAGTTTGTTAAAAACAAACTCAGGGTGTTCGAGTGTGCCTAATATGACGTTATCACCTAAAGTTGTTAAAAGACAAGAGTTACTTCAGGAGATATGAGTTTTAATAATATGTAATATATATGTAATTAGATACTGCTGTGTACAGTGAATGTAATAGAGTGTACACAGTTTAAACACTGTATATGACTCTTGTCTGCGTGTGTCAAGGCCGTTCACACGCAATGGGCCGTGCATATATAGTACTTCTGAAAAGTTTTCGACTGGAAGGAGAGGTCAAATTGGGGTCATGTCTGTGTACGAAATGTGACATAGTTCAAGGTGTTTAAGACAATGCAAAGATTGTGAAAATATCTTCTGTAGTTCATGAGATATGATTTTTTGAAATTTTCAACTTCCGGTTTCGACAATAAGGAGAGGTCGGATTGGGGTCACGTCTGTGTACGAAAAATCACATAATTCAAGATCTATAACATGGTGCAAAGATTGTGAAAATATCTTTTGTGGTTCATGAGATATAATTTTTGGAAAATATTAAACTTTGATTGAGTGTAATTCGATATCTGATGACCTCACTACTTAAGGTATAACTACATGTTAAGGTCTAACTATGTGTAAAGTTTTAAGGTTCTGTGAACTCCGCAACTATGTTTTTGTCTCTGGATATGTTTCCCTGAGAAGAAGAAGGAGAAGAAAAAGCACACAAAAAAACGAACAATAACAAGAGGTGTTCGCGCTATAGCTCGAACACCTAATTACAAATCAAGTCGGACCCAACGATTGTCAATTCACCAAGACACTTATTACAGCTTTGTTGTTCAGACATTCAGTGCCCACAAACGGATGTGGGCATAATTGTTAACCTCAATGAGTTTTTTCCATCAATTTGACGGACATTCAATAAAGCAAATTTTTGTGGGTGTATACCTTCGTACATGTCTTATGCTGATACATTAATATTTTCCATACAGTACCTTTTCTAGTATTAAAATGGTCTTCATGTAAAATTCTTTATTATCGAGCGCTCGAGTATAATAGGTCTTGTAAGTTTTAATTTTATGGTAAATGTTTTCCTATCTCGTAAGCCATTTTCCCTGCATAATTCAGTTACACAAGAGTGACCTAAGTTCTTAGTTAAAGCTGTAACATATAGTTTCAAATAATATGATTAATTGTATTGTATTATATATTGTCCCGAATCTGAAACAAACTCCTTTACCCGTTCAATAATAATAATAATCACACTTGAAGGAGTGTTTACAAAGAGCATACTCTTTAATTTTGATTTACAAAGAAAATATATATTTGGCAGCGCAATTAATGTTAGCTTCATCTGAAGAGTTCATAAGGAAATTCTGTCTTTCTTTGCCATTTAAAAATCAAAGTGATCATTTGTTTTGATAATATCAACAAACATACATTTTCCTAAAGTCCTTGTATAGTGGACAATAAAAAATTCTCTGACTGGAATCTTGACCAATTATTTCCCTGTTTCAATAAACAGCTTGTGTGAATTAAGAGCATCTAAATTGGGCGGAACATGGAATGACGGTATGATGAATTATTATCACAAGACAAATATAACTCAAACTCAAATTTATTTTCACGGTACGGTAAGTCCTGAGCTTGTTTCTCTGGTTAGGATTAATTCTGGACTCATATGTATATTAATCTATCAGACCAGTTAGTTAATAAAGATAAACATTCATTTTATGCAGAACACTTATTTTGTACTTTACATACTGAAATACCTGAAATGATGAAGGGACTCGTATAATAAATACAACAATAAATAAATAATTAAAAACACGCTGGGTATATACATGTAGATAAAGTCGGCACAGCACTTTATACATAAATTATTAAGTTAATTAGACCCCAAAAATATAATGTCATAATCCTTCTTGGTCTGCACCCATGAGAATCTCCTGGTTGGTGACAATTTTCATAGGGAAATATCCTATTGTGTATAGCTACATGTATTCACATGTATTTGGTATACATTATCCCTGTATATCGATAATCCACTGCCGAAACATTAAGCGACTACTAAATGGCTCAAGAGTTTATCGATCGATAGGATTACGGATGTCTGGTGTCCATACCCCTCAACATGCACAGCATAGAGTTCAAAGATAATACAAGCATTTTGAATACAGGCATCATGTACATGTAGTTTGATTTAAAATTGATTTAGGGGGTTAAGAGACAATGGATATACACATCTTTTCTGCATTATTGATACATCTACTACACCAAGGACTTTTGAACCAACGACCATGGTATGTCTTAAACGTGGCCAGAATGGGACGTTGCTGCCATCACTTGGATTGCCCAGCGTCAAGTAGGCATTTCAGTCATGTGTCAACAATGGACACGCTGGATGGTGTGGAACTGGTCAGTGCTTAATATAAACAAAACTGAATCGATGTGACCATTAAGTTCTTATCACGAGCGCCGGTATACAGATAACAATAGACAAGTCCTTCGTCCATGCCATAGACGTGTCCTATTAACTGGTGAAGTTGTCACGCTGTTGTTGTAACTTGGTACGCATATAAATAGTCTGTTCCACTTCTGCTTTGCTACGTACGACGGATTTGGTAAAACTGGTGATTTTGGGGAACTAGACTCTCCTTTTGATGACTCATTGCATTTCATAGGGAATGATCCATTTCACGTTTATAAAACATTTATTATCATAGTTATGCATAGGGACTTTATGTAGGTATTTCTTTATTGCCGTTATTTATGAAGGCCATTAAACCGTACATACATAAGGTTTTTAAATTTTTATGAAGGACCTTTTAAAAAATAAGAGAACAGTGCAGTTGGTATTTTCAAACGCTAACAATACACAACATTTCTATACAGGCATTGGAGTTTATATGAGTTAATGGGTGTAACTTGTGTAGCTATATAGATTTTATTTTAATGTGAATGACAACCTTGCTGCACTATTCGCAAGAGTGAATGTTAAACTTTCGGTTGTCATCCTGTCGGGGTCCAATTAGCGGTAAACACATCTTGTTTACGACGTGGGTGTTTTGTAAACACCGCACCATTATGTTAGACCATCCTTCCTCCATGTTTCAGACGTGGTGGTGCACGACTTCATACCTTCATTGCACATAAGTTAAAGCTAATCTTTGACCACAGTCAATCACTACGTGTTGTTTCAGTGTGAACTTTACAAAGGCCACCATTGATGACCAATGTTTCGTTCGGTCATAAACGCGGGCCTGTACGGAACACGTTCCTCACAGCTAGACAGCAGACGACAACGAACCAAAGTGCGACACTCGTTCGGTCTATGCAGACTCGCACATTATTGAACCAGGGAAAGATAGTTGACAACATTTTGCCGACTTGTAATATCCGTTCACCTACAATATTTACAACCCACCCTGATCGCTATAATCGATCCACCCAGCCTTTCGGTTACATGCAGTTAACTCCGTCCCTATCGAGGACCAGGCTGATCCACATCGATGATCCACATGTGGATCATGATCCACCTGCCGAAACGGAGGTAATTATTATGCCCCTTCTATACTACTGATGAAGTTATATCATTCGTATTTTCAGTAAACTCATTACCTGTATTTTGAAGATGTTAATTAAAACACCGTTGTTTATATTCTGAACGCGAAATATACATATGATGCATAAGTGAAGTGTTTAAAAAGGTCAAAAGGTTTCCTGCTATAACCAATCAAATGTTCTCATGAAGTATACGTAATTTGCATATTGATCGCGCCACATTACGCCTACGCCGCCGCCCGCCATTATTGCACAGTACAGTGCATGCATGCAGTACACGTACACGAGCACTGTGTGAATGTGTTGAGCGAAATCTTGGGATTTGCGCAATCATGAGATTAAAGGGGGACTGACATCCTTTATTGTGTGTGTACTTAAGGCGTTTTGTAATAAAATATTGTTTTTGAGACCCACCTGTGTCGAGTCTATTTAATCATTGATTTATGAGTACAAGTATTTTAAAACAATGTTTGAAGTGTTTAGTGGAAGCTTCATTTGCATAAGATATGTGACGTAACGTCGGGAAGATCCGATGTGTACATGATGTACGTATACATGTACATACAAACGTTTCACACACGTAGCGTCGATTTCATTTCTTCCGTGATTTTTGTTTCCGGAACTAATAAAATGCCGGGAAGATGTAAGCTTGCAGGATGCAGCAACACCACCAAAGACGGTGCGTTAGCCTTCATCTGTTCCTTAAAGACCTAAAAAAAATCGCCGTATTTGGACGAGCAAAGTTCGACTGACAAGAGTAAAGTGGTCAGGTCCATCGGCTCACATAGTTTTGTGCAGCGATCATTTTGAGCCGAGTTTTGAGCCGAATTTCTCTTCCCGACAAGACGTCACGAACAGCTCCTCCGTGCAGGGCGTAAAAGTGGGCGGCATTTTTACAAAAATATTGGCGTTATCTGCCACGTTTAAATGTAAGATGGCCATTTGTTTTCCTCCAGTAAATCTTGGGTTTTTCTGAAATGAGGAAAGGATTCGGATAA
>CM055824.1:29114160-29129814 GCA_029582265.1 Zoroaster sp. YZ-2022 | reverse complement strand
GTTCCCCTTTGACCAACATTGGGGAGAGGAGCACACCCCACGCGCCCCCCAGACTTCTCCGCCGCGCCCAATGTCTCCCCTTTTTGGGGCATCAGACGTTAACAAAACAATCATTTGCCCCCTCCCCGGGGCCCGATTACGACCCTTTGGTGGGTTTGGGTGGGTTGGGTGGGTTTGAGGAGGGCAATGAGGGGGGGCAGAGTTTGAGGAGGGCAATGAGGGGGGCGTGCAGTGAGCAATGGGGGGGGGCGGGAGCATGTGGTGAGAGTGTTCCATTGACCAAATTGAGGGGGGGCCACCTCCACGCCCCGGAACGGTCTCCGCGCGCGCCCGGGGCTAAACCTATGTGCGCATCAAAACTTAGTTGAGTTCGCCCCAAAGGGAGGGGTGGAGGGGGAAATCCCTCAATCCCCTCCCCCCCCTCCCCCCAAAATTTGGTCGTAATCGGCAAAACCTCCACAAATCATCAGGAATCGATTTTTTCTTGATGAACTATCGTTTTCCCCCGGTAAAGGTTCCTATTTCAACCTTAAAAACCCCGATGCATCTCAAGATGGCCTCGGTCTGTGCTGTATCAAAAAGTCCGACGGCGACTATATCCCTTTGGCCCCCAGCCAAAAAGCTGAAAAACTCCCTTAAAAGGAAAAACTTGGGTTTTTTGGGCAAAAAGGGGGCGTCACTGATCATTTCCGATTCTTGTAACCAAATCCTTCACTGTCTATACGGAAAATCCCCCCTTTTTAATACGGTACAGCTGTGAATGCAATCGGAAAAGGTGGGTTGGAGAATTGAACTCCTTTACAAAAAAGTACAGACCGGGAAGGAAAGGTGATCCCGTGCGCTCAGGTTTGGATAGCCCCGGACGGTTTGAGATCTTTTGGAAAAATTCACCCTTAATGGCAGCCTGTACAGGGCATTGATCAGCAGCCCCAGACTTTATTTAAAACGGGCAAAACTCCAGACATTGGAAAAAGGGATGACCAAATGGACACTCCCCAAATTCCCTAAGGGGAAACCCTCTCAACAAAGGATCAAGCAATTGCACGATTTTAAGACAAATAAAAAGGTCGATGGCCAACAACGGGGGAAAGTACCGAAAAACTTTTTGGTCCCAAAATGGAAAAAAGGGGTAGACGAATTCCAAAACCAAAAAAACAACGGGGTTTCCCTGAAATGGGGGTCATTTTTTTGAGAATTTTAGGTTGTGTAGAAATTTTTGTCTGGTTGCAATAATCGTGGGCGTAAACATGATCAGTTGTTGTCCTAAGCTGTCAGCTTCTACCTGTCTAAGGAAAAGTACAAAGGCATTATGCTTTACTTGTATGTTCACAATTAATTATACGTTCATGTACGCCCTTTTCAACATGTAAAATTGTTGTGAAGCATATATTTATTTTTGCTGTATAATGTAATTTTTTTATTGTCGGCATAAAAATAAATGTCCCTATCAATTTTAATTTCAATTTTTAAAAGTACACATAGCATATTGCTTACAAGAAATTGCTGGTAACAATTATGTAATAAAAACATATGGACCATGTTTGTGGTTACATGTCTACATGTAGCAACTACATGCATGTTTTTGACTAGTAAACAAATGTAACCATTCATACATTTTGCTGACTTTTTACACTAAATTTTACACGATTGACAAAAATTGAAAATGTTTGTACCGAAAAAACAAATGAGTAAAAAACAAGTGTCACTCAATGAGATTGCATCATATAATTTCCCGGTGCCATCATTGGTATCATTATTTGCATAATCATTAATGTGCTGTATTTCAACTAAAATCATGATTTCGTCAAAACCTTTTGCTATTATCTACTGCATTTGTAATGTTATTTATCACTGTAATATTGTTTTGGGTAGTTACCCTGCTAATGTTTTTCAGTTAACATTTAATTGTTTTTTAATAATTGTTTTGTTTTGTCTGAAATAATGTATGTTGGTTACTTGCTGGAGGCCATTTTTATATCTAATTAAAACTTATTTCCCCAAGGATGATTCGGGTTGAATTTTGTTTGTGTATATTTGGAGTCAATACAAATGGTTTACCACAAAAACGCAATACATCCTTGTCATCTGGTATTTTTCAATAACTGTAATCGATAAATCAGATTAGATGTTAATAAAGGCATTCAAAATTTGTTTTAATATAACTCACACAATGATTCTCGTTATTTGATGTGTTAAAGTAAAACATGAGCGCCATACACATACATATAAGAGCCAGTTCGTACAATAACAATCGGCCATGCCACGACGTTACAACTTTGGATTTGCTGTTGCTTGAATTTCGCCTCTCACTTACCTTCATTTGAATATTATGTTATTCCTAATGTTTATAAACAGCTAGCTGCTCTTACCAAATAGTATGAGAGGTTTTCTACTTACGGAAAATAAGTTTTTGACTGCCATTTTGTGGAAAAGTTATTATTTTATCTGATCGCAACCTTCTCCCCATAGGGTGAGATACAGTAGTCTTTACCAATTTAGGATCTATACTGCTCGAAAATTGGTGAAGAGGGTGATCTAATGATCCAGACTGCGATCGAGCGTACCTGTGTTTGTTTCGCACACACGTTTTGCCTTAGGAACGCTCTTACGTGTACAATCTTACTATCTTTTGGAGCAAAGGCGTAATGACAAAACAAGTTCATGACGCGTATTGTGTGTTGAACTTCCAACAGTCAAAATGACAATAATTTATGTATGTATTATATAAGTCTTCTAGGAAGATTATTCAATGTGCGCTTGTGGAGCAATAATATTGATCTGAAACGTTAAATGTGTCAGCTTTTTGTAGCAGGCCCATACCCAGGATCGGGGCAGGGCCGTAGCCAAAGAGGTAGCCAAATATTGTATTTTACAGACGGCGAATGGTGTACATATCGGCGCGGCCATTTTCCAGAATTAATGAAATATCGACTTTATCAACTAACTCCCAGGTGCCGTTCTGTATTAGATCTTTAATGACGTCTTGCATCTTGGACATCGTGTCGATATGTTCCTTGGGGTCACCCTCCATCATGGTCCAACTCAGAGAAAACACCATCAATCCACCTAATAGAAACAAAATGGAAAATCAAGCAATCAAAATAAACAGATTAACAAAATATACAAACACATCAACAGAACTTAGGAGCCGGCAACTAGTAGCCTAAAGGCGGCAAGTGTCATTTCCAGCTCATCCATTGTTTGTTTTCACGGCAAAACGATATACAGAGACGGAGTCCATATACACTGTAAAAAAAAACATGTAAATTAACAGCAAAATGTAGGCAACTCTTTTTCCAACAATTTGCTGTATTACAATTTGACATAACAAGTGTGTTAAACTGATTTACACAATTTCTGTAAACGCTTAATAATGAAACTGCAATATACGTTTCCATGTATTTGTTTGTTTGCCATTCTGATTCTCTTTTTTCGTACAAAGAACTATGTCCAAACAAATATCGAAACGTACGCAATTTTGTTATTAAGCGTTTACAGAAATTGTGTAAATCAGTTTAACACACTTGTTATGTAAAATTGTAATACAGCAAATTGTTGGAAATAGAGTTGCCTGCATTTTGCTGTAAATTTACATGTTTTGTTTTACAGTGTATGTGTGCCCCACCCTTTGGATCCTCCATACAACAATATTGTGTGCATTTGCATTTTTATTTCGATTTGGTAGAGAAATGTTAATACATTACTTTATACAATTTATTTGTTTCGATCTTGCTCTCCATACTCCATACCATAGTAGACCATTTGACTTGTTTACACTTTGCTGGGCAACAGTGTTTGTATTTGTATGCAGAGTTTGTATATTTTGTACTTCTCCACATAGCATAAATAATTAAATTTTCAGATGAATGGGATTTTGAGATGAATCAAATTAATAATTTTTTCCGCTAACATTTTAATATATAAGATTTTATGGTTTCTTGTCATAGACCAGGGTACATTCCCGACGCAGTTTGACCTTTCAGGCTCTTTTGTAAACATGTGATGTCATCGGTCACATTGTCAAAAATGTTCTGTAATTTGTATAAATTTGAAGTAAGCAATTTGATCACGTCATACCTTTTTGGACAATCCTGTTCCATTCAGTGAATACATCGTGTGTTAAGTGTCCAATGGACAATGCACCAACGCAGATCAACGCACTGTAATAGCCTATATAAAACACCAAAATGCCATTTATATGAAAAACCGCCTTTGCCAGGAGTTACTGTCGTATCATACAAACAGCCATTTAGTGCTTCTAATAATTGTTGAAAGCTGGTCTATACACACGATGTTAATGCTTTAAAGTGGGACTCTACGTAAATATGAAGAATTGACCCTTCCTCATTTTGCGAGAGGTTATGTCCTAAGAAAACTAAACATCATACGTTTATATTGTAAGAAGTTACTTTATCTGAACTCAATTTAACTCAAATTCAGAAAAGCCTAAGGTCCACGGGAGGAATACAAATAGTCCTCTTATGTTTAAACAAAAATCGCCTTTTCCCGATGTAGCCCTTACAAAGTCATGTCATTAGTCAAGCCAGCTAAGCCCAACCTTTCCAAAGGGAGAACTTTTTTGCTCTACGCGACATCGAGGACAGGACAATATGGCTCCATCCATATATCAGTGAGCCGCTGGTTGCAGGGGCAACGCTACAGTCATCATGGGTCGATCGCAGTACACTGCCAATGTAAGTGACATTTTATTATCTGGTTCAGACCACCCCAAGAAGAACCCCATCCCATCTATCAAGAAAATAGTTCTACCAACACCTCGGATCCTCTATAGCTCATCCTGCCCCAGGTTCTTCAGCCAACCGAAATTCCACAAACCTGAGGTTCTTCTCCGCCCCATTGTCGCTTCCAGAGGATCACCCACATATAAACACAGTTTGGTACCTAGCCAAGATTCTGCGACCAAGATTCTCCTGGTGGGTCTCATCCTGTTCGTTGAGATCACCAGGAATCTCACTCAACAACCCAGCGACATCTTGGTTAGTTTTGATGTTGTCTCTCTTTTCACCAATGTACCAACTGAAGATACTTTCCCTTGATGACCGCACATCACTCTCCCCTGCCCAAATACATGATCTGTTACTAACGTGTGTTTTTATAGTTCTTTTTTCAATTTCAACGAGCAGAAACTCGTAAGTTCTACGAGCAGGACCTCCATGGGATCTCCTCTATCCCCGGTCCTTGCTGACAAGGTCCTCTATCCCCAGTCTCTATCCTCTATCCTTGGTCTCTTCTCTCCACACCGCCTACCTCCGACCAAGTCTGTGGCTCCGCTATTAATGATACCTTTGTTGTATGACCACATGGCAGAGACACACTTCAGGACTTCCTGCAATACCTCAACGAGCAACATCCAAGCATCAAGTTTACGATGGAATCAGAAGAAGACGGCAAGATCTCATTGCTCGATGTTGGCATCTCCAGAAACCCCGATGGCTCCTTGCTCCACAACGTATACAGGAACCCCGCGCATACAGATCGATACCTCAACCAGCGCTCATTTCACACCCTAGAATCAAGTCATCGGTCAACCACAACCTCGTGTAACCCGCCTACAACATATGCGACCCGGATAGTTTTCACAAGGAACTACATCAAGACTACCCTCCAGCGCCACGGCTACAGACCCAGCAAGATAAACACATCGAAGCCTGTCCCGAACCCAGACTGCAGGGTCTTCTCTACCCTAAGTCAAACCCCTCCACCTGTCTTCCCTACTTAGGTTCTACGTCACACAAACTCCAGCACATTCTCCAACAAGCAGGCATCAAGGTCTACCGCTCCACCGGCGCCCCCAACAAACTCAAAGGACTTCTCCACACCCATAAGGATAAACCGGATCCCAACAACAGAGCAGGATTATACTGGACCGTTTGTGAGTGTGGTGAAGTCTACATTGGACGGAATCTCCCCACGAGACAGAAAGAACACCGAGCACACGGCCGCAGATGAGATTTTGAGAAGTCAGCCATTGTAAAGCGCCCTTACATCAAGGACCACCAAATCGACTGGCAGGCAGCTCAACTCATCACACCCATCAACACATGGCATCCCAAACGCATCATAGAGGCCATCCATCTTCAAGCACTGTTCCATCTTCAAACACTGTTCCACAGGACATCGGTTTCTACATCAGCGATATTTGGCGACGCCTACTACGGACCAAAGTTAACACCCTCCCTCCCCGTGTGCTTGTTAACAACTGATTCAGTTCAGTGAGCACACACTCCTCTCCCCACTCCAAGGATCCCAGTCCCACCGTTTTTCGCCTGCACGCTTTCAACGCACTAATCTCCTCCAGCATCATCAGTCATCGCGTGATCCTCCACCAGTCTACGAAAAGTCGAGTTGTAATCTCCAGTTCTTTTCAGAACTAATTACTACTCAATTGAGAATTCAATTTACATGGTGTCACCGCAAAGTCTTTTACTTGTCACGCCATTAGTAAACAAAATCACCCAAGGATTGTTCAAATATATCGGCGTTGTTGTACATGTAAATATAAGAGGACAATTTGTTTTCCTCAAGACATAATCTCTAAAAAGGTGAAAAGGTCAATAAATTATATGTTGCTTAGAAGCACCTCTCTTTAAATTGCTTTATTCAAAATCATCACACCTACAGTTGGAAGCGAATGACAGAGCCATTGGACGCCTGAGGGGCCGTCATCTGACATGTGACGATATTGGACAAGTTTTATTAATGAACTAGAATAATGCAATGATGATGTCTGGTATGGTACGTACCATCTTCTACTCCTTTAACCTTGTTTTTGCCAAGACGGTCACAAATAGGCTTTTTCATGGAGCTCCTTTCGTGGCGCTGATGTCCAAACATTTCTGTGAAAAGTCTACAGCATCGATTCTCTTGAAACCAAGAGTCTGGCCAACTGTGACACGTCAAAAGTGAGGAGATCGAAAAGAAGGAAATATGACACATGCTAGACTTGCCGTATTTGTCTGCATTAAGATAATATTAATACCTACAACATCGACTGAAAAACCGCCCTTAGTGGCAATTCATCGTGTTTGTTCGACTCAGCCATTGTATTTGATTTATACACATCTACGCGTAAATTGCTATGACTATTCATGTTACAAAACGATGCAGAATATAATAGATATTGCAATTAGCAAGACGGCTCAGAGTTTTACAAGATTGTTTTTATATTTGTTTGAGTTTTGCATAAAGAACAATAGGCCTGGCTGAGAAGGGGAAAAAACGAGAGGTAGTCAAACATAACCGTATCGGTTTTGGCAGGAAATAAACTTACCTCCTGACCTCTTCCAGTCCTGCCGCACAGTCAATGATGGGGCGTTCTTGTCAGACAATGCTTTATTGAGAGCTTCAGCACATAGTTTTGGTCCATTATAATTTGCGTTATCAATATGCTTCAAGAGGGAACATAGAAAAATTATTTTACTTTGGGGGCTCTTACAGACCTGTTTTAATGCACTTGTTAACGGTACATACGCCTAAATCGTTGGGAACTGGCTCATGTGAACTGAAACATGCAAAACACAAATTTTTCAATAAGTTAAGTATCACTTTGAAGTCTATTGCAATAGACGTAGGTAGTATTTTGTAATTTCAGTGATCTCATTTTAAGTGGGTTTTTAGAGGGAAGTGACGATGATTGCTTTATTAGTTAATTGTGTTTGACGCAACAAAAAAAATACCAAACAAAATTTAACGGGAATGCCAGACGTGAATGAGTATAACATAGATAATATGGGTATGGTTTGAAAAGATACACCTTTCCACTTTAAAATGAGACATCAAACGTCCAAATCTGATAATTTTAGACAGGTTATGAGTACTTTTCAAGGAAATTGAAATTGACGATGGGACCAAGTTTTCGTCACAGTGATAATCGATTTTGTTTAGATGTTTAATTTGCAATGTGGATGAACTATTGATGATTACATCCCTTCCCCTCAACCTCCCTCTCGCTCGATACACAGGCGACATCGTCTCTCCATGTATCTCCCATCGGTCTCTCTAACAACATCTGGGGTCTGCCGCAGGACGTCTGCAGGTCCCGGGAGGGAGTCGATGTACACCTTGGATTTCAAGTATCATAGAGGTAGAAATCACGGGGTGAATCTGGAGATCTCGGTCCGGCCATTCATGCACATGATTCAACGCTATGACACGGTCTCCGAACGCTTCATGAAGGCGGTCTCGGACAGCCAGTAGACGATATGACCGGAGCGCCGTCTTGAGCCACCACAGGCGCCCTAAACACACATCGCTAAACACTATCCAAATCCTCATGCTAAAATGTTTAGCATGTAAACATGTTTACAAACTGGTAGCAAGAAAGTGTTTAGAATTGGCATTTTACTCGCTAAACACATTTTGGGGGTGACAAGCAATTGTATCACACAAGAGGCAATTAAACTACCTTTGTCCCAATGCTAAAATTGAAAGCTTGGTCCCATCGTCAGTTGGACCCTCTCTTGGGAAAAAGTACTCATAACTCTGTCAAAATTATCATATTTGGACGTTTGATGCTTTTGGGGGTGAAAAGGTGATAAAAACCTATTTTATCATGTATTTACTTTCTCCCGTCAATTTCCCTTAAAAATTTTTTTTTGCTTTTTTTTTTGAGACCCCTTATTTTTTGTGGACGAATATTCAAATTTTCAATTACTTGAATATTCGGGTTGGGTTTCGGTTTTCATTTAAAAACCCAAAATCCAACCCTTTTGGGTTTTAAAAACCTACAATAAAGAGGGCTGTTTTCCCGGGTTTTAATTGTGACGTCATTTCAAAATAATTCTTTTACCCCTAAGAATTCCAAGAAAAATCAAAAAAGTGTTGCTCGTGATTTTTTTTTGAAAACCCGATTGGTGTCTTACTATAATTGCTACCATTTCAACTTTAAATTGTATTGACATCTAAAAAAACGTAAAAAAACAACTCCCCACCCTTCAAAAATTCCCAAAATTTTAGAATCAATTCCCAAAATTTTTCTTTGTATAACTTTTTGGGTCGATGCTTAAAAAACTTTTCTTATGCCAATTCTTAAAAAGATGATGTATTTTTTTGCATTTTTGTACATGTTCTAAATTACAAAATTTTTTCTATCTTTATTTATTTTTTTTGAAATTCATGTTTTTTTTTTCCCCTTAGGGCCCCAGGAAGAAGGAATATTTTGCGCTAAATCTTTTATTATTATTGTGTTTTTTTTTTTTTTTTTTTTATTATTATTATTATTTTTAAATTTTTTTATTATTATTATTTTTAAATTTTTATTTTATTGTGTGTGTGTGTGTGTTTATTTTATTATTATTATTATTATTTTTTTTTTTTTTTTTTTTTTTTTTTTTTTTTTTTTTTTTATCCTTTCAATGGGTTGTAAACCTTTTATTCATATTAATCAATATATACAAAACAAAGATAAATTTTAAAATTAAAAAAATATTTAATCCTCTCATTAACTCTAATCAAGTAATCAATCAGTTGTCGGTCATTAAATCAATCAATTACCCTAAAAAAAATGAAATAAATTACATTCAAAATGTTAAAAAATTTTTTAACATAAAGATAAAGATTAATAAACAATTAACAAATTTTTACTCTTTGGCTATTAAAAAGGCATAAATTCTTAATATACATTCTATAAAATTTTTCCTTTTTTTAAATTTTTAAAACTTAATTTTTTTTTACAACATTTAAAATACTAATTCTTGGTTTTGATTAAAATAAAAATTAGATAACTTGATTTTCTAACTTAAAAATTTTTTATTTTATAACCGTTAAATTTTAATGTTCAGACAACCCATTTGAATCCATCATGTTCCATATTACTCGTAATCTCCTATCAAAAAATACTCATTTATCAACTTATCCCCTTTTCCCTAAAATTCTCGTTGCTATTAAATAAAATTGTTTTGGGTTATTTCTTTATTAATTTTCAAAAAAAATACATCTATATACCAAGCATGTAAAAAAAAATGTTCGATGGTTTCTTGTTCATTTGCACAATGGACAAGGTCGTCCTCTTTAATATTTTTACTTATTTTTGTGGAAAAATTCTTTGTTTTAATTTATCCCAAATCTCTTCTCGTGGGTAGTAAAAAACAACCATTTTATAAATTTTATCCAAGGGGGTAAAAAATTAAGTGCACGTTCCCAGGTTTTTTAAACGGGTTAAAAACAATTGTAAAATTTAATAAAAAATTTCATTGGTCTGGTTTTTTTTCCCTTCCCCTTTGTCGTCAATAGAATTTTACATGAAATTTTTTTGGGGGCCTTCTATTTTTTTTAACTTTCGTTTTATTTTTAAAACCCCAATCAATTCTTCCTGCTTTAAATGGTAAAATATTTTTTAAAATATCATTGGATTATCTTCGTTTACCACCTGTTTAAAAAAGTTATACCTTGGTTTAAAATTTTGCTGTCATTTCGACATTTGGATGTCCTGTTATTTTTTTCCAAAAGGGGAGACTGCGTGTTTCTTTAAATACAGGAGAATTTTTTAAAAATCCCTCCCTATTTGAAAAGAATAATCTCTATAAAAGGTTTGAGCCTCAAAAAAAAACCTTTGGATTGTTGAGTTAACCTATTTTTTTCCACTGGCATGGAACAGTAATAAAAAAGATATTTCCATTTCCTGTGCTTTCATATTTTTAAATAATTTTAATTTTTGTGCCTTAATTTTTTTTGATTCGATTAAAATCCCCCAATTTTGTTGCCAGTTTTGTTTTTTAAATTTTTCCGGTTTTTTTTTCCCAATAAAGGACCATTTTTGTTCCATTTCTTTTACATATTCTTGGGACAAAATAAGAACCGTAAAAAGATAAACCCCCCAAAAAAGGCTTTTCGACAATTTTTTTCCCCTCATAGTTTTGTCTCTTTTCCATCCAAAACCGACCTCTTTTTTAACTCGTGGTTTTTTTTACGGGTTTCTTCGTTGAAAAATACCCCAAAATTTTAAATTGTTTGCCCAAAACCCCCCCGGGTTTATCAGTTCTGTTTTTCCCAGGGCCCCAAACCCACAAGCCTTCTGATTTGGTGGTATTGTTTTTAAAAACCAGACCTTTTAAAGTAATAAAATATCATGAAGAACTTTAAAATCCTCGTTATTACTAATAAACAAATTGGTATATCTGTTTGAAAGTTTAAATACATTATCTGGGGTTTTGGGATACCCCTATTTTGTGTTTTTTTTAAATTCCCCCTGTTTCCCAAATATACTAAATAATAATGGAGAAAAGGGCACCCCTGTCTGTTTCCCCCTGGTTCAAAAGGTAGTATGAAGTTTTACAATAAATTGCTTAAGGATTTAAAATTTTTCCATTTTGACCATTTAAATCCCCTTTTTTTCCTTGGAAAAAAATATGTCCATTCAATTCTGTAAAACCTTTTCTGATCAATACTAAGAAAGGTTTATTTTCATTATTAAAAAAAAAATCGGTCTCTTATGGTCTTAAGTTATCATGTATTTTTTTTTAACCCCCACATGTTGTCACCCTATAATATCAAATTTTGTTTCACATTCGTTATGGCTTTACTATTATTTTATAATCACGTTTAAAACTAATTGGTAGTTAAAAATATTTTTCCCCTTTATTTTTTTAAACGGAAAAAGGCTGATATAGATGACGGAGATTATTTCCCCACTTTTTTTGATGGGTCAAAAAATCATTCTTTAAAAAAAAGGGGTTTTGGAAAAAACTCGACTAATCCGCCCAACCCGGGGGTTTTTCCCTTTTTTCTTTGGTTTAAAAAATTAAAATTTCTTTTCTATTTCCCTTTTCTAAACCTTTTCTAATCTTTTTCTAACCTTTTTAAAATTGCCCAATATATTTGCATATTTGTCTCACGTCTTCTGTTGAATACAGTTCCTTGAAAAAGGTTAGTATTTCCATTCGGTTGATCTGATATGTCCCGTGTTTATCTTTAATACATTTGAAAACATTGTCGTTTTTCTCTGCTTCTCTGAATTAAAAAATTTTTTTTAAGGTTTCACCTCTTTTTTGTTGAAATTTTAACCCTTATCAAAATTTCCAACACATATTTATACGTTTTAATTGGTTCTCGTTTTTTTAATTTTCGTCCAAAATAAATTTGGCTTAACTGAAGTGTTTTGCAGATAATTATTTCTCTTTTCTGACGATTTTTTTTCCCCTATTTTTTTTATAATTTCTTTTTTGGTTTCCTTTCCCCCCAATTCAAAAATGTTCAAAAAAGGGTTTTTTCATTTTTGAAATGAAAATTTTAATTCTTTTTTTCAATCATCATCTTTAGTGAAATTATTAAACCCATCTACCCCAAAGGACCAATCTTGTTTGTCAAGGGGGAAACAACATTCATATAACATGCCAACCCATTAACCTGTAACTAGGAAAACAAGTTTAAATTAAAGTTAAACAATAATCAATTCGACTTACCTTTTTTAATTTTAGTAAAAATGCTCCCCCTCTTGGATAGGGAAACCAAAATCTATTAGTCATTGTTTACAATAAGTTATTAAAGACTGTTCTTCTGTTTTTTCTCATTATCAATTCACAGTTTCGCCCCAATTAACAATTAATTTTCACCCGTGAATGTATCATATCTTGAAAAACCCTTTTTTGGGATATTTTTGGGAACCCTAAAACTGATATTTTAATCCCTTTCATGAAATTTCAACTTTTTCATCTACCTTCTTCATTTCCTCTGATTAACCATTTCAGACCACATATATGAGTTAGAATTGCCCCCCTTTTGTATTTGTATAAATTCCCCTTTTTTCCCTTGTTTTTCCGCTTTTCATCTATTTGGGTGCTAGGTTTCTTTAAACAAATTAAAACGTGTTTCTCTCTGTAAAAATTAAATAAAATTTCTCTTTTTTTTTCCCCAACCCCTTAACATTAAACGTGCTATTCTAAATCATGAAAAAAAAAAAGTGTAAAGTTCATAATTTAAAAAAAAGTAAATAAAATTTAACCAAACATCTTTTGTATGGCCCCTCCCGTCCTTTCCTGTTGGGTACTTTTCTTTCGAAATGGCAATGGTTCCTGTTCCCCTTCTTCTTCTGTATCGTTTATCCCCCGCATCAGGGGCCAAAATCATCATCGTGTTGATCTGATGAATCCGGGTCCTTCATCCTTTTGTCAGACCTTTTATCGTTGTTTTTTTTTTGTCATGTTTCCTTTGGTTTTTTTTTCCCCTCTTGCCCTTTTTTGCATCTGGCTGAGCTCGTACAGACTCGATGTTTTTGCCATGTCCCGGGTTTTTTCTGCTGATAATCCTGGGTTTCTTTTTCGATGTTCCCCTTTTCCTTCGATGTTCCCGGTTTTCCCCTTTCCGTTCCCACTTTTCTTTCGGGGTTCTGATCTGTTGGGTATTGTGGTCTTGAACGGTCCTGTGTAGTTGGTGATGGGGGTGTTTGGGAGCTTTTTTAACTTTAATTTTTTCCCGTCTTGGAGGGGTTCTGGGGCATGCCGAATGACATCCATCTTTGCGGTGTGTTTTGGTTTTCTTTTTCAAAGGGGCCACGCCGGTCAAGTTCCTGGGCTTTTTTGGGGTCTTCCCAGTTGTTCCTCCCCTTCCCCCATCCAAATTTACTAATTTTTATACCTTTTCTTCTTCTTCTTCTCGTCTCCTTCATGAACCAAGTCTTTGATTCATCCCACGGGTGTTTCAGTCTCCTCAACTCCCTTTTGGTATCCCCCAAAACCCGGCAGTTTCGTCGTTGCCCCCCGTTATTCGTGCTGTTCTGCCTTTGTCCTGTGCTCCGCATACGCTTTTTTCTCCTGTCCATCCCCTTTCCGGGTTCCCGGGTTTTTGACCCAACCCGTTCTTATTTCCCCCGATGTTCTGGTGCGTAATACCGACTCGAAAAAACCGGTATACTTTTTTTTTTTATCATAACTTTACCGGTTTCGATATCCTGTCAAAAAATGATATGCCGACTTTTGATTACTGTCAAGGGAGGTGCTGCCATTTACCCGGTCAAATTTCGTAGGGGGCGGTCTGCTACCAATTCTTCTCCTTTTGGTTCGCTCACACGGGATTTGCTCCTTAAATTTAAAACCATTGTTCCCAAACTGCTCACAAAAGGGCCCCTATTTCGGGACATTTAACCCTCCTATTCATTGACAAAGCATTTGATCGGTCCCCTTAAAGTTTCTTTTGTGTTCATTCTCTTTTTATCAACTCCTCTTGGGTTAATCTTATGGGGTTTCACGCTTGCCCTTACCTGTATAAGCACCATAGGGTTTTAAAAAGTTTCCATATTATTATTATTATTATTATTATTATTTTATTAATTTTTTTTTTTTATTAATATTTTTATTATTATTATTATTATTATTATTATTAATATTATTATTTTTATTATTATTATTATTATTTTTTTTATTTTTATTATTATTTTTTTTATTATTATTATTATTATTATTATTATTATTATTATTATTATTATTATTATTATTATTATTATTATTATTATTATTATTATTTTTATTTTTTTTTTTTTTATTTTTATTATTATTATTATTATTATTATTTTTTTTTTTTTTTTTTTTATTATTATTTTTATTATTATTATTAATATTATTATTATTATTATTATTATTATTATTATTTTTATTATTATTATTATTATTATTATTATTATTTTTATTATTATTATTATTATTATTATTATTATTATTATTATTATTTTATTTTAATACAACATGTCGCTTATAATACATAATTACCCTTTTCAACTCAAATTTTCATGATGGGGCCCTCATCGGCCATGGACGGCGAATGGGTTTTTCCCGACGTATTTTAATGACGGTTTAAAATGTAAATGACATACCTCATCCTTTCGGGCCCAAAATTTAAAAAGTTTTGTCTTGGAGTTTTTCCCCTTTTCCCATGTCTGGGCATTGGGGGCCCCTCAATGTTTTCCCCTTTTTTTTAACATTGTTGGATCTTACCTAATATAATTTCAAAGTTACAAAAGTTAAAACACAAACGAAAAGCCATATCAAACACTTGTCAAAATTTAATATAAAAAATAACATTTCTCGCGCTGCAAAAATGTACTGGTTATTATAACGCTCGACGACGAAATTTCAAACATTTACATTAAAAACCCCAAAAAATCTTGGGGAAAAACAACATTATTTTTCAATTCCAAAAAACAAAAAGGGGCAACGGAAAACTTACTCTTCTGTTTGTCCCTTTTGTTTAAATTTAGGGTGTCATTTCGTTATGGGAAACTAAGCCATCGTTCATGTGACTCGGGAAAAAAAATTGCGAAACTTTTAAAATTTAATTTTGACATTTTATTTTTTAACCTTAATCATATGAAAAACCCCCTCATTTTTTCTAAGTTTTTGTAAAAATGAAAATTTTAATGTTTTTTTATTTTTTTTTATTTTTTTTTATTTATTTATTTATTTTTTTCTTTTTTTAAAATTGTCATCGGTCTTGATGGGTTTAAACCAGACGTATCGAAAAAATATTCAGTCAATTGCATTTTGGAAATTCAAAAAAAAAACAGTTTTCAAACTTTTGGTGTTATTTGATCACGGGAAACAAACAGGATGAAAAATTTTGGTTTTGTGCTATCAAATTAGTAAAAAAATTAAAAACTTTAAAAAATTTTATTTTTTTCCAAATAATAACATATAATAATGTTGTTTT
>CM055824.1:29070148-29113660 GCA_029582265.1 Zoroaster sp. YZ-2022 | reverse complement strand
TTCGGGTGGAGGTGTGCTTGTCAGGTGGTGGTAGGGTAGTAGTGCGCAAGCGCAGCATGCATATTGATGATTTCGGGCAAGTTGAGACAGTCGTTTCTCACATCACCTCTCTTCATTCACGTCACATACACGGACTGAACTTGATCGAGCAACACCCTTGTATATCTTCACCAGTATGGCCACTCTCTTTGCCTTTTACCAGTATGTAAGAGAGAATCGGGAAATTAAGATTATTGAAGTGGAACGTATACGAATAAATGTGGATCCCGAATTAAGAGACTGGGAACAAATTCCCAAAAACTTCCCTCACGTTGAGGTGATTTCACAAATGGAGGCCTTACAGTATGCTGTAGTTGTCGGAAACCTAGAGTATGCGAGATTTCTAGTGAAGAGTAATCCATCAAAGTTCAAGTAACCAGCGAAACCAACACACCAATAAAACAACCGGCTCTTTTCAGAGCCAACACATATTCCAAGAAGAGATTATTACCGAGTCTGTTATGAATATTAACTGTTCGATTTAATCATTAAAATAAATTATATTCGTGTATGTCTGTGTTTTTAATAGTAGCTTTGTCTATTGGCAAGAGGATAAGTGTGATGCACAATGTCCCTGTAAACAATTTTTTAAATCTCATACTTTAACAGTAACGTTAATTCTAGAAATTATTTCAATCTGACATAAAACAATTTGCTTATTTATACAGAATTTTCTTTCGTCCTAGCTTAATTTTTTTTTTTTTTCATTTCTAAATTCCAATAACTAAATTGAATACATTTTATACAGTCTCTGACGAAAAACAAAGTAACCTACATTATTTTTCATCTATAAACCTATCCAACTTCACTTCATCAATAACTTTATACAGAACAAATCAACATCTATACAACGTGTACCTATGCATTAACTGCGCATAGCGCGCAAAGGGTCAACGCACTGTGAGCCAGTCACTGACTTAACTAACTTATATGTGTTAATCGTCTGCTGTACATCTATTTGTAATTTGACAATAACAAACAAAAACGTCTAAGAAAATCACGAATTATTACTCCTTATTATTCTACTTACTCTTTAAGATATCCAATTAGCCAACCGCCTTAAATAAACTCCAATACAGCCATATTACTTAGAAAAACCTAAAGTATTGAACTATTGCTGTCTCCGTCAGCAGCCATGTTTGTCCAAGTTTTACCAAAGCACGATGGGAAAAAGGTAAAGGCGCAAAAGTCATCGATTTAATTTTCTAAACCAAAATCTGAAAAATGGGAGGAGTTTATTAATCCATTTGTAATAAACAATTTTATAAAATATCAATGTATCGTTTTGAAATGTATCGTTTTGAAATGTATAAATTGTAAGTGGTCATTCACAGCTGGCCAAGCAATAATTAATAAAATACTGTAATTGGGGTAAGACGGGACAGAAAATGTATGAACATGACCAACAACTGTCAGATTTAAAATGTTAAGTCAGCAATATTGTTTTCTTTTCAAAAGTAAAACATTATATTCAACAAGTGTAAATGTCTTGGAGACAGTTTACAACAAGTCATTTAATAGTTGCACCTAAACCTGTGAAATGTGTCCCATCTTACCTCATACTGGTGATACTTCAAAATAAGTATTTGACAAATTGGCCCATTTTACCCCACTGAAATTGATTAGGTTGGGGTAAAACGGGACGCTCTGAAAAATCACCGGGAAAAAAGTACTACGACAACCAATCAGTTTTTGTAGTCTTTGGTCGACAGTGATATTGTTTCTGAAGCATAAATCAATGAAACAGGTCAAGCAGCTACCCTAGTTAGTATCTAGACAGTCTATCAAAAATATTCCCTATAAAAGAGGACCCATACGAACATTCTAAAAGGTGAAATTTGACAACGTAAACGTACCTTTTATTTGGCGCCACTCATGCTGAACGAAAGAGCTGTAAGTAAAAGGGCGACCTCAAGAGACGGACCAGATATTGGACGAAACTATTTGTAAAAAGGAGGTGTTATGCGAATAAGGTGTTCATGTAAAAACACTTTGAATTATAAATGTCCCATCTTACCCCTTGTCCCATCTTGCCCCGAGATCCTTTAGATCAAATCGGGCATAAATGTTTTTGGCTCTGCAGTTTTGTGCATTTAACTCTACTTGGATTGTCTTTAACCTTTGGATTTACATCCTATTATGTGAAATAGTTCATCAGGATACTCCTGGACAAATTTGGATGGAGAAGTTTCACAGTAAGACCAGCATTTATCGCGGTTTTTAACTGCAATTTGTTACATTTATATTTACATTTACATTTGCTGCACTCATCAGTTTATCTACAAGATACTTGATTTATTCAACCATGATTGTGAGTCATAGCTTCTTCATAGCCTGGAATTAGCCTGGGATTTATCTTATTATGTAACAAAGTAAACACACTCAAGGATACCTATTCATCAGAACTGAAACTCTTGGAGAATAAACAATGGCCACTCAGCAGGGAGTGTTTCTTATTTTGCTGGCCTTTGTGGGCTCATCAATTTGTCTGTTCGACCTGGCAGATAATCCTACATGTACATGCTACTACTACCATCAGTGTAAACATATAGGTATCAGTGTACAATTTCATAGGCTTAAATACCTTGGAACTCGCATTGCCTACTATGGAGGCTCAATGGCATCTTTCCAAATTGATATTTTGGTATATGGAGATGTCCATGCTAACCCTGGCCCTACTGTAAACAGCGACGTCACCCTTGATAACAAGTTTGTCTATAATGCTGACCAATTTATCTCCCTTAATCCCTTCAGAAACTGCACCCTTCAATCACTGCCCCGGCTTAATAATGAAGTCTGGAGAACAATTAAGACCCTCGGAATAAGTGTTCGTCAAAAATATGTTCATTCAAAACCAGAGGAAAGCGAGGAGGTCGGCGTAAATTATGGCAAAAAGCGACAATTCTTGCCTTCCAGTCCTACTAGCTCACCTTGTTCTATACCTGTTAACATTACTACAAACACTGGGACTCGGTATACACAGAGATCCCAGAACAGCTAACATATCTAACCTGGCAAAATTACATCGTGAAGAATTGGATAAACTTAACGTCAGCTCCTGAATGCACACCTCTTAGTAACAAATCGGTTATCTTATGTGAACACATAATGGTTAAGAATATTGATGTTATGTTCATTGTGAGACATGGCTGTCTAGCAATGATCCCGTCATTATATCTGAATGTACACCTCCTGATTTACGTTTGTTAATGTTCCCGTAACGGAGATTGCCATGGTGGTGTTGCAGTAATTTTCAGAACAGCTCTAAATCCTCACTCGCCAAAATCAGCATTTCGCCTACCACCTTTGAATATGCATGCATAACCGACCCTTTTAAACGTGTTTTCTTCGTCGTTGTGTACCGCCCGCCTCCCTCACCCAAGAACCATCTGAAAACTTCAGATTTCTAAACGAATTTGACGATCTCCTAGATGTAGTGTCACACCTACCCAGTAAGCTGTTACTTCTCGGCGATTTAACATTCACGTTGATACGCCTTTTGAAATCAGACACATCGCATTTCCGACATCTCTCAATGATGCTGGTCTACACCCAACACATAACTGAACCCTACACAAAACACGGCCATACACTCGATCTTCTCATCTCAAACCCGGATGACTCACTTGTTCTCGACAGTGAAGTTTTGAACATTTTGAACTCAGGTCATTTCGTAGTAAATGTACCATTAGGTTTTCAAACCAGTCAACACCGCGTTGATCACTTCAAACTCAGGGATTATCGTAACATTGATCATCAAGCTTTTGCTAGAGACCTCAAACTTTCTTTCAATTGTTTTCCTATGATGCCTCTTTGATGACCAAGTAAAATTTTATAATTCTAATGTAATTTATGTATTGAACAATCACTGTCCACTTACGCAACGTAAACATAAAGTTTAAACCTCAAACCCGTTTGGTATACTATTGATATACATCTTGCTAGGCGCAATCGACGCAAACTTGAAAGAAAAATGGAAGAAAAGTAATAACCCACATGATCATAATCTTTTATCTGGATGAAGTTCACCGATTTTCGAAACTTGTACATTCTGTTAAATCTAAGTATTACACTGAACAGCTATCCACTGCCAATACTAAAATTGTTTTCAAACTTTAAATACTCTGCTCAACCGAAAGGTTTCACCACTTCCATGTACCATTTCATTTAAAAATCTTTGCGAAAAGTTTAGTAATTACTTTGAAGACAAAATTGTCAAAATCCGGAACACAATTAACTCATCCCAGACAGATTACACCCCACCTCCCCATAATGCAATTGCTCCTGAAATAAGTGAATTTAGAACAATTAACGAAGCTGAAATTTCGAAAATAATTAAGAAATCTCCTAATAAATCCTGCACGTTGGATCCTCTCCCCACTTGGCTCGTTAAACACAACTTGACCACACTCAGCCCATATTTACTTCTATAGCTAACATGTCATTGTCCACAGGGACCTTCCCCAAGTACTCAAGGATGCGGTGGTTACCCCATTGTTGAATAGCCCACCCGGATAAGGATATCTCAAAGAATTACAGGCCCGTTTCAATACTGCTTTTCTTCTAAATTAATTGAGAAAGCTGCTTTTGTTGCAAACATCAGATTATATCGGTAGTAATGACTTGTATTGTAAGGTCCAATCTGCTTACAGACCCAATCACAGCACGGAGACAGCCCTGTTGAAAGTCAAGAGTGACATCATCCAAGCTTTTGACAATCGGCAGGCTGTTTTCGTGGTGTTGATCTGTCTGCTGCTTTTGACACAATTGATTATGATGTTTTGTTACATAGATTATCACATGTATTTGGTTTCAAGAATAACGTTATTGCCTGGTTCAAATCCTACCTTAACAATCGAACATGTAGAGTTAGGATCGCCAATGAATTTTCTGATCCTAAGGTTCTTCTTCACGGTTTGCCCAAGGCTCATGTGTCGGACCTCAGATGTTCCTTGCTTTATACTCAACCTATGTATGATATCATCACACGCTACCCTGGTATCAAAGCCCATTTTATGCAGATGACACTCAGTTATACATTAATGTTGATCCCCGAATACCTGGTGAATCAGATCGCGCAATTTCCACTTTATCTAAATGCATTTCGGAAATCAAATCATGGATGTCTAAAAATATGCTACCCTCAATGATGACAAAACCGATTTTTTTTATTGCCAATCCCAACATTTTGCATAAGTTTTCAGATATCTCTTTACCATAGGTAAAACTATTATCAAACCATCCAAAACTATAAGGAATCTTGGAGTAGAATTTGATAGTGCAATGAACATGTCCCATCATGTATCATTAATTTGTAAGTCTGTTAATTTTCATCTTCGTAATTTATCACGTATCAGAATGTTCATTGATGATACCACATGCCACCATGCAGTCCGTGCTTTAGTAACTGCTCGACTTGACTACGCTAACTCACTTCATAGGTTCATCAGCCAAAGAATTAAAAGACTTCAGCGACTTCAAAATAGGGCTTGCTAAACTCATATTCAAGACAAAAAGTCTGACCATGTATCTCCTGCCTCCAACAGCTTCATTGGCTACCTGTACAAAACGTATCGATTTTAAAATTATGACTATTACTTTTAATTGCCTTTCTAATAATGCACCATCTTATCTATGCGAGCTTATCTCGCTATACCAACCTAACCGTAGTGGACTTCGCTCTAGTTCTGACCAAAAGATGCTCTGTAAACCCCGCACTCATCTTTGTTCTGCAAATAAGGGTTTCTGTGCTTCTGCGCCAAATCTGTGGAACAATCTCCCATCAGATATTCGTCATACTAGTGAACTTCAGATGTTTAAAAGTAAACTTAAGACTCATTTATTTTAGCTTTGTTGTACATCTGATTTTATTCACTGTTAATTTTAGAATTACATCTCATTTTATTCACTGTTAATTTCAGAAATTATTAAATTGATCCATTTTGTAAAGCGCTGTGATACCTTTCAGTCGTGTAAGAGCGCTATATATAAATGCTATTATTATTATTATTATTATTATATTATTATTATAACAACCGTCTTCAGCTAAAACCTTCGGCGGTACCACTTTCTGGACAGGATATGCAGCAGCTGACATATAGATCTTAGTTACCTAAATGTGACCTGTCACCACGAAACCCGGACAAAGTTGGAAAATTTTATTTTGAGTTTTTGGTAGTTTCATATTCTCCAGTTCATAAGCTTTTGAATGATTATAAACTTGTAGGGGTAACCCTTTCCTGTAATCCCCTCAGGAGGGGATTAAGCACCCCCCCCCCCCCACCCAACATGCCCAATCAATAACAAGTCAATCAGAGAAAAGAAGGCTTTTGTACAGGAAGTCCACGCTTCTTGTTCACCAACATCGCTCCGAAAATAAGGTAAAAAAGTATTTTACCTTAACAGATTTAATTTATTTTTAAAGTAAAATGATATGTAAAGCATACGGTCATCCCAAAATCCAAAAATGGACGATTCCATCCTGAAATGACTTTGCACGCTGTTTACTCGAAATGGATCGGTGCGACTTTGTTCGGGTTTCGTGGTGGAACTAACTAGACACACGCATGGTACCAGGTGACGAGGTCGGACTATCCACGCACACCCCAAACTGGTTTATTTGACTTACGTCAATATAATGTAGTGGCGGTGCTGGGGAGGGGGATGCTGTGAAGCGCATCCTCCAAAATTGCATGCAGACATAACAAAATATCACGGTTCCTATCTATACTCACTGCTTGGTAGATGAACTATCTCAGAAATTAAAGATGTTATTTAACTAAAACGATATCGCTCGGTCAGGTCGTCGTATTCTTATCAAAAGTGTTCATGAGGTGGTATGAGGTGGCATCCGCTTCGTGCACATCGCTGTGCCATTTACGGTCTGTCTTTACGTATCGCCGAATTTATGTCGACTAAATGGTTTAAATAAAGTAATTATATATAAACCTGGAATGCCAATTTTATAATGGGTTTATATTTCGCCATTTTGTTTAACAATTTTACAGCGGAAAACTCTTCCTGATATAAACTCTTTAATATAAATGGAGCCAATTTGCGCACGATAGTACCGGTGACCTAATGACCTGATGACAATTCCTGTTTACATAAACAGCGCCCTCTTTATGCCATACCCAGAGCCAAAGGTACAACGAGCTAAGCGGGAAATTACTCGGCCTGTATTTTAAAAAAAACTACAAAAAATAGGTGTTGATATTGGACGATGCGAAGTACACTATCCGGGGGTAGTGTGATCTAGGGTGGTATGGAGAGGAATAGAGCAAAATTTAATGTGCACACACTACTCACAGGAGGGGAGGGTGGCCGCAAAAAGTATGATAAATGTACACAGATGGCGATAATGAATACTGCTGGAATCAGATCAGTACGTTCGCTTTATTTCAGAAGTTATGGAAATAAAAATGCTTTTTGTTTGGACGTAAAATGTTTTTTAGTGAGCACAGACGCTTAAGTTCCAGCTGTATTCTCAATGTTTTCCCAGTGTAAATAACTGATACGGACAAAGCATAATTCTTCACGATGTTATGTTTGAATAATATGCCTACTTTACATACGTCCCCCCAAAAATGTTTACAGTGGATTTAAGCCCTAGAATAAATACACGCTATTTTGCGGTCACTGTTCCACGAGAAAACGCTACGAGATTGGATGTTGTTTAAACATTCAGAAGGTTTATATGTTATCTCGTACCATAGAGAAAGGACAGGGTCCTTACATCAAAAAATACAAATACAATTTGCAAATTGGAAAGACAAAGACAAATCCGCTAATACGGAAAAACCGTGGAAATATCAAAATTTAAAAAAATTATTTGATAAAAAAAAGTTATGCTTCCCTAAATTTAGCTTGTGTTGAGAGATGACATTTAACAAGTCGTTTAAAAGTAGACAGATGAGTGGAACTCTTTATATTAGTAGGTAAATTATTTCATTCTTTGATAGCTGTAACATAAAATGTATTGTTTGCTAAACTAGATGAAACTGGAACCTTAAAATTTAGATTAATACTCCTTGTATATGGTGACAATCAGAGACTTTAATAAATTTATCATGGAGATCATCAGGAGTTACGTTGCTAGTTATTCTAAACACATGGTTTAATTTCAGTTGAGTGACCCTGTCCCTAACATTTAAAAAGCCCAAACTGTCAAGTTCTTTTTGCCCGATGTGTGCTCTAGGGCCTTTGTCCAGGATAAATCTAACCATTTTGTTTTGCATAATTTGAAGTTTATTATATTTAAAATGAGCAGAGAGTGTAGTACATTAGTTTCGACATAATCTTTTTCGATAGTCTAATTAGTTATAACAACATTATGCGTTAAGAAATATAGTATAGTCTTGATAATATTAATGAAACAAATCTGGATTTTTATCTGTGAAATAATATATGATTATTATTTTTAAAGGGACAGTATTGTCACGATCAAACAGGATTATGGAATCAGAGTGTTAGTGTTAGCCAGTGTTAGCCAGTCTGTTAGCATTTTAGCTTACTGTTATGCATTTTCATCTTTTTTAATTTTGAAAAATGGGTAAAAAAGGGCCTACTGAAATTAAATCCTTGACCAAGAAGGCTATAACTCAGTGGCTGTCTTATGCCTATCTTCCATTTAATTTAGAAACAAATATGAGAAAAAATTTCAGGGAAAAAAAATACAAGGGTTTTTTTTCTTCAAAATTTTGCCTAAAGATTTAAAGTGTATAAAATGATCTCAATTTTCGCACTCTGGTTCGAACTTTGAATTCCATCTTTTTTCAGAAAATCCATATTTGATAATTTAAAAAAATGGTAGAATACCGAAATTAAATCCTTACCCAAGAAGGGTGGTTGTGATGTCTTATGCAGACCCAGGGCCAGTGGCGTTAATCCGTGTCGAAAATGTTTCTCTTCTTCTTCTTTAATTAAAACATTATATTGGCCTAGAGACTATTGCGTTGTGGCCCCATTATTATGTATCGTTAACTGGTGGGGAATCTTTCACACTTTATAACCAAAACACAAACCTCTTAAAATGTTCATTTTGTTCAGGTCTACACTATCCATGCCGTGCATCACGGCTGTGACCCTGTTACGAAATCTGTAGGCTTAGAGATCAAAGGTCGCACGAGACGCTTTGTTACAGACGAGACGATGGAGATGAAAGAAAGTATATACAGGGCTGAGGTACAGATGAGGGTGTTTAGAAAAGAAAAGAACAAGGTATGGAATAGACCTTTATCAGGCATCGGCCATTTATTGTTACGTTACTTGTATACGCAAGTAAGGGTCAACTCTAAATCCATGAAAAGGAACCAGACTATTTTCCCTTCCAGCCTCGGTTTGGTTACGTGGATTTCAATTGAAGACAAACAAGATGGCTGTGTAGTGATAAATGTCTATTATTTATTTCATAAATACATTAATGATCCCTATAAATACATTAATGATCCGGACTATTATTTAAACACTCTTGATATGGGTGCCATGGCCGAGCGGTCTAGCGCATCAGACTTGTGTTCTGATGGCTGAGCAAGACACTTCACTGTACAGTGCTCCTCTTCACCCAGGAGTATAAATGGGCACCTGTGAGGGTAGAGGTTGATATTGTGGTTGAAGAAAGCTTCCGATGCGCTACGGTAGCTTGGGGCTGTATACTCCCCATGGAGCTGAGAAAGTTTAAGGATTGATATTGGCACAATGACCAGGGATAATAATGTAAAAGCGCCTTGTATCCTTTGGCAATTTGGCGCTCTACAAATCCAGTTATTATTATTATTATTATTAGTTGAAATCAGTGGCGCACCCAAGGGGGGGGGGGCTTGGGGGGCTCGAGCCCCCCCAAGGGCCCGCTGATGTTTTTGTTTTTTTTAAAGAAGGAGCCAGGAAAGAGAGCAAAATCTGAGCCCAAGTCTTGTCTACAGAGGAGTTCGGCAAGGAGTATAGGGCAGTGGTACAAGGGATGGGGACTGAGGAGACTCAAGCTCCCTCCAAAAGTTTTCCCATTTATTCCACTCACTATTATATTTTACGGCGTTGCGTATGCATGTGCATGTAAGCTTGAAGGGCCACCAGTATATATAACAAGCATTTTTACACACATTCTCCCCCCCACCCTGCCATGGTGCACCCTGATCAGGGAGCAGCTTTACTTAATTTTATTTTCATTTTCTGTTGTCCGTTTCTCTTGTTGAGGTCGTTGACTGTCGTTGAGGTTACTCGTAAAATTTAAACACGCCCGCATTATAATCAACTCCTTTCCAGTTTGTACACAATGGCCCAGGATTGGGTTTTTAATTTACAAAGATTATGTGACACTCTTTAGCAAACACCGATTGGATAATATTGGGATTTGGTTTGCCGCCAAATTCGTGTTTGAAAAATTTAGCTCCGCCCGGAATGATCACAAACTTTACGTCCACGCAATGAAAGTATTTAACTATAGAAATCTTGCAGACGAAACAAGCTCAAGTTCTTTACATCAAGAGGAGGAAATTATATGGAAGGTAAAACCCTACGAGTCCGAATCATGCCATACTGTCTTCTTTATGACTAGAAACCACCAGGAAACATTTAACATGTGCCGTAGGTTCACTGACGAGCACGACTAGGACATGGCTGCAGCCGCGCGCCAGCGGTATGCGGTTTGGGTCAGCCATGTCTCTCCCCCATATTGGATTTCAAATAAAAATATTTTGAGCCCCCCCCCCCCCAATCAAATCCTGGGTGCGCCACTGGTTGAAATCCACCGAAGTTTTATAAATTTAGACTTTTGGACTGAATAACGAAACATGTTATGAAGCGAAAATATATGAACCTGTCAACACAATTAAATTCATTTTTATTTGTCATACAAAAAAACATTAAATCTTCCCAGTACTTTTCACATCATATACATGTATATGTGGCATAATACTGACACATTTAAGCAACAAAAAAGCTCTATGGTATGATGTTTATTATAGTATTGGTAATGTTGGACAAAACTTGTTTCAAAAAAGGGCCTCACTTTCTATGAATTAAGATATACATTTAACAATAACTAATAACATGTACATTGGAAACATTCATTTTGTCACAACACTAGTCAATGGGGAACGGTTTTTATTTCATTGTAGGCCTAATAATAATAATGTGGACTTATATAGCGCACGTATCCACCAAACTGGTGCTCAAGGCGCATTATATTATTACCCCTGCTCATCAGGTTCATAAATCATTCCTGAAACCATCTCAGCTCCCTGGGGAGTATACAGCTCAATTGCTGCCATTACAGCGCATATAGGGCTAATCAAACACAACAACCAACTCTGCCCTCACAGGTACCCATTTACCCCTGGGTGGAGAGAAGCAATTATAGTAAAGTGTCTTGCTCAAGGACACAAGCACCATGGTCGCGGTTGGGATTCGAACCCACATTCTGACGACTCAGCCATCAGAACACAAATCCGATGCACTAAACCGCTCCACCATGGCACTCTATAACAGTACTGAATTTATAGGACACGGTTAAAAGTCTTAAAATCAAACTAAAAATATGGGCAATAATAATATACATCAGCTTGAACAAATCTGTTTCCAGTGAAGATTAATACTACCATAAGCTTTAAGTAAATCTAACATAATTTTGGAATTACTAATACTATACCTTAAATTGAATATAAAAAATAAAAATGAAGAAGAAAAAAATAAAAAAATAAAAAGGAACATTATGGATTAAACACCAAACAAAAGATATTTAATTATATTATTTTACACGACATTCACCAAGTGACCATCAACATTAAGTAATAAACCTAAAAAGAGGTTTTGATATATTATGTATATTTTAAATTTGGATTTAACCTATGATTACTAGATTACCGTACCAGTGTTCTTCCAAAGAGCTTGCATGCCGAATTGTTTTCGGTCTTTGTCAATATCTTTGTTCAGAAGACATACACATTATATATGCCATTTAGCCAGGGATCATGTCCCAAATTATGATACTAATCATGTGAAGCGGAATTTTATTGATATTTTTTTATTTTGTTTACATCAAATCATCAAAATAAATCAGGACAAAAATACTTATTTTTCCTTCAAAATACACGATTCTTTAAAACTCTATTTCTTCGAATACTCCCTTGCAGTTAGACCAGCGAATCGCCGACCTAGAAGCCCGTCTAAGAATGCTCAGCAAACCCGAGAACAGTAGCGACAGCGGCAGTGGGGACAAGGTTGAATGGGCGGGTGACATCTACCAAGAAAAAGACATGTACATGCTTTTGCATCTTCCCGAGACGAGTATACAGGACACCGGACCGTCGGAACGTCCCTACGAGAATCATGTCAAGAGTTTTGAGCACGAGGCAGAATTGCACTGCCTCCTAGAAAGGGACGATTCCGGTCGCCACTCACTGGACTCGAGAAGTGTGAGCAACTATACGACCGATATTACTGAGAACCATTGTTTGACCGCTGACCACCGGGGTTCTGATACTGCCTCACCTGCGAGGTCAGCAAAGGAGCAACACGCCGAACTGTGTCTCCACAACTCAACCAGACCTTACCAGTATCATTTACAAGAGAACCCGGTGACAAGGACCATGCGAAGACATCCACCGTTGATTAAGAGTTTATCCTCTGGTAGTATTCCTCGGAGGCACACGCTGGTGTCTTCAATAGACGGACCAAACAGATGCATTAAGAATGATGCAATCAGCCGATACACACCCATGCGCACTGGCGGCGGGCCCGCCAGACGTTCCCATAGTAACAGTGACAGGGTGGAAAGTGCCCGGTTTCATAACGAGGTTAGAAGGTTAGTGGTGGAAATGCGCAGCGTGCAGATGAGATTGTTACAATTAAACGAAAAGCCAGAGATGATTTACTACGTTTGACGAAATGTCACCTATTACATTTTTCAAGGTCGACCTCCTCCTTTTTTGTTCTTACGAAGCTCTATTGTTAGAAGACAAAGAACCTCTTGTTGTCATAGTGATCAATATTGTGCGTTTTCCACAAACTTGAACTTCAGAAACTTCAGTTAAAACTTTAGCTGGAATTAACCTTAGTTTAGATAAGTCATTATCATCATCGTTGTTATTGACAACACTTAATTGACATCGAAATACGAAATCCTTAATTTGGAAACCAAAATAAAATCATTAATTGTATCACATCAGGCGAATACAATAGAACAGTATACGATGCCCTCTAAAATGTCCAAATATTGATGTTACTTAAAACTGACACAATTATCCAGATTATATTTTCAAGAAATATGATGCTCAGTTTAGTCTTTCATATGTTTTGGTTCAATACAGTACAATTATTATTCTGGGTAATATCACGCAATCCTTGGTATATTTCTGAGTATTAAAAAAAAATATAAAGAAGTGTCCTAATCTATTTAAGAGGGTACAGAGAATTGATCCAAAAATATATATCAGAATTTTAGAGTATATATACCCCTGGGATTTCAACCTCTGACCTTTATCGTAATCACATCTTTGATACAAAAAACTCTATTATACATGTTTATGAATTAAAACTACTAATACTTTCCCACTACTCACGAATACTAACGTTGTACCTAAGTTTCATTATAATCATGTAATGTTTCCCTTCACCGACTTGGCTGAGCTCTGTACACTCAGTGGCACTGGCGACTCAGGCTTGACTCGAACCCACGACCTCCAGCTTAAATACGTCTAAAAGATATTAGGTATAGAATTGAAAATACATGAATAATAAATAACACGGTTATATTTTAACCTTAAAGTTACTTAGTGAAAAGCTTATGATGTCATAAATCTCCTCTAGAATCGATTTTGTCTGATTTTGCCAGTTCCTCTTGAGAATGAATACTACAAATCGAAATCTATTTTCTCATTAGTGACACAACTCCATAAGCTTTAAAGAGAGTAAAACCAGCATTGGTAATGTTGCTGTCGGTACATTTTCGTAAAAAATGTGCGTAGTTTTTCATGATTTCTCTGAAATGGCAGTACTTCAGACAGGATCATTTTTCAGGATCATTTTTCAGGATGATTGGTACCTTTACCAAGTTAGCTTTTGGGAAAAAGAATCCGTCATTTTTGTATCTTCCCTTTAAATAAGTTATGTGTAAAACTGTGACCATTAGTTTATTGAGAATACTATTGCCATAGTTTCTTTCCTATGCCTGTATATTTGTATCAGTTGTCAATATTTAACATTATCAAGGGCCCGGTTGGCGAATATTTTAGGATATTTTGCAATTTGATATTTTTATATTTGATTTTGATTAACTATTATTCACGCCTTTAATTATTCATGTGCAATTGAAACCCATAGTGATTGGTGAATTCGAAATAATAGAAACTATCGAGCAATTGTCTTCTTCTTTATAAAAAGTAACATAATTATATTAAAAAATAAATAGTGAAATTATGTGCCTTTTGAAATTCTTCCCTTAATATTCTAAAAGAAAACTGTAAAAGTAAGGACGTTATTACAAAATAACAGAACCATTTCATACGTGCTTTGTCGTAGAACAATAACGAAACAAAGAATATGTAGAACCAGACGCCACTTCAATAGCATCAATAATAAAACGTGATCAACTTCACCCAGATTTATTTCCTACAGAATATTTGCTTTAAAGATTTGGAATAAAATGTATGTAAATGCATCCATTCATTACAAAAATCAAAATATATGAATAAAAAGTATGAGAGTGTGAACGTTTCAACTAATTTCATTGTGTCGTTAACGATAAAATATTTAAAATGAGTTCAAATCGTTCGTATTCATTCCAATGTGGAATTTCTGTATTCGGATGACAGAAATTCATATTGTAATTTTTTTTTTAATTACAAAAACAATAGCACCTCACATAGAAATATTTCAAGGGATGTTTAGTACCATCATAAATTTTAACGACAATTAAATTAATGTTTTTTCGGTATTACCAATAGTATTAAGTGGCTTTATGGAGCCCAAACAAGCATTTGAGAATCAAAGTCCCAAATTTGATAAGTGGGCTTTGGCTTGAAAATTGTTCACATCATTTATTTGTCTTAAGATAAAGCCTATAGTTAATAATAAATTTGCAACCGTAGTTCAATGCTAAATTGAATATGTGTATTAAAACTTTGGCCGCCGAAATATAGGGCGCTGCTGCGGGACGCGTAATTTTGTCTTTTTTCCCAGGACATCGTGGGTAATTAAAAAAAAGCAATGCCATTTGTTGAAATGCCTGGGAAGAGCTCTGTGTACATAACTCAGTGTATTAAAGGTACAGAAGAATAATTAAACAACTTCCATATTTTAAACATTACTGCCTACCCTCAAGCATTTTCTTTCAGGAATCCATATTGTTTAGGCTAGCATGGTTGTAGCTGTGTTGTTCAACTCTGGCATGGCTGTAACTGTGCTGTTCAACCATGAGGGATACGTCCCCGCGTCAAAGATCCAAACGCCCAATGTGTTCACGCTAGCATTGGCCACTAACACACAGATGATGTTCAATATGAAACCCGTCTTCACCTGGAAAAGAGGTTGAAGAAAGAACGCGGAAGAGAATGGGACGAACAAAAGGCAAAAATGAGACTTTTCTGAAAACACAGATTTACTGACAAAACATGTGCGTAATAATGATATATATTTCTAAAACCACTGAATGAGGAATGTATTGGAACGAGAAAGGCGAGGTTTACTGTAGGCCTATATGGAAAATAAAAGTGACATAAATGAAAACTCGTCTGTTTATGGTGTCCTTTCTAATCATTATGATATGGAACATTTTGTTATAACCACCAACTTTGGGAAAGATAACTTAATATCCGATATACAAACTTTGAAGAGTCTATTCCGCCTACAAAGGTGAGGTACAGAATTAGTAACTCAAAAGTACCCAAATGGTAAAATGTTTGCGTTAAACTATGTGTAACGACAATGACAATATGAATCTTGCCTAGAAATAAGTTTGTCTGGGGTCAGTTATTGAAAAGAAAAGTTTTACACAAGTCAGTTCTAATTCAGGAGAGTGTATTATTTTTTTTCTCTAAATTCTACATGAAAATGAAAATAACAATAATAATTTGAATAACACTATGTCACTCAGACCGTATAGATTTCAAGGTCTGTTTGATACCCTCACCAACTTAACACCAAGTAAATGTAAATAACTGTTATAAGATTATTGAGGCCAGGTCGGATGTGGTAATTTCGCCAGCTGTGTTTCACACTGGGGACCAATATTAGTTCAAATCAGTTAAGGCCCAAAAAAGTCTCTGGTTTATGGTCTCGTCGGCATTTATATTTTTTTATTTTTTTATTTTTGCTATGAAACGATGTCCAATTACAGCCAAAATTGCTGGATCGATTGGATTCTGCCGTGCTGTGTTTTAAACGACTTTTTCACATAGGGGTATGAACGTTTGCCTGATTTGTGAGGCCTATCTTAGCCACCATACTTTGTATATGGGAAATTTGGTCGCCGCGTATACATGTATCACGTATTTCCATGTTGAAAAAAAAGATTGCCAAAGACCCCCTCCCCCCCCCCCAAAAAAAAGCGCGTCGCCGCACCGATTTTGAAGCCGACCAATGACCAGAAATCGGAGACCATTTTTGGCCTAATGTACTGACATTAAAAAATCACGAAACGCACAACGAGAATAATTCTTTAAGCATAATTATCAGGAAAGCATTTCCGTGATGAGGTTAACTTGAACCCGTCAGAAGGGCCCTGGCGGTAGGGGCTGGGATGTGACGTGTGACACACCAGTATATTCTTAGCCGGTAATTAGAACCTCAGTTGGCAAATAAACTACCAAATCAAACCATTGAAGCAGTCTTGTGGGTTTTGTGCCCGAGGTCTTTAAATTTCGGTTGGGGATGGGGGAATTCTCACACATTCACCCGTCCCCGTTTGACGTTTTGGCCCCCTCCTGCTGAAGTCAGTTGGCAGATCAACCTATCAACCTTTGAATTTGCTGTGTTTATTTTTCTCCATTTAAGTCCATTCAAGCGTAGGTAAACAGTTGTAATTCAGTTAAGTTTAACCCTTTCATTACCAGCCAGTTATGTAAGAGAGTACCCTTCTTTACCACAGTAATTAGGAGCCCAATGTCACTTCAGCACCAGTGGGTTTTTCACAATTTCATTGAAGTGCGCCCTCACTCTGCAGTAATAGACACTTTTTTTACATGTGTACTGTACATACCAAATGGCTCAAATACATTTGTATGTTAAACTGATGGTAAAATGAGTATACAAAGGGAGGAAAATATTGTGCAGATTTTTAAGTGTAAAAGCAAAACAATGAAATATTTAGATCAGTATTTACACTGAAGAAAAGTAATACAAATGGGTGATATTTCATGCAAATACGGTACATGTATAAGATTTCTTTTCCATGTGAAAAACAATAACTTGGATGAGATTTTTGGGGATTTTTTGTTTGTTTTCTACTTGGAAATGAACCATTCAGTGTACATACATCACAATCCATGCTAACAACCCCTCACCCCCCCCCCCCCAATTCAATGTCCGACCATTCCCAACATTGAACTGGGGGGGGGGGGTGGGGGTTGAAGGCAAATAGTACAGATTTACAATCAATTGATGTGGTATTTCTCAAAGCAAGGAACTATGCACATAGGTTGTGTACATTGTTTACAGATCATCTTCGTTCGTTTTCGCCTGCCTAATTTGCGGTTACTGCAAACAATGCAGTCGCGTTTCTTTCCATTGGGGTTTTTGCCAGGATAGTGCTGTTGCCCTGTCAACTCGATAGGAATATGGTATCTCAACTGACTTGTTGCGTTACGTTCCCAACCCAACAGCAAGCCCTGTACAATCCCTATACGAAAATCAAGGTTACTGACATTTGTGTTCCCTGCTATGCTGGTGAATATTACGCTGCTATTGACAATACAGATATTCAGCATATGGAAAAAAAACTCTTTTCCACCATTTCAAGCTTCTGTGTGTATGATTGTAGTACTGAAAACATTGGTCGGCAAGATCAGTTCCACCCATGTTTTTGTTGTAATCATCAATACAATTGGGCTTCATAACATCACAAAATCCACTTGTGCTCTCATTACACCGAATTTGCTTTTTGGACAAATCGGTGTTGCCTACATTAGTTAAAAGTGTTACAGATTTTTGTCTTGCCAAACGATACACAATGCCCAACTTTCACCAAAAAATGGGTCATCTCCTTTCTTCATTTTATGGTTTTGGGTTTGCTGCCTGGGTATTCCCGTGTAGTGTAACGAACAGTTCCACAACATCTGAATCCTAGTTTAGCAAGTTTAGCTAAAGAGCTGGGCTAGTATAGTAATTATCACAATATATTACATGTCCCTTATTCTCAAGTCCATGGACCAGTTCAATGACGACTTTTTCCTGCAACTGTTAGGTTTGGTGGATGGCAGTCTGACTTGGTATCTACATGTACGTCTGCATCATAAACAGTTTGGGTGTCGTCGGCTCCTGTGTACAGTTTCCAAGCACACGTGTATCCTGTTTTGGACTCGTTCCAGGTAGAATGCTTAATACCCCGTTTGATAGGTTTTTAGGCTGAACAAAACTTAAGCGTCCCTTGAATTTCAACATACTCTCATCTGGAGACAGATTCTGCGCAGGGTTATACAGGTTGAGAAACTTCGGGACGAGGACTTCTATCAAGGGCCGAACTTTGGAAAGTTTGTTCCGTTTAGCCAAGGCTCTACGAGGAATTTGGTTATTTGAGATGTGGAGAAACCGAAGAATTGAACTGAACCGATTTCGGGACATGATCGACGGGTAGAATGGGATGCGAAGAACTTCAGATGTTGACCAGTACATCTTGTATTGAGAGGATTTGTTTTATGCCCATAGCAATGAGAAGTGCCACAAATGCCATCATTTCTGGAATGTTGGTTGGGTGCCAGGAGAATTGTTGACCAGGATTTGAGTCTATTGTTTGCTGCGCATAGCGATTAGTCTGATCGACGAGCATATCCCACACGAGTTGACAAAAATACAGCTTGAAGATCTCCACTGCCGACAGTGTGGCAAAGTCGCCGGTGGGGCCAGAATTTCCATTGAACTGCACAGTCCCACACTCGTAATGGTCTCGTCGTTCCCAACCGGATCGGAAATCTAACTTTCCTGTCGTCCTCCTTGATCTCGGTCGGCTGTCACCTTGGTAGGTAGGCTGCAACAGAAAAACAAGGCAAAGGAGGATTAATCTCGGTCCTTTGTAAATACAATATCTCAATGCTGCATGTGCACAGGCCACAGGGGGTCATGCGCAAAATGAATATTGTGCTGAGAAACAAAATATGGCAGATTCCATCCACTCTCCAAAACTCGTTGTCGATAAATTTTCGTTTTAATGTGGGATTGTGAATGTGAATTCCCCCAACTTCTTGCATAATACGACTTATGAGGGCCTTTCGAATACAAGGCTATTCTTTTGGAAGCTTGAGACTAAGAGTGCATTTTCAGCCTGTTAACGCTAAACAGCACGACCGGCTATGGGTAAATGTTAAAATTTCTATGCTATATCTATACATCAACTTGCTGTTTCAATCAATGAATACAAATATTACTAAACATTCCCAACAAACTACTAATAATTGTACATTTTCACTTGACTTTTTTGACCCAGTCCAGGGGGTGGGGATTTGGTCAATCCTATTAAAGGGATCCATTTTCTAAATTTACATTACTCAACTCCAACAGTTGTAACGCTATTTACGCTATAGCCTAGGAAAATAAGTGAATTACGTTAATTTGCATTGGGCCAGGAAGAGTAACGTTAACTGTTATTAGTTATTCATTTTTACTGTGATTTTAGCCTACCTCTTCAAGTTCAACGAATTCCGCTGGAATTTGTACTTCTAATGTGCTGTCGTCATCCGTTACTTCGTCATCTGATTCTGAGCCACTGTCTGCCAAAATCTCAGCCAAAATGCCATCATTTATGTCCGTTTCCATCATGATTGCAACTAAATTAAACTGACCGTGGTGGAAGCGAGTGGACGCTAGCACCGGGAACCGCAAAGTGACGCACTTTTCTTTTCATAAACTTTTATACACTTCATTCCTGTCAATAGAGGGCGCCAACCCCCAAAACCACTCAAGCATTTTCAGGTGGTGATTTAAGTCGCCGTGGTCGTCAAGGGCATGCCGATTCCCGGCACCTTTTAGAGCCCACGGGAAGGAAGCGTATCACAACAAAGGCTCTTTTTAGAGCCCGTGGGATCGAAAGGGTTAAAGCAACTCACCATGTCCATAACAGTGACCTGCCCATGGGCAAACGCTATGGCGTTAGGCGGTGTTGCTACAGGAAGCATGAAGGCGAAAGAGCATGCTACGGTAGCCGGCAGCATAAGAAAGAGTGGATTGAGACCAATACTCTCTCCCTAAGGAAGAATTATCAAACAATAAATGGATACAGTGTTTAATTTCCTTATGGTTGCGGAAAGCATTATTTAATTGAGTCAAACTAAAGTACAAGGTAAATGACTTCAGTTGGCATGTTTCACCTTTTCAAACTGAACTGAACCGGTCTGGTAAAGGGCTGAGTCCTGTCGCGGTTTGGCGGGGAAAATACATCAATCTACATGTATACTCATAATGAGCAATTACTGTTCCAATTCAAACTGCCCATGCAGTCTGGTATAGGGCAAAGTCGTTTAAAAAGGTTGCGTTTTTGTACAAGAATTACAGTGTAACCAGTTGAATATGACATACCAGACTTGCAAGAATGGGAAGGAAGATTGTGGCTGTAGCGGTGTTACTTGTAACCTCTGTGACAGCTGCTATAATGAACGTGACGATAAATGCTATAGCATAAGATGGTAGGACTTCCAGAACTATGAACTGATCTCCTATCCACGCTGAAAGACCAGACACCTAAACAGTAAAAAAACCAAAAAAACACGAGTGTTCTTCAATACAAGCTCCGAACGCTGTCATATGAGGGCGCCATTTAAGTATTAAAGTAGTTGTCTCCAACAGGTCGCTGGTCTGTGCTTTTCTTTTGGATGCATTCATAATCAAATATGGTAACAAATAATGATTCACACGGGGATGCATCTTTAAGATCTAACCTTGCATGCTTCGGCCAAGGCAAACCCTCCACCTAGAAGTATGATGACAAGCCAAGCCATTTTTCTGTTGACGATCGGCCATTCTAGGAGTGCCGGACACGGACCTTTTTGCTCCTTCAAATCCGCTGAAAATGTGGAGAAAATAAATTGTTTATAGTCCCGTTACACTATTGGTACTCTCGAAAAACGTGAAATAATCACATTATTGACATTAATAGCATCAAATATCTTTTGAAATATTTCTGTCTGAGATGCTATCACTTTAGTACTAATATACTACTCAAAACAATTTAGGGAACACCGGATTTTTAACATCAAATAGGTTTGAAATGTTCCATGAACCGGGATTTTCATTTGCAACCCCTCTCTCTTTCAGTAGTCATATCATGAAATGTGTAATCACTACATGCATCCTTTATCATCTGTTTCATTGTGCAGTTGTTTCTCATCAATTCTGTGAAACATTGTGTTTATCTGAAATAAATGATCTTGCTTTAACTGAGATTATTCCGGTGTTCCCTAAATTGTTTTGAGTAGTATATATAATCAAATTATTTGTTGACATTTGGAGACGTTCAGTTAATTCTGAGAACAATGTAAGAGAACCAATAAGTCTACACTGCAAACACCTGGGTGTTAAAAACTACACCGTTGGTATTTATATTAGACAACTCGCGCAATATATACACCATGGAAGAATAAAGTTGACACCACTAGTGTTATTTTAACACCTCAATTTTTGCAGGGTACTAGCGTCTCAAAAATCACTAATGGACACCTACAACCACCCCCACTTAAAAATTTTAATAATACACGAATTATGTGCGGATTATGACTTTATTGAGGACTAACCTTCAGAACTACGACCGCACATGAACTTGGGCATTCGAGAGGGAAATATGTACAGCATTATGGCGACAAACATTGCTGTGGTCGCATCAGACACGTACCTGAAAAGGAAATGTGAGATTTGTTTTAACGCGCCGTCATTTCCATATAGGCCTAAGGCCAAAAATACAAGTCTCTGATTTCTGGTAATAGGTCGGCTTCAAAATCGGTGCGGTGACGCGGTTTTTATTTTTTAAATTTTTTACAACCAGTGAAATATGTGATACATGTATACACGGTTATTGGAACCAGACCAACTTTCCCACACGTTCATAGTCATAATGTGAAAAGTCGTTTAAAACACACATGGCAGAATTCCAATAGATCCAGCAATTTTGGCTGCAATTGGACATTGTTTCACAGCAAAGAAAAACAAACTAAAAATGTCGACGCGCGCGGAAACCGGAGACTTTGTAGTCGAGATATTTTTTCATGAGTACGAGTACAGAAAATGAGTAGGAGTATGTATAAACTACAATTATGGTATAGTGGTGTAGCTACGGGGGGGGATGAGGAATCCCCAGGAAAAAACTGCTCCACCGGTGCCTTCACTGAACACAACCATTTCCTTCGAAAAACATGTGAGCATCCACTTAAGTGTCGCCAAAGTGCCCCTCCATAATAACATAAGCTCCCGGTTCCCCCAACCGAGTCTTTGTATATGCAATAACGATTATAGTACTTATTTTGACTACATAAAAAGGACCAGAGTATTTTCATTCCAGCCTCGGTTTGGTCACGTGGATTTGTATGTAAGAAAATAAAGATGGCTGAACTGTGATATTATCAATTGGTATCCAAGGTTCAACCACTTTTGTTCATGCAAGACCTACATGTGTTGTAATAAGGTCTGTGTCCTGATGTAGCTTGTCTATGTTGGCCATTATAGGCTTTGCCTCCTGGTGCTTGACCGTGCTTGGGCTCCCACAGTACAAGTATGCTGACAGGGAACTCAGGGTGAAGATAACAGTGTCCAGCAAACTTGAGTTGTCTACAGTGAATCGTTTCAATTGGCTGTATCCTAAGAGAGAAATAACATCCATAACACTTACCCATCAGGAAACAGCACCGACCACCCCGTTACAAAGCCTGGCTTCCTCGTAATCCATAGAACCACTAAGAGAATAAAATGTCCCAGAACTCCCTTTTCGGCAAATCTTCAAACAATCAATTAATCAATCAATTAATCAATCAATCAATCAATCAATCAATCAATCAATCAAGCGATCCATGTTTCCACATTTCTGAAAACATGTTCTATGATTTTAGGCGTCATAAAAAGCCAAATATTATAGCTGTGCATGTACTGGTTATCTGGTTCGATTGTTAATGAGATATCTTCAGTTAATTCTTAAAGATGCACTCTCGTCTTGTGAACTTATAATGTACATGAAACAGATAATTGACAGGTAAAACATTTAGCTTTGCATGGTGAAGAGGATAAGTAAGACTAATTGCGGTGACACCATGTGAAATTCTCTATTGAGTAGTAATTAGTTCTGAAAAGAACTGGAGGTTACAACTCGACGTTTCGATAACTGACAGCCGAAATGAAATAGTAATTGCGTGCGCATAACCATCCTAGAACCATCCTAGGCGCGCCCAAACTGACCAACAAATCCTCTCTGATAGTCAGATAATTTTGCGATCACTTTGGCTGTGCTTCCTATAATTTCACATTGAGGGTAAATTATCAGTTCAAATGTATACTATAATAATAATCAGTTTTATTTAAACAGGGTAGCCTCATCAGTTAAAAAAACTGCTATCCCTGAAGGCCCTGTATAAAAAGAGTTAACACTTTAACATTGTAAAACCACTAATAACTTAAGGAAATTAAGATTAAGATAAATTAATATAAAGTAAAACAATATTATATATACATTGTAAGTTCATTACAAGAGTGCATTAAAGGCCATAAATGAATTTTTATGTAGATATACTTTATCAAAACGTCCATGCTGCTGGACAATTTATACAAAATGAAATCTATTTTTGATATTAAGTGAAGCTTGAGAATAATGTTTAAATTTTCAGGATAAAGATTATCATGAGGTCGCTGTTGTGTAACAAATGCTTATTCTTGACACATGAGGGCGCTGCTTTGAGAGATTCACAACAGGAATTCAGTGACACAGCAGCAAAAAGTGCACACAATCAAAACCCCAAACCTTGCCCAAGAAAGAAGTGGTTACCTAAACAAGTTTAATGACTGATAACCAAACACTCGGTTAACATGACAACATCAACAATTGTGAAATCACGAAATTTCAATCAACTTCTAAGCACAAACTATGATGTTGCATCTGATTCTGCTGTGACATAACTGATGTGCTCGAAAGGTGAATAAAAACACTACCCACAAAATAATTAGCAATTAAAAGGTAGAAAAGTGATATCATGTTAAACAATTGCCATTTGAGGTGGTCTTCAACTTGGGTGTTACACTAAATGTGTTTATATTGGGCAATTTGCCCAATATAAACAGCCGGTACCGTGAAAGAATAAAGCTGACACCACGAGTGTTATTTTAACACCCTGGTTTTGCAGTGTGAGAACATTTAAAACAGAAAGAAATCTTACGTCATCGGCCCGAGCTCATTGTAGACCTTCCGAATAACCATGGAGGCGCTTTGGTGGTCGAATTCATCACCTGATTTCTTGCAATACCTAAAATTAAAATTATGTTAAGTGTAAAACAAGAGACGCTTAATTAATCGAAAAACTATACCAGCTGCTATGATTTGTATTGACCGTTTCATACTATTTTTGTCGATATGCAATGAAAACATCCGAAGCCAAATACAGCATTGGATTATTTTTTGAGCGGTGATAAGCTAATCAATCCTCCCCCTCCACTCGCAAAACGAAATTCTGTTTGTAATTTTTGTAAACATGGATTTTCATTTTTGTTTTCTTGTCATAAAAAAACAACATTGAATTACAGTGAATTGGTGAATATTGTTTGTTAAAAGCATGGCCTAAATTGGCTAACCGGAAAGAAATTTTCACTGTAGAAAACTTACAAAATGGCAGATGAGAGACTCTATTTTGAGAAGTGCAGCAAGATGTTACAAAACAAAGGAAAGGTATGATATTTGGATGGTAGGATTTAATGAAGATTTGAGTATTTCCAGTTTGTAAGTCAAACGATTTTATTTAATCATTCACTCATTTTGTGTCAGTGGATCCATTGTTCATGTCTTTGTCTCTTTGTCCTTCGTCTGTGTTTGTCTGACTGGCTGTTTTCTACAAGCTTCTGCTTACCTAAAACAGCCCATGCTCTACTTCATTATTTTTATCTCGCCATTTACACGAGGTTTATTTGCTCTTTGGTTTACTCTTTACTTACCCATAAAGTTTATTATTGTTCATAGAAGTATGGAAATAAATGTGAAGTGGAATACAATGAATATAAACCTACATTACTCCAGCGACATCACCAATGCGTTTGAATGTAAACAGACCCAAAATGGTGCCACGAAAATAGCCCGCACTCGAAGCCGAAGCGCATTTCACCGCTAGAGGGCTACGCTGCCGACAAAGCAAATAATCACTTACCGACAACGGTCCACGTAGTAAATCTGTAACCAGATCCAAGTCAGTAATAGGCAGATTAGCATGCCGGGAAAGGCGTAGATCATCCACTCTCCGAAGCTTATCTCGGCCTTGGCTCCGTACAAGCTGAACAGACAAAAACCAGCATACATACTCAATCAAAAAAGGTATCTCTGTTCGTGTTCTGTTTTCGTTGATTTTGGGTCAGAATGTTTAAATACACAATTTTCCCAGAAAGTCAGCTACAATCCTGGACAAAACTCACTGTCCCCAGTCAATATGGGCTCAGTGTGTATAGAAATACCTGTGTGCAGAAATACTTGCTAACAATGGCATCAACATATCAGACGGGGAGCTAGGGTGACCAGATCTTGTTCTGGTGTCCCAACAGTTATGGCAAATCTGTAGCACTTATTACGATTATGTTGCCCATTCGACACTATTATTCTGTATCTGTATAAAGTAGAACAGTGAATTATTGTGCAGCATAGTAATTATTAATATGTTTGTAGAATGATTAACAACAGTATAAGAAGTTTGAGGTTTTGCTTGGCAGAGTACCGGTATTGTTAACGATTCATATCTGAACCACAATCTTACATCAAACCGTAACCGATAATATAAAGATTTCTGTCAAGACTTGGCGCTGTGATATGGATTGTAGCAAGAAAAATGGCTGCGGACGTTAGGATAATAAAATACTTAAAGAATGAAAATGAGTATATAAAGCTCTATACATGTACATACCATTGGTAAATATATTTTTTACATGGAAATCTTGTGTGACCTACCTTTCGACCTGACCTGCCAGTACCAAGTTTGGAGCGGTCCCAGTCAGCGTGGCGGTACCACCAATGTTGGCGGCATACGGAACGCACAAAATGATGCCTTTACACATTAGATTGTATCTGGATTCCTCGTTGTTTTCAATAAGATGTTTGGAGCCTCCTTTTGGTTGGTCCTCTGTACTGAGAAGACGAAGAAGAGATAGACAACATTGTGAATGGATTACATTGGGAACAGTCATGCAAATGAAAAATCACTTTTTTTTGTTTCTCGATTTGTATTAGAAATCAACTATTCAAATAAGAGGCTTATGATTAGCTAATATTTCGGGGGGAAACACTACGGGTGGTTAGCACAATCAGGCGATGTTTTATTCTCAAACGGAAACTTTTGCTATACTCTCCACATAATTCTTAGGGCACTAGGAGATTTGTAAATAAAACTGAAATTCTGAAATACGAGAGCAAAAACTGAGAAATCAATCAATGTACCCATTTTACGACTGTTAGACCCCTCCCTCTTGAAAATATAACATGTACAGGTACTAGCTGGGATCCTATACTACACTCTAAAAATTTCTTTGTAAAATTGACAGAAAGTGCTGTCAACAGAGTTGCCGGCACATTGCCTGTTATTTTATTTAACCTTTAATTTTGTAAAATATAATTACAGACCTGTTATTATTTTGCTATAGAAAGCCAAACACATGCACATTTACTACACAACTGCTGTAAAAATCAAAGAATTCGCATAATTCGACTGTATTTTTACAAATTCTATGGTTAAATTATGAAAGTATCCATTGGGTAAAATGGAAAAAAAATATGTGAAAATAAATACAATAATATTCACAGATACAGGTTTATTTACATCAAATACATGTAAAAGGAAAAAACAGACAAAAAATATGTGTAAAAATACAGAAATTTTATACAGTGTATACATTTCATCCACGTTTAGTTCTTCCATCCCGATAGCTTCCTCCTTGGCGCTAGTGCTCCGTCCATTCCTCTTCGTTTTATCATCGTCACCGTCTTCGTTGTGCTGTGATAAGTAACAATTATAGACAACTGAAACAAAGGAACCTTAAAATGAAATACTTTCTGCTTTATAAAAAATATCGCAGAGATAGAAATTAACTGGAACGTAATCATTGGCGGATCCAGGGGGCTAAGGGGCTGTAGCCCCCTAAAATCGTTTAAAAATATATATATATAAAATAAAAAAAGAGGGGGAGAGGACAGGAGAACGCACTCCCATTCCCACAGTGTGCGGGATAAACATAAGGAGGTGACCTACTTAGTACTGTACTAACCGTTGCGCGTAGGAAGTGGCGGCACCCTTTGTAGTACTGAAAAATAATTGTTTTTGATTCTCAGCCCCCCTAAAAAATGTTCTGGATCCGCCCATGGTAATGGTAGCCAACATGACCAGTAACTAGTCTTCCTTCGTGCAAAGAGCATGAATAAATTAAAACAAAACAGTTGTTGTTCCAGGTTTATGTGTAGTATGTCTCAAAACAGAATTTTAAAATTAGTTCCACAATGTAAAACCTCATTATAAGGATAATACACCGAACGAAATAGGCTTTGTATTAAACTGTAAGTTTTTGTTTGACTATGATAATGTATTTCATATTTTTGTACACTTGGCCTAGACTAACAAACCTGCAGATGTAGTAGTCTTTCTGTTTGTACACCAGTCTCAGGCTGGTGTGCTATATAGTGGCAATATCGACCACTATTATTAGGTTATGATTATTATCCATGACTAATTTGTATAAGTACCATTCGTAAGTTATCTGTCTTGAGCTGTTCAAGCACGGCCTCTGCGATTGGCAACATCATGGCGGTGGTGGCAGTATTGCTGATCCACATGGACAGGAATGCCGTCATGATCATGAAGCCGAACATCATCCTAATACAGAAAGAACAAAACATTCATGACTAACCCAAGACATTTAATTTAGAAAGAAAGTCTCCAATGGTTTGAATTGTTTTGGAAAGAAACAAAGAAAAAACACACAAAGAACAGATGGTATAGAATATTGTTAAAACCATTATACTAATGGTAATTAGTAATTGTCTAATTGTATTTTTACTTTCTTTGAATCAGAATAAACATGAAACAGCAGTGTCAGCTTACTATAATGTCCTTATCGAGAAGAAGACGAAAATGCATTCAGATTTTTATAATTATTCATTCTAATTACATTAAATGAGAAATGATTTTAAACATTTATTAACAACCTCACACCGAAATATCTCAAGAGATGTTTGTTACATCACGTAGTTTGATCATGTTGTTTTTCGAGATTACACTGTTGGTACTCACACATATCTTTTACTTGAAACTAGCTGTAAAATATTGTTATCGCATCAAACATCCCTTGAAATATTTCTGTCTCAGGTGCTATCATTTTAGTCAATTGTTTTCTCAATTTTCTCGATAATAATCGCACAACGAAGTAAGCTGAAACTTTCACGTGTTGATTTTTAAGATTATAGATGAATTTACAGACATTTTGACTAATATATTAACCTTTATAGGTCTGCGTCACGTGTAATCACTTTGTGCTGCATGTTGCGTTTTTTTTTTTTTTTTTTTTTTAAAGCAACATCGTGTTATCGATTAATTTATTCAGCCACGCAAAACGTTAATAATTAAAACATGTTTGTCCAAAATATGATAAATTAGGGGAAAACTCGGTAAAATGGTAACAAACTATAAACATACGAAACAAATGCTTCAGTTGGAAATTATCCAAAAGTTCAGCTTGTATATGTGCAGTTAAAAAATAAACACCAAATAATAATGCCACACGTGTACAAAACATCGGTCGGTTACATGCACATTGTATTTAGCATTATGACGTAGTTCATACCGTGTACGTACTTCAACGCCATCTTGGCACACTTCCATGGCGTTGTTACGTCACATAAACGTATGCGTTCACCCGCAACCAATGGCAGCGCGTTCAATACAAACGTAAACAAACGTACAGCCGTATATCAACGCATGACACAAGAAAAACGATGTTATTTTGTGTTATGCGAAATTTCTATCAAGTGCAACTTTTGAGCGGTGAATAAAATCTCTCAAAAATGCGAATCAAGGCGAAAAAACAACCCATAGAAACACCTGTGGAAGAGTTGGAAGAAGGCCCGGTCAAACCATCTTGCGGTTTCTTCCGACTGTGGAAACGGCTCTTTTGGAAACACAGGCCACGCGTTGACCCGGCGGTAACATCACCCGTCGTGGAGAATCTGCTGGCCCGTCGACTATCCAAGGAGTCCGCTAAAAGACCGACTGACGTTGGGAAGTCTGGAGAAGAGGACCACCTTTTCACTTCCCGCCGAAAGCCATCTCCAGCGAAGAGATTTAAGATCATTGACAGGGGAAATGCCACCGTCGAGGAGGAGGTAGATCTGATGCTCGATCGACCAAGCAGTCCGGATCTTTACCTTAGCGGAAGGGGCATCAATACTTCGTCAGTGAATAACATCGATAAGCTGGGATTGATGAAGCCTGACAGTGAGTTGTCGCTGAAGGAGATCTCTCAGATGCTTGACATCGGAAACCAGCTTAGTGACTTGCTCAGCGATGTGAAAGGACTGTCCCGAAGAATGGACGATGTCATCGAACGAGAACAACGCACCATCAAACGTGGTGCACATCCCAAGTTCAGGTTTGACGGTCCTGCCAAGGAGTGTCTCTTCGTGGGAGGCGATGATTCCTCCGTGGACTTGAGCGATCACGACAAAGACGACAGAGACGACAGAGACGACAGAGACGACAAAGACGACAAAGACGACAGAGACAAGGACAGCGAATCTGATACTATATCATGGGCATCCACGATCTCACCCGAGCACCGCCGGTACGACAACAAGACCAAGTATACCGGCAACCGTTCAGGCGTGATGCGTGCCTGGGAGATCTAAACATCAGTATCGATATTTATAACCGAACACTCTTTTTTTTATAAAATATATTCTTCTCTGCTGGTCAGTTCTGATGTCGCCAGGACTTAGGGGACCAAGGCTCAACCCTAGCTATTTTTGGCGTATTGGTTGAGCCCCTATCTCCCTCAACGAGTCCCAGCTTGAATTCAGGCCACGAACTGACCATTTGAGGATTTGAGACCTGACCCACGACCAACGAATTCTGAACCTCCATCATCTGCAGTATTTCCAAGCAAGCCTCGACGGTGCGATCAGTAGACTACGCCCATCTTACAATCGTCAGGTGCTTGAGAAATTAACAACTTACCGCGGCTCAGTGAAGAGGTTTCCATTACTGGACTTGACTTTTAAACAAATAAAATAAAAAATTAAATATAAGAGTGGAAATCAGTTTTCTTTCAAAGCCAGTGCATGAGCGGCTTGAGAGGCCAGGGCGCGACCCCAACCATTCGTGGTGTTTCGGTCGCGCTCGTTCCACCCTCTTCAATTTTCTGCTAATGTGCTGGCTTACTATTTCCATCTTTATGAAGCTGACTGATTTCTTCTTTAACCTCATTGCTTTCATTGTTTCGTAATATGGATCAATAAAGCACAGTAAGCAGCGTCGTTTATATCTTGTGGTTGTGGTGCGAGTATCATTTCGAGTGTGAATTTTATTTTTCATAACATAATATTATCATCTAGATAATAGTTCAATATTTCGATTGCGGGGGGTGGGGGGGGGGATAAACAACAGTGCATAATGATCTTTAGGCACTTTCAATTTCAAAGGTGACAGAGAATTGATGATGCGAAAAGGTAGCAGAATGTTTAAACGAGTGGAAAATATTGGGGCATTGCATTGGTCATTCCCTTTTAAATGGGCGACACGTTCAGACTGACAGGGACACAGGCAGAGAGACACGCACATTACATGGTGTGCTCCCAAAATTAAATAAAAACTGCATGATTATTAACAATTGTTTGTGTCCAGAAATATGAATGATGTTCAATAGCTTTAGTGTGATATGTGAAACTTTAGTCATCAGAATGATGATTTCTGGAAATTGTTTTAATTTAACATTGAAAGTTTACTTTAAAAAAGGAAAACGAATAATTTGATATGAGATATTCCACAAAATAGTTGTTTAACTGTTTAAAAAGAGGGTACAACCACAAGTGATCTTATTTCAGAGTAAGCATGAACAAAAATTAATGTGCACATTTACAAAAATGCTCCAAGAGTTTTCTACAAAAAATTGTGAATGTTTTTTAACATTTTGTTTTCATGACTTAGACTCCACATTGAGCTGAAACTTTCCACAGAAAGATTGTTTAATGAATATCTTGATTCAAAGAAAGAAAGCAAACGAATTGATTCAGTTTTGCCAGCATGACCTACCTATGAAGACGATCAGAGCATACTGATCGAAACGTGGAGTTGTTACCAATTAGTTCTTTTCAGAACCACTACACAAAAGATAATTGTGTAAACCCATTATAATAAGCACAGCAAACAAATTAAGTCTAACAAAATCCCCTCACCATCTTGGCTTGGACCCTACAAGTACCAGTACTGCCAGGGCTATCCTTCGATGTAAATTACAGTTCTCGATGGCAATCGCCACCATCAAGCCACCGACGAAAAGGAAGTTTGTGTCCTTAAGATAGAGGACGGAGACTTCCTTGGCCGGCATCACGCCGAACAGAGGGAAGAGAATGAGCGGAAGCAGGGCGGTGATAGCAATGGAGATAGCTTCCGTACACCAGAAGATGGCCATGATCAGAATGCTGTATGCTGTGTAGCCAATCTGTAACAAAAGAAAAAATCGGTACATGTATTCCCGATCTGTTTCCGTTGTGGTTAACTTCAAGTTTAATTAGTGATCTCCTGGAATTGCTGTTTCCAAGGTTTTAGCATTGTAACATGGGCCGTGATCCCTGTGTCCTCAAGATTTTCATGGGCTTCATGGCTTCTGACTAGCACCCCAGAACAAAGATATTGACAATATAAGGAGACCACCAACCAAAGGGTTATAACGTGGGTAATTTCTATAGGTAATGAAATCGATTTTTTTTTTCGTTGTGGTAATCCCAGGGTGGCTAGAAATGGGTAAACGGCAAAAAAGAAAGAAAAAAAAAAGGGGGGTGGGTGAAAAAAGAAGGGAATACAAATGAAAATGTTCTGTGGTTGTACTGGTACTACATGTAATCATGTCATCATGTCATCATGTCATCATGTCATCATGTCATCATGTCATCGCGTCATCGTGTCATCGTGTCATCGTGTCATCGTGTCATCGTGTCATCGTGTCATCATGTCATCATGTCATCATGTCATCATGTCATCATGTCATCGTGTCATCGTGTCATCGTGTCATCGTGTCATCGTGTCATCGTGTCATCGTGTCATCGTGTCATCGTGTCATCGTGTCATCATGTCATCATGTAATCATGTCATCTGAAAACAGAAAATCCACGTTTGAATGAATACAAACAATCATGAGTGAATGCATTTCCACTATTTTCTCGTTTACGACGCAATGAAATAAGCTGAAACTTTCACAAGATGATTTGTATACGTAGATCTTGATTCTTATTAAATATGGATGCATTTATAGACAGTTTACCAAAACTGTATACTGCATGGCTTTCATTTGCAATGATCTCCTGGCCTATCAACAAATTCAGTTGTAACAGTTCAATGTCGCTATAAACAAGACGTCCACACAAAATATGTTCATTAGAGTGCCGTGGTCGACCTTTATAGGATTCATTGGCTACCAAGCTATTAAATTCATAATTTTAAGAGCCAAGTGTCATTGATCGGTATGACGCAAAATGTTTATTAGGCCTATAATGTCCAAAATGTTCGTAATAGCAGAAATATATTACATATCGTACACATTATGTAGTCTATGTAACAGACGACTGTTAGAAGTGATTGGTTGCAGTGGTGCATAAACTAGGAGTATGTTCGGTATATAAAAATATTCTTTTCTAGTAGCGGCGTACTAAAAGGACCTTTAATATACATGTACACTTGCAATAAGATCCTGTAGGGCATACCAGAGGAATATATCCGGGGACCAGGCAACGGGCCCTCCCCCAAATAAAAGCAAACAATAAAAACAACGAAGAAAAATGCTTAAAATATCGCTGTATAAGCGTTGTGTGGTATATCAGAAGACTGTGACACACAAATCTGGCTTACGGACACTGGTGAAATACTACAGAGAGTGAAAACAGAGAGTACCTATATGCTTTGTAATATCCATGGTGCTTCCTGTTTCAATAACAAACTATTGGTGCTTCACCCATCCCCCTCCCCATTTTGTAATATTAGATCCCCTCATGTCTATTTTTTACTATTCGTTTACCTTGGTACTTCTGCAAACAATTGAGTGAGTTTGACATAAACGCAAAAGCCTGTTGTATGTTGTGGGATTGTGTATTGAGGGTATTGTGTAGACGATAAAATAGACGACCTCGAAAGTCGCTCAACGTGGGGGGAGGGGATTATATGTGCCAATTCTATTTGTGAGCCCAGTTTTTGCATTCGTGCCCGGGTGGAACAAAAAACAAAAAACAAACAAACAAACAAAACAAAACAAAAAACACCGCTTCATACCATTTTCTCTTCTCCCTTCTTGTTTTCTTGTTTTCTTGTTTTTCTTGTTTTAAAAAGCCAAGCAGCATAGCCAGGTGGGGATGAAGAGGGTGGTTGTTCTCAATGAAAATATTTTCAGGGCTACGTTTTTCAAAAAAGCAGTCATGACTCATGGTAAACACAATGATTGCCATGGACTAGCTTTGACTAGACCTATTGAAAGATATGTCAATGCAGAGTTGCGACATAGCATGAACAAGAATCCGGAATCAGCGGTTACGCTTCAATTCCCGTGAACATATAAAATGAGACTAAGTCAAAAAAACAAAGTCTCCGGTTTCTCGTAATAGGTCGGCTTCAAAATCAGTGCGGTGACTTTTTTTATTTTTTTTGCCAACCAGTGAAATACCTTATATGTGGTTATTGGAACCAGACCAAGTTGCCCATACACAAAGTATGATGGCTGAGAGAGGCCGCAGAAATCGGGCAAACGTTCCGTAACCCTATGTGAAAAAAAGTCATTTAAAACACAGCACAGCAAAATTCCAATCGATCCAGCAATTTGGCTGCAATTGGACATCGTTTCATGGCAAAAGAAAATTAAAAATGCCGACGTGCGGGTCTGAGGCGACGCGTGTGGATACCAGAAACAGGAGACTTTTTTGTGGTCTTATCGTACCATGCGTACCTAGCTCAATTGTTGTGACTCTCTTTAGAGATTTAATAATGCCCCTTTCCAAAAGGCTTGTATATATATATATATATATATATATATATATATATATATATATATATATATATATATATATATATATATACATACCACTGAATAGTACATGTTATTATAGACTAGCCCTGTGCATCCATGATCCAGATTATGATGATCTAGTATTATCAGAAGTGTTTTACCTACATGTATACACAGTCTTTATAAACAGGGTGCCTGAAGTAGTTATTCTTTAAAAAGTTAAACTTAGGCCTACAATGCTATTACGTAATACAAATAAAAGAGGGTGTCCATTTAGCAAACAGTGTACATGTTCAAAAGACACACAAATATTGCTGGCTAAATACTATATCTCGAATATTTCAGCTGAATGAGTTCACAATTCAATGCATTCAGAGCGGTTGTATTCATTCTAATGTGGAGTTTTGGAAAGATTTCTCTTTACTAAACTCATACAGGAAATTATTTCACTTTTACTAAAACACCTTTAGTCAACATTATTTTGGGAAGATTGATACCATCATTAGTAAGTTTCACATTAAAATCCGACCGTAGGATATGTTTTTAATTACTAATCCTAGACCTTACCTTTTAGGAAGGATATGTATAAAACCTTACCGGATTGTTGATGATGATCGGAATTGGACATAGCAGCAGTGGTACTAACACAACGATGAAGTATCTACGATTTCTCCAGGCCAGTGCCAGTCGGCTGGGTGGGGGAAGTAACGACACAGACTGGACACCTTCTCGTAAGACCACCTCGTCCCAGCTCGGTGGGGGATCTTCACCAGAATCCATGTCTGTGGTTTAAACGATGCAAAAAAAACTGTCACTGTGAACGGGATCAACTCGTGGCTCTACCGGCCGTACCAATACAAAAACTGTGGCGATAGACCAACCCATGTATTCAACGGGGAACTCAATGCATATGGTATTATCGCCCAGGGCAAACTTTCCACTGTTTGTCGCATGCTTACCCTTGTTAAACTTATTCCCTTGCTCACAAGTGGAAGAATGAATGTTACTGTTTTCAGTGAAGATAGTTTCCCGGAAGATTCGGTACGGTGGGAAACATTGCTCCGTTTGATTAAAAGAAAATCAGGATAACAAGTCAATATCGGCATTTCCTTTGAAGATCAACGCATATTTTAACATTATTTCAGAGGGTTTATACACTCTTTGGAATTGCTTAACCTTGACCTAGTTGGGCATGAGTATAATAGAACGGAGGTTACGTCTGGGTCAGTACACACGGTAATGCCGACTTAGCCACTAACCAACCTACAGTTCGTGCCATCCCACATTCACATAATCAGTTCTAACCTCCATGCAGTAATCATGACAATCAGAAAAACCGAAATGTTACACTCCGATAATAAGGTTATGGTGCGGTCACCCAAGGGTTTCCCGATTGGGATATTTTGATTTCCTCATTGGGAGAATATGGTTTCAATCGGGATAAAATAATCTCCCAATAGGGATACTTGACATCGACCCCGTGTTCACTCAAGTCCAATATTTCTTCACTGGTTGGGCTTAGGCCAAAGTCTCTGGTTTGTGGTCTCCGCGCGCGTCGCCTCAGACCCGCGCGTCGGCATGTTTAATTATTTTGTTTTGGTATGAAACGATGTCCAATTGCAGCCAAAATTGCTGTATCGATTGGAATTCTGCCTTGTAAACGACTCATGGGCGTCAACAGGTGGGGGACGGGGGGGACATGTCCCCCCCACTTTTGAAAGTGGGGGGGATATCATATCGTTTGTCCCCCCCACTTTTCAGAACAATAATATAAAAAAATGGCAGGCATATGTTCGATTTTTTGTATCAATTGCTGACTCAAATAGAATCAAACTCGATATTAGTGAAAACAGCCATTTTTCGACTCATTATCAAAATCATCAAAAATTAGATGCAGACGAACCGTTGCCGCCGTGTATGCCTACTAGGTAGACCTATAAGGCCATTTTTTTTTAATAACTTGGATTACGGAATCGCCGCTCGAAAAAATCGCGTTTCTGAAAAAAATTTAAAAAATCCCCGCCCGAAAAATCAAATTTTGTAGTAAAAAAAATAATAAAATAAAAAAATCCACAACACTTACAACAGTGCCACCGATCGCGTACAAAACACCATCGTGTACAAAACAATACTTTTAGATCACATTTTCTTCAAATACAACAAGATCCCTACAATACATGTACAGTAAATGTGTACACGTACCGTGAGCCAGTGAACGGAGAAAAAAATCGCGGCCGATGTATGATGGAAACCAGACCAATGTTATGCATTCACGTACAAAAGTGCGCTCTGCAGAATTGGCAGCTAAATGGCGATCCAGCAAAATAGTGCGCAATCTGTAGATTTGCGCTCTGTTTGTATGGTAGCTCAAAGTGATGATTCGGAAAAATTGCGCGCAATCTGCCCATTGTGCAAATCTGTAGAATGCGCTCAACGTTCACACGTGCGCTAGGAACCGGTTACGTATGCCGTGGATCAGTAAATCATGAGCCTCAAATCACGGAGATATCGGTAAATTTGTCTTTATTTGTTTCAATTTTGTTTTAAAATATGTTAATTTGGTAAAAGTCGGACTTTTTGTTCTCGCTTTAAAAAAAATATGAATATATTTTTTTTCAAGCCGAATAATGTAAAAAGTTTAGGGTCGCGGCGTAAAGTTAGGGTCGGTCAGAAACCGGAAACAGAACATTTTGTTAAGCCTAAACACTCGTGACATTCATTCAGTGACTTTCTGCTTTTGTCTACATAAATTGTGTATAATGTACGTGTTTTAGAAGCCGCCTGCGTGCCTTCGGTATTTTTTTTTTCTTTTTTTTTTCGCCCCGCCCGATTTCGTGAGCTCGAAATTCCGTAATCCCGATCATTTTCTTTTTTTTTTTTTTTTTTTTTTGCCCGATCCCCGCTCATTTTTTGTGGCTTACAAATCCGTAATCCAAGTAATAAAAAAAAAACGGCCTAACGTTACTCACGGAGACAGAGGAGGTGGACGCTTAATATTCCTGTACCGTACAGTAGGAACATATTAGAAGCCAGCCGCGCAGGCATGTTTTCCAACGCTGCTCACTATGCACAAACGGCGTGCGGTGCAGAATGCCAGCGACACTTTTTTGAGACATGCGCACTGAAAGCCAAAGATCGTATTGCGTGCGTATGTATTTTCGCCCCCAGTTCATAGCGTTATACGGGGCGAGCAGGCGATTCGACGTCGCTTGTTTCTAACGTTACTCACGCATCGTGCGTGTACGCGCAAAGTGCACTGGTGCAGTGCGGATTGCCAGCGACACATTTCTCATTTCTGACGCGTGTACGGGGTCGGAGTTTGTCAGATCAGTAGACAGTCGTACACAGATTTTTGGCAAATTCTAACTCAGGTAATGAGGTATATCTTCATCGCTAACTTACTGCTGCCATTTCGATCTGAAAAGACTGAAAATAAAATGCTGGTAACTTGATGTAGAGCTTCAGTTTTGGTGAAAGACAACATTCATCAGTTTAACATTGAGATGACTCAGATGAGCATGTGAAATACTAACACAAATGTTGGGACAGGCAAAAAGTAGATATAATCTGAATTATTCGTGGAATTATAATAGAACTAGGACCTTTAATTCAGGAGCGGATGATCGAGGATCCAGGGCGGGGGGTCAGTTTTTTGTAGCATGATTAGTTTGAACAAATAGTATAAATTTCAATATGTTTTCTTCAAGAAATATACAATTATTTAACAAAATATAGCACCATTTAGCACCTAAGCACCCTTAATTATGCAAACAATCTCTAAGGGCAAGGGGACACCCCCTCCCCTTAGATAACTCCCCAGGACACAGATCACTAATTGGGGCTCATGTCCCCCCACTTTTCATAAGCTGTTGACGCCCATGAAACGACTTATGTTTTAAACGACTTTTTCACAAAGGGGTATGAACCAGTGTTGGAGCAAAAGCTTTGATCCTCAAGGCCAAGGCCAAGGCTTTGACCCTCAAGGCCAAGGCCCTCTAGTATAAAATTACTACTAATATAAAACATGTCACATCATAACGAATCGTTCATAGTAAGAATAAAAACTTATCTTTATTTGCAATCAAAGTATTCACGTACAAATATATGACTGAGTAGAAGTTCAGGTCTTCGTGGATACCGTTTAAATATAACAAAAAGAATGGTTTGCTTCCATACTGGTGCACATTAATCTAAACCGAGTATAACAAAAGGGGGATCTAAGAACGGCTGATTTTAACTGATGTTACCTCGTTATTATGTAACATGGAAGTAATTTTATTTTCTGGGCCAACATGGTTAGAAATATTAGCATTACCTAAAACAGATACATGCAAATCCTCAGCGGTTATCAGGGCGACACATAAAACTAATCAGATTGATCCATCAAAAAGCAGCTTACTAAGACTTTGTGTGGTTTTACTTAAAATCCTCTACAAATATCTCAAATGACTGAATAAAGACCATAAAGTAGAAATTCTTGCTTTTCTTTTATTGGTTTTTTTGTTTTTGTTTGGTTGTTTGTGACGTTAAACATTTAATATGTGCTCATTGCACTTAAGAAACATAATGGTGGAAAGCATAGCTGCAGACAGTCGTGCTCTATGAGGGCGCATTATGATGCCTCCTTGACTGCAGATGCGCTCCACAGGAGCACTGGAAGCTGGTACCCCAAACACCTTGACTGCAAGGGGATAGAGACTGGGATAATGGAGCCTGTTGTCAGCCCAGAACTGTAGAGGTCCACCGTCGATGGTCTTGTTGTTCTGGATGTTTTCAAGGTACTGCATGACTTGAGCTCTAGCAGTTCCTGTCTCTCCACTTTTGTTTCAGCTCCTGTAGTGTTGGTATCTGGCTAGGAGCCGTGAGGATTTTGTTGGCGGCTCTTCGTCTTCACTGCTGGTATTTTCCGCTGCTTGATGTACCGGTAGTAGTTGTTTATCATTGATAAGGTGACAAGTAAAATTAATTCTGTATGATGACATGTGCTCAAGATCTGACCATGTGGAAAGTGACCCATAATTTGACCTTCTAATTAGCATAAATAATATCAGTTCTTGAGGGCAGTATACTCAGAGCATGATCAGCAGTCCACAGCACATATCAGATGATGTTCTATCTACCCCATATAACTGTATGCAAGTTAAGTATAATTATATCTCCCTGGCCCCACAAGTACATGTATACAGAAAATTATTATAGCTTTGTTTTGGGGGAAGCAGCAAAATGTACTATCATGGTAACAAAATGTGATGCTGTAAAAGTGAAAGTGTGTCAACACACAAATCTAGGGTGTTTTCCCTCCTCCATGGTAAAACATGATTAAATTAGATACTGCAGACTTTGCAGACAGCTGACCCCAAGTTGTATGTTTGCAGAAAAGCAAAATTTCAAACAAATTTACCTGAAAAATTCAAAAATCGATGGGCCTTGAAGAGCAAGGCCCTAAAATTGCAAGGCTTTGACCCTCAAGGCCAAGGCTTTTGCCCTCAAGCCTTAAGGCTAAGGCCAAGGCCCTAAAATCAAGCCTTAAGGCAGCCTTCAGGCCAAGGCTCAGCATCAAGGCACTACATGACTGGTATGAACGTTTGCCCGATTTGTGAACCCTCTCTTTGCCACCGCACCGATTTTGAAGCCGACCTATGACCAGAAACCGGAGCTATTTTTGGTTTGCCTTATCTATGATTTCCTGAGTATTTGATGTCAACAAACATGTGAGATAACGGCCTGTGCGACAAACAATAACTGATGTATACAAGAGAACTATGCAGTAACTCTTCATGTAAAATCGTTTGCTTGGTCATAGAGAAGGAACACATGTTTTTCTTCCTCCATGCCATAGTCAAGTCTGCTGCTAGAGTCAAAATGGTCAAAGAACTCGGCCTACAAACCTTGTATGCTTGGGGTTGCCATCAGAGGTTACTAAAACATCAGACCGATAGCAGTTAACAGACGCTTCGCGGTTTATTGCCGTGATTTTGACTAATGTGGATAACTGCTATCACTGCAATCGTAGTAGTCTTGGTTCAAGACTGCTTTCGTTTTTGACACACGATCCGTCGCCGCACGCCGCACGATGGCGCTACACGAACCGCTACAATCACGAACCGCTATCACACACAGTCTTGCAAATTTTGTAGAATCTCCCCCCGAAAACGGTGGGAAATCCACTGTGCATGCATGCGTCAATTTGAAATGCTAGCGCGGCTCACAGTTTTTGGTGCGCATGAGCATAAACATCAACGGAAGTTGATGCCGTGAAGTTGTCGATCAGTGAACACGGTAGACTTGATTTCAAGTCTGCATGAGATCGCGGTTATTTTTGTCTGCATCAGCCACGCAAAACGCCGTTTACCCCTACTGGCTATCACAGCCCTAACTCGCGATCTCAGACTTGACCCTCTTGTGTTTGTGGGATATTCATGTATTCATAGCTAAAATTTACATAATAATACGGATGCTAGAGAGATGGCCAATCAGGAGGCCACAAAAACCTTATAGGCCGCGTCTATTACTAACAGGTTACAATCGCTTAAAATTCTTCCTGTAATATTCATTCGATATTAAATTTGTAATAGTGCTTGGTACGTTAATATAGGTTTTCCCGGCCAAGTTCGGAAAAAAATAATTCAATTTGATACCCGGCTCATTCAATTTCGTTTGAAAATAAATGCTCAGCTACATCAGCATTCAACAGTTAAAAAGAGTCATTCAATTTCAACACCTGAGCATTCACTCGACAAATAAGATCATTCAATTTCAACACTTGAGCATTCACTCGACAAATAAGATCATTCAATTTCAAATGGTCGCTAAGTTCATTCAATTTCGTCAAAGCCAGCAGCAACAGGCTGGTGCGCTTCGATGACTCTGAATTTGATTGCACCTATTGCGAAAATGTGGTAGATATTCAACATAAGAATGGTGATCTTGTAGTTTTGAATGCCTATAAACGAAATAGAATGAAAAGAAAGAAATCATGTGTGCACGAAAACGAAATTAAATGCAATAATATCGAAAGAGAAACCCTAATTGGATTGAATTATCAAAATCGCGTGAATTTGAAAGCGTGTTGATGAAATTGAATGATTTTTTGTTGAAATTGGCCGGGAAAACCTATAGTATTTTAAATGTAAAGGTAAATTTAATGAGATCTTAGAGTTGTAAAAAAGCACAAAATAAAATACATAATTCCTTCTCTACAAAAAACGTCTTACCTACAGTTTAAATGGAATCGTTGAGTACATCTCCTCCAATGTTGTATTTTCTTTATCACATCCAATCCCGTTGAAGGTTTAGTTTGAATATTCATGTTATGGAAGGCTTTTGCAGTTTCCGACCAATCAGATTGTTCCGTCCTCTTTTGGACTAATTCGCAATAGGGTGTGTACAAACCGATGAACAACATTCCCAAGTCTGTGGTCGAAGGTTAATGTCGGAGGTTAATACACAAGAGGGCGCTATTTAATGCGATACTGTATTGGCTTCAGGCAGACAAAAAACCACGATCACATTCTTGGATCCAAGTCTATGAACACGGCAGCCGTTGCTGTTTATGCTCGGATATCGTGTGCACCAAAAATGTGGGCCGCGCGCGTATTATTTGTTTTACACCGCAGCGACGGGTTTTGTGCAGTAAAAGTGCCAATTCCGGTCTTGAGAGAGAGACTACGAAACCCTAGGCGCGCGACGATAGAAAGCTCCAAGCTGCAGTCGACCATGGCGCTCTGCAGTGGAACTCATGGAGCCATTCCCTCTCCGTTGATGGTAGGTTTTTTTTTGCGTATCGAAATCCCCTTCGCGCGCATGCGTGCTGAATGGGTTCATAGTCTTGACACAAGGGCGAAATGCGCACAAAACCCGTCGCTGCGGTGTAAAAAACAAATACGCGGGCCGCGCTAGCATTTCAAATTAACGCATGCGTAGTGGTTTCCCCCCATTTTCGGGCGGAGATTCTACGAAATTACCAAGACTGTGTTTTGATAGCGGTAGCGGTTCGTGATTGTAGTGTTCGTGTAGCGCCGTCGGATCGTGTATCAATAACATACAAACACAGTTGTGAACCAAGACTACAATGGTGGAGGAAGGAACTGTTGCAACCAAGCTGTAATTTTGGGTACACTGGGGCAAGATGGGACACATTTTTATTTTTTTGCCAATAATTATTACATTCGAACTTTTAGTGCTATGGGGGCTTGCTAATATGAAAGTTTACTTTATATTTTCACCTTTTCAACAAATTTAAAGTTCGTTTTGATAAGAAAAGGTGTCCAAACAGTATTTTTTTAAATTGCAGTCAATGTCCCGTTCCCCCCCCCCCCCCGTGGCAATAACTACAGAAATCTGTGTTCGATTTGGTAGCGCTGTGTTGCTGATTCAATGTTTTACGAGGAGGTTTTGCTTTGGATGGTGCAACTGCTTTCTTAGAGGCCACCGCTGCTTTCTTTGAGGCTGACACTGCTTTCTTACGCTTGGTTTTAGTGGCTTGAGCACTCTTGGCTTCTAGTTCGGTAATGTTACTGATAGAGTTGATAAGTTTTGCATTACCATCCACAGTTTTACGTTTCTTTGACGCTCTTGGGCCTTGTTCTTGCGTGTACTTCATCAATTTCAGTGTAAGATGAGAAGCATGGCCATCAACTATCAATAAGGTCTTACCATTTGGATTCTTCTTCCTATGAGTATTGAAATGTACCATCCAGTCATAGAATAGATCACCGTTAATCCATCCTGAATCACTCAGGGTGATCAATAACCCCGGGGGAGCGCTCTTGAAAAGGACTCGCTCTTCGACCCTTAAAAATAAGCATTGGTGGAATATAATCGCCACTGGCATTGACACAGCATACTGCAGTTGTAGTTGTT
>CM055824.1:29026781-29069648 GCA_029582265.1 Zoroaster sp. YZ-2022 | reverse complement strand
GCTAAAAAAACTGACTCCCCCTGGATCTGGATCCGGGATCATCCGCCCTGAATTAAAGGTCCTGGTTCTATTATAATTCCACGAATAATTCAGATTATTCTACTTTTTGCCTGTCCCAACATTTGTGTTAGTATTTCACATGCTCATCTGAGTCATCTCAATGTTAAACTGATGAATGTTGTCTTCACCAAAACTGAAGCTCTACCATCAAGTTACCAGCATTTTATTTTCAGTCTTTTCAGATCGAAATGGCAGCAGTAAGTTAGCGATGAAGATATACCTCATTACCTGAGTTAGAATTTGCCAAAAATCTGTGTACGACTGTCTACTGATCTGACAAACTCCGACCCCGTACACGCGTCAGAAATGAGAAATGTGTCGCTGGCAATCCGCACTGCACCAGTGCACTTTGCGCGTACACGCACGATGCGTGAGTAACGTTAGAAACAAGCGACGTCGAATCGCCTGCTCGCCCCGTATAACGCTATGAACTGGGGGCGAAAATACATACGCACGCAATACGATCTTTGGCTTTCAGTGCGCATGTCTCAAAAAAGTGTCGCTGGCATTCTGCACCGCACGCCGTTTGTGCATAGTGAGCAGCGTTGGAAAACATGCCTGCGCGGCTGGCTTCTAATATGTTCCTACTGTACGGTACAGGAATATTAAGCGTCCACCTCCTCTGTCTCCGTGAGTAACGTTAGGCCGTTTTTTTTTTATTACTTGGATTACGGATTTGTAAGCCACAAAAAATGAGCGATCGGGCAAAAAAAAAAAAAAAAAGAAAATGATCGATTACGGAATTTCGAGCTCACGAAATCGGGCGGGCGAAAAAAGAAAAAAAAAATACCGAAGGCACGCAGGCGGCTTCTAAAACACGTACATTATACACAATTTATGTAGACAAAAGCAGAAAGTCACTGAATGAATGTCACGAGTGTTTAGGCTTAACAAAATGTTCTGTTTCCGGTTTCTGACCGACCCTAACTTTACGCCGCGACCCTAAACTTTTTACATTATTCGGCTTGAAAAAATATATATTCATATTTTTTTTAAAGCGAGAACAAAAAGTCCGACTTTTACCAAATTAACATATTTTAAAACAAAATTGAAACAAATAAAGACAAATTTACCGATATCTCCGTGATTTGAGGCTCATGATTTACTGATCCACGGCATACGTAACCGGTTCCTAGCGCACGTGTGAACGTTGAGCGCATTCTACAGATTTGCACAATGGGCAGATTGCGCGCAATTTTCCGAATCATCACTTTGAGCTACCATACAAACAGAGCGCAAATCTACAGATTGCGCACTATTTTGCTGGATCGCCATTTAGCTGCCAATTCTGCAGAGCGCACTTTTGTACGTGAATGCATAACATTGGTCTGGTTTCCATCATACATCGGCCGCGATTTTTTTCTCCGTTCACTGGCTCACGGTACGTGTACACATTTACTGTACATGTATTGTAGGGATCTTGTTGTATTTGAAGAAAATGTGATCTAAAAGTATTGTTTTGTACACGATGGTGTTTTGTACGCGATCGGTGGCACTGTTGTAAGTGTTGTGGATTTTTTTTATTTTTTTATTTTTTTATTTTTTTACTACAAAATTTGATTTTTCGGGCGGGGATTTTTTAAATTTTTTTCAGAAACGCGATTTTTTCGAGCGGCGATTCCGTAATCCAAGTTATTAAAAAAAAATGGCCTTATAGGTCTACCTAGTAGGCATACACGGCGGCAACGGTTCGTCTGCATCTAATTTTTGATGATTTTGATAATGAGTCGAAAAATGGCTGTTTTCACTAATATCGAGTTTGATTCTATTTGAGTCAGCAATTGATACAAAAAATCGAACATATGCCTGCCATTTTTTTATATTATTGTTCTGAAAAGTGGGGGGGACAAACGATATGATATCCCCCCCACTTTCAAAAGTGGGGGGGACATGTCCCCCCCGTCCCCCACCTGTTGACGCCCATGAGTCGTTTACAAGGCAGAATTCCAATCGATACAGCAATTTTGGCTGCAATTGGACATCGTTTCATACCAAAACAAAATAATTAAACATGCCGACGCGCGGGTCTGAGGCGACGCGCGCGGAGACCAGAAACCAGAGACTTTGGCCTAAGCCCAACCAGTGAAGAAATATTGGACTTGAGTGAACACGGGGTCGATGTCAAGTATCCCAATTGGGAGATTATTTTATCCTGATTAAACCTATTCTCCCAATGAGGAAATCAAAATATCCCAATCAGGGAAACCCTTGGGTGACCGCACCATAACCTTATTATCGGGTGTAACATTTCGGTTTTTCTGATTGTCATGATTACTGCATGGAGGTTAGAACTGATTATGTGAATGTGGGATGGCACGAACTGTAGGTTGGTTAGTGGCTAAGTCGGCATTACCGTGTGTACTGACCCAGACGTAACCTCCGTTCTATTATACTCATGCCCAACTAGGTCAAGGTTAAGCAATTCCAAAGAGTGTATAAACCCTCTGAAATAATGTTAAAATATGCGTTGATCTTCAAAGGAAATGCCGATATTGACTTGTTATCCTGATTTTCTTTTAATCAAACGGAGCAATGTTTCCACCGTACCGAATCTTCCGGGAAACTATCTTCACTGAAAACAGTAACATTCATTCTTCCACTTGTGAGCAAGGGAATAAGTTTAACAAGGGTAAGCATGCGACAAACAGTGGAAAGTTTGCCCTGGGCGATAATACCATATGCATTGAGTTCCCGTTGAATACATGGGTTGGTCTATCGCCACAGTTTTTGTATTGGTACGGCCGGTAGAGCCACGAGTTGATCCCGTTCACAGTGACAGTTTTTGCATCGTTTAAACCACAGACATGGATTCTGGTGAAGATCCCCCACCGAGCTGGGACGAGGTGGTCTTACGAAAGGTGTCAGTCTGTGTCGTTACTTCCCCCACCCAGCCGACTGGCACTGGCCTGGAGAAATCGTAGATACTTCATCGTTGTGTTAGTACCACTGCTGCTATGTCCAATTCCGATCATCATCAACAATCCGGTAAGGTTTTATACATATCCTTCCTAAAAGGTAAGGTCTAGGATTAGTAATTAAAAACATATCCTACGGTCGGATTTTAATGTGAAACTTACTAATGATGGTATCAATCTTCCCAAAATAATGTTGACTAAAGGTGTTTTAGTAAAAGTGAAATAATTTCCTGTATGAGTTTAGTAAAGAGAAATCTTTCCAAAACTCCACATTAGAATGAATACAACCGCTCTGAATGCATTGAATTGTGAACTCATTCAGCTGAAATATTCGAGATATAGTATTTAGCCAGCAATATTTGTGTGTCTTTTGAACATGTACACTGTTTGCTAAATGGACACCCTCTTTTATTTGTATTACGTAATAGCATTGTAGGCCTAAGTTTAACTTTTTAAAGAATAACTACTTCAGGCACCCTGTTTATAAAGACTGTGTATACATGTAGGTAAAACACTTCTGATAATACTAGATCATCATAATCTGGATCATGGATGCACAGGGCTAGTCTATAATAACATGTACTATTCAGTGGTATGTATATATATATATATATATATATATATATATATATATATATATATATATATATATATATATATATATATATATATCTTTACAAGCCTTTTGGAAAGGGGCATTATTAAATCTCTAAAGAGAGTCACAACAATTGAGCTAGGTACGCATGGTACGATAAGACCACAAAAAAGTCTCCTGTTTCTGGTATCCACACGCGTCGCCTCAGACCCGCACGTCGGCATTTTTAATTTTCTTTGCCATGAAACGATGTCCAATTGCAGCCAAATTGCTGGATCGATTGGAATTTTGCTGTGCTGTGTTTTAAATGACTTTTTCACATAGGGTTACGGAACGTTTGCCCGATTTCTGCGGCCTCTCTTAGCCACCGTACTTTGTGTATGTGAATCTTGGTCTGGTTCCAATAACCACATATAAGGTATTTCACTGGTTGGCAAAAAAAAAGATTACCAAAAAAAAAGTCACCGCACTGATTTTGAAGCCAACCTATTACCAGAAATCGGAGTCTTTGTTTTTTGACTTAGTCTCATTTTATATGTTCACGGAATTGAAGCGTAACCGCTGATTCCGGATTCTTGTTCATGCTATGTCGCAACTCTGCATTGACATATCTTTCAATAGGTCTAGTCAAAGCTAGTCCATGGCAATCATTGTGTTTACCATGAGTCATGACTGCTTTTTTGAAAAACGTAGCCCTGAAAATATTTTCATTGAGAACAACCACCCTCTTCATCCCCACCTGGCTATGCTGCTTGGCTTTTTAAAACAAGAAAAACAAGAAAACAAGAAAACAAGAAGGGAGAAGAGAAAATGGTATGAAGCGGTGTTTTTTGTTTTGTTTTGTTTGTTTGTTTGTTTTTTGTTTTTTGTTCCACCCGGGCACGAATGCAAAAACTGGGCTCACAAATAGAATTGGCACATATAATCCCCTCCCCCCACGTTGAGCGACTTTCGAGGTCGTCTATTTTATCGTCTACACAATACCCTCAATACACAATCCCACAACATACAACAGGCTTTTGCGTTTATGTCAAACTCACTCAATTGTTTGCAGAAGTACCAAGGTAAACGAATAGTAAAAAATAGACATGAGGGGATCTAATATTACAAAATGGGGAGGGGGATGGGTGAAGCACCAATAGTTTGTTATTGAAACAGGAAGCACCATGGATATTACAAAGCATATAGGTACTCTCTGTTTTCACTCTCTGTAGTATTTCACCAGTGTCCGTAAGCCAGATTTGTGTGTCACAGTCTTCTGATATACCACACAACGCTTATACAGCGATATTTTAAGCATTTTTCTTCGTTGTTTTTATTGTTTGCTTTTATTTGGGGGAGGGCCCGTTGCCTGGTCCCCGGATATATTCCTCTGGTATGCCCTACATGGTCTTATTGCAAGTGTACATGTATATTAAAGGTCCTTTTAGTACGCCGCTACTAGAAAAGAATATTTTTATATACCGAACATACTCCTAGTTTATGCACCACTGCAACCAATCACTTCTAACACTAACAGTCGTCTGTTACATAGACTACATAATGTGTACGATATGTAATATATTTCTGCTATTACGAACATTTTGGACATTATAGGCCTAATAAACATTTTGCGTCATACCGATCAATGACACTTGGCTCTTAAAATTATGAATTTAATAGCTTGGTAGCCAATGAATCCTATAAAGGTCGACCACGGCACTCTAATGAACATATTTTGTGTGGACGTCTTGTTTATAGCGACATTGAACTGTTACAACTGAATTTGTTGATAGGCCAGGAGATCATTGCAAATGAAAGCCATGCAGTATACAGTTTTGGTAAACTGTCTATAAATGCATCCATATTTAATAAGAATCAAGATCTACGTATACAAATCATCTTGTGAAAGTTTCAGCTTATTTCATTGCGTCGTAAACGAGAAAATAGTGGAAATGCATTCACTCATGATTGTTTGTATTCATTCAAACGTGGATTTTCTGTTTTCAGATGACATGATTACATGATGACATGATGACACGATGACACGATGACACGATGACACGATGACACGATGACACGATGACACGATGACACGATGACACGATGACACGATGACATGATGACATGATGACATGATGACATGATGACATGATGACACGATGACACGATGACACGATGACACGATGACACGATGACACGATGACGCGATGACATGATGACATGATGACATGATGACATGATGACATGATGACATGATTACATGTAGTACCAGTACAACCACAGAACATTTTCATTTGTATTCCCTTCTTTTTTCACCCACCCCCCTTTTTTTTTTCTTTCTTTTTTGCCGTTTACCCATTTCTAGCCACCCTGGGATTACCACAACGAAAAAAAAAATCGATTTCATTACCTATAGAAATTACCCACGTTATAACCCTTTGGTTGGTGGTCTCCTTATATTGTCAATATCTTTGTTCTGGGGTGCTAGTCAGAAGCCATGAAGCCCATGAAAATCTTGAGGACACAGGGATCACGGCCCATGTTACAATGCTAAAACCTTGGAAACAGCACCCAGGAGATCACTAATTAAACTTGAAGTTAACCACAACGGAAACAGATCGGGAATACATGTACCGATTTTTTCTTTTGTTACAGATTGGCTACACAGCATACAGCATTCTGATCATGGCCATCTTCTGGTGTACGGAAGCTATCTCCATTGCTATCACCGCCCTGCTTCCGCTCATTCTCTTCCCTCTGTTCGGCGTGATGCCGGCCAAGGAAGTCTCCGTCCTCTATCTTAAGGACACAAACTTCCTTTTCGTCGGTGGCTTGATGGTGGCGATTGCCATCGAGAACTGTAATTTACATCGAAGGATAGCCCTGGCAGTACTGGTACTTGTAGGGTCCAAGCCAAGATGGTGAGGGGATTTTGTTAGACTTAATTTGTTTGCTGTGCTTATTATAATGGGTTTACACAATTATCTTTTGTGTAGTGGTTCTGAAAAGAACTAATTGGTAACAACTCCACGTTTCGATCAGTATGCTCTGATCGTCTTCATAGGTAGGTCATGCTGGCAAAACTGAATCAATTCGTTTGCTTTCTTTCTTTGAATCAAGATATTCATTAAACAATCTTTCTGTGGAAAGTTTCAGCTCAATGTGGAGTCTAAGTCATGAAAACAAAATGTTAAAAAACATTCACAATTTTTTGTAGAAAACTCTTGGAGCATTTTTGTAAATGTGCACATTAATTTTTGTTCATGCTTACTCTGAAATAAGATCACTTGTGGTTGTACCCTCTTTTTAAACAGTTAAACAACTATTTTGTGGAATATCTCATATCAAAATATTCGTTTTCCTTTTTTAAAGTAAACTTTCAATGTTAAATTAAAACAATTTCCAGAAATCATCATTCTGATGACTAAAGTTTCACATATCACACTAAAGCTATTGAACATCATTCATATTTCTGGACACAAACAATTGTTAATAATCATGCAGTTTTTATTTAATTTTGGGAGCACACCATGTAATGTGCGTGTCTCTCTGCCTGTGTCCCTGTCAGTCTGAACGTGTCGCCCATTTAAAAGGGAATGACCAATGCAATGCCCCAATATTTTCCACTCGTTTAAACATTCTGCTACCTTTTCGCATCATCAATTCTCTGTCACCTTTGAAATTGAAAGTGCCTAAAGATCATTATGCACTGTTGTTTATCCCCCCCCCCCCACCCCCCGCAATCGAAATATTGAACTATTATCTAGATGATAATATTATGTTATGAAAAATAAAATTCACACTCGAAATGATACTCGCACCACAACCACAAGATATAAACGACGCTGCTTACTGTGCTTTATTGATCCATATTACGAAACAATGAAAGCAATGAGGTTAAAGAAGAAATCAGTCAGCTTCATAAAGATGGAAATAGTAAGCCAGCACATGAGCAGAAAATTGAAGAGGGTGGAACGAGCGCGACCGAAACACCACGAATGGTTGGGGTCGCGCCCTGGCCTCTCCAAGCCGCTCATGCACTGGCTTTGAAAGAAAACTGATTTCCACTCTTATATTTAATTTTTTTATTTTATTTGTTTAAAAGTCAAGTCCAGTAATGGAAACCTCTTCACTGAGCCGCGGTAAGTTGTTAATTTCTCAAGCACCTGACGATTGTAAGATGGGCGTAGTCTACTGATCGCACCGTCGAGGCTTGCTTGGAAATACTGCAGATGATGGAGGTTCAGAATTCGTTGGTCGTGGGTCAGGTCTCAAATCCTCAAATGGTCAGTTCGTGGCCTGAATTCAAGCTGGGACTCGTTGAGGGAGATAGGGGCTCAACCAATACGCCAAAAATAGCTAGGGTTGAGCCTTGGTCCCCTAAGTCCTGGCGACATCAGAACTGACCAGCAAAGAAGAATATATTTTATAAAAAAAAGAGTGTTCGGTTATAAATATCGATACTGATGTTTAGATCTCCCAGGCACGCATCACGCCTGAACGGTTGCCGGTATACTTGGTCTTGTTGTCGTACCGGCGGTGCTCGGGTGAGATCGTGGATGCCCATGATATAGTATCAGATTCGCTGTCCTTGTCTCTGTCGTCTTTGTCGTCTTTGTCGTCTCTGTCGTCTCTGTCGTCTTTGTCGTGATCGCTCAAGTCCACGGAGGAATCATCGCCTCCCACGAAGAGACACTCCTTGGCAGGACCGTCAAACCTGAACTTGGGATGTGCACCACGTTTGATGGTGCGTTGTTCTCGTTCGATGACATCGTCCATTCTTCGGGACAGTCCTTTCACATCGCTGAGCAAGTCACTAAGCTGGTTTCCGATGTCAAGCATCTGAGAGATCTCCTTCAGCGACAACTCACTGTCAGGCTTCATCAATCCCAGCTTATCGATGTTATTCACTGACGAAGTATTGATGCCCCTTCCGCTAAGGTAAAGATCCGGACTGCTTGGTCGATCGAGCATCAGATCTACCTCCTCCTCGACGGTGGCATTTCCCCTGTCAATGATCTTAAATCTCTTCGCTGGAGATGGCTTTCGGCGGGAAGTGAAAAGGTGGTCCTCTTCTCCAGACTTCCCAACGTCAGTCGGTCTTTTAGCGGACTCCTTGGATAGTCGACGGGCCAGCAGATTCTCCACGACGGGTGATGTTACCGCCGGGTCAACGCGTGGCCTGTGTTTCCAAAAGAGCCGTTTCCACAGTCGGAAGAAACCGCAAGATGGTTTGACCGGGCCTTCTTCCAACTCTTCCACAGGTGTTTCTATGGGTTGTTTTTCGCCTTGATTCGCATTTTGAGAGATTTTATTCACCGCTCAAAGTTGCACTCGATAGAAATTTCGCATAACACAAAATAACATCGTTTTCTTGTGTCATGCGTTGATATACAACTGTACGTTTGTTTACGTTTGTATTGAACGCGCTGCCATTGGTTGCGGGTGAACGCATACGTTTATGTGACGTAACAACGCCATGGAAGTGTGCCAAGATGGCGTTGAAGTACGTACACGGTATGAACTACGTCATAATGCTAAATACAATGTGCATGTAACCGACCGATGTTTTGTACACGTGTGGCATTATTATTTGGTGTTTATTTTTTAACTGCACATATACAAGCTGAACTTTTGGATAATTTCCAACTGAAGCATTTGTTTCGTATGTTTATAGTTTGTTACCATTTACCGAGTTTTCCCCTAATTTATCATATTTTGGACAAACATGTTTTAATTATTAACGTTTTGCGTGGCTGAATAAATTAATCGATAACACGATGTTGCTTTAAAAAAAAAAAAAAAAAAAAAAAAAAAAAACGCAACATGCAGCACAAAGTGATTACACGTGACGCAGACCTATAAAGGTTAATATATTAGTCAAAATGTCTGTAAATTCATCTATAATCTTAAAAATCAACACGTGAAAGTTTCAGCTTACTTCGTTGTGCGATTATTATCGAGAAAATTGAGAAAACAATTGACTAAAATGATAGCACCTGAGACAGAAATATTTCAAGGGATGTTTGATGCGATAACAATATTTTACAGCTAGTTTCAAGTAAAAGATATGTGTGAGTACCAACAGAGTAATCTCGAAAAACAACATGATCAAACTACGTGATGTAACAAACATCTCTTGAGATATTTCGGTGTGAGGTTGTTAATGTTAAAATCATTTCTCATTTAATGTAATTAGAATGAATAATTATAAAAATCTGAATGCGTTTTCGTCTTCTTCTCGATAAGGACATTATAGTAAGCTGACACTGCTGTTTCATGTTTATCCTGATTCAAAGAAAGTAAAAATACAATTAGACAATTACTAATTACCATTAGTATATAATGGTTTTAACAATATTCTATACCATCTGTTCTTTGTGTGTTTTTTCTTTGTTTCATTCCAAAACAATTCAAACCATTGGAGACTTTCTTTCTAAATTAAATGTCTTGGGTTAGTCATGAATGTTTTGTTCTTTCTGTATTAGGATGATGTTCGGCTTCATGATCATGACGGCATTCCTGTCCATGTGGATCAGCAATACTGCCACCACCGCCATGATGTTGCCAATCGCAGAGGCCGTGCTTGAACAGCTCAAGACAGATAACTTACGAATGGTACTTATACAAATTAGTCATGGATAATAATCATAACCTAATAATAGTGGTCGATATTGCCACTATATAGCACACCAGCCTGAGACTGGTGTACAAACAGAAAGACTACTACATCTGCAGGTTTGTTAGTCTAGGCCAAGTGTACAAAAATATGAAATACATTATCATAGTCAAACAAAAACTTACAGTTTAATACAAAGCCTATTTCGTTCGGTGTATTATCCTTATAAATAAATGAGGTTTTACATTGTGGAACTAATTTTAAAATTCTGTTTTGAGACATACTACACATAAACCTGGAACAACAACTGTTTTGTTTTAATTTATTCATGCTCTTTGCACGAAGGAAGACTAGTTACTGGTCATGTTGGCTACCATTACCATGGGCGGATCCAGAACATTTTTTAGGGGGGCTGAGAATCAAAAACAATTATTTTTCAGTACTACAAAGGGTGCCGCCACTTCCTACGCGCAACGGTTAGTACAGTACTAAGTAGGTCACCTCCTTATGTTTATCCCGCACACTGTGGGAATGGGAGTGCGTTCTCCCCTCCCCTCCCCCTCTCTCTCTCTTTCTCTCTCTCTTTTTAATTTTTTTAAATACGATTTTAGGGGGGCTACAGCCCCCTTAGCCCCCCCCCCTGGATCCGCCAATGATTACGTTCCAGTTAATTTCTATCTCTGCGATATTTTTTATAAAGCAGAAAGTATTTCATTTTAAGGTTCCTTTGTTTCAGTTGTCTATAATTGTTACTTATCACAGCACAACGAAGACGGTGACGATGATAAAACGAAGAGGAATGGACGGAGCACTAGCGCCAAGGAGGAAGCTATCGGGATGGAAGAACTAAACGTGGATGAAATGTATACACTGTATAAAATTTCTGTATTTTTACACATATATTTTGTCTGTTTTTTCCTTTTACATGTATTTGATGTAAATAAACTGTGAATATTATTGTATTTATTTTCACATATTTTTATTTCATTTTACCCAATGGATACTTTCATAATTTAACCATAGAATTTGTAAAAATACAGTCGAATTATGCGAATTCTTTGATTTTTACAGCAGTTGTGTAGTAAATGTGCATGTGTTTGGCTTTCTATAGCAAAATAATAACAGGTCTGTAATTATATTTTACAAAATTAAAGGTTAAATAAAATAACAGGCAATGTGCCGGCAACTCTGTTGACAGCACTTTCTGTCAAGAGTGTAGTATAGGATCCCAGCTAGTACCTGTACATGTTATATTTTCAAGAGGGAGGGGTCTAACAGTCGTAAAATGGGTACATTGATTGATTTCTCAGTTTTTGCTCTCGTATTTCAGAATTTCAGTTTTATTTACAAATCTCCTAGTGCCCTAAGAATTATGTGGAGAGTATAGCAAAAAGTTTCCGTTTGAGAATAAAAAATCGCCTGATTGTGCTAACCACCCGTAGTGTTTCCCCGAAGCCTCTTATTGGAATAGTTGATTTCTAATACAAATCGAGAAACAAAAAAAAGTGATTTTTCATTTGCATGACTGTTCCCAATGTAATCCATTCACAATGTTGTCTATCTCTTCTTCGTCTTCTCAGTACAGAGGACCAACCAAAAGGAGGCTCCAAACATCTTATTGAAAACAACGAGGAATCCAGATACAATCTAATGTGTAAAGGCATCATTTTGTGCGTTCCCTATGCCGCCAACATTGGTGGTACCGCCACGCTGACTGGGACCGCTCCAAACTTGGTACTGGCAGGTCAGGTCGAAAGGTAGGTCACACAAGATTTCCATGTAAAAAATATATTTACCAATGGTATGTACATGTATAGAGCTTTATATACTCATTTTCATTCTTTAAGTATTTTATTATCCTAACGTGCCAGCAGCAGGGTGTGGGTTCGAGCCCCGGTCGTGACACTTGTATCCTTGAGCAAGGTACTTAACCATAATTGCTTCGTCCTTCGGATGGGACGTAAAGCCGTAGGTCCCGTGTGTTGTATAATGCACGTAAAGTGGATTGTCGTGGCCGAGCGGTCTAGCGCACTGAACTCAAGTTCTGGTGTTGCCAGCAGCAGAGTGTGGGTTCGAGCCCCAGCCGTGACACCTGTGTCCTTGAGCAAGACACTTAACCATAATTGCTTCTCTCCACCCAGGGGTTAATGGGTACCTGTGAAGGCAGAGATGGTTTGCTCTCTATGCGCTAGAAATGGCAGCAATTGAGCTGTATACTCCCCAGGGAGCTGAGATGGTTTCAGGAATGATTTATGAGCCTTATGAGCCTTATGAGCAGGGATAATAATATAATGCGCCTTGAGCGCCACTCAGTTGGTGGATACGTGCGCTATATAAATCTATACATTATTATTATTATTATATCACAGCGCCAAGTCTTGACAGAAATCTTTATATTATCGGTTACGGTTTGATGTAAGATTGTGGTTCAGATATGAATCGTTAACAATACCGGTACTCTGCCAAGCAAAACCTCAAACTTCTTATACTGTTGTTAATCATTCTACAAACATATTAATAATTACTATGCTGCACAATAATTCACTGTTCTACTTTATACAGATACAGAATAATAGTGTCGAATGGGCAACATAATCGTAATAAGTGCTACAGATTTGCCATAACTGTTGGGACACCAGAACAAGATCTGGTCACCCTAGCTCCCCGTCTGATATGTTGATGCCATTGTTAGCAAGTATTTCTGCACACAGGTATTTCTATACACACTCAGCCCATATTGACTGGGGACAGTGAGTTTTGTCCAGGATTGTAGCTGACTTTCTGGGAAAATTGTGTATTTAAACATTCTGACCCAAAATCAACGAAAACAGAACACGAACAGAGATACCTTTTTTGATTGAGTATGTATGCTGGTTTTTGTCTGTTCAGCTTGTACGGAGCCAAGGCCGAGATAAGCTTCGGAGAGTGGATGATCTACGCCTTTCCCGGCATGCTAATCTGCCTATTACTGACTTGGATCTGGTTACAGATTTACTACGTGGACCGTTGTCGGTAAGTGATTATTTGCTTTGTCGGCAGCGTAGCCCTCTAGCGGTGAAATGCGCTTCGGCTTCGAGTGCGGGCTATTTTCGTGGCACCATTTTGGGTCTGTTTACATTCAAACGCATTGGTGATGTCGCTGGAGTAATGTAGGTTTATATTCATTGTATTCCACTTCACATTTATTTCCATACTTCTATGAACAATAATAAACTTTATGGGTAAGTAAAGAGTAAACCAAAGAGCAAATAAACCTCGTGTAAATGGCGAGATAAAAATAATGAAGTAGAGCATGGGCTGTTTTAGGTAAGCAGAAGCTTGTAGAAAACAGCCAGTCAGACAAACACAGACGAAGGACAAAGAGACAAAGACATGAACAATGGATCCACTGACACAAAATGAGTGAATGATTAAATAAAATCGTTTGACTTACAAACTGGAAATACTCAAATCTTCATTAAATCCTACCATCCAAATATCATACCTTTCCTTTGTTTTGTAACATCTTGCTGCACTTCTCAAAATAGAGTCTCCCATCGGCCATTTTGTAAGTTTTTCTACAGTGAAAATTTCTTTCCGGTTAGCCAATTTAGGCCATGCTTTTAACAAACAATATTCACCAATTCACTGTAATTCAATGTTGTTTTTTTATGACAAGAAAACAAAAATGAAAATCCATGTTTACAAAAATTACAAACAGAATTTCGTTTTGCGAGTGGAGGGGGAGGATTGATTAGCTTATCACCGCTCAAAAAATAATCCAATGCTGTATTTGGCTTCGGATGTTTTCATTGCATATCGACAAAAATAGTATGAAACGGTCAATACAAATCATACCAGCTGGTATAGTTTTTCGATTAATTAAGCGTCTCTTGTTTTACACTTAACATAATTTTAATTTTAGGTACTGCAAGAAATCAGGTGATGAATTCGACCACCAAAGCGCCTCCAGGGTTATTCGGAAGGTCTACAATGAGCTCGGGCCGATGACGTAAGATTTCTTTCTGTTTTAAATGTTCTCACACTGCAAAACCAGGGTGTTAAAATAACACTCGTGGTGTCAGCTTTATTCTTTCACGGTACCGGTGTTTATATTGGGCAAATTGCCCAATATAAACACCTTTAGTGTAACACCCAAGTGGAAGACCACCTCAAATGGCAATTGTTTAACATGATATCACTTTTCTACCTTTTAATTGCTAATTATTTTGTGGGTAGTGTTTTTATTCACCTTTCGAGCACATCAGTTATGTCACAGCAGAATCAGATGCAACATCATAGTTTGTGCTTAGAAGTTGATTGAAATTTCGTGATTTCACAATTGTTGATGTTGTCATGTTAACCGAGTGTTTGGTTATCAGTCATTAAACTTGTTTAGGTAACCACTTCTTTCTTGGGCAAGGTTTGGGGTTTTGATTGTGTGCACTTTTTTTGCTGCTGTGTCACTGAATTCCTGTTGTAATCTCTCAAAGCAGCGCCCTCATGTGTCAAGAATAAGCATTTGTTACACAACAGCGACCTCATGATAATCTTTATCCTGAAAATTTAAACATTATTCTCAAGCTTCACTTAATATCAAAAATAGATTTCATTTTGTATAAATTGTCCAGCAGCATGGACGTTTTGATAAAGTATATCTACATAAAAATTCATTTATGGCCCTTTAATGCACTCTTGTAATGAACTTACAATGTATATATAATATTGTTTTTACTTTATATTAATTTATCTTAATCTTAATTTCCTTAATAAGTTATTAGTGGTTTTACAATGTTAAAGTGTTAACTCTTTTTATACAGGGCCTTCAGGGATAGCAGTTTTTTTTAACTGATGAGGCTACCCTGTTTAAATAAAACTGATTATTATAGTATACATTTGAACTGATAATTTACCCCCAATGTGAAATTATAGGAAGCACAGCCAAAGTGATCGCAAAATTATCTGACTATCAGAGAGGATTTGTTGGTCAGTTTGGGCGCGCCTAGGATGGTTCTAGGATGGTTATGCGCACGCAATTACTATTTCATTTCGGCTGTCAGTTATCGAAACGTCGATTTGTAACCTCCAGTTCTTTTCAGAACTAATTACTACTCAATAGAGAATTTCACATGGTGTCACCGCAATTAGTCTTACTTATCCTCTTCACCATGCAAAGCTAAATGTTTTACCTATCAATTATCTGTTTCATGTACATTATAAGTTCACAAGACGAGAGTACATCTTTAAGAAGTAACTGAAGATATCTCATTAACAATCGAACCAGATAACCAGTACATGCACAGCTATAATATTTGGCTTTTTATGACGCCTAAAATCATAGAACATGTTTTCAGAAATGTGGAAACATGGATTGCTTGATTGATTGATTGATTGATTGATTGATTGATTGATTGATTGATTGATTAATTGATTGATTAATTGATTGTTTGAAGATTTGCCGAAAAGGGAGTTCTGGGACATTTTATTCTCTTAGTGGTTCTATGGATTACGAGGAAGCCAGGCTTTGTAACGGGGTGGTCGGTGCTGTTTCCTGATGGGTAAGTGTTATGGATGTTATTTCTCTCTTAGGATACAGCCAATTGAAACGATTCACTGTAGACAACTCAAGTTTGCTGGACACTGTTATCTTCACCCTGAGTTCCCTGTCAGCATACTTGTACTGTGGGAGCCCAAGCACGGTCAAGCACCAGGAGGCAAAGCCTATAATGGCCAACATAGACAAGCTGCATCAGGACACAGACCTTATTACAACACATGTAGGTCTTGCATGAACAAAAGTGGTTGAACCTTGGATACCAATTGATAATATCACAGTTCAGCCATCTTTATTTTCTTACATACAAATCCACGTGACCAAACCGAGGCTGGAATGAAAATACTCTGGTCCTTTTTATGTAGTCAAAATAAGTACTATAATCGCTATTGCATATACAAAGACTCGGTTGGGGGAACCGGGAGCTTATGTTATTATGGAGGGGCACTTTGGCGACACTTAAGTGGATGCTCACATGTTTTTCGAAGGAAATGGTTGTGTTCAGTGAAGGCACCGGTGGAGCAGTTTTTTTCCCTGGGGGATTCCCTCATCCCCCTCCCCGTAGCTACACCACTATACCATAATTGTAGTTTATACACATACTCCTACTCATTTTCTGTACTCGTACTCATGAAAAAAATACTCGACTACAAAGTCTCCGGTTTCCGCGCGCGTCGACATTTTTAGTTTGTTTTTCTTTGCTGTGAAACGATGTCCAATTGCAGCCAAAATTGCTGGATCTATTGGAATTCTGCCATGTGTGTTTTAAACGACTTTTCACATTATGACTATGAACGTGTGGGAAAGTTGGTCTGGTTCCAATAACCGTGTATACATGTATCACATATTTCACTGGTTGTAAAAAAATTTAAAAAAAAATAAAAAACCGCATCACCGCACCGATTTTGAAGCCGACCTATGACCAGAAATCAGAGACTTGTATTTTTGGCCTTATATGGAAATGACGGCGCGTTAAAACAAATCTCACATTTCCTTTTCAGGTACGTGTCTGATGCGACCACAGCAATGTTTGTCGCCATAATGCTGTACATATTTCCCTCTCGAATGCCCAAATTTATGTGCGGTCGTAGTTCCGAAGGTTAGTCCTCAATAAAGTCATAATCCGCACATAATTCGTGTATTTTTTAACTGGGGGTGGTTGTAGGTGTCCATTAGTGATTTTTGAGACGCTAGTACCCTGCAAAAACTGAGGTGTTAAAATAACACTAGTGGTGTCAACTTTATTATTCCATGGTGTATATATTGCGCGAGTTGTCTAATATAAACACCAATGGTGTAATTTTTAACACCCAGGTGTTTGCAGTGTAGACTTATTGGTTCTTTTCCATTGTTCTCAGAATTAACTGAACGTCTCCAAATGTCAACAAATAATTTGATTAAATATACTACTCAAAACAATTTAGGGAACACCGGAATAATCTCAGTTAAAGCAAGATCATTTATTTCAGATAAACACAATGTTTCACAGAATTGATGAGAAACAACTGCACAATGAAACAGATGATAAAGGATGCATGTAGTGATTACACATTTCATGACTTGACTACTGAAAGAGAGAGGTGGTTGCAAATGAAAATCCCGGTTCATGGAACATTTCAAACCTATTTGATGTTAAAAATCCGGTGTTCCCTAAATTGTTTTGAGTAGTATATTAGTACTAAAGTGATAGCATCTCAGACAGAAATATTTCAAAAGATGTTTGATGCTATTAATGTCAATAATGTGATTATTTCACGTTTTTCGAGAGTACCAATAGTGTAACGGGGCTATAAACAATTTATTTTCTCCACATTTTCAGCGGATTTGAAGGAGCAAAAAGGTCCGTGTCCGGCACTCCTAGAATGGCCAATCGTCAACAGAAAAATGGCTTGGCTTGTCATCATACTTCTAGGTGGAGGGTTTGCCTTGGCCGAAGCATGCAAGGTTAGATCTTAAAGATGCATCCCCCGTATGAATAATTATTTGTTACCATATTTGATTATGAATGCATCCAAAAGAAAAGCACAGACCAGCGACCTGTTGGAGACAGCTACTTTAATACTTAAATGGCGCCCTCATATGACAGCGTTCGGAGCTTGTATTGAAGAACACTCGTGTTTTTAGGTGTTCGAGCGCGCAGCGCGAACACCTATTGTTTTTGTACTGTTTTTTAGGTGTTCGATCGCGCAGCGCGAACACCTATTGTTTTTGTACTGTTTTTAGGTGTTCGAGCGCACAGCGCGAACACCTATTGTTTTTGTACTGTTTTTTAGGTGTTCGAACGCGCAGCGCGAACACCTATTGTTTTTGTACTGTTTTTTAGGTGTTCGAGCGCACAGCGCGAACACCTATTGTTTTTTTTTTTACTTCTCCTTCTTCTCAGTGGCGATCTGTCCGGTAACAAAGGCATCCTTGCTAAGCATATACAGCCTTCAAAACTTAACACATAAACAGAACATATCAAGCAGACGAAAACGTTTTCTGTGACGTCATGATTACGTCATCAGGTGTCGAATTACGCTAAATCAAAGTTTAATATTTCGAAAAATCATATCTCATGAACCACAAAAGATATTTTCACAATCTTTGCATCATCTGAAAGATCTTGAATTATGTAATTTTTCGTTTTTAGACGTGACCCCAATCTGACCTTTCCTTCCGGTCAAAACCGGAAGTTGAAAATTTCAAAATTTCAAAAAATCATATCTCATGAACCATATAAGATATTTTCACAATCTTTTTATCATCTTAAAGATCTTGAACTATGTCACATTTCGTTTTTGGACGTGACCCCAATCTGATCTTTCCTTCCGGTCGAAACCGGAAGGTTAAGTGAAACAATATGCTGAATTACTATTCCCTGTATGTACGATCTATAGCCCATATCGCGCGTGCACAGAATACGTAAACACAGCAATATACGGAGTTTAATATAGGCCTACAACGTAACGGAATGAAATGAGTGTGTGGAAAATTTCTCCTTTTTTACATGATATTGGGTCACAAATGTTCCTTCCTCAAGTCATCACCTCTCAATATAACAAACCTGAAGATTTTTTGGGGGAAAATGCATGGAAATTTACACCATTCTCATTCAATGCGGCATTTGTACGGTACATGTCCCGCAGTGTAACGTATGTGTGTTGTGTATGAAGCGTCAGTGAAATTTGTGCTTTGTTCAGACTGCTTCGCAGAATCGTGCTTTAAAATAGAACGGGTCAAACGGCAGTTACAAGGCTCAGACTGTCACAGCAGATGTTGTGCCTACAATATAAGACTTTCCAGTACATCTACAAAAGGTAACTTTTCTTATAATTATGGTGATTTAGGTTTTTAAGGGTATTATTTTATATTGCGTTAGTTTCATTTAATTTGGGACGATTGAGGGCGCATTTCATGATTTACGGTCCTCGGATGCTGATTATATGAGTGATGACGAAACAAGTTGTCCAAACAAATTTCTGAACGGGTATGATATTCTTTAAGTACTTCGATTGAAGGATGTTTATTACATCACACTAATTATTGTAACATTATTTAAAGCCAAAGCCAGTGTAGATTTTATATTTGAATTAGATTTAACCTATAATTTAGTGCCGCGCATGGGTTTTGTTTACTTGTTTTGGAGTGAAGCGGCCGGGAGTTTTCCACGTCAGACTGCCACATTTTCTGGTAGACAGCGTTAAGTGTAAACTTTGGGAGTTTTGTCATCAAACCTTTGAAGTTAAATTGTCATCGACTGGTGAGTAGATCATATATAGTAATAGTGTAAAATGAGTAGGATTTATTGACATAAAACATGTAGGTTTCAGGCCATGGCAATATTTAAAATTAAATGTTTTCCTGTACATGTAACACAGTTACTGTTATGATGTATTGAATTATGCCTATGCTAATAATGGGTTAGGATTGAATTGTACACATGTATCTAATATAATTTTATGTATTGTGTTTACTAGGTTTTTCTTGGATGTCAGAACAATATAAATGCCATATAAAAGCGCAGGTTAAACCTCATATTTTCTGTCTCATCAAGCTGTTTATTTTATCCATCTCTGGATCATCTTACTACATAATTTTAAGATTAAAATTAGTTGATACCTATACTTTTACAGTATCACATAAAGTAGGTGATGTATGGTCCATGTATTTGTTTCTTCCATGGCTACTTGTATTCCCCTTGTAGTGAGGAAGTTAATCACCTTAAAATCAAACATTTCACAAATTGATTGTTAGAAGTATGCCAGAAGTTCCAGAATAAGTGTTACTGATGGGCTCATAATTCTACTTTTAGCTATACATAGATCTGTGTTTTTATTGAAAGAGTAGATGTAAACAAGCATTTGAAATTGAAATCATTTATTTATTATCTTCCAGCGTAAGAAGAAACGAAAACCACTCAAAGTACAACATGACTCACAAGATATGTGGTGAATAGAGGAACCCAACACACTAGAAGTTACTACTGCAGTGAAATACCCTGATGTGTCCATTATTCAGAAAGAACAGTCGTACTTTTAACAAAATGGTCAGAGCACAGACCAGATTAGAAGTTTTTAAGATTGTCAACACTCAGTATTGCACCTTTGGTAAAAATTATTCTGAGACACCCAAGCATATTTTTTTGGTAAATTTAATTGTTTTCAATGTGGCTTGAATTTGAAATCGGGTGAAAAAGGTTTTCAGGCACAGCAGTTTAAATACAAAATGAATTACTTTTGATTTTGAGGCAAGAGATCCAGATTGTGCAAATGGAATAATGTGTATAAATTTGTAATCGAAAAGCATCAATGAACTTCCCACAATGATTGTTTAATAACCAAAAAAGAGTCTAGAAAAAAAAGAGTCTAGAACAACAAAATGGTAAGTATTGTTTTCCCAAATTGTTGGGTGTTTACTTTTAAATATTGGTTTTGGTTAGCCGGTTAGCAAATTTCTAAATGGTCAGTGAATTTTGTTTCATTTTAATTAATGTAATAACCAAATTATATGTTTCATTATCATTAATAAATAAATTAATTAAACAGATTAAGGCCTACACGTTATTCTGATACAGAACCTTAAAACTTAACATAAAGACCGTAAGATGTAGTTGTATCCTCGGTTGTGACATCATGGTTAAGGCATCAGATATCGAATTACACTAAATCAAAGTTTAATATTTCAAAATATCATATCTCGTGAACCACAAAATATATTTTCACATTACTCTTCTCGATGAGACTTATTGAACAAAAAAACATAGTTCCAAAATTCACACAGCCTTCAAATTTAACACATACTTATACCATAACATGTAGTTGTCAATAAATTTATGACATAGTTTCAGGTAAAGTTGTGATGTCATGTTGACGTCATCAGATAGCGAAATACACTAAAATTTTAATATTTCCAAAAATCATATCTCATGAACCACAAAAGATATTTACACAATCTTTGCATCATCTTACAGATCTTGAATTATGTGACATTTCGTACACAGACATGATCCAATCAGACTTCTCTTTCCGGTCGAAACTGGATATGGTATATGCCTTCAGTGGACGAAATTACTATTGACATGTGACCTTTTAAAATATGACTGATGACGTCATCACATATCATTGCCCTTTTGTGGCAACATAATCTCAAAAGTCATAGGAAATTTGAATATGACTTCTGCGAATAAAGTGATAGTGACATCTTATATTCTCAAAAAATGTTTGATAACATCATCAAAGTTCAGAGCGCCCCCTAGAGGCATTTTTTTTAAGGGATTATTTTCCAATCTCAGAAATTGAACCAAAGCATGTACTAACGTTATTTTTTCATGATCATGAGGAAGTTTCATTGTGTCATATAATTATATGACCTTCAAATCATCTGTTCTGACCTTTACTTCCGGTCCAAACAATTAGACCAAAGTCAACACATTCTAATGCAAAATTGATATATTTTTTGAATATGAAATTGATATTGAAATAATAAAATATGATACACCTTTGCAAAATATGATATTGACATCATCGTTGATAATTTGATTGAACCGGAAGTTGACTCGAACACCGTGTGTTTGTTCAAACAAACACTTAAGCTCTAGTTTTTTTTGTTTTACTTCTTCTCAGTGGCGACTGTCCGGCAACAAAGGCATCCTTGCTGAGCATTTACAGCCTTCAAACTTAACACATAAACAGAACATATCAGGCAGACGAAACCGTTTGCTGTGACGTCATGATTACGTCATCAGGTGTCGAATTACGCTAAATCAAAGTTTAATATTTCAAAAATGCATATCTCATGAACCACAAAAGATATTTTCACAATCTTTGCATCATCTGAAAGATGTTGAATTATGTGATTTTTCGTTTTTAGACGTGATCCCAATCTGACCTCTCCTTCCGGTCGAAACCGGAAGTTGAACATTTCAAAATTTCAAAAAATCATATCTCATGAACCATAGAAGATATTTTCACAATCTTTTTATTATCTTAAAGATCTTGAACTATGTCACATTTCGTTTTCAGACGTGACCCCAATCTGACCTTTCCTTCCGGTCGAAACTGGAAGGTTAAGTGAAACAATACGCTGAATTACTATTCCCTGTATGTACGAATAGACATATCGCGCGTGCACAGAATACGTACACACAGCAATATACGGAGTTTAATATTGGCCTACAACGTAAAGGCCTTGTCACACGGGGCAATTTTCGGGCAATTTTCAGGCAATAAAAGTTGCTGGCAATGAGATTGCTCGGAGATTGCCCTGTGTGGCATTTCATGCAATCCAGTGGCAATGAGTATACTATACTAGCTGTCTTTCTACTTTGAGGCAATCTGTCGAGGCAATCTCCAATCACATTGCGTATCAGTGATCACGTGACATTTTATCACAAGCAAAACATTTTCAGCGGCGGCCATTTAATTCTCGTTTACATGAAAAAATACTGAGGAATTTTGCCGTTCTTATTAACTCCAAAGCAAAATACAAGAAAATAAAATGGGTTACCGAGAAAGAGGAAAATATAATTGCATTATTAAGAGGTAAGTAGACATTATTTAGATGTATATTGGCCTAGAATGTGCGTTTGTAAAGTAGGCCTATCGTAGACATAATTATTGCATGCACAATCCAATGGAGGTTCTTGACGGACGAAACTGTTGTACTGCATCTATTTCGTAAAAACTATACTGAGTCTACTCTTTCGCTGTTTTTGCAGTGTACCTACATGATTTTAAGTTTGCATTTTAACTAAGGATAATGACTGAGCATGGATAGATTATTGTCCAGAAAAAAGTTTAAAAACTGTGCCATGCAGTCCAAGTCAAAAGAGCATCGTAACTCGCCTACATATATGTACAGTACATGTATGCAAATCCATGTAAATATATACATTACATGTTCGTGTGTTGTTGTCTCTTCTGCAATTCTGCATGTTCTTCGTGTCAGCGAAATATATCCCTAACTCAACCTAAAGAGATGCTTTTACTTGATTAGTCTGCTAGTTGTAGCCACAAAATTGTCATAGGGGCACCTGTTTTTCTGAGCTAGGTTACATTTGTTGTTTTGGTATTATTAAGCATAAAAAGTCTGTCCCTCTATGCTTTAAAGAAAGGTCAGGTCTTATAACATAAAACAAAGATGAAGAGCCTGCATAAAGAAAGAAAACTAATAAATGAAGAAAAAGCTGCAGAGGGATGAGTTAATATGAGTTTTAATTGGAAAATAAACATGCAGGTGTGTTGGTGGACAACATGTGTACACCAATTATAGAGGGCATTCTCTTACTGGAGTAATACATGTTGGCCTTTCCCCATTCAGAATTTATATTTTCACAGAATCATTTGAACATTTATTTATATTTTGTATTTTAGCTCTCCAGTATGCCGAGTAAAATTGGAATTAGATGCAATGGCTGGCATCAGTGAGAATCAGTTCAACAGCCTAGAAAGCATCTAAAACACAAGCCCCAAGGTAACCAATAAATCTGTGGTACAATTATTGTAAATGTGTGTGTGTGTGTGAACGTACACACCATTCGTTGTGGGGTCCAAAACACAATAGAACAATTGGACCCCACAAGGTAACTATAGAAAATCTTGTACCCCACAGGAGAATTATAAGGAAAAGGGATAATAGAACGAACAAAGGAATACCCCACAAATCAATGTGCGTGAGGGTGTGTGTGTGTGTGTGTGTGTGTGTGGATGATTGCATTCCTCCTGACTGCCCTATGATCCACTCACATGACCCCACCAACCTACATTGAAGATTGTGATTTTTATTTTCAAAAAGCAATTCTTTTAAAACTTTATCCACAATGTTGTATTCTTTCCCAGTGAAAACAGGTCAACTCGTATGCGTGCCAACTCGTACTATTACCAACTCATACTCATTTTGGTCAACTCGACCCGTAAAAATATTTATTACTGAATATTTACTGGCATGTGTACGGGTTGACATCCGGTTAATTTAGCTACACTATAGTGTCTATAGTTCCTCATAATACTAGTAGTGCTTATGTCTTGTGTGGTGATGGATGCATTGCAGTTTACTTGATACTAGCACTTAATTTTCTCACTAAAGTAGTCCAGAAACAAATATCAGCACATTTATTGAGATAATGAAACAGTCACATCATGGAGGAAGGAAGACGTCACATGTAACTTTCTATTCCATTGTAAAACCTAACTTAAAGGCATTGTTCTGAAGGGATCATTTTCTAAAGTTGCATAAGTTTTCTGAAGTTACATCAATCCATCATCCTGATAATAACATATGAGGGCATTCTAAGTTATGTGTGTTTTGTTAGCATGACCCATTATTCTTCGTCCCTCTTTGAAAACATTTAATATTGTTTTTACATGATTAGTTTATATTTCAGATCATCGGTATCCATTTGTGCTACTGCTACAAGGTGTGTCAGAGTCTGTGTAACTTTGTGATCCAATGGCCAGCATTTGAAGTTTATCCATTCATCAAAGGAGTTAATGTATGATTCAAATTATTTTATATGGACTTATCCTATCTGTGGCAGTCTTTACCCTCAAGAGAATAGATTTTAGGACCTCAAGACATATCTAGGTCTTTTTAGGAATTTCTTTAACATGTTAGAACAAAATTAGTACTGAGGAATTCTTATTATATTTTTGACTGGACCCAAACATCCTCACAAAATGTAGTTATTAAGCAATATCTGTTGGTGATCTAGTAAAATGTATATTGCCGACAGTGAATCCCTGGCAGTTGGGCCATATAAACATAGTAAACATAACCCCCAATCTTCATTGCATGGGTGTGTCAGCCTTGGAATACCTTTTGCCAGATCACCCAATTAAAGCACTAGTATAAGGGGCCCCCTTATACTTGTATTGCTTGTTTGCCCCTCCCCTTCCCTAGTTCTTGGATTCTATAGTGCTGCAATGATAGACCAAAGAATTTTAGAAAACAAATGTGTTGGTTCATCACCAGTGGCAGTACATGCCATCACTAAGAACTTGGGGGAGGAAGGCATTTTATTCCAAAATTACCGATTCCAATGACAACCCCTGAATGTCACCCATTCTGAACTCACTAAATCGTACATACAGAGTGTACATTTATTTTAAATGCAGATTGATTCTGTTTTCTTGTCAACAAAGGATCATGGTTGGGTTCATTTACACTGAAGTCATTTCACTTGTTACATGTGTAAGACCATGTACACTCATTTCTAGATTGGTTACAAGTATAGGTTATAAACAGGTCAACAAAGTGGTTTCAATTGATTGTTGGGGAGGGAAGTGTGTAACCACAAAAGTCAAGTCATGATACCGAACAGACAGTTAAAATAAATATGTATTTCATTGTTTTATTAGCAATTTACAAGCACCCATACAACTCTTTGATTATTTCAGTGTCTAAAAATTTATGTACAAAATGGCATCTGATCTTTAGGTTGTAATTCTGTAGTATGGATGCAGCTACAGACATTTTGCCAATCATGTGTACAACCTTGAAAATGTAAAAATCAATGTAGAATTTGTTTTCAAATTTTATAAATTATATTTTTTAATTATTTGCAGATTAGGTGAAAACAAAGACAATTTATAAGCATGTCACAATAAGGAGATGCTTGATTACAGTGTCACTATCATTGTCAATTTATCATTATATTTTTGTTATAAACTTAACCTGAAAGTGAAGTATATTATAAATAAAGACCACTCTCAGTATAAAAACATGCAGTCCATCAATTAAATTAATTGTTGTACAAGACTTAATACCAAGACATAATACCAAGACATAAATACCAATGTTGGCTTCATTTAAATCTAGAATTGAAAGGTTTTTCCATAAAAAAAATGAAAAGGGCAAGCAATTATCAAATTTGATCCAGTGCATATAATTACATTTAATTTTGTTTGAATTGGGAATTATTTACTTTTTGCGGGGGGCAGGGGAAGATGGAAAGCACGGATGCAAGCTTTCTTCCAACTTTTGTAGTAGTTATAAGCTTGTTTTCTAATGAAAGGCTAATTAGCTGATATCCATACAAGCAACCCCCAGCTCCCCCAAACAATTTAACCCACAATTCCTGCTCTTTGAATTTGCAGCCAAGTTTAATCCAGTTACTATACATATGTAGTCCCCTTCTACGCTAAATCAACTTTGTGACTTTATGCCCATAATAATGCTGAATAGGTTGATCTGGCTGCCTACAACCCTGGCAAACTATTTTCATATGAGTGATTTTTAATGTTGATTTATCATCTAGCATGGTTTTTGAAAAGTATGTGTTGGGCTAGTGTCAATATTTAAAATAAAAAACAGTGTTCCAAGTCACACTTGTTAATTTCTAATTTATTGCTTAAATCTCACAACTTTTTCAAGTTCAACAGCCAATATCTCAAGAACTAAATGACATATTAGAAAACAAAAAACACAATTGAATTCCTTACGTTAATAGCTTGTAATTCTTGTGAAATGACTTATCATAAATGCTTTGCCAATGGTCCAATTAGTGGCACACGAAGTAACGATTTTACAAATTTTAAAAGGTCATATCTCATAGCTTTAATTTGATGTATAAGTTGACAAATTTGTTATTTTTTCATAATCATGAGGAGGTCAATATGACCTTCAAACCACCTAATCTGACCTTTACTTCCTGTCCAAACAGTAAGTTCAAATTCAACACATTCTAACGCAAAATTGATATGTCTTTTGAATATGAAATTGATAGTTATTATAAAAGATGACAAACCCTTGCACAATATAATATTTACATCATCGTTGAAAATTTGATTGAACCGGAAGTGGACTCGAACACCGTGTGTTTGTTCTAACAAACACTTAAGCTCTAGTTTTTTACTGTTTAGGTGTCTGGTCTTTCAGCGTGGATAGGAGATCAGTTCAGAGTTCTGGACGTCCTACCACCTTATGTTATAGCATTAATCGTCACGTTCATTATAGCAGCTTTCACAGAGGTTACAAGTAACACCGCTACAGCCACAATCTTCCTTCCCATTCTTGCAAGTCTGGTATGTCATATTCAACTGGTTACACTGTAATTCTTGTACAAAAACGCAACCTTTTTAAACGACTTTGTCCTATACCAGACTGCATGGGCAGTTTGAATTGGAACAGTAATTGGTCATTATGAGTACAGATTGATGTATTTTCCCCGCCAAACCGCGACAGGACTCAGCCCTTTACCAGACCGGTTCAGTTCAGTTTGAAAAGTTGAACATGCCAACTGAAGTTATTTACCTTGTACTTTAGTTTGACTCAATTAAATAATGCTTTCCGCAACCATAAGGAAATTAAACACTGTATCTATTTATTGTTTGATAATTCTTCCTTAGGGAGAGAGTATTGGTCTCAATCCACTCTTTCTTATGCTGCCGGCTACCGTATCATGCTCGTTCGCCTTCATGCTTCCTGTAGCAACACCGCCTAACGCCATAGCGTTTGCCCATGGGCAGGTCACTGTTATGGACATGGTGAGTTGCTTTAAACTTAACTGAATTACAACTGTTTACCTACGCTTGAATGGACTTAAATGGAGAAAAATAAACACAGCAAATTCAAAGGTTGATAGGTTGATCTGCCAACTGAATTCAGCAGGAGGGGGCCAAAACGTCAAACGGGGACGGGTGAATGTGTGAGAATTCCCCCACCCCCAACCGAAATTTAAAGACCTCGGGCACAAAACCCACAAGACTGCTTCAATGGTTTGATTTGGTAGTTTATTTGCCAACTGAGGTTCTAATTACCGGCTAAGAATATACTAGTGTGTCACACGTCACATCCCAGCCCCTACCGCTAGGGAAGTTAACCTCATCACGGAAATGCTTTCCTGATAATTATGCTTAAAGAATTATTCTTGTTGTGCGTTTCGTGATTTTTTAATGTCAGTACATTAGGCCAAAAAAGGTCTCCAGTTTCTGGTCATTGGTCGGCTTCAAAATCGGTGCGGCGACGCGCTTTTTTGGTTTTTTTTTGGTAATCTTTTTTTTCAACATGGAAATACGTGATACATGTATACGCAGGGACCAAATTTCCCATATACAAAGTATGGTGGCTAAGATAGGCCTCACAAATCAGGCAAACGTTCATACCCCTATGTGAAAAAGTCGTTTAAAACACAGCACGGCAGAATCCAATCGATCCAGCAATTTTGGCTGTAATTGGACATCGTTTCATAGCAAAAATAAATAAATAAAAAAATATAAATGCCGACGAGACCATAAACCATAGACTTTTTTGGGCCTTAACTGATTTGAACTAATATTGGTCCCCAGTGTGAAACACAGCTGGCGATAATTACCACATCCGACCTGGCCTCAATAATCTTATAACAGTTATTTACATTTACTTGGTGTTAAGTTGGTGAGGGTATCAAACAGACCTTGAAATCTATACGGTCTGAGTGATATAGTGTTATTCAAATTATTATTGTTATTTTCATTTTCATGTAGAATTTAGAGAAAAAAAAGAATACACTCTCCTGAATTAGAACTGACTTGTGTAAAACATTTCTTTTCAATAACTGACCCCAGACTTATTTCTAGGCAAGATTCATATTGTCATTGTCGTTACACATAGTTTAACGCAAACATTTTACCATTTGGGTACTTTTGAGTTACTAATTCTGTACCTCACCTTTGTAGGCGGAATAGACTCTTCAAAGTTTGTATATCGGATATTAAGTTATCATTCCCAAAGTTGGTGGTTATAACAAAATGTTCAATATCATAATGATTAGAAAGGACACCATAAACAGACGAGTTTTCATTTATGTCACTTTTATTTTCCATATAGGCCTACAGTAAACCTCGCCTTTCTCGTTCCAATACATTCCTCATTCAGTGGTTTTAGAAATATATATCATTATTACGCACATGTTTTCTCAGTAAAACTGTGTTTTCAGAAAAGTCTCATTTTTGCCTTTTGTTCGTCCCATTCTCTTCCGCGTTCTTTCTTCAACCTCTTTTCCAGGTGAAGACGGGTTTCATATTGAACATCATCTGTGTGTTAGTGGCCAATGCTAGCGTGAACACATTGGGCGTTTGGATCTTTGACGCGGGGACGTATCCCTCATGGTTGAACAGCACAGTTACAGCCATGCCAGAGTTGAACAACACAGCTACAACCATGCTAGCCTAAACAATATGGATTCCTGAAAGAAAATGCTTGAGGGTAGACAGTAATGTTTAAAATATGGAAGTTGTTTAATTATTCTTCTGTACCTTTAATACACTGAGTTATGTACACAGAGCTCTTCCCAGGCATTTCAACAAATGGCATTGCATTTTTTTAATTACCCACGATGTCCTGGGAAAAAAGACAAAATTAAGCGTCCCGCAGCAGCGCCCTATTTAGGCGGCCATTGTTTTGTTAAAAATGTTACAAAGTTTTAATACACATATTCAATTTAGCATTGAACTACGGTTGCAAATTTATTATTAACTATAGGCTTTATCTTAAGACAAATAAATTATGTGAACAATTTTCAAGCCAAAGCCCACTTATCAAATTTGGGACTTCGATTCTCAACTGCTTGTTTGGGCTCCATAAAGCCACTTAATACTATTGGTAATACCGAAAAAACATTAATTTAATTGTCGCTAAAATTTATGATGGTACTAAACATCCCTTGAAATATTTCTGTGTGAGGTGCTATTGTTTTTGTAATTAAAAAAAAATTACAATATGAATTTCTGTCATCCGAATACAGAAATTCCACATTGGAATGAATACGAACGATTTGAACTCATTTTAAATATTTTATCGTTAACGACACAATGAAATTAGTTGAAACGTTCACACTCTCATACTTTTTATTCATATATTTTGATTTTTGTAATGATTGGATGCATTTACATACATTTTATTCCAAATCTTTAAAGCAAATATTCTGTAGGAAATAAATCTGGGTGAAGTTGCTCACGTTTTATTATTGATGCTATTGAAGTGGCGTCTGGTTCTACATATTCTTTGTTTCGTTATTGTTCTACGACAAAGCACGTATGGAATGGTTCTGTTATTTTGTAATAACGTCCTTACTTTTACAGTTTTCTTTTAGAATATTAAGGGAAGAATTTCAAAAGGCACATAATTTCACTATTTATTTTTTAATATAATTATGTTACTTTTTATAAAGAAGAAGAAAATTGCTCGATGGTTTCTATTATTTCGAATTCACCAATCACTATGGGTTTCAATTGCACATGAATAATTAAAGGCGTGAATAATAGTTAATCAAAATCAAATATAAAAATATCAAATTGCAAAATATCCTAAAATATTCGCCAACTGGGCCCTTGATAATGTTAAATATTGACAACTGATACAAATGTACAGGCATAGGAAAGAAACTATGGCAATAGTATTCTCAATAAACTAATGGTCACAGTTTTACACATAACTTATTTAAAGGGAAGATACAAAAATGACGGATTCTTTTTCCCAAAAGCTAACTTGGTAAAGGTACCAATCATCCTGAAAAATGATCCTGTCTGAAGTACTGCCATTTCAGAGAAATCATGAAAAACTATGCACATTTCTTACGAAAATGTACCGACAGCAACATTACCAATGCTGTTTTTACTCTCTTTAAAGCTTATGGAGTTGTGTCACTAATGAGAAAATAGATTTCGATTTGTAGTATTCATTCTGAAGAGGAACTGGCAAAATCAGACAAAATCGATTCTAGAGGAGAGTTATGACATCATAAGCTTTTCACTAAGTAACTTTAAGGTTAAAATATAACCGTGTTATTTATTATTCATGTATTTTCAATTCTATACCTAATATCTTTTAGACGTATTTAAGCTGGAGGTCGTGGGTTCGAGTCAAGCCTGAGTCGCCAGTGCCACTGAGTATACAGAGCTCAGCCAAGTCGGTGAAGGGAAACATTACATGATTATAATGAAACTTAGGTACAACGTTAGTATTCGTGAGTAGTGGGAAAGTATTAGTAGTTTTAATTCATAAACATGTATAATAGAGTTTTTTGTATCAGAGATGTGATTACGATAAAGGTCAGAGGTTGAAATCTAGGGGTATATATACTCTGGTATTCTGATATATATTTTGGATCAATTCTCTGTACCTCTAAAATAGATTAGGACACTTCTTTATATTTTAATACTCAGAAATATACCAAGGATTGCATGATATTACCCAGAATAATAATTGTATTGTATTGAACCAAAACATATGAAAGACTAAACTGAGCATCATATTTCTTGAAAATATAATCTGGATAATTGTGTCAGTTTTAAGTAACATCAATATTTGGACATTTTAGAGTGCATCGTATACTGTTCTATTGTATTCGCCTGTTGTGTTTGACAAACATCACCTTTGATGTGATACAATTAATGATTTTATTTTGGTTTCCAAATTAAGGATTTCGTATTTCGACGTCAATTAAATGTTGTCAATAACAACGATGATGATAATGACTTATCTAAACTAAGGTTAATTCCAGCTAAAGTTTTAACTGAAGTTTCTGAAGTTCAAGTTTGTGGAAAACGCACAATATTGATCACTATGACAACAAGAGGTTCTTTGTCTTCTAACAATAGAGCTTTGTAAGAACAAGAAAGAAGGAGGTCGACCTTGAAAAATGTAATAGGTGACATTTCGTCAAACGTAGTAAATCATCTCTGGCTTTTCGTTTAATTGTAACAATCTCATCTGCACGCTGCGCATCTCCACCACTAACCTCCTAACCTCGTTATGAAACCGGGCACTTTCCCGCCTATCACTGTTACTATGGGAACGTCTGGCGGCCCGCCGCCAGTGCGCATGGGTGTGTATCGGCTGATTGCATCATTCTTAATGCATCTGTTTGGTCCGTCTAGTGAAGACACCAGCGTGTGCCTGAGGAATACTACCAGAGGATAAACTGTTAATCAACGGTGGATGTCTTCGCATGGTCCTTGTCACCGGGTTCTCTTGTAAATGATACTGGTAAGGTCTGGTTGAGTTGTGGAGACACAGTTCGGCGTGTTGCTCCTTTGCTGACCTCGCAGGTGAGGCAGTATCAGAACCCCGGTGGTCATCAGCGGTCAAACAATGGTTCTCAGTAATATCGGTCGTATAGTTGCTCACACTTCTCGAGTCCAGTGAGTGGCGACCGGAATCGTCCTTTCTAGGAGGCAGTGCAATTCTGCCTCGTGCTCAAAACTCTTGACATGATTCTCGTAGGGACGTTCCGACGGTCCGGTGTCCTGTATACTCGTCTCGGGAAGATGCAAAAAGCATGTACATGTCTTTTTCTTGGTAGATGTCACCCGCCCATTCAACCTCGTCCCCACTGCCGCTGTCGCTACTGTTCTCGGGTTTGCTGAGCATTCTTAGACGGGCTTCTAGGTCGGCGATTCGCTGGTCTAACTGCAAGGGAGTATTCGAAGAAATAGAGTTTTAAAGAATCGTGTATTTTGAAGGAAAAATAAGTATTCATTTTGATGATTTGATGTAAACAAAATAAAAAAAATTCAATAAAATTTCGCTTCACATGATTAGTATCATAATTTGGGACATGATCCCTGGCTAAATGGCATATATAATGTGTATGTCTTCTGAACAAAGATATTGACAAAGACCGTAAACAATACGGCATGCAAGCTCTTTGAAGAACACTGGTACGGTAATCCAGTAATCATAGGTTAAATCCAAATTTAAAATATACATAATATATCAAAACCTCTTTTTAGGTTTATTACTTAATGTTGATGGTCACTTGGTGAATGTCGTGTAAAATAATATAATTAAATATCTTTTGTTTGGTGTTTAATCCCTAATGTTCCTTTTTTTCCTCTTTTTTTCATTTTTATTTGTTATATTCAATTTAGGTATAGTATTAGTAATTCCAAAATAACCGAATTGTCGAGCTTATGGTAGTATTAATCTTCACTGAAACAGATTTGTTCAAGCTGATGTATATTATTATTGCCCATATTTTTTGTTTGATTTTAAGACTTTTAACCGTGTCCTACAAATTCAGTACTGTTATAGAGTGCCATGGTGGAGCAGTTTAGTGCATCGGATTTGTGTTCTGATGGCTGAGTCGTCAGAATGTGGGTTCGAATCACAACCGCGACCATGGTGCTTGTGTCCTTGAGCAAGACACTTTACTGTTGCTTCTCTCCACTCAGGGGTAATGGGTACCTGTGAGGGCAGAGTTGGTTGTTGTGTTTGATTAGCCCTATATGCGCTGTAATGGCAGCAATTGAGCTGCATACTCCCCAGGGAGCTGAGATGGTTTCAGGAATGATTTATGAGCCTGATGAGCAGGGGTAATAATATAATGCGCCTTGAGCACCAGTTTGGTGGATACGTGCGCTATATAACTCCACATTATTATTATTACAATGGAAATAAAAACCGTTCCCCATTGACTAGTGTTGTGACAAAATGAATGTTTCCAATGTACATGTTATTAGTTTTGTTAAATGTATATCTTAATTCATAGAAAGTGAGGCCCTTTTTTGAAACAGTTTTGTCCAACATTACCAATACTATAATAAACATCATACCATAGAGCTTTTTTGTTGCTTAAATGTGTCAGTATTATGCCACATATACATGTATATGATGTGAAAAGTACTGGGAAGATTTAATGTTTTTTTGTATGACAAATAAAATGAATTTAATTGTGTAAACAGGTTCATATATTTTCGCTTCATAACATGTTTCGTTATTCAGTCCAAAAGTCTAAATTTATCAAACTTTCCACTAATAATAATAATAATAATAACTGGATTTATAGAGCACCAAATTGCCAAAGGATACAAGGCGCCTTTACATTATTATTCCTGGTCATTGTGCCAATATCAATCCTTAAACTTTCTCAGTTCCATGGGGAGTATACAGCCCCAAGCTACCGTAGCGCATCGGAAGCTTTCTTCAACCACAATATCAACCTCTACCCTCACAGGTGCCCATTTATACTCCTGGGTGAAGAGGAGCACTGTACAGTGAAGTGTCTTGCTCAAGGACACAAGTACCATGGTCGCGGCCAGGATTCGAACCCACATTCTGATGACTCAGCCATCAGAACACAAGTCTGATGCGCTAGACCGCTCGGCCATGGCACCCCTATCAAGAGTGTTTAAATAATAGTCCGGATCATTAATGTATTTATAGGGATCATTAATGTATTTAATAAATAATAGACATTTATCACTACACAGCCATCTTGTTTGTCTTCAATTGAAATCCACGTAACCAAAACCGAGGCCGGAAGGAAAATAGTCTGGTTCCTTTTCATGGATTTAGAGTTGACCCTTACTTGCGTATACAAGTAACGTAACAAAAATGGCCGATGCCTGATAAAGGTCTATTCCATACCTTCTTCTTTTCTTTTCTAAACGCCCTCATCTGTACCTCAGCCCTGTATATACTTTCTTTCATCTCCATCGTCTCGTCTGTAACAAAGCGTCTCGTGCGACCTTTGATCTCTAAGCCTACAGATTTCGTAACAGGGTCACAGCCGTGATGCACGGCATGGATAGTGTAGACCTGAACAAAATGAACATTTTAAGAGGTTTGTGTTTTGGTTATAAAGTGTGAAAGATTCCCCACCAGTTAACGATACATAATAATGGGGCCACAACGCAATAGTCTCTAGGCCAATATAATGTTTTAATTAAAGAAGAAGAGAAAATTTTTCGACACGGATTAACGCCACTGGCCCTGGGTCTGCATAAGACATCACAACCACCCTTCTTGGGTGAGGATTTAATTTCGGTATTTTACCATTTTTTTAAATTATCAAATATGGATTTTCTGAAAAAAGATGGAATTCAAAGTTCGAACCAGAGTGCGAAAATTGAGATCTCTTTATACACTATAAATCTTTAGGCAAAATTTTGAAGAAAAAACCTTTGTATTTTTTTTTTTTTACCTGGAATTTTTTTTGTTTTTTTGGTTTCTAAATTAAATGGAAGATAGGCATAAGACAGCCACTGAGTTATAGCCTTCTTGGTCAAGGATTTCATTTCAGTAGGCCCTTTTTTACCCATTTTTCAAAATAAAAAAAGATGAAAATGCATAACAGTAAGCTAAAATGCGTAAGAATTTTTAAATTATTATTTTAATAATAAAATATTATTGTAAAAAAGTGTGAGAGTTAGTCAGACTGTCGACCAAGTATTCGGGAGACTCAAAGTCCGGCATGGTGATCACCTTAGCACCCTTCTAGGAGGTCGCTACCCTCCCAGTCCCTCCTTTACTGCCCCGTCCGTACATTTCCTCCACGCTCTAACCCTTCAGCGGAGAGACATGACGGTCCCTGCCATTGCCGCAGCCAGCAGCTGTCATGTCCCTATGTGTCAGGAGCAGGATTCGAACCCGGACGTACCAGCCTGGAACTGCCTGCAATTAACAGACCAGTGGACTAACGGCTTGCGCCACCAATCCTGTTTGTATCAGCAGTTGAATTTTGAACTACTTAAATAAAACGTGATTGCGTAACCATTTAAAAGTTTACAATAGTGTCACTACTGGGTTTCGAACCAGGTTCCTTTGCACTGAAACTATTGGACTTAATAACTACGCCACCAATCCTGTTGGTATCAGCAGTTGAATTTTGAACTACTTAAATAAAACGTGATTGCGTAACCATTTAAAAGTTTACAATAGTGTCACTACTGGGTTTCGAACCAGGTTCCTTTGCACTGAAACTATTGACTTAATAAGTACGCCACCAATCCTGTCGGTATTTGTAGTTTAATTTTAAACAATTTTAAATAAATCGTGATTGTGTAACCATTTAAAAGTTAAAAACAGTGGCACCACTGACTTTCGAACGTGGTTCCTTTGCACTAACACTATCGACTTAACACCTACGCCATCAATCCGTGTTGGTATTTCTACTTTAAATTATTGTGATTGCGCAACCAAATCCCGTTTTCCATATGCCTGCAACGAAACCAGACGCTCAGTGCATTTACCATAGTGCATTACTCTATAGGCTCCGGTCATGACCTGAAGAGGGCGCAACAAATGTAACAGTAATACCACTTAAAGGGGCAGTATCGTCACTATCAGAGCAGACTTTCTAAATTACATGGAAGAATATTTATGTAATGGTTAAGAATGGGGAAATATTGGGCATACACCGGACTAACTCTTACCTTTGGAACAAAGAGGAAACACAGGGTCATTGTGGTGGTTATGCATATACAGACGGTGACCAGGATAAAGGACGTAGTGAGTTGATCACCACGACTGACAAGGTTTGATACCACCACAGCAAGTATACTCATTATCGTCACATTGTACACACAAACCTGTACAGAACGGAATAATAGTGATGGAGCGAATTAGCAAAATAAGATTCGAACTCAGTATTCATCACATGACTGGGGAGCGTGTTAACCAATCAAACCATTCGAGAACTTCGGTGAATGTAATTAGAACATTATTTTATAAAGTTCTGGACTGTTTAAAAAAATATAGCTAACTGAATAATGTAGTCAACATTTGAAATTATAGGATCTACTCAAATTAGTTTGGATAGTTTGAAATACACACAAGAAATAACAATGTTAGTCTTGTGTAAAATGTTTCAATAGAGAAATAAGTAGTTTCAACAAACTTTTTATGCAGCTTCTTGGAATTAAAATGAGTAATGGAGAAACCTTCACCATTCAATGGGGGCGAGGGATTACTCATAGCAGGTGTTCCTTCACATTTGTGTCTTTCAAAGGATCATCATTTCATAAAATTTCAAGAAATTTCTGTAGACACTTACGGCAATGTAGTGTGAGTCATTCAAAGCAGTTATCTTGACGTTGCGCGTCTCCCAGGCTAAGAATAAACCAAAGAGAAGTAAGAGTCCTTTGTACGCGTACACAACGCCCAGCCAGATGTTAAGATTCTCCGATCTGCACACCTCGACGATTGGAACAAAGGCTACGGTATCGTTTGACGACTGGAGGAATAAATACGAAATTTGTATGAAGAAAGATGGTGGAAATGAAGTTTTTTTCTATTTCATAATTTGATTTAGATAGGTATGCTCTTCGCCTCTCACTGTGTGAACCCGGTTGGAATCTCACTCGAATCTAATAATTGGGTTTTTTCCATTTAATATTTATCATGTTTTTTTCTCTCTCAGATCTTAACTTAATATTTCTTCATCGCCTTTTCTTCAAAGGTTTCTTCAGTCTTACGTACCATAATACACCAGAAAGATGTACAATAATTAAATCACATACATTGTTTTATAAAAGTGTACTGACGCTTTCATTTCAACACAAACTATTAAAAAATTATGTAACACAAACTGAATTGGCTTTATACAACTTCAAGCGAACGCAATCGCAAGACGAATTGTGACGTCATCTACTTGTATATGCGGTGAATGAACACAATTCAACAATATGATTTTTTGCCGTTCACCGATGTCAATTAATACATGTACATTTCAACTCACGCTTATTATTTGCCGCGAATTGGTGACGTCGAAACTCGCATCGCGTTCATGTGAGGAACCTGCGTTGCCTAACCACTTTAATTAATTAAATGGTGTAATGCACCAATAATACAAAATGGGTTGGACGAACGTGATTTAAGGTTCAAATTTCATTCCCCGACGCTGAAATGGCAGAAATGGTAAACAAGCGCTCGACCAATTAAGGTAATTGGCTTCATTAGGCCTGCACTTGCAAAGCAGACTAAAGTAATTATTTTAATTGAAAACACACATCGTAACGCGCAAGATAAGCAGTGGCCAAAGTGCATGTTATTACTGACTGAATAAGGGGTCCTTATTACCAACTGATTGTAGACTAACACAAGTCTGTTCGCATTCTGTTCGCACAGATCTGGTGCATTCTCATCAGGCAGCCTAATCTGCTAGGGGATTTGTAACAAGTTTATTTTCACGGAGGCACTGTACCAAAATAACCTTGGCAAATTTATGACGTTATGGTTGTCGCACCACATGCGAATAATTGTACGACGTTGAGGGATCAGAGTTTACAAATGCATGGGGTAAACGTCCGAGTACTGGGGACTTTGGTTCAATCAATTCACAATGCAAATGTCGATAGTGATTTCTTAAGACATCAGTATTTTTGAAGTTAGCAATGAAATCTGAAAACACAATCACGAGAGATATTACTTTCACAACGCCATTTTGTTACCGTATGCTTACTACTACTTCTGAAATGTCACAAGTACACTTGGAGCTTGATGAACACGACTTCCTGCCTTTAGGCATAGGATATCGGGTTGTATTTCACTTTAAAAACATAAAGTGATTGTCATTTCCCTATACAATGTGTTGGCTCTCCAAACAACAAGTTGACTAACCAGACAAAACCAGATAGCACTTAGTTCTTTGATGGCGGAATATAAACTGCAGAAAAATAGCACTGTATATCTGTACATATCGTACAATATAGAGGACAATAATATCACGATCAACAGAGCATGGAATCGGAGTGCTAGTTTTAAATTAAATCAGTGACTGAAAATAATACCCACATAATAAGGTCAAATTACCATTGCTGCTAGCAAAATGAGCCAGTAATTTTAAGTCACCCTATTCTTCTTAGACCAGGACACCGATTCCATTGCAAGGTCCGCTCTGGATCGTGAGACGATATTGTCCCTTGAATATCACCAAGCAATACTTCAGTGGAGTATTATGATGATTGCCTTTTCACACTCAACTCTGCCATAGACTCTACGGACTCATGACTGTTAAATACATAACATGTATTTGCGTTTTCTTTTTGTTGCTCAGTATATATCACTGAATAGCCACCCACTGTAACGATGTTATCGACTGTGTTTTTGCAATTTCCGGAAATTTAAATTTTCATCTGATCATTGCTATTTTACTCATGAAAGGGAAAACTAATTTTCAAAAATAATTGTGAAAAGCATGGTTTTAAAGTAAATATGTACCAAAATGAATTTATTTTGTTATTTTTTTATGTTAAACCAAGCTTATTTTTTTGTGAAATATCGTAGGTCTATCTTCAAATTATATATATATATATATACTATATATATATTTATTTATTTTTATTGTTATTTATTTTTATTTTTTTTCTAAAAGGAAATGTTCCAATGAACCTCTGGAAATTGCCAGTAAAACTACGGTCGATACATTTTTTTTAAAAGAAATTAATAAATAAGTTAATAAATATATTAATTAACTTGGCAAGTAAAGGTACATATTTGTCATTCAAAAACCTAATCGAATTGTTTTGCCATAACAAACAATAGCAGATTACATTCTTTGGAGTTGGATGATAAAGCAATACACTATATATCGATAAATCTATGGATTGATGAAATTCTTGCATCGGGTGATAAATAATCCGTCCAAGTCGCCTGTGGAGGTTTTTTCACAGACACTCGAAAATATCTGAGCATGCAGTACTCATACATAGAGTCGGTTTAAAGGGCAAAATCAAATAAATCATTTATCACCACGACGCCAAGAATTTCATCAATCTACATGTATAAGGCTGTCGCGGAAACCCATTGCTATATAGGATTCCTAGCCGGGCCAAGAGTCATCGGGCAAGCTTCGGTGGTCGAGAGGTTAAGACGTCTGGCACTTCAATAAGTATGGGAGGTCATGGTTCGAATCCCGCCCAGCGGAAAATTCTTTGCGTCGGGTGATAAACAATCCGCCCGGAGGATTTGTTTTCACAGACACTCATAAAAACACTGAGCATGCAGTTTAAGGGCAAAAAGCAGATCAAACAATAGCACGGTGAATTATTTTATTTCAAAGGATCTGATCCTTTGTTTTTTTTATTTCCTTAGTCGCTCTTGTGACCGTTCCTTGATTAATTCGTTTTTTTTCATTTTGTTATATCTGCATTTTATTCTGTTGATATGTTTGTTGTCTCGAAATTTTGAAAGAGATATTGCATTATTATGATGTCACACAAGCTCAATGGCACTATTCATACATACCTCTAATGGTAACCGCTCTTCCACTCTGGACCATGGGATCGAGGATACTCCACCACGGTCAATATTATAACATCTACTAGTAGTAACATCCCTATCATTGAGGAACAAAGGTTGACTCATGGAGCATCTATATAAAAAGAAGAGAAACAGATTCTAAAGTTCAAGCTATTCTTTTCAAATGTCGAATTGTTTTGTTTCACTTTTTCATAAAAAAATTTACAGCATCGCGGACAAAATTATATCTGAGAAAAAGATAGCCTGGCTCCGTCATGGAAGCTTTACATTTAATAAGTTTGACATTAAAAATTTGGTTATGTTTTACTTACCAATCCTTTTACCTAATAACTTTTTAAGATAATGTATTAATCATAACAATTAATTTATTGTTTAAACACTTTAATGTGAAGGGTACAATATTGTATTTGGTTTAAGTACCAGGTAAGGCACATTTCAACCCACTTGCTTTCAAGAAATACATCACAATCTAATCTATGAAAGATTCATCACAATATATGACCTCACGTTTTTTAAATGTTTTATATTTGGTTTTACAAAATAAGTCTATACTTATGCATGGAGAATGACAGGTACCTTTGCCATTATCGAAGGTTGTCCATTAAACTGCAAACTCAGGCAATCCAGAGCAAATGACAGCGCAATTTTGATAACAGGAAGGAAATTTAATCCAAAAAGGTAGGAAAACAAGTCATGCTTAACATGTCAGAATGGGTTATGGAGATATAGTCGAAGTAATTATTATAAAACATATCTTCCTGAGGTTGGAGGCAATGGTTGCATGGTGATGAATTCCTGCAGGCTGTTAAATTGACCGAGTGTACCTTGAATACATAATTCCCGTTACATAAAATATCGATATTGCTAAAACTTGTGTCGACCGTAACGAAGAAAACTTACCTTTCGTTTAATAACTCTGCTGAAGTTGCATGAGTAATGATATGATAGACCCGGTATGTTTTGACGAAATATGGATCCGAAGGAGAAGGAAAATCCAATCATTAAGAACGCGGCACGTATCTGCATGGTAATCAGAAAGATGAAGTGGTGTAATACACTCAAAAAGACCAGAACGTGTAAATGATTAATCATATTTCGTAAAGCTAAAGCTCAGCTCCCAAGTAAATCGGTGCCATACTATGTTTTCTTATGTGGATTGATGTCCACAATTTGTACCAACAGCTTATCTCATCTCTCAGTGTTTATTTTGCTTTACGTTACACGTCTTATAGGAAGATTGTGTAGGATAAAAGATGGGCGTGAAATTTCCATATGGCTGTACATTATAACTTCATGAATGTAGTGACGTAGCTTCAAGCTGGGGCGACCTCCACTTATTGTCAAGTGTGTCAGTCAGCAGAGATTCACAAACGATGTTTGAGTATTTCTAATTAACATAATTTGTCTGTTCAGTTGAGTTGGTTGTGTCAGTAAATTTACCCTAAAAACATTTGCCCCCACATGTATACTTATTGAAACAACCCCCCCCCCCACATGAATACTTATTGAAACAACCCCCACATGAATACTTTATTGAAACAATTAACCCCACATGAATACTTATTGAAACACCCACAGTGAATACTAATTGAAACAACCTGTACATGAAATACTTATTGAAATAACCCATCCCCCACATGAATACTTGACAAACAACTTCCACACATGAATACTTATTGGAAACCCCCACCCCCCTCATGAATACTTATTGAAACAACCCTCAGCAGTCGGGGTACTCCACTACCAGGATTTTATCTTCTCTGGATGTTACCCCCATTCGCGTTACATGCACATTTAAGTTCTGTTGTTACTATCTAATAAGTATGGTTTCTTATTATCTGTGAAAGATAATAATATACATGTACTACTAGCGTACGGATGGAAAACAAACAAACAAACATATCAATATGTAACTGAAAAATTGGTTTAAAAAAAAGGATGAGGGAATTACAAAGTGCATACGCTTGCATACATGCACAACATTCCGTAATTTCTAGTGTTTACTCTCCAAGAGGATAAAGTATAGACTGGCACCCACGACATAGTAACACATTTCTGGTATTGAAGCCACTTTGAGAGAAGACTGGGACAAGATTGGTCACAATGAAAGGAATATTCATGATTGGTGGCAGTACCTACCCCGTGCACAGTGGAGTGAATGCATAAACCCCTGACTCTTCTCGGGGAATCCCATCCAAGCATTATAACTGCAACGTACACCATGATGCAACCAACTATGGTAATGTTATTTAGATTGGGACTGAGATAACTTGATGAACCCACACAACCACAACAATAAAAACCAATCAATCGTGTGTTTTTAATGAGATCAAAATGCACGGGAATACACAAAAAGGTTGCAACAAATAACGTGACCCGTTTTTAAATATTGGGATCTTCATTTCGGACAATAAAAGTAATGTGTATTTGTAGTAATTTATCAAATTTCACAATATTGCATGCCCATCGGAAAATTGCAATTTTAATTTTAATTTTAATTTTTGTTTGTCTTTACAACTTGTTGCAAATAATATGTAATTGTGTAAATTTTACCGTTTTACCTTTATACTTATTATAGTTCTCTATTCTAACAGTGTATTATTAATTTTAACTTTACTTCTAATTTAATCTTATATTTTAAAGTAGATTTTGATTTTTCACTCTATTTATTTTTTATGTTTTTCAATTTGCACCTGTATTTTATCTATTTTATTGTACACCGGGA